>JANHMN010000002.1:227406326-227418682 GCA_030674055.1 Rhabdomys pumilio
TAACTTGTGGAGTTGTCTCTCTCCTTCTACCATGTGGGTCTGAATGGTCAAACTCAGGTCACCAGGAGGCTAGGCAGCAAGTGCCTTTACTTGCTGAGTCATTTTGCCAGCTCCAGATTTCTGGTTCTTATAAGATATGGCACTGCTATCCTCTTCTCCAGGGGACAGGAACCAGCTGGAGATGATAGCGTGGTGGGTGTGTCTTCCAGCTGCCCACCCCCACCCCTTCCTTTATTCTGAGAATCCAGGTTGCTTGGCAAGTCTGTCACCCTTTCTGCCCTGTGAGTATTTAATCTACTTCCTTCTTTGTAGAGACTGTTAATTTGTTTTGGGCTTTGGGAGACTGTAATCTCCTAGATCCCAGTTACCTGGAGCTCCCGCTCCCACTCCCAGGAGTGATGGATGACTGTCGTGCACCAGGTTGCCTCCTTTTACAGTGAAACATTCTTATGGGAAAGGGGTACCCTGGTAGGGTGGCCATGAGAACCACATGGCTGGCACTGGGTTGTGATTCACAGACACAGGCTTGTGTATTGGGGGTGAAAAGCCAGCTGCATTTTTCATGCACCCACTCTTGATGGCCCCCATACTCTCAGATTCAGCCTTTCTCACAGACACCCCCCAGCCCACCCAAGCCTCCTCCCTCTCTTGGAAAAAAGCCAAGCATCAGCAGGTTTGTTTTCTCCGGATCTTTTATTTGAACGCTGCAGACTTCATTAAGGGACCATTTGCTTGAAAAGTCTTAAACATGTGAACTTTTTTTTTGTGTGTTTTTTACAAGACAGGACAGCAGCCGAAGGTCACACAGGGGTCACAAGTCCATCTCACCACATGCAGAAGACGACACTGGGGTTTTGTTGGTTCCCTTATGCGTGCACTCATGTGCACGTATGAGTATGTGTGCACTCATGTGCACGTATGAGCACATGCACACCGATGTGCGCTGTCACATGAACAGGAAGGGCTAGAGCCTTCTACTGATGAAGGTTGAACAGGACTCATGAACACAACCCAAAGAAAAGTGGCTGAGGACCCTGGTGGATTATGGCTAATATGGTTGGCTTGGCCTCCTTGAAAGGTGGGGCAGTCAGAATGGCTTTGCTGGCAGAAGAACCCCGGCCTTATGTTGTGGGGTCCTGGGGAGGGACAGAGAGTCTGAGCTGATGGGATTGGGGCACTTGCCATTGTAAGGGGGCCTTCCAGGCTCAGAGAAAAGGAGGGACCATTGGTTTTTTTATAGCTCTGGTAAAAAGATCCAGCGGCAGACACTAACTCCCATGTTCCTTCCCTAGTCAAGTCCCACATAACCCGCTCGCTCCCCTACCTTGGACCTTTGGCTTGGACTCCTGGATAGCCACTATAGTCTCCATGTGACTCCCTGTGAGTAGAACTGAAGTAGAACAAGAAGGAAGACAGCCAATGCTGGCCAGCCTCAGGATGGGGGGCTTTGAGTAGACCACGACCCCCTATTAGCTTGAGGCTACCAATGTCAAATGTGGGCATTGTTGTGACTCCAGATATGGTCACAGAAGAGATGGCATTTGTGGGGACAGTTCAGAAAGAGGAGGACTTCCACTCTTCCCTTCCCAGCCAGGTGAGAATCCAGCACTGGCCTCTTCGCTCATTCACCCAAGCATCCTCACATGCACACACCCCAAAACACAGGCTGGATGATGTCTGTGTGCTATCAGTGTACTGGCAGAGTGCCTTGAGGTCCTGGTGTAGAAAAAGGGGACGCCTTGCTCTTTAACTTGGACTTGAGCCAAATGGGTCCAGAGAGAAAGAGGACAGCTGTCCTGCACTTCCTGTAGCCACATCTGGCTCCTGGATGCCTGAAGGTCTTGGGCATTTCAAACCTCGGGGAAGCCCAGAGGCCGGGAGCTGTGCTGTTGAATTAGACCCTTGGGGGTCTCATCTGTGGTGCAGCCCTGTCTATCCAAACCTGTCTGAGATTCCTGTATGGCTTGGAGCTCATCTATGTGGGACAGAATTGGGCGGCCCCACATTTCCCTCAGCTGCTTAGTAACTGCAACTGAGTGTCCCGGGAAATCATGTCTGTGGGCTGAGAGTTTATAAACCAGTTCCTATTTAATTTAGTTAGAAGACAGTAGTCCAGGTAGCCCTACTGATCTACCTCGACTTTCAAAACCACCTAGGTTTGGGCTTACTCTGAAGTTCGCACACCACCTCTTCCACACCCCATGTATCCAATGAAGGAGAACTCACCAGCTCTGGGCTGAGTGGAGACAGACAGCATTCCCTTTGGGAATGAATGTGGTAAAGCAGGCTTTCCTCTTGGAAGCAGCTGGAGCCTTGTTCCCCCCCCCCCCATAAAGCTGGATTATAATTACCTCTGCTGTTTTTATTTTTCTAGATTTATTTCTTGGGCAGAGACCTCTAGAGATCTTGACTAGGTTTAGTTTTATTTAACGAGAAAAAAGAAAGCCCTTTTGGAATGGCGCCATTTGGAACTGGTTGGGCAGTGGGCAGCTGGCTTGTGGGGTGATCACTGAGTCTCTCTGAGGGCACAGGGTATAGGGGAAGGGGCTGAAGCACCATGCTGTGGCCAACCACAGGTGAGACTGTGGGTTGACCCTTTACTGGCCGGGGAAAGGGCAGCGTGCATCTCTTCCCGAAGTGGTCCTTGTTAGGCCATTGAGAATGGGTTGGATAATGGTTGGCAGGGTCAGAAAAATAGCAAGAGCAGACTTAGGGTGTTGAGTCCTCTGCTGTGGCTTCCTGTTTTGGTGCCTCCTGGGCTGGCCCAATCCTATAACCTGAGGTCCCAATAGCTCTGCTCCAAGTCCTTGTCTATGAGGCTTGAACCTGGACCCAGAATGTTTAAGACACCTATGCAGATACCCACATGTGCACGAAGGCCATGGACACACACACACACACACACACACACACACACACACACACACACCCCAAGAAAGAATTGCTTTGAGTTTCCAGTCCCATTTTGTAGTAATGCCAAGACCCATTTGTGCATTATTGAGTCTCCCTGGGAATACCTGCCATATACTGGGTAGTCTGGATGCCCTTACCCATCATGCACCGTGTTCCTTGAGCAGATAACCCACCCTGAGAAAGGGCTTCACTGCTTTGAGCTGAAATGGACAACTCATGTTGAGTGGCTACTTCTTTGGGCCAACTCCCCGCCCATGAGCTCCTGCTGGCTTTTAGATTTCTTCAGGACCTTGGCTGAGAGGGACAGAGGTAGGGCTAGACATAGAGAGGACGGCTCAAACGACTGACAGCCCCTTCTAAATTAGGTTCAAGTCACCATTTGGAAATTTTGAGAGAAATTCTAGGACAAGGAGAGAAGGTCAGAGGGTACCCCCTCTTTCTTGGGAAGACAGCTAGTGTTTACTTATCTGGGCAGCAAACCTCAGAAACAACATGACAGCAATTTTTAATTTTGTTCTTATGCAAAAGTTGCACATATACATATGCACACAAACACACATGCATACACATACATGTGCTTGTTTGCATGTGCATGCACACACACACACACACACACACACACACAATCTTGTCTATTTTATTTGGCTCTGGAACAAACCAGATTACCAGGAATTTTAGGGATGGGAGAAATAGATTAGAATCACATTCCAAATTAATACATTCAGGGGCTGGAGATGTAGCTCAGGGTTGAAGTGCTTGTCTGACACAGCCAAGGCCCTGGTTAGGTCCCCAGTACCACAAAACAGAACAAATCTAAGGGGAAGGAAAGAAAATCCAACCATCAGAATATTAAATTTGCATTTGGGTAGCATCTTCTTGGGGTTCTTTCAGTGGGGATACTATCACTGTCTGAGATGGGGTTATTCTGGCTTGATTCACATCTCTGGTGCTGGCAGAGCTCAGAGTCCAGAGCTGAGGCAGGTAGGTGGCTGGTTGGGCATGAGAGGCAATCTGATTGGCTTTTCTTGTTGTCCTGTGTAAGCTGATGGTTGGCAAACCCCTTTCACTCCATGTGGAGTCTGTCCACCACCTCCCCTTGGGCTCAAAATTGTTTCCAATGGATGTTCAGGACTGACCAAGGACTGGATGGAGACTTGAAAAAGTAGAAGCTGGAAAAATACTGCCACCTTTGCCTCAAGTCTTGTGTTGGCGCAGCAGAGAGGGCCTGGGTGGGGAGATCACAGCTTTGGACTGTCACTCCTCAACGTTTGGCTACAAGGCTGTCTGGACACTGGTTCTGGTAAGATTGTGAGAAATGGAATGGAGATGCAACACACTCTTCTGAGGTTTGCGGGAGCCTGCACACATCCTTGTCCTTGGATCCAGTTGATGGCCCTGGGAAGCAGGACGGTGGACTTGGGGACGGTCTGGCCAGGAGGGACTCAGGAATGTTCCTGAGCTCAGAGACAAGTTTGCTGGCAGGAGGGTCTTGATTCTAATATTTCTGGGAACTAGAAAGCCCAGTCCTTTATGATTTGGGGAGGGAAGGGCGTGAGCTTCTGGCAGCCCAGGCCCCAACTGCACCTGTCTTCACCTGGCTTGCTCCTGCGCACCTGGATTCTTAAGAGTGACAACCAGGGAGCACAGACCTGACGAGGAAAGACACAGCTGCTCTCCTGGACCCCCATCACCTACCCATTGCCAGGAACTCCATCTTCCAGGATATCAAACCCCAGGCTTTTCCCTTCTCCAGACAAGTGGAATCCAACAGAAACAAAACAAAACAAAACAAAACAAAACAAAACAAAACAAAACAAAACAAAACAAAATCAGCCCAAGGGACAGTGGGAAGGAATGACAGAGAGCAGAAAAGACCAGCTATGCAAAGGAACAATAAAATCCCCAAGATATTACTCTGTTACAAAAGAAATAGACTCAATTGCCCTATTATAAATATACTAAAAATACATATATGTATATATTTTATCTGAACAAAAAAATAGACTACTCTGAGATGTGTGGACGTCCTAGGATACAGATGCTTCTAGAGCCAGAAAAATGGCAACAGAAAATGTGGAGCTAAGTCTTATTTCCAGGTGTGGCCTGGGCTGGTTTGGTTGGCCCTGGCCCAGTGACATGAAAGCATTTGGGGGGATGCCAGGGCGGTGGTGGCGCACACCTTTAATCCCAGCACTTGGGAGGCAGAGGCAGGCGGATTTCTGAGTTCGAGGCCAGCCTGGTCTACAGAGTGAGTTCCAGGACAGCCAGGGCTACACAGAGAAACCCTGTCTCGAAAAACTAAAAAAAAGAAAAGCATTTGGGGGTTGTCATATAAACAATAATAGGTTAGGAAGTGTCCGAGGCTAGAGTGTTCTGTTGTCCTTTTGGGGACCTTGGAGCCCCCCATCTTCCCCCTGCCAATCTCTCAGATACACATACACAAAGTCTGTCTCCAAGGAGCATGCTCTAGAAGCTTTTCTGTGTATCCTCTCCCCTTTGATTCAGTGTAGCCTCTGGTTATTTTACTTGAGACAAAGTTGGCAGAGAACTAAGGAAGAGAGAGCTATTCATACATCTATACCTATCTGTCTATCTAGAGAGACCTGGCTTTAGGGACCTTTGTCTGTGATGAACTTTAAATATCCCCTTGTTCATGAACTAGACATTCCAGCCATGACCAGAGTCAGACAAATACATAATTATAAATATTGACAATACATTACAGTTGTATAGAAGAAGATGCTGTTGCGTCTTGTTTCCTCCTTAGAGATGTGGACCTTCTCAGGAGAAGGGACAGAGACAAGGCTGCAGCTACGGAACACAGAGGAGATGGAGAGAAGGTGAGACTCAGTAGGAAAAAAAGCTCGTATAACCGTCAGGGTGAGCGGAGCAGGTTAAGGGTGGCCTCCTCCTGACTTTGGCGTTTCCTCTCTCCTCGATGACAAGTATTCTCTCCTCTTTTTCTCTCTCTCATCTAAATGTGCTTAAGGTGGAATCCCAGAGAGAGATCCCAGAGGTCACCCCAGACCTGCTGGTTTGGAGGCATCCAAAAATGCAAAGGGAAAAGAACTGGCTCGTCCTCACCTTGTCCACAGTAAGGCTTTCCCGGCGTGAAGGGCGCGTACAGCGGTCTGACGCCTGGCCTTTTCTGAGGATGTGGTGGGTGCTTGGCCTCAGCTTCAGCTGGCTTCCTGATAGTCCTGTTGGTTTCGTAACTGAACCAGGAGATCTCATCTCCAGTCCCTGCTGTTACTTGGGTACTTTCTTTTGCTCTGGTTGGGTCAGGTCAGGTGGACCACCAAGTTCAAGTGGCCTCTGCCTCTATATCCCAGCTCTTCTCTTCACTGCTGAGACCCGTCTGTGGGATTCAGCTTCATCTCGGCAACCCAAGGTTTCCCAGTGCATGTAAACACAGGTACCCAGGTCAGGTATGTGCAACATGGGACTCTGTGTTCCTTCTTAGGTGGAGGATTGGTAGGAAAATTTATAGCATTCTAACTTGAGTTACAGGTGGGGACGAAGCTGTATTCCCACAGCACACACAAACATAAGTGAAGGAAAGAAAAAGCCAAGAAAAACCAAAACGGAAAACTCTTACGCCTCGTCTACACTGTTTTGATGGTTGTTGTCTCTACAGGAATTCTGTTGGACTTTGTGCAGCTAGGAAGGATATTCTGAATTCATCATTTTCTCTGGATAATGCTACTTTAAGGTCAGACAAAACACAAGAGGGAGGGACAGCCAGGTCCTACACAAGGCAGAAGGGGCCTTTGGTTACAAGGAAAGTCGCACCAAGTGGTTCTTAAAAAAGAAAGCAATCATTTCTACACTGTACACCCGCCATCGGCTTAACCAACCAATGAAATGCCTTGGTTTAAAGAAGGGGGCGGTAACTTTCTTCTGGCTATATATGGCTATGTTAAGACGTGTTTACTTCCTGATATGTAAAATAGACTATATCATCAGTAGGAGTTTTTACAGATAGCTCTAAAAATATCTGAATCGGAAATCACAACTATATACTTTTTATCAAAAAGCATTTTGTTTGTTTCCCTGAATTTTCACATCTGTACTGATGGGTGACTGATGAGTAACACAGAAGACAGACATGGAAGATGGTCAGCAGAAAGTCCCAGGGTCACCGCAGCAGGCCCCCAGCACCAGGCTGAGCTCAGCAGGGCGCCGCGGAGGCCAGCCCCTGCTTCCTGCCTCCAGGATGCTGCTGGTGCAGGTGACCCCACACTGTCTCAGCCCCTTTGCTTCTGTTTTGAGAAAGCTCTGAGGACGGATGGTGAGGCAGAGTCCACTTCTTATTTTCTCATTAACACAGCAAATACCAAGCTGGCCCTCTGGAGGGAGGGGGACCCAGGCCTTTGGAGATGCCAAGAAGCGTCTCGAACGTGGAAAACACTTTGTTTAAGGGTGGTGGGATGAGCCTTTAGCATCCTACCTGGGACAGGGCCTGACCTCAGCCATGGAAACAAGAGAAGGCAAAAAACATCAGTATGTGTGTGTGCTGACGGGTGGATCATGCCATCAAACTATCGGGCCGACCAGCCACACGTGGTACTGAGGACAGGTGACCACTGATGTCATTGTTTTGTAGGGAAGACATGCCCGTCACTTTTCTGAGGACAGGGAGGAGGGAGGACACTACAGTACTTGGGACAGTACCCACTCACACTATAGTAAGAAAACCACATTGCCCCATTGTACCACAGACAGGCTGACCTACAGCATCACCGTGACTAGAGCATTGAGCAGACTGCTGTCACTGAGAAAGGGCCACTGGGTCACGAGCAGGCGGGACAGGAAGACTGACACCAGGCAGTACAAGGGAACCTCGAGGGATACACATGGGTACTTATTGCTTTTGGCTGTGCCGTCTGCCAGATGGCTGCGGGAGGGAGCGTCGGGCTTTCGGGACAGACAGTAACACAGAACACACAATGGCCGGTTGACAGGAAAGAGCAGTACAACACCCGACACCCAACTCTTGCTGCGCCCTTCTGAGACGAGTGCGTCTCTTGTATGCAGGACTTTAAGAGAGCCCTGCCCCCGAGAGCTGAGGGCCTCTCATGTCCCATGAGGGATGAGGGGTGATCCTGAGGGGTCACGGAAAAGCCCTGGACTCTGATGTGGCAACAGTAGACCCACTGTGGTCAGAAATGGTCACAAGTAATACCCCAAGTGCAGGGCCTGCATGCGGCCCACGGGAAATAGTGCTTATTTTTAAAGTGTGAGATCCTGACACTGTCCCTGGTAGAACCTAGATTAGAAAAACATAAAGTGCTTTTTTTTTATTAACTTATTATTTGTTTTAGCTTGAATACCACAGGGGAAAAAAAAACTTCCTCTTATAGTAGGTGTGTTCCCCACCACAGCCGAAAGTAGCCACAACTCTGCACAGAGCAGTTCAGTGAAGGATTTTTTTTTCTTTTTTTTTTTTCATGTAGAAAATGAAATTTATTATTTTTAAATGTTGTTTTTCAGTCACACACAGTCTCGTTGAATAATCTATCTCGTTTGCATATTTGACGCTTGTGTATCTCTTCAGTCCAGGCTGGCACTGTTTGGAACACGCTTTCCTGTGACAGCCCTGGCTTATATCCCCTCGGCTGCGTGCCAACTGTCGGAACCCTTCCTGGAATGCCAGGTGGGCAGAAAGAGTTGAGTCTAAATTGTCAGCTCACCCTGACAGCGTCTCAGAATAAAGCCTCAGGTACCACAGAATACTGAATCATTCGAGCCGCTTGCTTGTTGAAGCATTTATGCCCTAGGAGAGTGGCTGACAGAGGGGAGACTTACTCATGATCAAGTGTCCTCTGTACCCTTCTAACAGAAAGGGTGACACCCAATATTGCTTGGTCAGCCCACTCTTTCACTAGCAGCCCCTTGCTCCAACACCCGCCTCAGCTGAAGCCATGAGAGATGCTGATGGAACACACTCAGAGGCTGAGAGAGCATCTAGAGGAGACTAGGAAGTGTGTGGCCTGGGCTAGGTCTTAGTGGTGGCTGTCAGCTCTGCTCTTGCCATCTCAGGAAGATGCTGTTAGGTGTGGTCCCCGTGACTTGTTGGTGTCCACAGACTTGTCATGGCTCTCGGGGGGTCTCTCCTGTCGCTGGGGCTCTGCGGGGGTGTGGGGCTTGGGTGTCCGAGTTCACGCAGAACTCAGCGGCAGGCAAGCCAAGCATCCCTCTTCCTCGATTTCTCCTGCAAATGCCCTCTGTGGTAGGGAGCTCAGATACTCTGATCCCGAGTGCTCCCGTGTGCTCCTCCCCCAGGCAGCATGTGCACATCGGGGGAGGTGTGGTTCTCCAGCTTGCATTTCTCTTGAGCCCCGGGGCCTTTTCCAGTCAACCCTTCTGAGGAGTAGACACAGTTCGGCCTTAGGAACCTAGGGGAGGTGGGTAAGGGGGAGCTCTCAAAGTGGTTCTTCTCTGGTCTAGCTCCAATGCTCAACTTGGGGCTGGTACTCCCGTGGAGACTCTTGGGAGGACTGGAGTCCACGCTGTAGAGCAGTTGACCCTCGTCATCTGTGTCGGTGTCTATGTATTGGTGGACTCCCGCCTCGAAGTTGAATGCTATTGCTGTGTGTTTCTCCGGGGAGCGAGGGGGCGTCCTGGCACTTGCTGTGGTGTAGATGGAGGACTCCGGGCTCAGCACAGGCTTGTCTAAGAGCGAGGCACACTCCAGTCCCGCGACTGCGGCTGCCGCACCGCCTCTGTTCCTAAGAGGATCGTGATACAAACCTAGAGAGGGCAGCAGCGGGGTGGGATCACCCTCCATGAAGTTGACCTTGAGAGCTCGCAGCTTCATGGGGTTGTTGGTCTTCATGGAACTCCTGGGGCTCTCAACAAAGAAACCAGAGCGGCTGGCTTCAGGGATGGGGTTGGTCTCCATGAGTCTCCCGCCGCTGGCACCCAGAGCCCCCCGCCAGCCCACCTCCGGAGCTGTGCTGCCCCCAGCCTTGCTGGAGAGGGATGCCAGAGGACTGTGGGAGAATCTGGTGGCTTCAGGGAAGTCCGTGGCGCAGCTGATGAAGCTGTCAATGCTGGACATGCTACGCATGTCGATGACGCCCTCTGTGCGGGTGGGCAGGGGGGCCACGGGGCTGGGCATGCTGCCCATCTCCAGTTCTTCCTGCGGCTTGCTCTGTGGCACCATCTCCTTGGTATTGAGGACCGGCTGAGACTGGGTCTTGGCCATCTTACTGTACATGTCTTGCAACTGCTGGACGTTCAAGTGCTGTGGACTAGACGAGGACCTGGCCTTCTCAGGGGATCCCTGCTCCTTGGTTTCAAAGGACTTACTGGAGCTGGTCTCGGAGAGTGCCCTCTTGGTCCATTTCCACTTGTTGGGAGACAGGTGGTTGTCCTGCACTTTGTCCTTTTTAGCCACATTCTCCCCATTTTTCTCCACCACGATGTCCATCATCTCGATGCTCCGGGCGAAAGCGTCCTTCATGTTCATGGACACGATGCTGCCGTTCCTCTTGGCCCTCTCCAGAGCCTCTCTCCGCTTGATGGCTTTCTCCTGGCGCTTCTGCTCCTTGTAGAACTCGGAGAAGTTGTTGACAATAATGGGGATGGGGAGGGCAATGACCAGGACCCCAGCAATGCAACAGAGGCCCCCCACGATTTTCCCCAGGAGAGTCTTAGGGTAGATGTCTCCATAACCAACGGTCGTCATGGTGATGGTAGCCCACCAGAAAGAGGCGGGGATGCTTTTGAACTTGGTGTCATCCTCATCCTTCTCGGCAAAGAAGACCAGGCTGGAGAAGATCATGATACCCATGGCAAGGAAGAGGATGAGCAAGCCCAGTTCGTTGTAGCTTCTGCGCAGCGTGAAGCCCAAGGACTGCAGGCCGGTGGAGTGTCGGGCCAGCTTCAGGATTCGAAGGATGCGCATGATGCGGAAGATCTGGACCACGCGGCGCACGTTCTGAAACTGCAGCACGCTCTTGTTGGATTCTGTGAGGAAGATGGTGACATAGTAGGGCAGGATGGCCAGTAAGTCAATGGCATTGAGGGGGCCCTTAAAGAACTTCCACTTCTTGGGCGAGGACAGGAACCTCAGCAAATACTCCATGGTGAACCACGCGATGCACACTGCCTCCACGTGTGCCAGCTGTGGGTTATCCGTGCTCTGGCCGAATTCGTCCAGGCTCTGCAGCTCAGGCAGCGTGTTGAGTGACAGGGCGATGGTGGAGAGGACGATGAACATGATCGAGATGATGGCCAGGATCTGCGGGGAGAAGAGAGGGCACGGTCAGCACCCAGCTCGGCACGGCCCTCAGACACGGTCCTCGTAACCATCTCCTGTCTCTCTCACCAGAGACTTCATGGCTGACCAAGTTACAAAAGGTAATGTCTGCAAACCCATTTATGACATAGATGTGAAAACTGAAGCCAGAAAATGAAGTCAATGTCAAGCTTGTCAGGCAAGCAGACCTCCTCTACAGAAGCACAGGGAGTGAAAGGGCTGCCTGGCGTGGTTTGTTCCAGCCGTGCAGCTCTGCAGAGGCAGCAGCTTGGGCGAAATAAGAAGGAACGGCTGTGGCTGCCTCTCAATAAAATGATATTTATAAAAAACATCGGGGCGGGGCAAATGTGGCTGTGGGTGTAGTTTTGGGGTGCAGTGCTGATGCCCAGGGATGGACTGAGCAACTTTTGTCTTATGGTGTGTCTCATTGTCCTTTGTTTCTGCAGACAGAGTCTCATCTTGCCACCTAGGCTGGCCTCTCCATCCTGACTCTCCCGCCTCTGCCTCCCCAAGTCCTGGGATTATGGATGGCACCACACACAGTTTGTATCTAGTCGTTAGATCAACTCTCTTCAGTGTTATTCCTGTCAGGAATTCAAGGCCAGCCTGGTCTTTATGAGATCTCACCTCCCCATTCCCCACATCAAAGACAAAGGAAGTGTCAATAGCTCTGCTGAACAGAGAGAAACTCAGCAGTAAGGGGCTGGAGAGACGGCTCAGTGGTTAAGAGCACCAGCTGCTCTTCCAGAGGTCCTGGTTTGAGTCCCAGCACCCACAACTGTTTGTATCGCCTTTTCTTCAGGGGACCAGAGCCCTCTTCTGGCCTCTGCAGGGACTGCACACATATGGTGCACAGACATATACACAGGCAAAACACTTAACCACATATAATAAATGAATAATAATAATAAAAAGATATGGCCGAGCCATGATTTGGACCCATGTTCCTCTGATCCCTCAGTATGAGCTCTTGAGTATGTTAAAAGTCACACGGGGGTGTGGCTGCTAAAGAGAGAGCTCAGTGGTTAAGAGCTGGTTTTTCCAGAAGACCCGAGTTCGATTCCCAGCACCTTAACTCTCTGTAACTCTAGTTCCAGGGGATCTGACAACATGCATATACCCTCATACAACACACACACACACACACACACACACACACACACACACACACACACAC
>JANHMN010000002.1:227418692-227431083 GCA_030674055.1 Rhabdomys pumilio
CACACACACACACACACACACACACACACACACACACACACACACACCTACACATAGCTAAAAATAATAGACACAAATCTTTAAAATGTCAGATGAACACTAAGGGTCATTTGCTAACAACAGAAATCCCAGTATAAGATCTGTGGTTTGCTTTCCTGTGGGTGCGGATGCTCTGCGTGTGTTTCGGGAACTGGAGGGAAATACAAACTTTTAGGCTCAAGGGCCTCTCTCTTCTTTACTGGCTTTACCAAATGGTCCCTTGGGTCAAGAAGAGGGCTTGAGGGCTGGTGGGAGGGCTCAGTGGGGAAAAGTGCTGTCACGCAAGCCTGGAGAGTTCAGTCCCTGACACCCACATCAAGGTGGGAGGAGAGAGCTGACTCCATAAGTTGTCCTCTGACGTCATCCTTGCTTTCCCTGGGTACAAGGGCCACTCCATCTTCAGGTCCCTTCATTGTACTGCTGTGCCACAGGGATGCTGACATCTCATTCCAGTTGTGTGTGTGAGTGAGTGCATGCACATGTGCAGAAGTGCCCATTGCTGCCCAGAATCTATAAGTGCCATCCAAGAGGGCTGACTCAGCCTTTCTGTGAACCCTGCTCCGGCTTGAGAGCACCATGAAATTCAGCAAGCTGAGTGCCTGCGGCCGGCCACACCAGGAGTGAGGGCTCATCCTGGTCTTCCGCTTGCTGCGCTGTGAACTTGAACGTCGGCCCACAGACAGCTGTTCCAGCTGTGCCAGTCTCCTCCCATCAGCTGGTGTTTCTGCAGCTATTTGTGCAGAACATGAACAACCCCAAACAAAGCCTGTTTCTGTCAGCCTGGCACCAAACCGTGTGTCTTCCTGTTACCTATGCTACTCTGCAAAATAATTCACTCACCTTTATGTCAGCCACAGTCTACAAAACGACACATAAACCTACCCGTTTTGCCTGCCTAGTGACAGATGCATTAATAGCAAGATAAACTTTGATATCATTCTCCCTGATCAGCTGGGCCCGGCTCTGACACCCTTGGCCTGAGGGCTGGCCTCTTCCTTGTCTGTACAAGGCTACTTCCTAGGGTGGATCTTAGCAATTTCCTGAAAGTATTTGATTGCACAGCTACAGGCCACAGAAGGAGTGCAACAGGCAACAGACAGGCATCAGACAGGCATCAGACTGGCATCGAACAGGCATTGGACTGGCAGAGGACAGGAGTGTCACCCAGCATCCTGCAATGCACAAGGTGACCCCTAGAAACAGAGCATTATCCAGGCTAAGGGTGTGAAACTCTGGGGCAGGCACGTGGTAGCTCCTTACAAGTTCTAGAGCAGGGACCTGAGTTACCTTTAGCACAGGCTAGGCACACAGAGCTTGGGTGGTACAGGCACTGTCCTTAGGCTGAATCCTGTTGGCACCTGTTCCCATTTCTGATTCCAACAGGAATGGATCTTGGGGGCATCTGTCCCTTTAAGAGCTGGGAGATTCTGTTTCCTCAGAGGCTGGCAGGGTGCAGCTGGCACCTGCTCCTATTTCTAACCCCAGACAACTCTGGTCAGTCCCTCATAGTGAATAGTCTGTGACAAGAAATGAGTTATAGACTGGGCGGTGGTGGCGCACGCCTTTAATCCCATCACTTGGGAGGTAGAGGCAGGTGGATTTCTGAGTTCGAGGCCAGCCTGGTCTACCAAGTGAGTTCCAGGACAGCCAGGGCTACACAGAGAAACCCTGTCTCGAAAAACCAAAAAAAAAAAAAAAAAAAAAAAGAAATGAGTTATAGTCCCGGCTATCACATACCCGCAGAGTGAATGGTCTTTGACAGGAGTGACTTATAGACCTGGCAATTGGCAACTCCTGTGGCTTGTTACTCCAAGGCTATAATTTCTGTGCATCCAGAGACAAACCCTGTGAGTCCCAGACCTCTTGGTGTGTGTGTGTGTCTGCTGCCATGGTGGGAGGGGAGAGTCCAAGGTATCAGCTGTGGGCCCCCATTGTATGTCCAGGAGCACGTGTGTCCAGGCAGCCCAAGAACATCCCTAATCTCGCTGACAAGGTTCATTTCTTCTAGACCACCAAGCCCTCTGTGCCTCAGTTTCCTACCTTGGTAGGCTGGCCATCACTCTAAGATTGAGGTAGAGTTCACTTAAGGCCCCTTCAGTCGGTGTGGTACACTTGCCCCCAACTCACTTCTGTTTCTCTTCAGCTCGTTTGTTTATAAGCTGGTTGTGGACTTGGGCTCGATTCTTAGTGGTTTTATTCTTTGGCTGTGTGGCCTTGGACAAGCAAGCTACTTTCCCTCTTTGATCCTCTAATGCTTTAAATGTTGAATGAGGCGGAAGTGACTGAGCAGTTGCCTATGATGGTCACTAAGTCCATCTGTCATTAGGTCCTTATCCAGGACCTAATCTATTACTAACCCCTGCATGAACCTTAGGCCATGTGTACAGGTCCTGGCATGGATGGCTAAGTCACCATACAAGGTCCTCCTGGCCCCGGGTCAGGTCTAGAAAAGTCCCTGCTTTCCTGGGATTAGAGCCTCACTGGATCAGAGCAGGACTCCAGGCTCTAAACTCAGAGGCAGGCGCCAGCCTGAGGGGACCTGTGCCCACATTCTCTTCCCATGAGGAGGTCCCAGGAGTGTCCTAAGTATGCCAGACAGGAGAGGGACATGAGAGGGATGCAGGGCTGTCTGGATTGGGTCTTCTTCAACTGCTCTGGCCCAGGGACAGTTCCCATAGTTGATGCCACCTCCCTGCCCTTTCTCTGTCCTTCCAATATGGAGGACAAGGCATCAAGTGTCCACATAGCATAGGCCTCAGCATTGAAAGGAGAGGCTGCACCCACAGTCACTCGACTCACCGTCGTCAACAGAGACGTAAGGATCCTTGGCAAATTACTTAGGGCATTTGGGGCTCACCAGTTACCCCTACGTGTCTGTAATAACTGTTGTTCCTAGGGGCTGCAGAGAAGCAACAACCACAGTTCCACCAAGCCACGATCGGACAAACCAACAACGATCCATTCAGGTACTGGAATAGCCCCGAGCAAGCTCTTTGTGCTACGCCCTCAAGTGGCCCAGGAAACGCCACGAAAGAGGTATGAGGTGAGAGACAGAAACCTCGCTCTTTTCCTCTCTCTCTCTTTCTTTCTTTCTTTCTTTCTTTTTTTTTTTTTTTTTTGGTTTTTCGAGACAGGGTTTCTCTGTGTAGCCCTGGCTGTCCTGGAACTCACTTGGTAGACCAGGCTGGCCTCGAACTCAGAAATCCGCCTGCCTCTGCCTCCCAAGTGCTGGGATTAAAGGCGTGCGCCACCACCGCCCGGCCTCTCTCTCTTTTTCTAAGACAGGTTTCACTGTGTAGCCCTGGCTGTTCTGGAACTTGCTCTGTAGACCAGGCTGGCCTTGAACTCAGAGATCTGAGACTGCCTCTGCCTCCAAATGCTGGGATTAAAGGTGTGTGCCACCTCCACTCATCTGTTAGACTCAATATAAGCATTATAACCACGGCCTCACTCACGTCACCGGCAGTTACCTGCATTGGCCCCTCACAAGACCAGCCCTAAGAACCAGTCAAGAAGTGGACAGGACTTATGAGGCCCCAACATTTACTTCTGAACTACTAGTTATTATAGATCCCGGGAGAGGGGGAACCATGGTTGTGTGCCCGATGCTGAACCCAGCAAGCTCCAAGCAGCAGCTCCAAGGCCACACTCACACAGACCGCCTTGTTTAACCTCAGTGGCTTGAAAAACAAAATAAATAGTTACAAACTATTTTTACGAGAGGGATTTGTGGAGTGGGAGGGGGATGAGAGAGGTGGGACTCGAGAGTGGTCAGTATTTAAAGCGAGGAGCAGACATGGAAATGTCAACACACAGTAGTTAAAAACATTAAAGGCAATCAATGAATTATACACAAGGACTATGTAGATTATGATATGTAAATCGTGCATCAGTAAAGATAAGGAGTCATTTTCTGCCGAGGATGTCCCTTTGGTTTTAGTCCCCATGACCTCAGGAGTGTCACAGACAGGGTCTCATTATGGGACAGAAACTCAGGATCCTCCTGCCTCGGCCTCCTGGGAGTGGGGGTCACAGGTGGCTGTGAACCCAGCTTCGAGCTAAAGGGTTGCCACTTGCAAATGGAGTTCTGGCTCCTCTGCCTCTGCCCGTCCTGGGTGAACTCATTGCTGAGCCGTCGGTGGGAAAGGGAGGTTGAGGCAAAGACACCTGATTCAGCCAAGGAGCGTGGGACCCGACTCCTTCATGGTGTCCCCAGCTTTGACTCTCACGGCCCTCAGCTTTGTGCACCCACCCACTCTTTCTGGCACTGACTCAGGAGCTGGGGATACCAGTGACCCTGTCTGAGAAAACAACCAAAGTACCTGCTTCCCTCCTGTGACACTCCTGAGGTCACGGGGACTGAAAGCAATGGGGTGTCCTTGGCAAAATATGGCTCCTTATCCATTTTTATTGGTGCTTGCTTTGCATATCATAATGCTTTTAAGCAATCGTTTGTTAACATTTGACGTATGCTCTCTTGGCGGATCTGGGATGTGGTCTCAGGCCGTGGGGTTCCCCAAGAAGTGCTCAAGGGCACAAGAAGAGACTCCTTTTATGGTCCTTCCGCTTCCTGGGTTTTAAGGGGGGTAGACAGGGGAATTACATCAGGGAGTTTTAATTGGAAGGGTCACTGGCGCAAATCCGATTAAGGGATTGGGAGCAGCCTGAGGAGTTGTCCCCTCCCTGACTGCTGCAAGGGGCTGTGGGGAGATTGGAGTGTCAGAGATGCTGGCGAGCACCTGGTCCTGGGCAAGAGAAACTATCACAAGAGGACAGGAGTGTAGGGCACAGTCCAGGGACATCCAGCCAGCCAGAGCCCTAAAGCCTTCACTTTCCTCAGTTGCCCATGCTTCAAATTGGGAGTTTTTGTTTATTGGTGGGTTTCTTTGAGACTGGGCATAGATCAGGTTGGCCTTGAACTTGAGATTCTCTTGAGTGTTGGGATTTCAGGTATGCACCACCACATCTGGTTAAAATGGAGAGTTGTCACATAAAAATCCAGATGTTTGGATTCCCTCAACAAAACAGAGATGCTCCACCAACCTGTACTTGCACTCATGACCACTAGGTGGTGCTAAGGAGCAACAACCGCTTCCCAGACAGACTCCCAGTGCCTCAGGACCTTTGCACCTCACGTTAGGCCTCTGTAGCTATGTACTCCTGCAGTTCTGGCCCTACCTGGTACTATGATAATGAGAATAGTTATTAACAGACCTGCTACTATGTGTAAAGAATGTTCTAGAGGTCTGCACGGCAGAAATGGGGAAGGGGGAGTGTGTGAGGGAGTCCTACCATCCTGCCTTAATTTGTCCTATATTGACATCCAGCCAATTCCTGTTCACAGACATCACCAGATTTGACCTTTCCTGACCACCGTACAGCCACCACCACCCTGTCCCAAACATCATCAGATCTCACTGGTACCACTGCAAACAGATATCTCTCCTGTCCCCTCAAAATCACTGTACAGCCCACACCCTCCAGTGTTTATTCCCTCCTTCCGTTGCTGGGTGTGGACCATCTAGGATAACGATTACATTTCCCAGCTTCCCTTGCTGCGTAGATGAGGTCCTGTGATCAGGTTTGGGCAACAAAAGGAACCTGGAATTGGTGTAGACCCCCTCTCTCTTCTCCAGCTCACTGGCTGGACTCAGGTGGGGAGAAGAACTTTTATGGATATGAATGGGTTAACCCCAGCACAAGACTGACCTTTTACAGAGAAGCCTGCCAGCTCTTGGTCTGTGTGGTTTGCATCTCCAGCCACAGGAGCTCGGTGTGCATGTCAGCAGCATCAGGTCCAGTCCCTCTGTTCTCTCAACGCAGGCCTTTCTAGCCCCACCATAGTCTCTATGGTCCTTCCTGCCTCAGTGCCTTTGCCCATACTATTCCTCATGCCTGGAAGGTTTCTCACTCCACTCTGCTAGCTGACTGCTTTTCCTTTGTAATTCAGTCGGAGGTCACCTCCTCAGGGAAGCCACCCCAGCAGTTGTCCCCAGAGACAGGCTTCCCTTCTCTCAGAACTGTCCACAGGGTATTTTCAGCAGCAATGTTTTCCATAGATACTTTCCAGTTTGTGGGCATGCGCTGAGTCTCAGACCTGAGTCCTCAGGGACTGTGGGAGACCTCAGCTAAGCTGCACAGAAAAATGGGTATGGTGGCACATGCCAGCCACCCGGCACTCAGTCTAATGTAGTTCCAGAATTGATAGTTCCAGGGCAGCCTGAGCTACACAAGAGCCTGTCTCAATGAATGAATGAATGAATGAATGAATGAATGGCCTGTAAGAGTTTCAGTGGGTTGAGCACTGGTCTGGCATGCACGGAGCCCTGGGCTCCACGCGAGCATGAACCAGGGATGGTGGGGCTCTTGTCATCCCTGTACTTGGGGAATGTGCAAAGGAAGGTGGGATCAGAAGTTCAAAGTAGCGTTAGCTGCAGAGGGAGTTTGTGGCCAGCCTAGGCTCCATGAGACCCCCATTTCACAAAATACAGGAGAGGCCTGGAAATACAGCTCAGTGGTGGAACACCTGCCATCTGAAGTCCTCAGTTCAATTTCCAGTGCCTCATAACAATCAAACAAACAGAAGCCTAGCATTGGGCCAGCAAAAGGGCTCACTGAGGAAAGGGGCTGGGTGCAAAGCCTGGCAATCTGAGTTCGATCCTGGTGCTCACATGGTGGAAGGAGAAGAGTCCCACAAGTTGTCCTCTGACCTCACATGCACTCTGTGGCGAGCACACGTGTGCTCACTGTGGCCAGGAACACACATGCACATTGTTGTCTGCACACATGCACACTGGCACACATATGCACACTGTGACACACACACACACATGCATGTTGTGATGGGTACATACATACACATAATTAAATATAATTCAAGATATGCAACGCAGATGTACAGAGGAAAAAAACTTTCCCTGCGGAGGTCAGGGGCTGGGAATTGTCTCACTCCTGTCTCCTGAGCAACCTTGTGAAGGGGAAGCAGAGGTCAGACCTGGTCCACATGGGGGAGACTAGGGAGAGTCCCTAAGGTTCCCTTCTGAAAGGGAAAGTCCAGGACTCTGCCCTCTGGCTGGGTGACCACCAGTCCCCTAGACCTGCTGAGGACATGAGAAGCCAGGGGGACGGGACTGTCAGTCAGGACTGACAAATGGCACAGGCTGTCCCCGCCGTAGAGCGCACTGAGAATATAATTAAGAGGTGTGTGGCTGGCCAGGCAGGATGGCGTCCACAGGCTCTAAAGCCTCTAACTGGTGCCTCTGTCCCCTGGTATGGAGAGATGTGGAAATGGTTCCTGAGAATTCAACTGTGGTAGCTCATAGCTGAAAACCTGCTCTGTTGTTCAGCAGAGATGCTGGGTGGGTGGGTGGGGACCACACAGCCAATGGCTAAAACTACAACAAGGCCTTCAGGAGGGTCATCTTCGTAGCCACGTTTGCTGGTAGATGTCCACGAACTGTGTCACCTGCGTTTCTGCCTCTCGGCTGGGGTGTTTGAATGCCACTGACATGTCGCTCAGGGGAGGTGAAATGCAGGGATGACAGGCTGCATGTCTGCCTTGGCACTGGGATGTCACTCAGGGAAAGCAGAACGCAGTCTAGGACGGGTGCTGTGATTTTTAAATTCCTGGGTGTGCAGACGCTGTTGGGGACCTCGGGGAGTTGGAAACGGGGGCCCTGTGGGCTGTGCCTCACTCAGTCCTGGACAGGGTGGAGTCCGGCTTAGTTCCTTGTGAATGCCAAAGTACAGAGGGGCTGGAAGACAGGCCTGAGGGAGACCTAGGCACTGCTTTGTATGACAAAGGCTTGCCGTGGTCCTTGATGAGGAGACACTCCTGGCTTGTCCAAACTGTTTTATTAGTGGCAGGTGAAGATGCAAACATCTTACTCAGGATAAACCAGGGATTAAATACCTTTTGCAGGAAGGGAAGCTCATTGGTTAAACACTCCGGGCCTGTCTAGATACCTCAGTAGCATGGAGAACTCTAGGTTTTCATGCTACATGACCAGTTATCATGGGCCTCTTAGTGGGGTGTCATGGTCACGTGCTCTAGGACAGGAACATGGTCAGAAGCTAGTTCCTACCCCTGCCAATCTCAATTATGAGATTTACTGGGGTTCTGAACTTGCTACAACCTTACCAGTTCTTCTGTCTGGTGGCACAGTTCAAACTGCCCCCCAAACACAGAGGATGCGTTGGCTGGTGAATCAACATGGTTTTCTCACCTGGTCTCACAGGAGAGTCACTGACACAAAACAGACAGGTGAGGAGTTGGAAGAGTTGCCTTCTAACTTCAGCTGGGCATTGGATCTTCAGGCCTCTGCCATTGCTCACAAAACAGCCACCGAGAGTTCGGTGGGCTCCGGCACCATTCCCTTCCCAGGTAACTCAGAGATCCAGTGGCTCTCTCACCCCAGGGCACAGCCTCCGTCTATGCCACAGCAGAGGAAGTGACAGCTGAGTATCTGGTCCAGGTTGGCCTTGAGCTTATGATCCTCCTGCCTCAGCCTCTGGCTGGAAGGCCAGGCCAGGCTCACTCTGATCCCTGTCTTCCTTCAGGCATTTAACACAAGAAGGTAGAATGAATGAAAACCATTTCAGAAGTGCTGGAGATCGAATGTGGGGCCTTGAGCATAGACTTAGTGACATCTGGAAACGAACAGTGACCTCTGTCCTGCAGGAGGCCAGCAGCGAATGTGTTCGTTAAGATCCTGTATTTGGGGCTGGAGAGATGGCTCAGTGGTTAAGAGCTCTGCTCTTCCAGAGGTCCTGAGTTCAATTCCCAGCACCCACATGGTGGCTCATAACCATCTGTAATGGGATCTGGTGCCCTCTGCTGGTGTCTGAAGACAATTACGGTGTACTCACATACATAAACAATAATAAATAAAAGATCCTGTACTTGGGCTGCGATGTGGCTTAGTTGGTGGTGCTCGCCTGGTGTGTAAGACTGTTACCTCAAATAGTGGTTCTGGTGTTTACGCTGACCTTGTCAGCCTTTCACTCACTCACTTTCTCATTCATTCATTCATTCATTCATTCTCTCATTTGCTCACTCACTCATTGACATGCCAGACCTCGTCCTAGAGACCCAACAGTAAACAGTTCAGGCAGAAGCCTGAGTGTGTGTGTGTGTGAGAGAGAGAGAGAGAGAGAAAGAAAGAGAGAGAGAGAGAGAGAGCCCAACAGCCTCTCAGAGAAATTATACTGACCAGAAGCAAACAGGTTGGTTTGATAATGTCTGTGGAAGGTGAGACGGACCTGTGAGAAAGAGGTGGCTTCTAAGTGGTTCCTTTTGGTTGGCGGGGCTGGGCCTCTGGGCTCAGGCCCGAAGGATAAGGAGAAACCGGCCCTAAGGAAGCATTTCAGGTGAAGGAGAGCGGGTGCAAAGGCCCTGCAGTGGAAGTGCTGGGCAAGCATGTTTGCATTAGGGAGAGGGGAGGAGGCAGACAGAGGGAAGGGGCAGACAGGAGAGGTCCCTCTACACCAAGTGCAGCTCAGGCTGCGATGGCCACTCACAGCAGAAGAGCATTACAAGGAGACACCCCAGAAAGCGCCGCCATTTTTATCCTCTGAGAGGCGCTGGCAGTGTTCAACTGTGCCCACAAGATGCTGTGGGCAGCACAGTGCAAACCTCGGGATGGATGCCGATGGGGAGGCTTAGTCACGAACCTGGAGGGGCTGCCTTACTGGAAAGGAAAAGAGGCTGCGGGGAACCCCAGCTGCAGCGCTCTGAGCTTGGGCCTCTGCTCCCAGAGCCCTCTCCCTGCCTCCTCTGTTCCCTCTCTCACTGCATCTCAGTGATGCAGGGCCCAGGGAAAGTGCTGTAGGCAGCAAGTGCCCACGTGCTGTTCTCTCATACCAGCAGAACCCCCTAACACAGACACTAGGCTTAGATATTACATTTCCCAGCTTTCCTTGCTTCTAGATGGATACTGATGTTTGGCCAATAACATGGGAGTGGAAGTGTTGTGTGGGCTTCCGAAAATCCCTTTAAAGCAGAGAAGATGGCTTTCTTTTTCTAGATTTTTCTTCATTCTACTGCCAGGGATGATGATGTGATGGTTGGAGCCATTGCAGCCTTCAAGCGCCATCATGCTGTAGCTATACTCTCTAGGGAAGGCTGAGAAGAAAAGATGAGCTGGGGCTGTGAGGAGCTTATAAAGCCACCACACCGGCCCTTGACTGTTTACATCCAGATGAATGCAAGAAATACACATTTCTCTCTAGAATCTAGAGAAGAAACATCTGGAGTCTAGATGTCTCTCGGAAGAACCAACACAGCGATGGTTAGCCCAGCAACCCTCCAGTAAATGGAGACTGGAGTGCTATTTGCACATAGGACTGTGTGCCCATCTGACAGGTGGGTCCACTGAGGCAGTAGGCACCCAGTTGCTCAGAGACCTCAGGCAAAGAAAGGACTCAGAGCTCAGTGCTTTGAGCTCTCCTCTAGTCCACAGGACTGGGCAGCACCTTCTCTTTCATCTGCTCCTCCCTTCCTTCTCTGGCCCCAACTGGCTTCACTTTTTCCTGTCGTGGTGTCAGCACCACTTTGTTTGCTGTGACCTGGAGTGTCCGGGAGTTGTTTTCCTTGCGGTTCACACTCTGGACGGGAGGAAATGTCATCTCCTCAGGAAAGTCTAAAGTGCTTTATCCAGATGGAATCAACCCACCACCCTGGTCCTTACAAGTGTGAGGTAGGGTCATGTCACTCCTTAGAGTCCTGTGGCGGCTTCCTGTTGCTCTCAAATACAGTCTGAACTCACAGAGGCTCACGTGGCCCTGCCTGCACTGGCCTGGCTGGCCTCTCAGAACCCCCCTCCCCTGCCCTTATCCACGGTGTCACCTCCTCTGGTCATACCAATCACCCGTCTACTCCTTTATATGGCAAGCTCGCACACACAGATAACAATAAAATAATGGCGGAGGCTTGGGCTCACACAGCCTGCACCTGCGTGGCCGCTGAGGAGGTGCTTTGTGAGAAAGCAGGGGAGCCAGAGAGTTTCCAGGAAAAGATGGTAGCAAGAGCAAAGGTCCTGAGGTTGGGGACAAGAGTAAGACTGAGGACAGCACTGGGCCTGCAGCTAGGATGGGAGGTGAGGCCTTCAGTCAGAGATGAGAGAAGTGAGGTGAGCCTCTATGGCCTCGGATCTAAGGGGGCTCCTTGTCAAGCTAGCAGGGGGTCCTGTGGCCTAGGAGCTTTAGGACCTGACGTCCCCTCCCACTACCCACATTTAAAGACAATTTGTAGGGAGGCTGGGGCGGAGCCAGCAATCTGAGTGAGCAAGGAGGCCATGGCACAGGTTCAGACAGGAAGTGGTGGCTGCTGAGAACTCAGAAGCCGAATTCAAGGCGCATGCTGGGGCCAAGCACACGGCTGATGGGTCAGGTCTCTGGATGCCGGTCACTGGCTCCCCAGATTTTGTCCTGTGCCACCAGGAGAGTGGTGGCATTTCCTGAGACAGAGAGAGTGGCTTGGGCTGTGGCCATTGGCTGAGACCCTGAGGGCAACAAGGGAGCCGTGGAGGATTTTGAGCAAAGGTGAAGTTACTTAGTCTTCTGACAGACATTTATGGGGAGTGTACCTCACGTCTCTCACTGGCAGTTAAGTTCCCTCCAAGCCTCCGTGAGTCACAGGGCACACACACGCCCATCACCAGAGTGAGCTCAGGGACCTGGGCTGCTCCTGGAGGCCTCCCTTCTTCCCAGCTGCTTTACTCACAGAAGGCCGTTTAAGACGTGTTCCTTCTTCCGCTGCCTACCAGTACACAGCAGGTGTCTAATAAAGGCAGGCAAAGAAGACAGAGCCACGCTTATAGCTTAGGGTACAGTGTGTGTGCATGTATATAGGTATAGTTGAGGCTACCCCAGAACAGGAAGAGCCCGGAGCTGGAAGGTGGCCTGTCACACATGCTCTGGCCCCTCTTGGGTGTGGTGTCTACATTCTTCCCACTAAGCATTGCAAACCTCCGCAGCATCGGGAGCGTCAGACTGAGCGGCCTGCTTTAGCCTGATCTGGACTGAGGACCTGCAGCACATGAGGGCCTGCCCCAAGGCCACCCACAGCCGAGACCTCCACCCATGCCCCTCTGCCCTAGGGTCCTCCCTGCTAGGTGTCAAGCTTCACACTGTTTGAGGGAAGGTGTCAGGCCATTCACTCATTCACTCATTCATTCATTCATTCATTCATTCACTCATTAATTCATTCCTTTAGCAAATAATTATGGAACCCACATCATGCTTCAGGTGCCATCCTGTAGCTGGAAGATACAACAGCAAGTAGACAATCAGACCCTGTCTTCATGTGTGTATGTGTGTGCATGTGTGTATATGCATGTGTGTGTGCATGTGT
>JANHMN010000002.1:227435985-227454750 GCA_030674055.1 Rhabdomys pumilio
TCTCTCTCTCTCTCTCTCTCTCTCTCTCTCTCTCTCTCTCTCTCTCTCTCTCTTTGTGCCTGTGACGCCACAAAAAGACTTTGATAGATCTCTAGGACCTGCGGGTCTCGGGTAGTTATGAGCTGTTTGACATGAATGCTAGGAACCAAACTCAGGACCTCTGGAAGTGCAGCTAGTGCTCTAACCACTGAACCATCTCTCCAGCCCCCACAAGGAAACTGTCCCTACGTTTTGAAAGTGAAACCCAGAGGACACAGGACCTAGACTTTGTCAAAAGCCAACAATTTTATTTACTTCATTTCTCCTTTTTGAGACAGGGTTTTGCCGTTTAGCCCAAGCTATCGTCGAAATAATTATGTAACCTAGGCTGTCCCTGAACTTCTCATCCTTCTCTGTAAGCTGCCCAGGTGCTGGCATCCCACCACACCCTACTGTAAGGCCAGCAGTAATGAGCTTCCTCGTCCCTGTGGGCTCCCTCTTCAAGGCAGGAGAGCGAGCGGTTCGCACAGGGCAGAGGGCATAAGACGGAGGGAAGAAGAAAGGGGAAGGGATCTTATGATCTTTTCCTTCTCAACTGAGAAAATGAGACAGTGAGTTCTCAGATGCTCTATGAAGCTCTATGACACAGTGCTCCCGAGAAAGGCCCTTGTCACCTGTAACTTCTGAAGACCATTTCTAAGGGTCTCCATCCTCTCAGCTGAGGTCACCACACACACCTGGGATCAGCACTGTCCCCAAGCTGGCTAGTGTACACAGAGCTGCCGAGACATCCACAGTGGCTTCCCTAGACTCTCCCCCTAGTGCTTCTGAGGCCTGTTGATTCCCAGGACTAATTAACCAAAGATATGGGGGATGGGGAAGGGACCCTGAAAATGGTCCCGTAAACAACCCATCAAACAGCTTCCAGCTACCAGCCAAGTCATCCACGCAGGTCTGGCTGTCACTCGGGGTTGGGTCCAGGATTCCAATTAAATGTTCTGAAAATCCGTGAGGATGTTCTATGACAGCTGAGGCTGCCACGGGCAGGGGCGAGCAGAAGCTGGGATACCAGGGGACTTGGGAGACACCAGATGAACTTGACCCTCAGAGCAAGCAACTTCCCTTGTATTGATTGATGGTGACAGGCACTCCAGGTGATGACAGCTTATCTCACACTTCTCATGCCTAGATTCTGAGGCTTTTCTTTTGTCTTTGCCTTTTTGAGACTAGGTCTCATGTAGGTAGCCCAGGCTGTACTTGAACTTCATCTGTAGCTAAGGATAGCCCTTATATTTCTGACCCTCTTTCCTCCCTAGTGTGGGGACTGCATTGTGCTGGGTGTGGTACCCAGGGCTTCATGCGCACCAGAATGGTGCTCTACCCACTGAGGCACATGTCCAGCTCTGCTGTGGTTTTAATCTACACTGACCTTCCCAGAAAATGCATTTCCTGGAGAAGGGAAGGAACCCAAACTGCCTTTCCTTCAACTCAGATCTTACATGCTGGGACCATGGTACAGTCAGCACCATGTCTGTTTATGTCTGTGTCACACTCTCTCCATAGCCTTTCCTGGTACCATTGTTGTGAGCATACATTTGCATATGCAAATTAATACAATGCTCACACAAATGAGCATAATGCTGGTTAGGTCATTTTCTTAAAATTCCCTGATTGGATAAAGTTAGGCATTATATTGATTTTTTTTTAAATTATGTGTGTAGAAAATATGTTTTTGTTTTCAAGACAAAAATGCAACCCAGGCTGGTCTCAAATCCACCATCCTTCTTTCTCTGCCCCCTGAGTGCTAGAATTGAAGGTGTAGTCGATCTATTATGTAAAGATTCCTAATCTGATGACCCCTACCCCTGAGAGGATGAATTCAGAAAGTCTCCACAGATGGAGGGACCTGGGGCTGGGTGTGGGGAGCCACAGGACCTCTGTGTCCTTGATTCCTACGAACTCTGGTTAGTTGTCAATGTGTCTGAATTTTCAGTGTAAGCCTTTGATTTTCATTGTGTATGAGGGACCCCGCCCCAGGTTGTCCCTGCCTCAGGTCCAGGCTCCTCTCTTTCAACGGGTATCCTAATGACTTATAAGATCAGCACATTCACAAACACGAACATGTATAGGCACATGTGTGCGCGCGTGCGCGCGCGCGCGCACACACACACACACACACACACACACACACACACACACACGGAGGGAGAGAGGGGGAGGGATGGAAGGAGAGAGGGATGGAGGGAGGGAGGGAGAGAGAGAGAGATATGCTCTTTTCTGTCTTGCTCATGGTTGAGATTTCACGGCATCATTTTGACATAACATTCCGGAAACACACATTCAGCTAAACCATGTTTTTCTGTGCTAGAGACGTGTCACCTTCCCAGCATTGCAGAATGTACGATGACAGCCAATATTTGTCACTCAGAGATGAACCAAAAAAAAAAAAAAGAAAGAAAGAAAAAAAAAGAAAAGAAATAAAGAAGAGAAAATTCAGTGAGAAAGGAAGCTGTGCTTAAACTGTTCATGTTCCCTTGTTCATTTTCATTCACTTGCACTGCTGGGTGGACAGCAGTGAACACAGCTGCCCACATTTCTTCCTCAGAGACTATCAGTAACATCAGTCCATGAGAAGCAACACCAGGGAAAGCCAGTGCTGGAGGAGGGCAGAGCACAGCCCCATGACTCATCCACCCCTTCAATCAACATTTAGGGAGACAATGATTCCCAGAGTAAGCCTGTTTCCAGCTTCTCTTGCAGCTAGAAAGCCTGTTTCCAGCCTCCCTTGCAGCTAGAAACCCTACCTGTGTCTCAGTTCTGCCAGGTAGAAGTGAATAGATAGGTATAGCTGTGTTTGTTCTTAACAGTGTGCTGTCTGCTTTCCTCTCTTCTATCCTGCTAATGCCCTCTTTAAGACTTTGGTGCATTTTATTTGCTTGGTTTTGAGTCTTTGAGACAGAGCTCATGGATCTCAGGCTAGCCTCAAACTTGTTACAGAGCCAAGGTTGACCTTAAACTTCTAATTCTCCTGCCTTTACTTCCTAAGTGCTGGAATTATGTGTATGTACCACTATACTCAGTTTAATGGGGTCCTGGGCTCAGGACTCAACTGTGTCTTTTTCCTCAGACTCTTTCTTATCTTGATTTTCTTGATTAATCCATTTGTTTGTTCATTGAGCAAGCATGTACAGAGAGCCTGTGCTGGGGATACATATATAATTGAACAAACTCTACCTATGCATCAAGGAGCCTCGAGTCTCAAATGAGGGAGGGGACTCAAGTAGCTCTTTATACAACAGGACATATAGAGTCTGAAACTGTTGCTTCAGTTTCTAGCTGCAAGGGAGGCTGGAAACAGGCTTAGTTTGGGAATCATTTTCTCCCTAAACATTGATGGAAGGGGTGGATGAGTCACGGGGCCATGCTCTGCCCTGCTGGCTGCCCTCCTCCAGCATTGGCTTTTCTTGGTGCTGCTTCTCATGGCTGATGTTACTTTATTTATTGATAAGGTAATAACAAAGTCTGAAACTGTTACTGCCTTGAGGAAGTAACTTCAGGTCCCTGAACTTTATTCTAGTAAAGCAAAGACAGCATTTCCCAACAATCAGGAAGAAAAAACACCTTGGGGGAGCATGGGGCTAGCCAGAACTCACAATCCACTTCCAGCTATTCTAAGTGGAGACCGGGAAGACATGCTTGGAGACTCCTAGGCTTTGTGTGGGAGCTGAGGAACCTGGGTATGTGTGTGAGAGGAGGTGAGGAGGGAGGTCTATGCAGAAGGCTAGAAGAGCACAGGCGAGTGCACACATGGACACAGCTGCCCATGGGGCAATGGGGAAGAGTTTGCTGTCTCTTCCCCAGTGTCCCAATGGAAAAGACTGGGGGATGGGGTATGGGCTTAGAGAACATGCCCAGGATGTCCCAGAAAGCTACCAGCAGGCAGAACTGGGCCATGGGAGTTAATATTTACCGTAGGTGCAGAGAGTCTTGGGAACTCTCTAAGGCCAAATGGAGTCTCTGACTCCTGTCCCTCGTATGCCACACTGGCTGTTCCTACGGACCTTTATTCTTTGGTCTTTGAGGCAAACTCCTTTAAAGAACCCATGTTCTGACTACTTTCTAGTGCCCACTGCCCTGGCTCAAGCCACCTAGATGTCCCAACAGAGACTACCGTGTCTCCTGCTTATCTCCCTACATCCCTTTCATCTCCACAGTCTACACCGTACTCAGAAACAGCTTTGTAAAATAGACCCCGACCTGTTCTGGTCACATGTCTTCTGAGGTGCCTCCTACTCCTTTGTTGGAATACAAGCCCTGGGTCTCCCGTGGCCTTCAATACCTCTGACACTGAGATCTTGGCCCATGCTTACACTTTCATCCACGTGGACTCTTCCTTGGCCTCCCATACTCCACCTGGCCAAAGCCCCAGGGCCTTTGCACTGGATTCTCTTTCAGCAAGTCTCAGTCCCATCTCAGAAGTCTCTTTCCTTCCCAGCCTCAGGTTTCTGCTCACTGCTACCCCTATAGAGGATCCTTGGCTATGTTCTAGGTGCTGGGGATGTGGCCCTGTTGGTAGAACACTGCCTGGCATGCAGGAAACCCCAGGTTTGAGCCCTGTAGAAGCTTGATGTGGCAGCATGCACTCGCCATCTCAGCACTAAGAAGATAGAGACAGGAGCACCAGATTGTCCTGGGTCAGCCTCGGCTACATGGAGAATCCAAAGACAGCCTGGACTACGAGACCCTGTCTCAATAAATTAATTAAATAAATGCAGTCTCTTAACCCTCACATATACTGAGAGTCTCTGTGGGTTTCCAAGTTTTTGGCTGATTCTTTCACGGTAAACTGACTGCTTCTCATGCTTGTGTGTGGGGTTCCTGATGGGAGGGTGTGTGTCAAAACTCCACCGGCACAGAGTACATGCTCAGTAAACGCTCACTGGGTGACAGTACACAAGTCTTACCCCAGTGGCAAGGGTGAAATGCCCGACTTGACATCTGGTGTGTTTTCAGGACATGGGATGGAGTGGTTGAAAAACATTCTTTGAGGGCCACACTCATTGCACAGTGGTGAAGCTGAGACGCAGAAAGGGAAGGAAGGGGTGCAGTCATGGAGCCCAGCCACACAGCCAAGGCCACGCCACAGCGGCTGAGCCATAGCAGGCCCCAGCTGGACCGCATGCCTCCCTCCTCTCCTCCAGACCCTTTCATCCCTCAGAAATGGCACTGCTCAGTCTTCCAACAGTCCCCTTCAGGGCTCTGCTCAGTCTCAGTCTCCCCTGCCTCGCTGACGGAGGGAGAGGAAGAAAAGCCCCCACCCTCCCCTCTGGGCTTCAGGAGTGTGGCAAGAGCTGAGTTTCCTGCTGTCCCAGGACAGGGTGACCCAATCCAGAGGTCCCTCTGCCCCAGTTTCCCCTGTCTGGCCCTGCCTCCCACCCTGCCCCATCCAAGCTGCCACTGGATGAGTTGCAAGGGTCAAGCTCTGTGAGCCTGGCTCCACATTCAAAGTGGGACGGGAGCCATGGCACCACCAGAAAACACACAGGAAACCTCATCTTGCTGCTTCTAGCTGTCTGCAGTGTTCCAGCTTAAGCACCCACTGTATGCATTTTCCAAAGTGCTTTTGTGCTATCTGCACCAGAGGGCAGGGTGTGAAATATACTTTCTGTCCGGCAGCACGAGCTCTCAGCCGCAGAGTCAATTTCTGTTCTTCAGTTGCAAAACACACTGTCAGTTCATCTCTGCAAACCCTAGGAGAAAGCTCTCCCCAGGCCCACCGAACAGCAGAGCACCAAGCAGGTGGAGATCATAGGCCAGCCACCGTCTAGGGGAGGTGGTGGCACCTGTGTGTGTATGTGTGTCTCTGTGTGTTTGTGTGAGTGTGTGTCTGTGTGAGTATGTGAGTGTGTGTGAGTATGTATATGTATGTATATGTGTGTGTGTTAGTATATGTGTGAGTGTATGTGTGTTTATGTGTGAGTGTGTGTCTGTGTGAGTGTGTGTATGTGTGGGTGTGTGTATATGTGTGTTTATGTGTGTGTGTCTGTGTGAGTGTGTGTGTGAGTATGTGTGAGTGTGTGTATGTGTGAGTGTGTGAGTATGTGTGAGTGTGTGTCTGTGTGTGTGTGTCTGTGTGTGAGTGTGTGTGTATGTGTGTGTGAGTGGTGAGTTCTGGGGCTCTCTGATGGTCTTTCTCTATAAGCCTTGGCTGCTTCCCTGTCTGGGCCCTGGCAACTCCTCTTTTGGTTTCTCTAAGCAAGATGTCAGGTTAGGGAAACAGATTCCAGCCTTTAATGAAAATAATGAGCTGTGTAAAGCAAGGGCGCCAGCGCCAGCGGCAGCGCCGCAGAGGATGAGTTATGTGGATGGGGGGAGACAGCAGGGTGGGCGGGTGGCCGAGGCTGTGGGAGGGGAGAGAAGGCAAGAAAGAAAGGCAAAGCCCGAAAGGGAAGGAGATGGAGGGGGGAGAGGATGGGGGAGAGGAAAAAGACAGAAAGGGGTGGAAAGGGAGAGGGAGGAGGATAGGAAAGGAGAGAGAGTAAGGGAGGGGGAAAGAGGGATGAAGGGAAGGGGGAGGGGGAGAGATGGAGAGTCAATACTGTTTCCATTGGGCCTTGTCTTGGCCTCCTCTGACCTCTCCTTCCAGAGAGCCTACGGGTCTTTCTCCAGCATCTAACCTTGCCGTTCCTCTGCTACAGAGCCTTCTAAGGCTCCTCGGTGCCTTCAGGACAAACGCCTCTCCTTACTGTGACTGAGGTCCTCGGAGGATTTGACTCCTGACTTCTCCTTGCACAGCCTGCTCCATCTCCTCCCTGACTGTGCCCAGCTCCTCCTCCTGAGTGAACCCTATCCCTGCATGCTTTCAAGATCCAATTAAATACCTCAGGAGTGCAGGGGGGAGGTGTGTTTGTGGGGAGCTGGGCTGAAGCCAACCTAGAAAGACCCTTTCTGGTACTTATAGTTCAGAAGCTGGGAGGGGAAGGTGGGGGACCAAGACGGTCTCAGGTTACTACCAGCAAACTCAAAAAAGCAGATGAGTTTCTGGAGTCCTCAGCCCCATGCTGTCTAGAGCCCTCAGGGCTGGCTCAGAGCTTCTAATGAACAGTCTGCAGCCCTTAGGCTAGAGACCAATAGGAAAGATGGGTTGGGGTTGGGGATAGATGGCAGAGGAGGAGATAACTTGATCGCTGACAATTTGCAGTAACCCTCCAGCATCCAGGTAAAGGGTAGAAAGAGGCAGCCATCCCAGGCGAGGACAGACCCAGAGAAGGCAAGAAGTCAGAGCGCTGGAAGATTCTGGGCCACACGAGTCCCGGCTTCTTCCTGGGGATGAACAGAGTAGTGGGAGAGACCAAACCCGAACCAGAGACAAAGCCACAGACGCTTCTGTAGGCTGGGCTGGGGAAGGAGTGTGCAGTGTATCTGAGTTCTGTAGCAACGCAAGGCCTCTTCTCGCTTGGGCCGGCAGGAAAGATCTGGAAAATGCCATAGGAGAAAGCCGCCAGTCTTCCTAGCAACAAGAAGTGCGGCAAGGACCATGCATGCCTCTTGAAATACAAGTTTCATGCAGTGGCTTCTCATGGCTCACTTGTCTTCAAAGGCCTGTCTAGCCCCTCTCCTTGGGGCCTACCCCTCTGCCCTGTCCCACGGCAACCTTGGTGGACTTCTGGGTGCTGTTCGACTACACCAGGCTCACTGCTACTCCAGGGCCTTTGTATTGTAGTTTCCTCTTCTGAGAATTATCCCCCTTCATTCTTTGATGGCATCAGGCAAGCCGCAGTTTCCAGAAAGTAGCTGGGGCATATCAAAGCGTGCACCTCACTTCCCAGCTAGAGCAGGATCCAGAAAGGTCTTAAAGGAGGGTTTTCCTGATAGGTGTAAGATTATTCACTTCAGGATTATGTATTTGGACAAAGAGTTTAGTCTATGTTCATTACGGTGAAGTTAAAACTCACAGTGGGATACTATGCAACTGTGAAAAAGGAAGGGTATGTTGTAATAATTTTAACCAGGGAACATGCTCTCAGCTGTACAGCGAGCAAACACAGACACAGGCTCCTACTTTGACAAAAACAGAGCATATGTACGTATGTGGGCTTGTTAGCACATGACTATAGTATTTCTGTGAGAGTTTATAAACTGGTGCTAGTGTCTGCCATTAAGGAGGACCGGCTGCCCAGATCTGGGGTGAAAGAGCATTTTCCCTCATGAGCCCTCTGAACACCCTGACTTTCCAACAGGGGAACTATATTTGCCATTCAGAACCCAAGGCTGTGGTATTTTTAGAATTTCGACAGTATCTCTAAACGGACCGCGTTTTCGTACACAAACAGTGGCAGGCTGATGGCATGTAAAAAGGCTCCTATATCCATCACCAAGTCACTCCCCGAGGCCGGCACAGACTAGAGGATGCAGACACCTTCCTACACAGTCTCTTTCCACAAACCGTCTTGTGGCCTCCTCTCCCGTGGCCTGACATTTGTGTACACAGGTTGGACCTGGCATTTCAGACGCACCAACCCGATGGGGTGCTTTCTTGTTTCTTTCTGCACTGATCAATATTCCAGGAGCTGCAGAAAATAGAATGTTCTGGGCGTCTTCTGTCCTGAGGAACCCTGCCCCTGTTTTCCTTAGGGAGGAGAGAGGCTGAGTTCTCAGGAGGCACGGCTGTCACATGCCCACTTTTAGCCTCCCCCGGGGGACAGTGATAAATTTGCCGAGGGCACAGGGCTGCGGGGCCTGTTCCTGGGAACATGGTTCTGACTGAGCATTGAGGAAAGGTGCCTCCCCACCCCCAGCACCCAGCCAGGGCCTCCAGTCTGGTTTTGAGTTCACCATCCATGTTAAAGTGAGAGATATTGACCTGACTGTGGCTGAGGGCTGACCTGAGTCAAGCTGAAATTATCCTGCTAGCCAGAGTGAAGAAAGAGATGTCAGAATGGTACACTGCTAATGAACACCTTGTCCACCTGACAGCATTGCCAGGGCCTTCTGTCTCCACAGTGCACCTGTCTGAACCCAAACTAACCTTCAACACTCTTAACCCATCAAGGAGAAGTGGCAGTGGCAGCGGGCTGGCTTCCTAATATTCAGGCATTCTGCTTGGGGAGGGGATTCCCCTGGGGTCCCTGACCTGAGGCATGGCCAACACAGGGCACAGGAGCAGAAGAAGCCAGTCACTGGCTACTGCAGCCCCGACGACACTGGTGATGAAAGAATTCTCCTGAGATACTGGTCCAGAAACTTGGAACATCCAGCACACCAGCAAGCTGCCAGCCTGGCTTCTGGAAGCTTCCGAAAGCCCCTTGCATTGCAGCTGCTTCCACCCTGGTCCCCACGGAAGTGATGCTCTGCCACCTCAGCCATCCAGAGGGACCTGTTGGGACCTACAACAGATCTCTGTTCTCTGCTCAAAAAAACCTCCATCTCCCACCGTCCTCTGGGAAAAGCCAGAACCTTATGTGCCTCCCAAATGCTGTGTGCCTGGCTCCTGTTGGTCAGAGGTCCACCCACTGCCCCTCCTGCTGCTGCTATCCTGACCTCCTCAGGCTCCTGTGACAGACGGGAGCACCGGAGCCTCCATGCCTTCCCATTTGTTGGGCTCTCACGACCCTCTGCCTCCAGACATGGCCCTCTCCTCACTTTCAGCTCTCTCTCTCTCTGTTGAAGTGTCACCCTCCCAGGACAGCTCCCCCACCCCCTGACGGCTCTCTTTTGTCCACTTTACTGTGCTTTACCTCCCAACAGTCACACCTACAGGCGGGTTTTATATATTGAACTGGATCTTATGACACAACCACAGGTTTTCTTTCCCCTTTGGAATGTACCTCCAAGAGCCTGGGTCCCTCCCTTGTTTGTCAGTGCTCTGCCCTCTAAGGCCTATCAATGGTTCAGTGAGTCAACCGTCTCGTGAAGAGCAGGTATGGAAAGGTTTCCTGGAACAGCTGGGAAGACCGCTTGCATGGTCAAGCGTTCGGTGAGCAAGTGTAAGGACCTGAGTTCAAGCCTGGGACCCCCTAAAAAGGCTGGGCCTGGAATCCCAGCACTAAGTAGGTGGAAACAGTAACTCCTCAGGGCTCCCTCACCCCAGCAGCCGAGCTGCACAGCTGAGTTCTGGTTTCAGTGAGAGACTGTCTCAAGAAGGAAGGTGTAGGAGTGACTGGGGGAGGTTGCTTAAAATTGATCTCTAGCCTCCACACACACATGCCCATTGCGATGGTTTGAACATGCTCAGCCCAGGGAGTGGCACTATTTGGAGGTGTGGCCCTGTTGGAGTAGGTGTGTCACTGTGAGTGTGAGCTTTAAGACCCTCGTCCTAGCTGCCTGGAAGCCAGTCTTCTCCTAGTGGCTTTCAAGATGAAGATGTAGAACTCTCAGCTCCTCCTGCACCATGCTTGCCTGGATGCTGCCATGCTCCCACCTCGATGATAATGGGTTGAACCTCTGAACCCGTAAGCCAGCCCCAATTAAATGTTGTCCTTATAAGAGTTTCCTTGCCGGGCGGTGGTGGCGCACGCCTTTAATCCCAGCACTTGGGAGGCAGAGGCAGGCGGATTTCTGAGTTCGAGGCCAGCCTGGTCTACAGAGTGAGTTCTAGGACAGCCAGGGCTATACAGAGAAACCCTGTCTCGAAAAAAACCAAAAAAAAAAGAGTTTCCTTGGTCATGGTGTCTGATCACAGCAGTAAAACCATAACTAAGACACCCATGCATGTACACACACACACACACACACACACACACACACACACACACACATACAGACTCTGGGCTCAATGCCTCATAGTTCTGTATACTAGCTCTCTCTCTCTCTCTCTTCCTTCCTCCCTTCCCTTTCTCTTCCTCCCTCTCTGGGTGGGGTCCATGTATCTGCTATGCACATGTCCAGGTGACTTCAGGCATGATGCTATTTAGTTAAGGACTTCCATGGCTGGAGATAAAGTCCACCATTTCCTCAAGGCTGTCAGTCAAAGTAAGAGCTGAGGTGACTCCAGGAGAGGTGTGTAGAGTGAGTTTCACTGGGGCGCGGGGCTTTTGGGAAGCAGGAAGAAAGCAAAGACTCTGTCTCTGTATCTAAACTGCAAGTGAGGTTTTCCCTCTGGCTGGCTTCTCCTTGAGGGAAAGACTCAACATTTTATCACACAGAAAATAACTAACTGTGACGTTAACGGTGAAGTTTAGTGCAGCTATGACAGGCACACCTGGGTGGAGGATACTGTGAGCCTTCTTACTTAAACCTCCAGTATCTCCAAATATTATCCCTGCTTGTCGAAAAGGAAACTGAGGCTCAGAGAGGTGAGGTGCCGTCCCTGATGTCCCACAGACTTCAAGAGGGACATTAGTTTGGAAACATGCTCGTTCTCTTGATGTGGTTAAAGCCAGAGTCCTGGGGTATGTCCTGTTCTTGGGTAGTCTTATGATCTGTCTGTCCTGCGAAGTACTATCTACTATTAAGGACTGACCTCTTCCTTGATGTGAGCGTGTAGTCACAAGACCTCAGGATGTCAACCCCACAGTCCCTGAGGTGGCAGTCTTTCTTACCCTTGATTCCATCTCAGAAACTGAGGCTTGTACAGGTGACTACCATGGGACTCCGCTAACATGAACTGTCTAAGAATAGCACCGTAAAGATACAGGATGAGCCAGCGGTCACCTGTCCAAGGGCAGGGGGACAGGATAGAAGGCGTCTGGACATGAGGTTCCGTTAGGAATGTTCTCAGGTTGGATCATGGTAGCTGCTCAATTCTGCAAACTTTCTAAAATTCACTGATGCACAGACTCAAAATGAACCAATTGTGTGCGTACGAATTATACCTTTAGGTGGGTGGGGTGAGGCACACCTGTAGTCCCAGCTGCTTGGCCTGGATGACTGCAAGTTCAAGACCCATCTGGGTCAGAATGAGTTCAAGGCTTTAGTAAGACCCCGTCTCAAAGTAAAAGGTAAGAAGAGAGATGGGGTGTAGCTCAGCAGGAGAGCATCAGCCTAGCACACACACATAATTCTAAGTTCGATATCTAGTAGCGTCCCCTCCCCACAAACAGCCAGGGGATGGGAGAGGAGATGCAGTCTGGGGGCTGGGGCTGTGGGTGTCTCACTGGGACATGTGAGGCTGATGGGTGTGTGCTAGCTGGAAAAAATTAGAGGTGTGACCTACAAGACCTACAAGAGGGAGGAATAAGGATGACAACTGCTGGCAAGGTACGGATGCTGACCCCGGCACCCTGCATAAGTGGCTCCTGTCCAGGGTAACATATGCTGGTCTAGAGCCCTGTGAGGAAGTGTTGGGGGACAGCTCCTGTGGATTTCTCAAAGTCTGTGTGTGTCCTGAACCTCCTCTGGGATGTCTGGTTATCTATCAAGCAGACAGAGTCAGGCATGTCCTCTGGGGCCATAGACACGGCATCGTTTCTGCAGGCAGCATGAAGATAGTGTCTATCAGAGCAAAGGCTGGCTAGGCTTGCTGGGCACACCATGAGAGGAAGTTTCCTAGGCTTGGGGATCCACAGCTGTGTGTGCTGTGTCCATATGGACCGCTTTGCGTGGAATGCGGGGACAGCGAGCAGTGACTCCTTCTCTCACTCAGGAGGCTCCAGTCTCCCATCAGCTGGCTGCGGCCTGCCGTGGGTCAACTCAGCAGTTTGAGGCAAGCTGAGCTCTCAAGGTCTTTGTCAGTATACACCTCAGGCCCACCTTAGAGATGAATGCTCAGAGGCCCAGAGACCTCAAGCTTCTTATGCAAGGTCACACAGCTGAGGGAAACTCAGTTGGTAAAGCGTTTACTGAGCTCAGATCCCCAGAACCTATGTGGAAAGCTGAGAGTGGCAGCATATGCCTATAGATCCTGCACCGGGAAACAAAGAAAGGCTGACCATCAGTGTTCTCTGACCAGCTAGTCTACTCCAAGTTCACTGTATCAAAATATGAGGTGAAGGGGCTGACACGGTGGCTAGTTGCGTAAAGATGCTTGCTGCCAGGCCTGGTGGTTTGAGTTCAGTCATCAGCTTCACAAGATGGAGTCTGGCAAATTAGCCTTTGACCTCCACACTCATGCCATGACATGTGTGTCCCCTCACAATAAATATATATGAAATACGAAATAGAAACATCTATTAAGAAATAAGGTGGGAGCTGGGCAGTGGTAGCACACGCCTTTAATCCCAGCACTTGGGAAGCAGAGGCAGGCGGATTTCTGAGTTCGAGGCCAGCCTGGTCTACAGAGTGAGTTCCAGGACAGCCAGGGCTACTCAGAGAAACCCTGTCTCATCCCCCCTCAAAAAAAAGGTGGAGAGTGACTGAGGAAGACATTTAACATCCATGTCTGGTCTCCACACAAACATATATACATGTGCTTGTCCACCTGTGTGCATGCATGCATACATGCACGTGTGCACATGTGCACGCATGCGTGTGTACACACACACACACACACACACACACACACACACACTCACAGAAAAACAGTGGCAGGTCCAGGGCCAAGCCCCAGGCAGGTGGGGAGAGGCAAGAACTTCAAGCAGGGATGAGAGCAGCTAAGAACAGCAGGATCTAAAGGCCCCAGTGGTACCCAGAAGGTCGTACCTAGCATCCCTCCCTACTCCTGCCCCCTCCATAGGCTGCTTGTCCCCACATCCGGCTGCTGGGTTTGAGCAGCCAATTTGGGATGACCGTGATATATTTAACGGTGAGTCATGCTCTCCCCCGGCAATCAGCAGTGGCTGGGGAGGATGCAGGAGCATCTCTGGGAATCCGTGCCCGAGGGTCGCCATGGCAACTCCACCCGAGTTGCTTGCCAGCAGCTGGGATGCCAGTACCCAACAAAGGCAGAAATAGTCTCAGAGGCTGAGTGCGGCCGAGGATGGGAGCACCCGCTGCAGCGTTCTATGGGGTCACAGGGGCTGTGAGTGGTGGAGTTGGGTGGTTAGAGGTTTCATAGACTTCCTGTCCAGACCAGGGTCTTTGATGGTGACTTGAAGTCCTCAGCTTGCCAGGATGGACACATTCTGTGAGCAGTTGTAGGTGAGAGCCATCACTTCTGCCTTTGGCACCCAGAGTGTCTGCACTCTCATTACCTCCTGACTCTTACAGAGGTCCCCTCTCCACATGTGGGGAACACCAAACAACCCACATTGACTGACAGCCACCCGCATAGTCATCTTCTAGAAGGCTTCAGAACTTAGGATGCATCAGGCACACCCACACACCCCATCACCTATGAATGTTCCTGTGAAAGCAGGAAAGCTTGGGGTTTGTTCATTCATCTGTCTGTCCATCCATCCATCCATCCATCCATCCATCCACCCATTCACCCACCCATCCATCCATCATCCATCCATCTACCAGCCATCCACCCACTATCCATTTGTCCATCCATCTCTCTGTCCATTCATTAATCTTTACTAAATTTGAATCAGGTCCCACGGGCCCTGGCCAGAAATGGACTCTCCACTCCTCTTCTCTCATCTGCTTCCACTCTGCACTAAAGTCTGACGGCCTAATTGCTGCTCCTCAGACAGACAGGTCTGCCTCAGAGTCCTTGTGTGGTCTCATCTATTTGGAAAGCTCTCCCCTCAGATAGCCACGACCTGACTCCCTCACTCTATGTCCCCATTCCAATGCTACCTTCTAGAGAGGTGAAATCAAACTAACATTGAAAGCAGTTGCCAATCTAGCTTAAGGGATATAGCCAGTATGTATGTATGTATGTATGTATGTATGTATGTATGTATGTATTTATATATAAGCTATATATATAAGCAATACATATGTGTGCCTTAGTTTTCCCATCTGTAGCAAGGAGAGAGAGAGAGAGAGAGAAGTTGAAAATGGCGGCCTAGAATTTGAATCTATTCCCACAGGTATGCTTTGCTTGTTCTAAATCGTGTTTCAAAACAAACAAACAAACTTGTACTATCTGTTAACATTCACATTTTTAAGAGTTTACGTTTTAAATTCCTAATTTTTCTATTTCAAATTTTGAAAAAGTGAGCTACGTATAGATTTTCTGCCTGTGTGCCCTACAGCTCCGGGCTACCTTCTTCTTTCATGGGGCTACATCCAGTCTCCAGGAGACTGTTTGCAACCCTGGTCTCAGGTCTGAGGGGGCCATGGCTACAGACAGTAGAGAATATGGTGGCTCAGGGCTGAGGGATTGGGGTAAGACCTTGCCCACTTCACCTGTACAGCTGGTTTCTTCCTGTGGTTTCTAATCGCAAGAACTACCTTGCAAACTGCGCAGTCGTTTGAATGGTAAAGCATGGTGTTAGAACCTGGGTGGGACACAGCCATCACAAGATAAGAAAGAGGGGCAGTGAGTTTTCTGGTCTCTGGAAATAGTGTGTCACTCGGCTTAGCTCACCAGGGAGGAAGGGAGGGCTCTGAGCTGAGGCAGGAAAGACTCCCGGTTAAGTTTGGAGTTTACTTATCTGAATCTCAGGAGAGACAACTAGCCCCGATGCTAGGCTGCATCCAAGGGAGTATCTCCACCCTTCCCCAAGCTCTCCACAAAGACATTTGCTTCAAGTAGGCATCAGCTCAGCTCAGCTCCAGCTACAGGCACAGCTCAGCTCCAGCTACAGGCACTGTACGAACGCCTGCTGTTTCCAGTTTCTTCACCCTCTGCACCCTTTGAAGTTGGAGCCTCCCCTCCCTGGTCTCCGGGAAACAGCTCCAGATGAGGGTGTGGACCACACCTGCCTGGCCAGAACCTTCATGAAATCAACTCAGGGATTTATGATACCTCCAGGTCCCTGAGTGTCAGGCAGGATTGTGATAGAGTCACTGGCATCCACTGGGGCCGTTATGATGGTTAGGTGCCAGCCTGGGGCTGCAGAGAGCCATCCTGATTGGCCTTTGGCAGTAAAAACTAATGCAAGAGACAAGGGCCAAAGGTCAGGGAAATGGAAATACTGCAGTGTAATTCAGAATTTCCAAAAGCCTGGATTCAGCCATGATTGCATCATCAGCCAAGGGCTTTTAGTTCTCCAAGCCATTCACTGTCCTAGCCCCACCCCCGTTTCCTTGAGTCAGCTAGACTGATTTAATAGACAAAGCTGGGCTTTCTTGATGGTGGAGTTGGATGACAGTGGTCCAGAGGCATGAGCACATAGGACACATTCTGGTCCTATGCTATTGAATGGCTGGAATGGAAAGGTGCTGGCTGTGTCACACGACACGAGGACACGCAGGGCCTGAGTGGATTTACTGGGTCACACAACAACCTTACCCACAGGTAACCTCCAGAAGGCTCTGGAGGAAGGAAGTGATGTAACCAGAATTGGAAGTTGTGTGAAGTCTGGCTCAGGTTCTCTCAGGGTCACCCTCCCCCAGGCTGGGGTGCATATGGTAGTGAGGGGGAGGGGAGTGTCTCCCACCAGCACTCTCAGCTCCCAGAGCCCCACCCTAGCTGGTTCATAATAACAGTGTTTGCAATAGACACGTCCAAGGTCCCCTGCTGAGAATCACTCAGCTACCCTCCCAGGGAGAAAACAGAAAGCCGTGGGTTTTCATGCACTATTTTTGGGCTCTGCCCACATCTTTGTTCTTTGTGAGTACACTCCCAGGGTGCCCTTGCTCAGCTGTGTCCCGACCCAGGTGAGGATCACCAGGCCTGGCTTCATTGTAGAGACTTGACTAGCAGATGCCACGTGACTGCCACAAGCCCCGTGAGGGTAAGGATGTGATCAGAAGGTGCCAGAACAGGTGGTGGTGACTGACTAAGCAGCTATCTTATCCAGGGTCACATGCCCACCCATCCCCACAGCTGCCTGATCCTTCTGCTCCGGAAGCACCACCCCCACATCCCAGGATGCCACACGGAAGGAAGAGGCTGGTTTGCACCCTGTTTGACCCCTGTGCCCCTTCAGGCAGTAGCTGAAAGAAAGGAGGATTCTCCTAATTCTCTGTGGGTGCAACCCAGATTTACAGGTGGCACAGCTGAGGCAGGAAGAGAAAGCCAGTTTGCCCAGGATGGCAAAACAGTGATCACAGATATGGCCTGAAAAGACCAGACAGGAGTCAAACCTCAGGTATTTCTTTGTCTGCACTGGCCATCGTAATGTCACGTCATAAACACAGCTGGGATAAGCACACACGAGAGAGATGGATAACATCTCTACTGCTGTATTTGGATTTTGTCTTCACAGAAACACAGATTCAGAGATATTTAGTTGCCTGCTTGAGAACACATTGCCTGGAGAAGACAGAAGCAGGATTGGACTCTGTGCTGAAAGTTTGGGGCATTTCCTAGAACCTTAACATAGAAGAGGCACTGGGAATGCCTGCCTGGGACGCCAGAGATTGATTCACAAGGATCACTCAGAACTGAATCATACTGAGGGCTGAGGAGACCAAAACTAACAGGTATGCAAAATATCAAATATAAAATATTTCCATACAGCCCAGTGACCCACTCCTAAGTATATACGCAGGAGAATGGAGACACTGAGAGACGTACCAGTGGGTCAGTAGATCCATCCAGTCATCAGCTAACCACCCACCCACCTGTCTGCTTGCTCACCCACCCACCCAGTCATCTGTCCTTCCACCCATCCAGTTATCTACCCACCTTCTATCCATCTATCCACCCACTCACCTTTCTCTCCACATACCCATCGATCCGTTCATCATCCACTCATCCACCTGTCTGTTCACCCACCCATCCAGTCATCTGTCAATCCACCCATCCAGTTATCGATCCACTCTCTATCCATCATCCACCCATCCACCTTTCTCTCCATGCACCCACCCACCCATCCATCCATCTATTCATCCATTCACCTACCCATTCATCCACTTATCCATTCAACCACTAATCTATTCATAAACATCCAACTACCCATCATCCATCCATCTACCCATCTATTTACCCATCCATCCATCCACCCATTCATCCATCCATCCATCCATCCATCCATCCATCCATCCATCAGTCAATCCACTCATCCATCTACCCATCATCTATCCACCCATCCACCAACATCTGTTGACTAATCCATCATCCATCTATCCACCTATCAATCCACCACGCACCCATTGATCTATCCACTGCCTATTCTCCATCAACCAATCTTGTATATTCATTCCTTCTTCTGTCTGCTCACTCATGCATCTCTCATTTATTTGATCCACGTAGTGAACAACAATCCTTACTGAAAGCCTGCTCTGCATCAGAGTTTACTGCCACTGGGAAGCGAGGACAAAGATGGTCTTTGTTACCGTGAACTCACAGTCTAGTGGGAAACAGGCCTTAGTACATAGAAGTCTATTTGTAAACTGAAACAAATGCCACCGGAAAAAAGTCTAGAATAACTTGAGATCCGAGTATTCGTTGTGAGTGTGGGGAGGGCTCTTTGAGGAAGGTGGCGTTAAGATGAGATCAGGAGAGGGTTTGGTGTACAAATTAGAAGACTGTGAGTAAAACTCTACAGGGGATTCATTATCCCACACAACAGAGCCCTGTCTCAGAGTTCTCTGCCCCAGCTCTGGTCCAGGCTGGCTTACCTCATGGACCTAGCATGGCTGCCAGTGCCATCATGGGAAGATATGCCTTGTACAAAGGAAGGAAACAAAGAGCTTCCTCCTCCTCCCTCCCCAGAAACCCTCTGCAGCTCTGACTGTGGCACTACAGGGTCACACACAGATCACCTCTGGCCACCACAAATCCTCCAGCACTCCTCACTCAGGGTGAATGTGTCCTTCAGGGATATTTGAAGAGATTGTTTTAATTCCCCCACACGCCATGTGTGTGTGTGTGTGTGTGTGTGTGTGTGTGTGTGTGTGTGTGTGTGT
>JANHMN010000002.1:227454760-227498207 GCA_030674055.1 Rhabdomys pumilio
TGTGTGTGTGTGTGTGTGTGTGTGTGTGTGTGTGTGTGTGTGTGTGTATGTGTGTGTGCTTCTGTGTGTCTGTGTGTGTGTGTTGACATGTGGTGGGAGGAGTCAGGCTGGGGTAACACCTTGAACACACAGAACTATTCTCCACAAAGAACGTCCAGCCACGGATGACAAAAAGGGTGAAATGCTTTACGCTGTCATAGTTAGATCCTGGGAGTGCAGTGCCAGCCTGGGGGCAGCCCTAGCTTCACCCTCCGGTCCATGAGGCATGAGTGGTGACCAAGCAGATGTGGACAAGCCCACCACCTTTTCTGTCTCTTCTAGGGCAATAGGCAGCCACAGAGGCGGGAGCTTCCCAGATATTCCTCTCTCCCCACATCCATCCAGCGGCAGTCAACAAGGTCACATTGTTGTCAAAAGGACCAAGTGGGGACCCACTCTTGATAATGAGGTGCCAACTCCAAATCTTTTAGCAAATTACACAGGAAACGCTAGGAACAGAAGTGCTGGGATGGACTTTAAAAAATGACAGTCACTGGGTGTGGTGGCTCACACCTTTAATCCTACTACTGGGGCGGGGGGCATAGGCAGGTGGATCTCTGAGTTTGAGGCCAGCCTGGTCTACAGAGTGAGTTCCAGGACAGTCAGGGACACAGGGAGAAACAAACGACGGTGGGGGGGGGGGAGAAGGAGACAGGGGGGGAGTACGACAGTTATGAGAAAGATCCCATCATACAGATGGAGAAGCTGAGGCACAGAGGAGAGCCCAGTTCAGTGTTACTCAACAAGCAGAGGCAGGTACACATTTGATCCAAGTAGCCCTTTCCTAACCAATGACCAGGATCTGCTGATGTGGTGTGTATACACGCAGAAGCCAGAGGACAACCTTAGGTGTCATGTGTCAGGTGCCTGGTGACATTCATCTTGGGTTCTTTTGTTTGTTTGTTTATTCATTGTATCTGAGTACACTGTAGCTGTCTTCAGAAAGTTGGGAATTGAACTCAGGACCTGTGGAAGAGCAGTCAGCAATCTTAACCACTGAGCAATCTCTATTTTTTGGTTTGCTTGTTTGTTTTTTGAGACAAGCCCCCTCAGTGATCTAGGGGTCATTGATTAGGCTGGCTCTCCAACAAACCCCAGAGATCCTCCTGTCTCTGCCTCCCCAGTGTTGAAATTACAGTGATGTCCCACAGCACAGAGCTTTTTGCCTGGGTTCTGGGGATCAAGTTCAGATCCTTGTGCTTGCAAGGCAAGCTCTTCTTGTTTTGTTTATTTTCCCTTGAGACAGACAGTGTCTCATTCTGTAGCCCAGACTGGTGAGAACCTACTGAGGAGTCCAGATCGGCTGTAAGTACCATCCTCTAGTTTTAGCCTGTAGGTTGGGGTTCCAGGCATGCACCCCCATGCCTGTTCTGATGACTGATCTCAAGTGATCACGGAGACACAGGATGCAATGGGACAGATCCCAGTTCTGACCCAGAGTCTTTTGAGAATGGGGTTACTTCCTACCTCCCCTTCCCTCACAAAGCCATCTTCTCACCATTCACTGCAGGGCTGGGATGCGGGGGTGGGGGGTGGGGGGGGTGAGCATCCTGAGAATTACATACCCTTGATTAGATTACAGGATAGTGACTAGACTGGCCAGCTCCAAGTGCCAACCCACAGCCACACTCTGGCCACGCGGCCCTTATAGAACAATTCTCGTCTGGGTTCTTTGCCAGCAGTGATGTACCCATAACCACACTGTCCGTCTCTCTGAGGCAGTTAGACGTTGGCAGCCCTGAATCCATTTTTCTGCATGTCCATAACTGACTGGAGCCAGACAGAAGCCAGACACAAGCAGCTGGTCACCCCTGGCTACATCTCTCACATCCAGCTCTGTCTGGTCCCAGGAGGCATTGTTAGGTTACAGTCTTGCTGGTGAGGCCGCTCCAGGACCCTAGGCAGGTCTCTAGGGAGGAAGGAAGCACTTCAGTTGCTATGGCAACTCGATGCTGTTCATCCAGCATCTTCTACTTGAAGCCCATTCCTCAGGCAGGCAATGAGTGTTTCTGGCACTCCAAGCCCAGAGGGCAGGAAGGAAGAGTGTGATATGTATTCTCCAATCTGGGCCCCCAAAAGCAGACACCCCACACAGCTCTGTTTGTTCAGCAGACCCAGGGCTGGGGTGTTGGGATGGCTGGCTTAGTTTCCACCTTACGTAAAAACACTAGAACATTTTTGACTAGAGATGGAGGAAGGCGTGGGTGTCTGAGATGGGGCTCTGTTTTTGGGGCACATACACACATTTCTGCCGCCTCCCATCCCTCCTCTGCTCCAGACAGACCCTAGAGCACCCTAGTAGTTGCAGGTTTCCAGCCTGCCTGACACCCTGGACCCCTACAGCTCAGGGAGTGGGGGAGGCTTTCAGACAGCTGTCAGAATGGGATCTTCGTGAAAGAGGAAAGGTCGGTGTCACGATTTTCTTTGAAGTGGAAGAGGCTGAAGCAGAGGCAGCAGCCACCAGCAGCCTCTTAGAGAATTGTTGTCGTTGGCATAGGGAAGAATGCTAATTAACACCCAGGTCCCCTCTGGAGCGCCATCCATGAATATTAATGATCCTAATCACCCAGCATTAGAACTAATGCCTTGTAAATTAAGGGCATTTTCTTGGGAGTAAATAGTCACATTAGTGGCAGAAAAAGGTGACTGCAGGTGACAGCTTCCCACATCGGCAGGTTGGGTGGAGCCTTCCCAGGATAGATGGCAAGAATTGTGGCCAGGGCAGGTCCAAGGTAAGGCGTAGCCAGTGGATGCAGGAATGGGAAGGGTGGGGTGTGTCGCTATGGTCAGAGTGGATGTAATAACATTTGAGGAGTCTGGGGGAAGAAAAGTGTAGGTTGCAGTGGGAGGAGAGGCCACAGAAGGGACAGAGTTGGGGGACAGCAACCAGAGAGCTCAGGCACCGGGGCTCATCCTGTACTGTACTGCTTTGAGACAGGGTCTCACTCTGTAGCCAAGGCTAATCTCAAGCTTACTCTATAGCCCAGGCTGGCCTTGAACTTGTGGCAATCCTCCTGCCTCAGCCTCCCAAGAGCTGTGAATTCACATATATATATACCACCATACCTACCACCATAATTTTATCTTTTCTATGTGTGTGTGTTGTGTGTGTTCATGTGTGAGAGGGTGTGTATTTGTCCTCAGTGTCCAACCTTTGAGATTCCGGAGATTCTCCTCTCTCTGCCTCTACACTGGAATGCTGGGACCATGCTACTGAGTCTGGCTTTAGGTTAGTTCTGCAGATTTGAACTCGGGTCCTCAAGTTTACACAAGTGCTTTACCCACTGAATCATCTCTCCAGTCCCAGGTTTGTTTCTTCATTTGCTTGTTTACCTGAGATAAGGTCTCTCACTATGTGGTCCATGATTGCCTCAGATCTCTCTCCTCCTTCCTCAGCCTCCACAGTGTTGGCATGCACCACCATGCCTGGGTCCTCCCATTGTCTTAATGGAATCTGCCTCTTCCTCCTCCCTTCCATTTCTCCCTCCTCCTCCAAGGCAGACTTAAGCCCAGTGCATACAGAGCCCCGGGGCTCACACGTGAATTTATTTACTTTTATTTTATGTGCATTGGTGTTTTGCTTACTCTGTGTGAGGGTGTCAGATGCGGAGGTTACAGACAGTGAGCTGCCATGTGGACACTGGAAACTGAACCTGGGTCAGTGCTCTTAACCACTGAGCCATCTCTCCAGCCCCTCACTTCCTAGTTTTAAAATACTGTCATCTGTCACACAGTTTGATCCTGATACCTAAGCAGCCCTGGCAGCAGGGCTGATCATTCTTAGGGAGACAAGGGTTCAGAAAGCTTACACATCCACCTGCTGCCCTTCAGCCAATCCTCTCTTCCATCTTTCACCCATGAGCTCCTAAGCAATTAGCTTTCCCTACCATTCACAACAAAGAAGTTTCATCTCTTGTAACCCAGGCTGACCAGAGGACTCACACTGAGGACTTGCAAATAACCTCAGGGGCCCAAAGCAGGGAGCTCACACCCTTCCCTTCCAGGAGGCTCCAGGATCCTAGGTCCTGGGCAGATGGTGGCCTTGCACCCCCTTTAAATGAACTGCCTGGTCTCAGACCCCTTCGCCCTGGCTCTCCTGTGCTTCAGTAGGGTTACGCTCGTCAAGGCGCTCTAGAACTGGCTCCATTGAACCAGACTAGATGAAGACAGTGTTTCTGAATTCCCTCTGAAAGGGAAGGGCTGACTGATGGGACACCCGCTCCTTGTTAGCCAAGGCAGGTATGACTAGCAGAGCTGACCACACATAAGAAGGCATGTCCTTGATCAAGTCAAGGACTTAAAGGTGACAGCAGAGATTCAAACAAAATGTGGGGCTTTCCCCAGAGTGGGTCTTGTGTCAGCTCAAGGTGAGAGTGAATGTGCCCTTCTTCTCCTCCTTCTCCCTCCCTCTCTCCCTTCCTCCCTCCAATTTCAGCCAAAAAGAATGACTCCTAGCTCCAATTTATGCTGGGCATAACACTGCACCCCCAATTTCAAAAGGCAGACCAAAGGTAAAAATAAAATAAACAAGACAATAAATTTAGCAGGCACTCGTGGGGTGCTGACGTCAACACTGTGTGTGTGTGTCTGTGTGTGCCTTAGTCCTCTTTGACGCTCACTGCCACCTTCTGAGGCGAGTGCTAACATTATCTTCAAGGAGAAGATGGGGAAACTGAGGTATGGAGTAGCATCATTTGCCCCTGACCATCGATGAGGGAGTAGGCAGGGCTGGGACTCTGTGGGGCTGCAATGGGGCCAGAACAGGGAAAGATGTGGGTGTGTCAGGCCACCTGGGTAGCTTCAGTTTCCAGGCAGGAGCCCCTGGACCAACATGACCTGTGTCTCCTGGGACAGAACAGGGTGATCAGAACATAAAGAGAATATGACCTGACCCTGGGCATTCCCACACCAGGACTTTGACCCCCATTCTGGGCATTCCCAACCTGGGACTTTGACCCCTCACCCTGGGCATTCCCACCCCCAGGGCCTTTGACCCGGACCCTGGGCATTCCCACCTCAGGGCCTTTGCTTTTGCTTCTATTCAAATTCTATTTATATTATTATTCTATTATATTTATTTATTGGGGCAGGGGGCACGTGTGTGCCATTGCATGTGCAGAGGTCAGAGGACACCTTGCAAGAGTCAGTTTTCTCTGTCTACCACGTGGGTTCTTCGATCGAACTCAGACTGCGGGGCTTACAGGAGACTTTACGTGTTGGGCCTTCTTGTCATCCTGAAGTGTTTTTATTTTTTTTTCCTTAAATTCAAAGAGCAAGATATGCAGGGAAGGATGTGGTCTGCCTTCCCCGTGTGGGAGGCCTCGGTCAGCCCTGCCTACCGATGTCCACCAAGCTCGAGAATGGAATGTCGGAACAGTACAGATCCACACCCACAGCTCTGAGTCCTCTTCCCGAGAAGTTAGGGAGCCTTGGGCTGTGGCCACTGTCAACACTGCAGAAGTTGTGTACAGGACAGGACTCTGCTCAGCCACTTCCTGGCTCAGATGGGGGCAGTGAGATGAACACCAGGTCCCTGCAAGGAGATGCTGCTGACGGTGCCTGGGGCCAGCCAGCAACTCTGACACTCCCTTCTCCCCTTCTCTCACATGCATAAAGGGGGTACTGGCGCCCCTGTGAAGCTGAAGGCAACTTGGAAGAGGGGCACAAAGCAAACCTCTGCGAAACTGGGAGGGAGGGCTAGATGTCATGCTTCTAAAACCTGAGTCACAAAGCCAGCAGCAGCTGCGTGTGAACCACCAGGCTTGGCTGAGGGTGCTGTAGTATAGAGGCCTCTAGTGCCTTTCACACGCATTGTGAGTGAGCAGAGGGCCTTTTCCAGGACATTCACCAGCCTCAGAGGTCTCAGCTACACTGGGCCTGTGTGGGCCTTCCATTCAGCACAGAATTCACCCCACTCTTGCAGGACATGGTCACAGTTAGCCAGCATGGGAATATGCAAATCAAACCCACAGTGAACAATGCTCGGTAAAGTGGTGCATGCCTTTAATCCCAGCACTTGGGAGACAGAGGCAGGTAGGTCTCTGTGAGTTTGAGGCCGGTCTGATCTATGTAGTGAGTTCTGGGACAACCAGAACATAGTGAAATCCTGTCTCAAAACAACCCACCACAGTGAACAAGCTTCCAAGGAGGCAAACAACCAACAGTTTTACCAAGCTGTGACATCTATGAACCGGAACAAGGACCAGCATGGGCCCATAACTCTAAGGGGCAGTAGTGGCTCACATACCTTGGTAGCAACCAACAATTCTCTAATTAAACTAAAGGCCTACTCAACAAGAAGAAAATCTTGCCTGGTACTAGAAACCTAGTCAACTCCTCAGGACCAGTGAAGTCATGGATCTCGGATGAGAACCTACAACCACCACTTTACCAAACCAGCACAATTGCAAACTACGTTCCAAATACCTGTCCTTGTACACAGAGGTAAGTGTAGTTCCCACTCCTCATTTAAAAAAAAAAAAAACTCTTTGCAATAGACAGAGAACGGTACAGAAAACCACAACCAATCCGAATGAAGGGAACAGAGGCTGACGGTTCCCAGTCCCCACGGATACTTCTACCACACGGCTCCCACATTCAAGGCTCAGGGATCTTAGCAGATGAGGGGGCGGGACGATTGTAAGATCCAGAGGAACAGGAAGTTTGCTGTGAGATTGTCTCTCCCAGAAATGTCAGAAGATATACTCATAAGTTTCATGAACACAGCACCCTGACCCAAACATGAATAATGCCGCGGACATGCTAACACAGACGCCCAATAAACCTCTTCCTCTTCAAGCTGCTTCCCATCAGTGTTTCACATAGCAACAGAGAGGTGAACTAGAACAGAGGGTGATGGCTGAGGCAGATGCAGACAGGAAACAGGGGGATGGCTACTTTACAGGGTGGGCAGAGGCCCTGGGTCTCGGGAGGCCACTCTGAAGAGGTGACACTTGGAGAGGGACATCTGAATGAAAAGAGAGAGCTACAGCTGCCCAGGAGCACAGGGTGGATTGGGGTTGGGGGAGGTACAAAGACCCTCAGGTAGCAGTGAGGAGCGGCTGGGATGAAACATGATGAGCCGGATAGCATGTGACAGGAGTTGAGGCAGGGGAATAATGAGGTTGGCAGATCCTGCTAAGAGCAGTGGCTTTGTTCTGAGTGAAGTAGGAGCCACAGGAGGGTTTGGGCTCTGATTTGCTATGGTTTGGAGGTGGAGTTGGGCAGAGGAAGCCTCTTGAAGTAGACTGGGGGGGGGGGGGGAGACACGGGGGCTCGGGTGGATGGGGCATCGCGGCACGAGGTGCAGTCACTTGGTCCCATTATCACACTGGCTCCCACAGCTCCGGGGATGAAAGGGATTTTCTCCTCCCTGGACTTGAACCAGATATCGGCTGAGGCTCTCCAGACAGCAGATGGCCTGCGAACCCCTCTGAATCCACAGGTCGGTCCTGAATCCCTAGCCGCTCCACAGAGCTCCAAAGGCATCCACAGAGCTGCATATCCGTGATCCCTGCTGCTTCTGACTCTGGTGTCAAGTGCCTTGACCATAGTTGAACAATGTCTCAGTTTCTACCATTCTGGTGTTCTCTTCCTCTACATGGATGTTACACAGGGGATCACTGGAGAAAGCACAATCAGGATTAAAGAAATAACTGAGGCAGAGACACCCCAGACCTTAGCATAGCACAGCACAGCCATGCTTGGTGCCCAGGGGTACGTAGGAGGCCACTCTCTTTCTGGAAAGCACCAGCTCGCCCACCCTCATCCCACAGACATTCTCATTTTATGAGCCACAGAGAAACCATCTTCCCAACACCTGAGCCAGAGAGGATTCTGCAGCTGGGAGGAGGGCCCTGCTCCCATTTCATCCATTCCCTGGGGCACAGAAACCCTGGAAGCTATAAAGATCCAGCCCGGGTTGTGAGATGCTGGTATGGCCAGGAGTATTCTGTGTATGTCAGGGCAAGAGGCCCCATGCCAGCTCAAGGAGAGCCGGTGTTGTTGGGAACCTACTGTGTTCAGCACCATCTCTACAAAAGCTGCATTTTTATATAAATGGTGCTGTTTTTAAAAAATTCTTTGGATGCTTTTTAAATGAAATTTATTGATTGTTTATGTGTATGACTGTTTGCCTGCGTGTCTGTAACGCACTGTGTATTTAGCACCTACAGAGATCAGAAGAAGGCATTAGAATCCTTGGAACTACAGTTACAAATGGTTGTGGGTCAACATGTAGTTGCTGGGAATTGAACCCACGACCTTCGCAAGAACAGTCAGTGCTCTTAACGACTGAGTCTTCATTCTAGCCCTTGCTACGTTTTGAAAGGGAAAACATCAATGTGCTTGAAACAAATATAAAAAGGTACAGAGTTAAAAGTGGGGGTTCCTTCCTGTTCCCCAACCCAAGCCAGAAACAGCCGCTGTTCCCAGCCAGTAGAACTTTGAAGCTCCGGGCTATGAATGGCAAATTCTTTCTTACTGAATCCCACTTTTTTTCAGATGGCAAAGGGCCCGGCTAGAAAACATTCGTGCTCCCAGACTCCCTTGCAGCTAGAGCAATCATGTGACTCAGCCCTGCCTGATGAATTATAGGTAGAAGTCTCTTATGGAGAGCATCCCTTTCCACTACCCCACAAAGTCAAAGTGCTTAGGGAAAAGGGAATTTGTGATTTCCTTTTGCCTTTATTTCCAACCCTGCCTTTTTTTGATGGCTGGAGGCCACACACTGAGAACAGAGCAGCAGGAAGGTCTGGAATTAGGTTTCCTGACCCTTGCAGCTGCTCATCTTCCTGAGAGATATACTGTGGCCAAGCACATTTGTATTTTCTCCACAGACACTTCAGGACACCCCTTGCTCAACCTCCAGGATCTTACATTGTCACTTAATGACAGATTGTCACACATCAACATACACTGCTATCCCAGCTTTGTCTGTGTGAATTTATGCGGTATATGTACATGTCTGTGTGTGTGTGTGTGTGTGTGTGTGTGTGTACAAGTGCACACATGTGTGTGCATATATACTTGCGCGTGAATGTGCATGTGGAGGTCAGAGGTCAGTGGAAGATGGCTTCCTCACATTCTGCACTTTATTCTTTAAGGCAGGGTCTCTCTCTGAGCCTGGAGCTCAGATTCAGCTAGGGTAACCAGCCAGTGAGCCCCAGGGAGCTTTTTGTCTCCTATTCCTCAGTGCTGGGCTTCGGCTGCATGCTACCACACCAGACGTTGCTTATCCTAACTTTAATGACTGTCACTGACCTGAGCTGATGCTTCATCGAGCCTTCAGCTGGTCCCTCCTGGGAAGTTGTTTCCAACTTCATGCCATTTCAAACACTACCATAAAGACTAGGCACAATCTCCGGACTGCCTAAGAGCGCATGTGGCCAGAAGAACAGTTGTGTCAAGGGGTAGGTGCCCTTAAATGTTCTAAGGTGCTTTCCCTGCCTCTGCAGAGACATGTGGCCTGTTTGCATTATGCCAGCTATGTGTAGGTGTCACCACACAGTGTCTCTACCCCTTCAATAGCAAACACAGAAGTATTCACTCTGCTGAGACCCAGGAACTTGGATGTGGGCTGTTTAAGCCACTGAGCAGGGAACATGGCATGGGCTTTGACCTGGGGCTAGGATGATGTCCAGGCTGGACCTTCACAGTCTCAGCTGTCCAGCGGGCTGGGGTCTAAGACCCTCTGGGAAAGTGTAGAGGGCCGTCCTTGCCAAACGTAATCGCTGTGGGCACAGGGTCTTAGGGCACGCCTACTTCCCGGCGTCACGCCATTGAACTGCGCATGTATATCGCAAAGGAACCTGGGAATTTGAGTGAACAGCTAACCATGAATGACCACGCCCACGGGCTATAAAAACGAGACGCGCCATGCGGCTCTTCCTCTTGCGGGTAACCCTCTCTGTATTTCTGTTCTTCCTCTATCTTACTCTTTCTGTCTCCCCCACTCAGGTTAAAAGAATAAAATCACCACGAAAGGATTCCCCACGTGTTCGTGTGAGTTCCTGCGGGCAGGGATACCACGCGCGTTACAGGAAAGGGATGAGTAAATGTCACCAGAGGGGTTTGGTCCGAGAGAAGTGGATGGGATAGCCTCTGAGGGCTGGGTTTGTTCAGGGTGGATAGGGGGATGTCCTTCCTGCATGGCATCTCCTCAGCAGGCAAACAGGATGTGGCTTTTGTTTGATTTTGGATCTCGGAGGTGGATCAACTTGGGAGTAGTTAAATTAAAACACAGAACAATATGAACCTTCAACATCTTTTTACCTAGGACCTACTGTGAGCCAGATGCTGTTGTAAGCAGCCAGGAGGCAGTGCCAGATAAAACAAATTACAGCCACTATTACCACAGGCTGGTGGGACATAACCATGAACAGACCTGTGCAGACTCTCTATAAAGGTGGGCAGGGAGATGATGGGGGATGCTGGGCTGTGCAGTGGGGTAAAGGGGTATATCCTTCACAGCTAAGCCCTGGGGCGTGGAGGGAGACTGTTCTTTGGAAGTGTCAGACTCTAAAAGACTCAAAAATCCCAAGGGAGAGCTGAGCGCCACAGCTCAAGGTGGGAGAGCTGCTGGCATGACTGTTACCTGTCTGTTTAATGTTTTCTGAGCACCTACCCTGTACTCGGTGCTAGGGATGCCGTGCTGAGCAGGGAAGACAGCTGTGGGGTGGCAGAAACGTTGGAGAAGTTGCCATATTGTTATGATGACCAGAATATGCTGGAGAGAAGGCCCACAGCTCTGGGGACTGGCCAGAGGTCAGACTTTGGTGTCCCCTCTCCCCATATGAGTTCTGCCTGTTCACAAGGTATGGCCCCTTGTCAAAGTCGGAACAGGTGACACTCAGTGAACACTTACAACCAGCCAGCCACACTGCCAGCACTTTACACATATGAACCTTAATTAATCCTTCCTGTGACTTTATAGATGTTATTCTTAGCATATCATAGTCAAGGAGAAAGTTGAAACATAGTGAGTTTGGGTAACCTGCCCAAGGTCACACAGCTAGCAATTGCCAGATCTCACATTCAAATCTACGCCTTCCGAATAAACGTCCCCTTCGCCCTCGGCATATCTTCCTGGTCCCTGGGCTCAGGAGATGTCTGGTTTTGCTCTAGAACCCAGGAGGTGAAGGAGCAAGGTGAATGGAAGCCAGCCAAGTGTTTTCTGTCTGTGGTCCTACAGGGAAACATCCTTGGGTTTCTTTCAGAACTCAGGTGTCCCCATGGCAACTACCTCTGGCCCTGAAAGAGGCACAAGACAAGCCCCTACCCTGATCACAATAATTCCCAGGATCAGGATCCTGATCCAAGGCCCTGACTCTGATCACACAGTCACAGTCACAGTCACAAACTGAGCCTTGATCCCTGTCAAGAATCAGCCCCATATCTTATCACACTGAATCCTGATCCCAGCTGTACACAAGTCCCTAGCCCTGGCTACTGCGGATCCTTGACAGGGGCAGCCAAACCTGATGACTTACTTATTTATAGCCCCCCCCCCAATACCCTGGAGACAGACCAACATTCCTACAGACAGACAGACAGACAGACATGGGAATAGCTGCCTTACTTTTCCACATAAACACCAGGCAGACAGACCCAGTCGCCTGATTTTTCAGTTCAGCCCCATTGCTGCCTGGCTTATAACAAAGCTGATCATTGGGACAGACTGGACAGAGTCAGTGCCAGACCCTGGAGGATGCAAGGAATCAGGACACATGGTCCAGTACCCATAGAACACCTGGGGAGGTCTCAGCACCCCTCAAAACCCATGGCAGCCCTTAAGCCCTCAGAGGACCTTCCTATAAGAAGAGGAACGAGGGAAAGAGGGGGAAGGGAGGACAGAGAAGAGAGGAGGAGGAGGGGAGGAGGAAGAGGAAGAGGAAGAAGAGGAGGAGGAACAGTATTTTGGGTTGGTCTGTTGCCTTCTGTAAATCTGCCCTCTATTAGCTGAGGAATGGTGTCCACACACCTGACCTGACTTCTGTGTCATCACCAGGTCTCCCCCTACAGCAGGCACCCCCTCTTCTTTGGCTGCATCTAGCCTCCTTCCACAGGGCCAGCGAACTCTGAGGATGTGGGTGCATGTGAATGTGTGTGCCCATGTGTACATGAAATGGGAGGTGGTGGGTAGAACCCTTACTCAGCCCTTCTTGTCCCCCAGCTCTGCTAAGCCCCTCTCCCTGCTTCATGTTATGGGGGTGGAGAGCCCTCCCTTCTAGCTGCAGGTGTGGGGGTATACCATCCTCCCTCTCTGCTGCATGGCTTGGGGATGGGCAGCCCTCCCTCCCAGCTATGTGGTGTGGGGGTAGCCAGCCCTCTCTCCCTGCTGCATGATGTGGGAGGGGGTGGGGAGCCCTCCCTCCCTGCTGTGTGCTGTGGGGGTGGGGAGTCCTCCCGCCACTTCCCATTTTGGGAATCAGGCTAAGAACTATGCATGAGACAGAAATAATTCCTTTTTCGAGCCTGGCCAGGGCTGCAGCAGCTCCAACACTGGCTGGCACAAGACCAGTGCTGGGGAGCTTAAGACTGGGTAGCGGCATGGACTGAGCCCTGGGGCCCTGACAGACAAAGGCCTGGCATGTGTGATGAACCTCCCCATCCCAAGGCCAGGAAGATTCCACTCTCTTCCTGTGAAACTGTCAGGCTGGAGGTGGGGAGAGGTGGGGCAGAGGCAGAGTACAGAGAGCAAGAGAGGAATCTACTCAAGACGACATTTAGAATTAGACCATGTCCCATAGCTTGGAGTGGTCCTCAGGTTCCTCTAGAGAATGTACCCCAGAACCAGCCTCAGAGCCTCCTGGGCCAGTCACCTCAGCACTGGGCCACATATTTGCATCTGATGAGTCCACAGAGTGGACTCATCAAAAAAGCCCCCTTGGGAGTGGCCACAGGACTGAATGGTTAAACGGGAGGTGTGCAAAACATTCTAGTCTTTTCTTCTTCCTCAAAGCACCCGTAGCCCTCCAAGGTCCCCCAGTCACCTCAAAGGGAGTCTGGTCCTCATTCTCTGGACAACACCATATTGTCTCCTCTCTGAGCTTCAACTTCCGAAATGATCGTTCTTAACAGGAACAGTCTGAGAACATATCCTCAGCAGCCTCCCACCCACCCCCCCTCGGAGTTGACTGTTGTGGCTTCTGGGCACTGGTTTCATTCCCATCTCTTTCCTCCTCTGCAGGGGCTCCACATGACTCCAAGGAATAAGTATCCAGCCTGCCCCAGCCCAAGAGCCTGCTTAGAGTTCATGTCCTCAGAGGCCAGCTAGGGATGCTGGGAGTTAAGTCCCCTTTCCCTCTGGCTGATACCATGCAATGCAAGAAGGGTTGCATCCACTGGACTTCACAGCAAAACTGACTGGCCAGAGCAGCACAAAACAGTGATATCTGGGGATCTTTGTCCACCCCAACCAACACTGTCTCTTCCTGGGGGTGGGAGCCAAGGACAGACACCTCAGTGGTCACAAGTGGCATATGGTTTCTTACTTCCAAAAATGCAAGACCTCTCAGCGTCAGCTTGAGTCCCACCCCCCACAGAGATGTCGTTGTTTTTCCTTTTTATAAATAAGGAGACTGAGGCACGTGAGATGGTCTTTCCCAAAATCATAGAGCCTGTAAGAATCCACACTAGGATTTGAACTTGGTAATGTCCTACGCACTTCTAATGGTGTGATGTCACCCTCTCTCTATTTCTGCGCAAGTGTGAGAGAAAAGCAATGAGAAACCCATCAAACCCCAGCAACAACCTGCCTGGGGGCGGCTGAAATACTCGGAGGTGACAGGGGGGGAGAAGCTCAGGAGGAACCTTGGGCAGCGTGCTCCTCCCTCTCAACGCCAGGCCAATCAGAACGCTACATTTAGAGAGAACGCTCCAACAGTGATTGGCTCAATTTGGGCATGTGATCAGGAAATTAGATGTGGGCATGACTGTTTCAGCGGCTAGATGGAGTTCAGGAACTTACTTGGTTTTCATGGGCTTCATTTAAGACTTGTCTTCTGTCTAGGGTGGCCGGCTCTGCCGAGTTCGACAGCATCACTCAGATTTAAAATTCAAAGGTCATAGCCAAGAGCTGCTGTAGTCCTTGGTTTTTAGGACAGGGATGGTTGGTCACCCTGGTTCAGTGTATGAATATCAGGTCTGGTCCTGGCTTTAGTAATAGAAGGTTCTTTCTTAAATCAACATGCAAATTTTAAAAGTGAGTTAGGATTAGGGGATGCCTCAGTCCTGCACACTGGCTGGGCACGCAAGAGTGAGCCTTCCTTTAGCAGATGCACTCTTACTGTTTGAGTGAGGTTTGACACATGCATAATAAAACACTTATGTTTATGGGCTCTTTGCAATCCGTGTGTGTGTGTGTGTGTGTGTGTGTGTGTGTGTGTGTGTGTGTCCATGTGTGCGTGAATAGGACCTGTGTGCAGAGAAATGCTGGGTGGACATGGCACTTGGCCTGTAATCCCAGTCTCTAAAAGGGGAGGTCAGGATGGGGACCTCCTGAGCAAGCTGACTAGCAGGACTAGCCACATCCCTGGGCTCTGGGCTTAAGGGAGAGACCCTGTCTCGGTGAATATGGTGAAAGGGTATTGAATTCCAATGTAGCCTCCACATGAACCTTCACATGTCCACACACATGCAAAACATGCACACATCTCTCTCTCTCTCTCTCTCTCTCTCTCTCTCTCTCTCTCTCTCTCACACACACACACACACACACACACACACACACACACGGAAAGGGGGGCAGCTAACACCTGCACCCTTGGTGGGAAAAAATGGCTCCTGAATCACCTAAGTTGCACTGGAGTGATGGGAATCAATGGGAGACACATAATACCTAGAAATCTGTGCCTTGTCCTTGGGTCTGTGGATAGCTCTGGATGCTTTGATCCTGGATCTGACTGATCTTCATAGCCTCCACCTCCTCCCTGGTTCATAAGGCCAATTAAATAAGTCAGAAGCAGGAGGAATCTGTCCACACCCTTAACAGACTAGCTCTTTGAAGTGTAAGCTTGGGCTGGAGACTTGACTCAGGCATTAAGCATGCTGGCTGCTCTTCCAGAGGCTCCAGGTTCAATTCCCAGTCTCCACATGTGGCTCACAATCATCTGTAACTCTGGACCCAGGGAATCCACTGCCCTCTTCTGGCATTCATGGGTACCAGACATGCATATGGTATGCATACACACATGTAGACAAACACTCATACACATAAAACAATTTAAAAAAAATATCAAAGTGTTACCTCTGGGGCAAACCCAGAGCCAACAGCAGGGTTGATTTTCACTGGCTCCTGGGAAGGCTGTCATTCCCTACCGTCCAACTGCTGTGTGCGCCCAATGGGGCTCTGTCTGCCCATTAGCCACCATTCAGCAGAGACGCCCTTTAGAGATGTTAATTGCCTGGTGCCTAGGCCTCCTCAACCCTCCCTGGCACAGGCGGTTGGCTGTCAGTCCCCTGCCATTATCTTTGGATACCAGTATTTGAGTTGTCTACAGAGACCAGAGGTCCTGCCTATCCCTGCTGGAGGCTCACTGCTGGCCAGGGCCACACTGGGTGCAGTCATTAACCCCCACTAGCAGAGTGCCAGGTGCCAGCAGACATCTGGGCAGTGTCTATGGCCACACACAGTCCCATCAGCAAGCTCGCCCAGGCCCCTGAGGGTGCATGTGTAAACCATTCCCGTATCCACTTAGAGACAGCCTCCAGCAACTCGAACAGAGGAGCCTGTCATGCACACTGGCTGGGCACGCAGGAGTGAGCCTTTCTTTAGCAGATGCACTCTTACTGTTTGAGTGAGGTTTGATACATGCATAATAAAACACTTATGTTTATGGGTTCTTTGCAACCCTTGTGTGTGTGTGTGTGTGTGTGTGTGTGTGTGTGTGTGTGTGTGTATGTGTACATTTGTTCACATGTGTGCACCTGTATTACAGAAGCCAGAGGTCTGCTATTTTTCTCAATAGCTCCCTACCTTATGTTTTGAGACAGGGTTTCTCACTGAACCTGGAATCCCCTTATTTGGCTATAGTGGCTAGCCAGCAAGCCCCAGGGCCCCTCCTGGCTCTGCCTCTCCAACATTGAAATGACAATTGTGCTGCTACACCTGGCTTTTTACTTGGACACTGGGGACTTAAGTCACATGGCCAGCCAGCACTTTATGACTGAGCATCTCCCCAGTCCTGGCCATAGTTAGGGAGCAGAAGGCTCCCATCTTGGGCCCCACTGTTCCAAGTTCTCAATTTTGCCTCCTTGATCCTCATGAGTCTTCTGCTCCGTAACTCTGGGCAGGGACAAGCATATCTGTTTATTAAAACGCCTGTCTTGATTTCCCTGCTTTGACGGACTGCACCCTTCATCTGTAAGTGAGAATAAATCTTTCTCCTTTAGGTTGATCTTTGCCAGAGGATTCTGTCACAGCAATAGAAAGGAAACCAAGACAGAAGATTCAGAATGCTCTCACTGTAAGGAGATGGTAAATGTCTGAGGTAGTGTTGTGTGCTGATCCCCTGACTTGATCAACATTTCACACCCTACCCCATAACTGTATGTGGCTGTTAAGTGAATAACATTTTAAAAATAGATTTAGAACATAGCCCACGGAGATGGCTCAGTTGGTGAAGTCCTTACCTGGTAAGCATGAGGACCCGAGTTTGATCCCCAGAATCTACTTTTGCTTTTAAAATCCCAGTGCTAAGGAGCTGAAGGCTAGGGGAGTTGGCTGGCCAGCTAGCCTAGCTTGATTGGTGAGCTCCAGACCAGCAAGAGATCCTGCCTCAAAGGAAGCAGAAAGCTCTTGAAGACACCCATGGTTGTCTTTTGACCTCCACATGTATGCACATACATGCACCCCCACACAGGGCCACACGTGTTTTTAAAAAATGTAAGTCAAAGCCGAGCAGTGGTGGCACACGCCTTTAATCCCAGCACTTGGGAGGCAGAGGCAGGTGGATTTCTGAGTTCGAGGCCAGCCTGGTCTACAGAGTGAGTTCCAGGACAGCCAGGGCTATACAGAGAAATTCTGTCTTGAAAAACAAAACAAAAACAAAACAAAAATGTAAGTCAAAAAAGGCAAAGTTAGTTTAAAACCTTAGGCCTTCTGATTCTAAAACCCACCATTTCCCCATTACCTGACTAGGGATTTTTATCTCAAAAGACAAGGTTTTGTTTCTTCGGCTGTCCCCAGAATCTAGGAGAGTCCTAGGCATATGCATTCTGGTCAACAGATGCTTTTGCAATGACTGGATACCGCAAGGAGCTGGGAGGGGCTTCATAGCCAGAGGACCCCGAGAGGAGTGTGGCTCTTCAGTCCCACAGTGTCTCATCCATTGACTTCTTGTTTCCCTGCCTGGCTTACCTTCTCTGCCTCCCAGCCTGAGCAGGCAGGAAGGTTCAGGAACCCCGAGGAACTCTAAAATCTGAGCTAATGTGGAACTGGCACAGGGCCCCTGTCGTCCGGGGTCGGCTCAGAAAGCTGCCAAGCCAAACCTCAGGAACACCACCACTGAAGGAAACAAGGCCCAACTGGCCAGCGCATTTGCTGGAGACAGGGGAGGCTGCGTTCCTGGCAGACTAGGCAGAAAGGAGACTAGGCCAGCCTTTCAAAGCCCTTCACAAACAAGCACTTGGCCTGCCGTTCCTCTGGCCTGAGTCTCCAGCAACTCAGCAGAAAAGGCCAAACCTCTCAGGCCAGTGGAGACAGTGAGCCCACCCTGAAGACGAAGCAGGGAAATGCTGGGAAGGGGATGTCTTGGCACTTGGGAAGGGCTATGCTTCTCCTCCATCAGGCTGTGCCAGGGAGCCTGAGGCAGAGCCAGCCAGGAACAGGGGTTGTCCATGATTCATTAAAGGATCAGAGCAGGGTAGGGGTTCTGCTGGGACCAGGGCTCAACTGAAACCTGGTCTGACCTTGACCTGACCCCATGAAAGCTCTTGGCACTCTGGAGCCATAGTGTAGTCTACCTGGAAACAAGAGGACAGACTTCTCCTGTACCCGACTCAGGGCTGCTGGACAGGAAAGCCAGGGCACTTGGTAACCCCTAAGTGACCAAGAATAAGTGCTTGGGGACAGCTGGGATGTGACAATCCCCAATCAGCCAAGAGCAATTGTGTGATGCTGTCGGCAGTCAGGTGTGGCTATACCATCTGCTCATGAATGTCAGGTGAACCATCCTGGATGCCCTATCCCAGCTGCCTACTCTTCCTACAAGTTGCTTAGAAACAATGGGACTCAGGGCAACCTCAGAAGCAGCCATGGACCGAACTGGCTGGTGGTCACCCATCCCCCAGTACAGGCCACTAAATGGCACCTGAGACCTCAGAGAGCATTGCTCACACACTTGTGATATGTCACACTTTGTCCATCTAACGTTTGACACTCCAGAGTCGATGAGGCATGGAGGGTTTCGGGATCTGAGGCCACATGACTGCTGAGAATCGGCCAAAGAGCAGATAGATGAAGTCATAAGATGACAGAGAAGCTGGGTTAGGCCAAGGGGGACCCAGATCACAGAGGATGGAGTGATGGGATCCCGTCAGGTGTCGGTGTGACACCAGAGGACAGACACAGATAAAGGACCTCTGGTTCCCAAGGGCCTGACCTGTAGCCTCCACCCCAGCTGACAAGCACTCACAGCCACAGTCTCCTGCTACCAGACCATGCTATCACCCCAGCTCGGTCACTGGTCACAGCACCCTACCGTGAGCACCCAGCCTCCCAGCTCGGCACTTTGAAGCAACTGAACTGAGATCAGAATTAGGCCCCTGGGGACACGGGGGCCTCAAGAACCACGCTAAGAACATCCATGAACAGACATTAACCGAACACTGTGTGACAGCCAAGAGTCCCTGCCTCATACCTTATAGATCCTGGTGTGCCGGGTAGGGATTGGGGGAGAGGCTACAACTGTTCTAGTGAAAATACACAGGCAGGGAAAGGGGTGAGGTAGACGCTGTTAAGTCACCTCAGATCATCAGCATCTACAAAGGAGATCTTTGACTGCACACCTGGAAGGGAGGTAGCCAGTCAGTCCAATAATAGCATGAGCGGCCTGTGCCAAGGCCCTGGGGTAGGTTCACAATGGAGGTTGGGAGACAAAGTCAGAAGAGATATGTGGAGGGACAATCCTGTAAGGCCTTTGGGCACTATGAGCAACTGGCTTTTATATGGAGTGACTGGAATCACTGGAGGCTTTGAGTGACGGGCCTCATGGCGTGACTCAAGTTCTCTCAGGATGGCTCTATCTGCTGTGGGATGAACAGATGCAGGGAAGCAGGTAGTCTGTGAGGAGGGGACAGAAGTATGTCTGCAGTCTCTACCTCAGCACAATCAGCATTCAGGACTAGAACTTTCAGGTGAAGGGGGAGCAGGCCAGTGAACTTCCCCAGTGAGGATGCTTAGTGGTGTCCTGGTGTCTGTCTACTCATGAAACACTGTGAGCACGTTCACCTCACAAACTGTCCAAACATCGGCAAATGGCTCTGGGTTCAAAGGCCAGCCAACTATAGCTGTTTGAGGAACGGCAACCAGCTGCCAACTTTCCACAAAATGATCTCAAAGCTGTCATCCTATGCACCTGGAATCGAGGCATTTGGGAGGCTGAGGCAGGAGAATCTCCAAATTTCAGCCCGAGCTAAATTACAAGAAGAGTCTGTCTCAAAATCCAAATCAACGCAAAGACAAGAAAATAACTGTAAAAGACAGCCCTCCAAGATTTAAACGGTTCCATTTTAAGCGATTTTATAACAGCCCTGACTTTGCCTCTTGGCCCACAGACCTAACTGTTTACTGTGAGGTCCCTTAAGGAGCTTCTGGCAGCTCCTGGTCAGAGCTGTTAATGGGGTGGTGAAAGGGGTCAGAGTGCAGACAGCTTGGGGAGCTGGACTCTGGCGTCTGTGCAGTCCGGCACAACATGGGCAGAAGACACACAGCGTGGCTCTCAGCTTTCAACCCCTATACCTGAATTAGATGTTAAAATGGGGGGATCCCCAGCAGGGATTGAAGTGGAGAGGTGGGGGATGGGTCTCTTAGAGCATGTTACACACCAGATCTGTCTTGTACAAAGATGGGGAAACCCCCAACTTCAGAGGTTCAAGGTTCATCAGAGCCCGGATCAGTCCAGACTCATGGGCAAAGCATGTGGGTTCTCTGGGCCCCAGTGTCCCCTGGAAAAGGGAGGGCTGGAGACCTCTGCATAGGGGCTTTTATAGGGATTCTAAGGCATTGAGGGTATGCTTTAAGTGTCCAGAGAACTACACAGGGAAGGTAGATCTGGGAACACTGACTCCAGTTGCCTGGGGCTTGAGATCTGCCTTTGCCTAGGAACAGAAGTCCTGTTAAGAAGCCTGTGTGGTTTTCCCTGCTCAAAGTCTCTCAAAGACCCCAGAGTAAAAACGACCTGAGGGCCCCCTAGGCCTGCAATATGTTCCTTCACTGTGATGTTAATCTTGGTTGTCAAGATGACTGTATCTGAAATTAAAAACTCAAGCCACTTCTACACACCTGTAAGGGAGTTTCCTGATTGGGTCATTTGTGGTGGGAAGACCCACTCTAAATCTGGGCCATAACTTCTAGTGGCAGCCACATAAAAGGACATGGAAGAAGGAAGTGTCTGTGCTTTGCCTGCTTGCCCTCACTCTCGCTGGCGAGTTTCATCTATCCTGCTGCAGAGGCGTTCCTTCAGTGGTATTGGAATCTACCTTATTCTGGATTCTAACAGAAGACCAGTGCTCTTTAGGAATCCTCTGGGACTCCAGCACCAGATTGCAGCTGATGAGACATCCCATCTCATGGACTGAACAATGGAACAGTTACCAGATTCTTGACCTTTCTGAATATGAATATGAATATGCATATACCATCAACCATACTTCGGCATTCCTGCCAGACACAGGAGCCTGCTGCCTCTTCTCTTTGGGATAAAGGGGCCATCTGTGTGTTGGAGAGGCATCCAAACCCCAGTTACTTCCCTCTGGGGCTATATCCTGCAGGAAGGTGGAAAGTTTGATGAGAACCATAGGGTGGTCCCTTCCCTGGGGATCAATTGTCTGGTGTCTGCTTTTGAGCAGCTACCATGGTTTGGTCCACAAGAGAAACTTCTGAGAATCCTTGTCAGACCCATTTGATCTGAAGCTTGGAGGTGGGGAGGGGATCTAACCACTGGTACAGAGGTCCCAAGATAGCCTTATCAGACAGCAAGGCCAATGAGGGTCAGGACTAAAGAGTCCACTGCAGGTGGTATGTGTGAGCCATGTTGGCCCAGGGTGTGGCAAATCACTGGGGCTGCAGGAAGGCATTGCCCTGGGCTGATTGGGTGCTGCATCAGAAAGCATCGTCAGACCCTAAGGAGTTCTCTGCACCAGAGTCTTGGGAGGATCTGTGTCCGTCTCCCAATCCCAGAAAATGGCTCAGTTCCCAGGATTAAATTTAACTCTCATCTCTACCCTCCCCAATTGTCTGGACCCAACTCTCATTACCATTACCTGGACAGAATGGTCCCTGTTTGTCTGTCCATCAGCCACTCCAGCCATGGCTGCTGTGTAGCCTCTGGCAAGTCACTTGTGAAGTCAAATTCCCTTTTCACTCATTTGATTTCATTAAAATAAATAAGACAGAAAACAAAACCTGAAGCAAACCGCATGTTGGGCCCCTCCTGATTTCACCAAGGCCTGAGACCCAAGCTGATCCTCGGGCCCACGTCCCTCTTTTGTCCTCAGCAGGCTGTCTCCAGAGTGTCTGACAGGAGCCAGTCCTCAGCTTTTGCTGGGAAAGTCAGGAAACAAGACTCTCTGCTAGAATCATGCTGGGACACTGTGTCAGGACCTGTCAGCTGTAGGCTCTGGCAGTGGCCCTGGAATTAGAGCCTGGCCATCACCTGTATGTATAATGACAGGAACAGAGGTAAGCTCTGTGTGAAATAATCAGAGGATCTGAAAACCTAGACCACCACTGAAGGAGCAATAGTCACTCATTCATTCATTCATTCATTCACAAGTACACAGTATTGACAAATACGTACTTCATGTTGGACAAAGTTTGGACAGTTTAGGGGAAACTGAGTCCTTTGCCAAGGCTGTCTATACGGGACATACTGATACAGAAGGATGGGCCAGACTGGAGCCAGAGAAACCTCAAAGACCAGCTTGTGAGAAAGCCCAGGAGAATCCAGAGGAAGGGTTGGGCATGCGGCACAGAGGGTATGGTATGGTGAGCTTAAATGACAGGCCTGGGGAGTGCCAGTCAGCAGTTCCCACCTGCCCCTTCCAGCAGCACCTGCCAGTTCTACACTGTAAATAGACTTTAGAGACGGCCATTCAGTGACCCCTCACGCCACTGTGGAGGCAGCTCTCTCGACTGGCACCACAGGGCATTCACAGTGACTGAAAACTACTCCACCCCATCTGCCCCTGCTCGTCACACCTCCCCACACTGGGCAGCCACAAGCCTTTGGCACATCCTGTCACCCTTGCCTGACACCATTTTCCCTTCCCTGGATGACAGCATGGTGAGGTCCTCTGAGAGGACTTGGGCCTTTGTGCCTAGCATCGCACGGATAAGACAACAGACTCCAGGGACGCCGGTGGGTTGGGCAGGAGAACCAGGCCTGCACCACTTGATGATAATGCTAGGAAGCAGCTGGCTAAGTGGAGACTGGGGAACCTTCTGCGGTTTCCATTTCCTCAGGACTGCTGCCAGACGGAGATGATGGACCCTTAATGGCATGCAGAGGGGAACAGGCATGCACTGGGGTGAGAGGAGAGCTGTGACTCTTTCCACACGTGTCTGCAGAGTTCCGACCTTGAGCCTCAGAATTCCAACTCTGGACCTGAGTTCCAGCCTGGAACATCAGCTGTCTGACCTTGTCTGTTAGCTTCTATCACACAGAACGATGCTCTGGCCAGACTTCTTGAGTCCAATTATGGATCTGACGGTTCTGACCAAGGGTGACAGTGACCTTGAATTTGAATGGTCGAATTCCGATACAGGACACACAGCTGTGAGCCTGAGAGCCAGGATTCCAACCCTGAACATCAAACCGCAGCACCTAAATCTTCCTGGAGACTCTCTGAACACCCAGGCCCCTCTGCCTGAAAAAAAGCTGGTATTTCTCTGAAAGGATGGGACACTGAATGATTGACTGACTGACTCCTTCAAGGGGCTGGGATGTGGCTCAGTAGGTTGAACCTTGCCCTGAGCACACATTTTTAGTACCTCATAAATCAGGTGTGCTGGCTCACACCTGTAATCCTAGCACTTGAGAAGTGGAGACAGGAGGGTCAGAAGTTCAAGGTCATCCTCTGCTATAGCTAAAGTCTGGGTGCTGGAGATGCACCAAAGGCTCGAGATGATGGGGGAGGGGGAAGGTGGAGGAAGCAATGGCTTACACTGCTGCATGCCATACTGCCCTGTGCTTTATCTCCTTCTGGCCTCTTGACAACCTAAGGACAACTTTATTACCCCCATGCTATAGAGGAAGGTCCTGAGCTTGGAGTCAGTTCGCTGACAGCCTCAGCATCCATGATCTGCCTGCTTTGGCTTCTGCTGCATCCTTCTCTTCCAGATCCAGTCAGAGGCGGGGTGAAGGACTCAGACGTCATTTACCACCTAATGAGTTTAAGATCTACCCAGGAATTGCCCTAACTGGAGTTTGCTTCTACCAAGTGGGAGCTGACTTGATCTAGGACGCTGAGACCCATCTGGGTGGAAGTCATTCATTTGATAAATCCTTGCCATCCTGGGCTGTGCTTATGCTAAAGACTAAAAAAATGGAACAAAGGACTGTGGCTGTGGCTGTGGCTGTGGCTGTGGCTGTGTGTGACTGTGACTGTGACTGTGGCTGTGGCTGTGGCTGTGACTGTTGTGACTGTGACTGTGTGTGACTATGACTGTGACTGTGTGTGACTGACTGTGGCTGTGGCTGTGACTGTGTGTGACTGTGGCTGTGACTGTGTGTGACTGTGGCTGTGACTGTGTGTGACTGTGTGTGACTGTGGCTGTGGCTGTGGCTGTGGCTGTGACTGTGTGTGACTGTGGCTGTGTGTGACTGTGACTGTGGCTGTGACTGTGTGTGACTGTGACTGTGGCTGTGATTGTGTGTGACTGTGACTGTGGCTGTGACTGTAACTGTGACTGTGTGTGACTATGACTGTGACTGTGTGTGACTGTGACTGTGGCTGTGGCTGTGACTGTGACTGTGTGTGACTGTGGCTGTGACTGTGTGTGACTGTGACTGTGTGTGACTGTGACTGTGGCTGTGGCTGTGGCTGTGGCTGTGACTCTGGCTGTGACTCTGGCTGTGGCTAAACCGAGTGAAGGGTTAGGGCCCTGGCTCACCCGTACAGAACTTGTCTAAACCCCAGAAAGGATTGGGGGTGTGGTCAGCAGTGAGAACTGGCCTAGAATCTATCAACGAGAAACTGTACCACAGCTCAGGGGTAATGTATATTTTCCTTAATCCCCCAGGGAAGGACTAGGGCATGGCTCAAAGGTAGGTTTAGCATGTACAAGGCCCTGGGTTCCATTCCCAGCATCAGAAGGAAAAGAAGGATGGTTAACACGGCATACACCAGGCAGCTGTGCCACAGGGTGGCCAGAGGAAGTATTCTGGGTATGTCTACCAGCCTGTTTTAGGTTGAGGTTGGAGAGGTTGGCACTGGAGTTGGGAACTCCTCAGACTCCTTCCCGGCTGCTGAAGGCTTAAGCATAACAAGAGGCCAGGAAGGCTCAAGTACTGCAACTCAGAGTGATGCCTAGTCGTGTAAGGACATGGGTTCCATTCCAGCACCACATAAACCAATATACCACGGCACATGCCTGTAATCCCAGCTCTTGGGGTGGGGTAGAGATGGGAGGAGCAGGAGTTCAAGGTCATCCTTGGCTACATAGAGAGTTAGAGGCTAGCCTGGGCTACATGAGACTCTATCTCCAAACACCCTCCACCTAAAATTGTAAGCTGTAAAGTGTCTGTGGCACTGGGACACTTGTGTAATAAGTACACTGTAGCTTCCTTTTCATGCTGAACTTGGTATGGCTTGTGTGACATGTCACTCTCTGCTGGCCAGGGCCCAGTCCATCTCTCAGGAGCAGTGGCCAACCACCATCGCCTGCACTCGGATCTGTTGTGGCCCACATTTGTCCCTGCCACCCACCTCTGGTGAAGCTGGGACGGGCTCCTGCAGCCCTTCCTTCTGCCTGCTTCCTGTTGGTGCCACACGTTCTCTGGTAGACTCCCATCGCCAGACAAGGAGCTTGAGAAGACAGTTGAGACAACCTTACGTCATTCTACATGGTGGGTGGCACTGCCTTTAGAGGCACAGAAGGGACTTCCCAGTCATGCAGGGCCCAGTGTTTCTAAAGATCCCCTCCAGTGCTGGGGGACGGCTCAGTGAAGCACTTGCTGCTCAAACCCAAGGACCCAAGTTCGATCTCCAGTGCCCGCCTTGTGACAGGAAGGGGGCTTCCCACCCCTGCCAATCACTGCATGGTGACCGTGCGCCAGTCAGGCAGACCACCAGGTCACGAGGTCATGGCGGTGTGGGGAAGGGAAGAGCTGAACCTCTTGCTGTTTCTGCACCCTGCTGGGCACAAAGAAACAGGCTGAGGAAGGCCAAGGTGAGCACAGGTTAGACACTTCACATACTACACATGGGGATTACGAACACACTCCATCTCCTTCACTCTCCCTCTAGACTGCCTGTGCTCACAGGAGGGGCTGGTTTCTAGAAGGGGAGGGAGGTTCCCGCACAGCAGGTCTAACCCTACTATGTGCCAGAAACACTTTATCACGGTAAGGCTTCAACACCACTACATCCCAACTAGTCATTTGAGGTCTGAGGCTGTCTCTCTGAAGAGCTGATAGGTGAGCCAAAATCTGGAGTATCAGGATGGACTGGTGGGCATAGCCAGAGGCCCAGCGATGGCAAGCCATTTGTACAAGGTCACATAGATAGCTTGCCTGTCTGTCCTCTGCACCAGGCTCTACAGCAGCCTCAGAACTCGGGTCAGTGAGCATTTTCTATCTTAGGGTTCATCATCACCACCATCACCATCACCATCACCATCACCATCACCATCACCATCATCATCAATCTAGGCTTTGTGGCCATACATCTGAAAGCAATTGTACCTAACAGGCCAATCAGTTGTGCTCCCATTAAAATCTTACTTATAAACCAGGCAGCCCACCCACTCCACTTTAGAACATGAGGAGAGGAAGACACAGCAGGGAGAGTATCCTGCTTCACTCGGCCGAGAGAAAAAAAATATGCAGAATAAAATAGAAAGCAAGAGGGACCACATTGTATGGCACAAGGAGAGGGCTAGATCCGGCAGTTCCCTGGGACAAAACAAAGGTTATACATTGTTGCAGGATATTCGATCACATTGTAAACTCCAAAGATCCTGAACTGGAAAAGCCTGTTTCTACCTGTGGTGTGGCTCAACCTTAGCACACGACTTTAGCCTTTAATCCCTCAGGCTGGAATACAGACACGCCCTCAGTACACACCTTTTTTTTTTTTTTTAAAGATGCATTTATTTTATTTATATGAGTACACAGTAGCTGTCAGACACACCAGAAAAGGGCATTGGATCTCATTACAAGTGGTTGTAGTCACCATATGGTTGCTGGGAATTGAACTCAGGACCTCTGGAAGAACGAGCAGTCAATGCTCTTAACCTCTGAGCCATCTTTCCAGCCCCTAGTACACACCTTTAATCCCAAACAACAAAGGTAAAGTTAGTTCTTGGAAGAAAGCACCCCTGTTTGAAAGTGATGTCTAATTGAGTGGCAGACAAATTGACGAATCAGAGAAAGATTTGACAGAATGAGTCAGAAATTGGATATACCAAATTCTCACAGGAAGAGAAGAAAGGGAAGCTACTTAAGGAGCAGAGCAGAGAGAGAAAAGGAGAGAGGAAGCAGTTTACCAGGAGAGTTTTACAGAGACAGGTTGAAGAGAGAACAAGTTAGACACAGGTAAAGACAGAATGAGCCAGAGGATGAGAAGAAGCCAGAGATCAGAACAGATTGGGAGAGTTAGTATGAGGCCAAGCAGACAATTCAGTCAGAGTTTGAGGGTGACTCATTCAGAGGTCAGTCAGCTCTCTTGTGAGTGTTGAGGCAGAGTGAATCAGTCAGCCTGGACAGGAGTTTGAGTCAGAACAGCTGGGTTGACCAGACAGCTAGAGTTCAGAAAGAACTAGGAAGGGGTGAACTTATTCAGCAGCAAGTCTCAGGCTGAAAGCATTCTAGGCCTAGATTAGATCGTACGGAGGCCAGAAGCTTCCAGGAAGAGGCTGAGGTTAGTATGCCTCGGAGACCACAATTATGTCAGGAGAATAAAAGATACTATTGCAGTCCACTCAGGGGAATTCACCTGTGTGGAGAAGGCCTTTGTTAACACCCTGGATTCCCAGTAAAGCACTTTGTGAGTCCTTCCTTCTTTTGAAGCATGCCTACTATGTGTCCTTTCTTCACAGCATGCCTACTGTGTGTAGAGTGATTCTCTTTCTTTGATTTTTCACTCCACTCCTACTTGACTGCTCACGAGCACCATGGTGGGTGGAGCCTATAGCCAGTTCACATGGGTCCCCTCCTCTTGGCCAGAGCATTCTAGTGTCCTCTGGGGACCTCTTTCCCATTCTCAGTCCAGCAGGAAACCAGCCACTGGCGACCCAGGCACAGCTAAGAGATTGATTGGCTCAAATATGATTGGTTCTGACACGGGCCAATGAAAATCAACTCTGAGATTTCACTGACATAGTTGGTGCACAGGAAGTAAGTCTGAAGTGCCAGAAGCCATGTTGGTGCTCCCCACTGAGAAGCCAAGGTAAGAACAGGATATAGAGATGGAGGAGACCAAGTCCTGATGACACGTGTAAGCTCCTAGATCCTGCCTTACCTGAAGCCTCACCTAACTCAGAACTTTCCAAACACAGCTTTGCTTGCGATACTCTGGGCTGCATTTCTGTTCCTACAGCCAAAGGGTCCTAACACTTGCTTCCTCAGCACCCAGTATGGTGCCCAGCATATGGTAACATATACTAGTTGATTGCTGTACAAACGTGTGGAATCTGGGCACATGCACACCCACCTAAACCCAAAGACTGGCAACTCTGGAGCTGAAGAGACTGTCCCCAGGATGGTAAGGGCGACTGAGTCAGATTGCAGCCACTATTTTAAAGACCTTCCCGCTCCCCAAGGGCGAAGAGGCGCATTTACTGTGAGCATAGGCAAGAGAGTTCATGACAATGTAGGGGTTCAGCACATGCTTCCGTGGTGGCAGGCCTGCTCTGCTGCTGTGGACTTCTTTCTTAGGTGCTGCTCTCAGTCAAAGCCCCCTCTGGGCACAAGGAGGTCTACATAGGCTCTGAGGGGCGGAACCAGCCTGGCTAAGGGAAAGAGTCAGGGCTGGGCCCTGGTGGCTATTGAGCGTGATGGTCTACTTTTAGAATCTTAGTGATTCACTTACATCTGCTAGGTATAAGAGATGGCATGGAGCTGTCAGTAGTCTTCATCCCCTCAACACCTGCTCCTACCTGCTAGGCTACAGTGACCAATTATAGGGGAGACCAATCCCAGTGCTAGGTAAAAGTGGGACACTGGGGATGTGCAGACACCTCAGGTGTTCAAAGTTGTCTCGTCTCTGTAAATGAGGGCAAAGGGCCACTTCTCTCTGCCCTTACTACACAATCAAGACTGATGTGAAAGCAAGGCACAGTGGGGCACACCTATGACTATGCCTGGTACCTTGGGCACACCTATGGCCATGTCTGACATGGTGGAGCATACCATGCCTGACACATGACACTCAGGAGGCATAGGCTAGAAGATCAAGAATTGAAAGTCATCTTCAATTATATAGTTAGTTTGAGGCCAGCCTGGGCTACATGAGACTTTGTCTCACAAGGACAGGAAGGGGAAATGCTTTGCATTCAGGAACTTTTCCTATGTAAGATAAAGACACTGAGAACTTACAGTGATACTCCTCACTAGAGGGTGGTGGCTGTCCCCCAGTGACCTCTGTCCCCTGTGTCCTGTCAATGTCTGTTTATGGTTCTGGATCACACCATCATCTCCTCACTACCCTTCCAGCCTCCTTACAAGCCGGAGCTGCAGACAGCTCCATTGCACAGTGGTGGAAACTGAGGCACTCCACCCCAGGCTAACAATGACCAAGACTCCCACAGACAGACTGGATGTCTGTGCCCACTAGGCAATGGTTCCCTGGAGCTGCCTTATAATCTCACACACTCCAGATACAGGATCCAGCCACCGCTCAACCAGTGCTTGGCTTTCACCCTCTTACAATCCATTGTCACCTCTGGTGGGCCGGATCTACCGTTGTCTTGATGAAGCCAGCTCTCTCCAGGACACTCTGGCACCCTGAGATGCACTATAGGGACACAGGTCAGCTACACAGCCCAGGTCCATTCCCAAACAGAAGCAAGGCTGAAGGTGAGGAGCTGGGGTACGTGAGGCTCCAGATGGGCTCTTCAGTGAAGGGCAGCAGATGTGGCCGATGTCATACTCCTAGCCATGTGTCAGTAATAACGGTACAGTCCCCATACATGAATACTTCCCTTTTTTCCAATTAGTAAAATTCTCAGCTAGCCTTGAGACCGCCTCATTCATTCATTCATTCATTCATTCATTCATTCATTCATCACACAGCTTTTGAGGTTTTATTTTATGGTAGCCACTGTTTCAGGCACTGAGCAGGCAGCCCTAAGCTAACTAGACAAAGCTCTGTCCTTTAAACCCACATCCAAGGGGTGGGAAGGGCAAAGAACCCAGAGTTCGGGGATAGTGTGTGTGTGTGTGTGTGTGTGTGTGTGTGTGTGTGTGTATGTGTGTTTCTGTGTGTCCGTGTGTAAGAAGCTACCAGGAGAAGGGCATGGACAGAGCTGGGGACAGCTTTCAGACTGCCTGAATCACTGGCATTTGAGCAGAGATCACCTCTAACAGTGTGTGTGTGTGAGTGAGTGTGTGTGTGTGTGTGTGTGTGTGTGTGTGTGTGTGTGCGCGTGCACGTGCTCGCATGTGCGTGATCATGTGGCTGTCTCTGGGAGGACTGACCCCAGTGAAGTGCAGGTGTGCCCAGTGTGCAAAGGCCCTGAGATGGGAAGGCGCCTGGTAGGTGTGAGAAAAAGCTTTGAGGGGAACTGAGTGGTGGTGGTGGGGCTGGTAGGGAATGAGAGTGCAGGGCATAGAGAGAGGGGAGCTGTGGACCCTGGGCCCTGTCAGACTCGTTTTGAGCCAGAGTCTCATGTAGCTCAGACTGGCCTTGGACTCACTGGGAAGTGGAGGATGACCTTAAACTCCTGATCCTCTGCCTCCAGCTTCTGAGTGAGAGCTGAGGATATCAGCGTGCACTACCACGCTTTGTTGTGCAGCCCTGGTGACGAGCCCAGAGCTTCCCGTACACTGGACTGGCTCGCTATTGACTGCCATGTCCTCAGTCCCCATGGAGGATTTTGAGCAAAGGAGTGGAAGGCAGGTTGTGGACTGGGGTGGAGGAAACAACAGTGAGGAGCTCTGGGTAAGGGAGGGCAGGGGCAGCAGTGGATGGTGAGCAGTGACTACATTCTGGGACAAGGGTCTCCACTCCTGCTGCCATGGCCTCTTCACTGTCATGGCTATATCCCCTTCAGGTGCAGGGCAAACCAAACCGCTCTTCTGGTGAGCTTCTGTGTGTGAGAAGGGGGCCACATGAGACGGGTCTGAAAATGCCCATGACTCACAGCCTTAACGCTGCCCCGGATCCAGAGGGCCACACTGGACACTTCTAGAGCTTTTAGGGTGAAGGACCCCATGAGCATAAACACTTTCCCTGCAAGCCATCTTCTGCACCTGTGTGGCACTTCCTGCCACTCAGAGCCACCTAGGGCAGCACACAGGGTTGGGAACAGCATATCTACAGGAAAGAGTATCACCTGCTCCTAAACTCACACCACAGCAAACCACCAAGCGTGACACCCGAACCACGGGGCTGAGAAGAGTGGACTTAGCACTGGTGTCTTAGCGACCACACCCAAACACAGGAACAGAAGAAAAACATAAAGGCAGGCTGACGGCGTGGCTCGCTTGACAGAATGCTTGCTTGCCTAGCATGATCAAAGCCCTGGGTTTGTCCTAAGCACAGCATTTGGGAGGTGGAGGCAGGACTAGAAATTCAGGGTTATCTTGAGCTGCAGGGTGAGTTCAAGACCAACCCTCAGCTATACAAGACCTTGCCTGAAAAGCAGTCGAACTGGACTTCATCAACATTAAAAGGTGCTATCTGCAAACTTCAGCGTCAGCAGAGAGAACACACCCACGGGACGGGGGAAGACAGTTGCAAATGACACATCTGATTTAAAAAAAAAAAAAAGGATGTCCTGAATATATATATATTGGTCTCTAAAGGCTGGGAGATGGCTTCGTGGGTCACATGCTCACTACAGAAGCATAAGAACTTGAGTCAGAAAAAAGTGGGTGTGGTGGCGCTTGGGAGGTAGGGTCAGGGATCCCCTGCCCTCTGGTTAGCCAGCCTAGCCCAACACCACAGGCCATAGCTCCTAGTGAGAGACACTGTCTCAAAAACACAAGGAGGATGGCTCCTGAGGAGCCAGGTCGACCTCTGCCCTCCACACACACACTAAAGAATAACTCAACCAAAGGAGTCAAATAATTTGATTGTACGATTGAACAAAGAGGGCTGGGAGTCAGTTCAGAGGGCCACTCGATGCCAAGCTGTTAACCTGAGTTAGATCCTGGGGACCCACACGGTGTGAAAGTTGTCCTTTGGTGGCCGTGCCACCACCCCCCCCAGACATAAAGTTTATTAAATAAAACAATTAAATAATTTTATCTGAGCAAAGGGTCTAAGTGATCTCAGCATCCCCAGTGCTGGGAGGTGCGGAGCCACAGTGGGAAGTGGGCTCATCTGGACAGTTACTCTGCGAACACAAAGAGCCAGTGCACATACTGGACAGCAGTGCATGCCTGGAATCCCTGCACTAAGGAGGCTGAGGCAGGAGAATGTCTAGTTTGAGACTAGTTTTTTGTTTTAAATGGGACAGTCGTGGTGGTATACACCTTTAATGCCAGCACTTGGGAGGCAGAGGCCATTCAGATCTCTGAGTTGGAGGTCAGCCTGGTCTGCATATGAATTCCAGTTCTAGGTCAGCCAGGACTAGAACAGAGAGACACTGTCTCAAAAAGCTTCCCCCGAAAGTGGGAAGCTGGCACAGGCACAATAAAGTTAGGACCCTTTCGCTTTGCTGGTGAGAACACAGAATGACGTAGCTGTTACAGAAACAGCTTCGTAAAACTTCATGAACCTCGGGAGAGGTTGCCATGGGGAAAGTCATACGAGCAACCCCTAGAGCCCACATAAATGCCTGCCACTGGGGCACATCCATAATCCCAGTGACTGGGAGGCAGAGATGGGAGGTTCCCCGAAGCTCATGGGCTGGCTAGCCTGGGACAGAGAAGAAGACCACTAAGGCTGTCCTCTTCCTCCATAAGTGTGATGTCATGTGCATATAGACTGGAAAAAAACTGAGAGTAAGATTCAGTTGTTTGGACTCCCACATTCCCAGCATCCAAGAGAGGTGAAGCACCTAAGTGTCCATCAACGAATGAAGCTAGAAACGACATGTAGCATATCTACACAAAGGAATAGAATTCGGTCTTAAAAGGAAAGAAATTGTGTCAGACCAGAGTGTAACTAAACCCCCAAGGATATTACACTACATAAAAGAAGCCAGGTACTAAGGACAGTGATGTGTGATTCCTGTGTGTAGCTTCCTACAGGAGTCAAATTCAGAGACAGGAAGTCCAAGAGTAATTCCCAGGGCTTGGGGGTCCAATGGAGACAGAGGTTGATTTTAGTACTGAATCATGCTGGAGTCTGGCTGCACAACACTGAATATGTCTACACATGTCTCTGCACTGCAAACTGTGAAGATGGAAAATCCTATACTTGGTGGATTTTACCAAATTTTAAAAATCACCTTGGGCTTGTTTCCACCACAGGCCCCGATCGCCAAAATTTAAGTGACCCCAGGGAGTGTTCACGTCCCACTCCCAGCAAGGCAAGATGCCTCTGGCGCACATGCAACCTGGGAGGGCAGAGGGCGGGACTTAGACCCAGGACACACCCCAGCCTCAAGGAGAGTCACATGACAACCTTATGTCACCAACAGAAAAACATGAGGACTGGCACCCTGGACATTCACCTGTAGATTCTGGCTCCTGCTCATCCTCCAACTCGGAACTGGTCTTCCTGTCACAAGCCTTACCTCAAGACACCTAAGTCTACCAGAGTCACCCAAATTGAAAATACCCACCTAGGGAGAAGGCAGAGACTCCTCTTTGGAGATTATCTTACAGATAACAGTTAATGCCTCTCTTGTGTCTCTAGGACCATCTGGTCCATCAAGTGTCCTTAAGGAACAGAGCCAAGACCACTCCCAACTCAGGCAGCAGACACTAGCACTTCCCGGGAGGAAAATGACTTTTTGGGGTGGCATCCCTGGGATGCCTCTGTCCTTCTAAAGATCATTACCACTGCCCAGGATAGATTTGTCAGTCAGAGCATGCAGCGTGGGCTCTGTACCAGCCTCCTGTTTGTTGTGTGGCCCTGGGCTGGCTACTCCATTTCTCTGAGCCTCAGTCTCCACAGCTGTAAGAAGAGAGCAGATCAATGGGGCTATGGGGTCCCTTTTGTGTGTGTGCGGGGTACATGTGTGTGTGTGGCGGTCAGAGGACAACCTTGGGTGTCATTTCATCTTGTTTGACGTCAGATTTCTTTGTTACTTACCACTCCATATGCCGGGCTAGCCACCCAGCAGCTTCTAGTAACTGTCCTGTCTCCTCATGTTGCTTTTGAAGCAATGGGGTTACAGTTGTGTGGGACTGTGCCTGGCTTTATGTAGGTTCTAATGATTTGAACTCTGCTCTTCAGACTTACGCCTCACCCCCCCCAGATGTCGCCCCATCCCCAGCTCCCCACCCTCCTTGCACTGGGTCACACCAACGGTGACTGTCACTACTTCTGCTGTTGTTTTTATTTTAATCCAAGAGATGGTGGCAAAGCTGAGTGTGTGTGCAGCCAGCCTGGGATCTGTGCTGTTGAGACTGCCCCAGCTAGGGGGTCTGTTGCATGGTTGCCTGCCTAGTTCACAACACAATCAGAACACACTAAGTAAGACTTCTGCTGTTAACTCTTCCAGAATTGAATCTTAAGTACATGTGCTGAGACATGAAGAGTGACCCCACACACCCCAAAAAAAGTGGATAGCACACAAATGCTCCCTGGGGCCTCAATTCCATCCTGAAGAGGATCTGAGAGCCTGGAACAAGATGGCTGATATGTCATACTTCTCTCTGCTCCTCCAACAGCAGCCAAGGGCAACTATGGCTCGGGTGCTGAGTCCCTGGATCCCCTGACTTTCCTGGGCTCCAGTAGCCAGGAAAAAAAAAAGCCTGCATGCTTGCAGCAAACATGGCATTTTCTCAGAATGATGTTTCAGAAGGAGTTAATTCTGCAGATGGATTAGAAAAGACAGACTGTAAGCCCTTTAGTCACTGCCCCTTATGTGGGTGACAACTGACCTCTGGAGGTAATTCAACGAGGCAGGCAGAGCTGTGGATTCCGGATGGCTGTCACCTGAAGGAACCATAATACTTTGCCTCAAATCTCACAGACAGATGGTAAGGAGCCTGACTGAGCTTAGGTAGCCCAGGTCTGCCAAGAGGCTCCCTCCCATCTAGGCCACAGTGCTACCAAGGATAGGGGGTGTGGGGGGTTTTGCAGTGCTGGGTTTGGAGTTGTTGCCTGAGGCATGAGAGTTCTCCCTGACCCCTAAGCACCCTGCCTTCCTACGGGCTCCTCTGCCAATATTCAATCCCGTCACTCTTCTTCTGGGATGGGGACCAGAGAGATCCCAGACCACAGATGAGGCAGCAAAGACCTGAGAATGGCACCAATCTTGGGGTGACTAGGCAAGTCAAAGGAGCAGCCCAGCCCAGCTCCTGGGTTCCCCTTTACCCAGGAAGAGCCTGGATCCATCAAGTGTGACTTCAATACTTCCCACGCGTGGTCATATTTCACCCTCCTACGGCCCCAGCAGGCAGGTTTACAGCATCATATCTACAGAGTGGGAAACAAGGCTAGGAAGGGTCCAGAGGCCACAGCCAGGAGAAGGCAGGATTCACATCCAGCTCTGCAACAGCCTCCAGCTGGGATCCCGAGTCTCTGGCAAGTGATCCCCCCATATTAAATGGGTGTTTGAGATGCTCTGCCTCGCTCAGCTAGGCAGCAGAGCACAGGGGATCCTGGTGGCTCCTCAGATTTGATGCTAACACACAGATCCTCCTAGCTCAGGTGGGGAAAGCTGCAACCTCATCAAGTCACACCCAGCACCACAATAGGACATGTAGCTAGAAAGGGGACTCCAAAGGACTGCCAGGAACTGTGTGGCCATTCGCCAAGTACTGCCTCATGCCAGGAACTGGCTGGACTCTTCACTTGGGCACGTCCTGGCCCTGCATGCAGCCTCCCCCTAACTCCCGTTTCCTACACAGGAGACTGACTCCCGGGTCTCAGAAATAATGAGAAAGAATCCACACAGACTGCGCCCCACATCTGGTGGTAGCAAAATTCTAGCCACTATCTCCAGCTAAAGGCCACTTCTACTTTTGATATAATATAGTAATAAATTTTAGCCTTTTTATGTTCTGTGTAAATGTGTAGGAGCGTGTAGGTGGGGGTGAGGACATGGCTCTACTTCCTCAGTACTGGAATTAGAGCAACTTGCCACCATGCCTGGCTTTTTCACAAGGTGCTAGGATTTGAACTCAGGCCTGCATGGTTGCAAAGCAAGTCCTTCACCAGTCTATCTCTCAGCCTCTAAATTTGACCCTTATAATTTATTCCTTCTTTCCTTCCTTCCCTCCTTCCTTTCTTTTTATTTTTTCTTTTTCTTGTTTATTTATTTTTTTTTTTATGACAGGGTTTTTCTGTGTAGCCCTGGTTGTCCTGGAACTTGCTCTGTAGACCAGGCTGGCCTCAAACTCAGAAATCTGGCAGCCTTTGCCTCCTGAGTTGTGGTATTAAAGGTGTGTGCCACCACTCCTGGCTTTACCCTCATAATTTCTACTCTCAAGCTACACACACATCAGAAATCTCTTGACTCATTAGAATACTCTCCAAGGTGGGTGTGGCCACTGTCCCCACTGGACAGACACACTCACTTAGATGGTGTAACTGACCCACCCAAGCTTGGGAAAAAATCTGGATCCAAACCTTGATGCAGTTTGAATGAGACTCACTCATTCAAATACTTGGCCTCCAGTTGGAAGAAATGTTTGGGAAGGACCGGGAGGTGTGTCTCTGGGAGGTATGTCACTGAGGATGCATTCTGAGGTTTCATAAGCCCACACCAGCCCCAGTTTGCCCAGTAGATCTTAGCTACCGTTCCAGTGCTATGCTGGTCTGCTGGCCTACCGCCATGCTCCCTGCCATGATGGTCATGAACTCACCCTCTGAAACTGTAAGCAAGCCCCCAATTAAATGCTTCCTTTTAAAATCAGACTTGGGCTGGGCAGTGGTGGCGCACACCTTTAATCCTAGCACTTGAGAGGCAAAGGCAGGCAGATTTCTGAGTTCGAGGCCAGCCTGGTCTACATAGTGAGTTCCAGGACAGCCAGGGCTACACAGAGAAACCTTGTCTCGAAAAACCCAAAATAAATAAATAAATAAATAAATAAATAAATAAATAAAAAATAAAAATTCGAAATAAAATCAGACGAGGTCACAGTGTTTTGTCACAGCCGTAGAACAATAATGGAAATGCTCGGCCCCGCCATTGCCACTCTCTTCACATACGGTTACTGATCCTTTTCGCTAAGGCTTGGGTGAAGGCGTGTCACCTCCCAGAGCCTGCTTCCTCTGATGTTAAGGGTCTTGCTTTCAGCCATCAAACACATGCCTTCGACCACGACACCAGCCACTTGCTTTCCCAGATTCCCTTGCCACTAAAGCATGATCACATGATTGACAGCCAACAACATCAAGAACACCTGGGAGGTTGCTTCTGGGGAGGGGAGGGTTCTCTTGAAGGAGAATGCAATGGAACACAGGAGGAAATGTAGACATCGTTGTATCTACATTGAGGGCTGGATCTGGCAGTCATCTCTCCTGACACCAGGCATCAAGCACAGGTCATTTTCAGGGTCTAGAGAAGCAGAGAGATGGAAAGAATCTTGAATCTGGGATGGTGAGATGGTCCAGTTGGCAGACTGACTGTCACCAAACCTGATGACCTGAGTTCAGTTCCCGGCACCCACGTTGTAGAAGCAGGAAACACAGGTGCCCTCTGACTTCTACAACTGAGCTATTTCATGCATATACACAAACACAGAGACACACCCAAAATAGATAAATAATAAACAAATGTAACCGAATACATACAGTGTAAAACAACACTTGGGGCCAGCAAGATAGCTCAGTAGCTAAGGACCCTTTCCACCGAACATGCTCTGAAGGATGGAAAATAAGAATTGACCTCTGACCTCTGACCTCTAACCTCCAACCTCCATATAAACACACATACAAAGCAACAAATAAGGGTAATTTTTAAAAAAACAACTTAAAAAAAAAAACTAGAATTTTGATGAGATCACTGAGCCATCAACTCAGCCTGCTACCCTTCAATGTCAGGAGACGGGCAGTAACACATCTCTCTCCTTCCGTATTGAAGTGGTGTTCCTGCTTTGTTATTTATGACCCACAGAAGCACTAATGGGCACCCCACTGCCCAGGAACTCTGCAGAAGAAATGTCTAGATCACACCAGCTCCAGAGACCACTGATCTGTGCCCAGCACAGTAAATACTCTGGCAATTTGGAAGTGGCCTTGGAGCTTTAACCTGGAGACTCGGGTCTCACACTTAAAGCTTTCCCCACATCACATCGAGAGGGGCCTGAGAGTGTTCTCAGAGAGCAGAATCTAGGAGGAGGTCCTGACATGCCTGCACTGCCTCCCTGCCAGGGCTAACCCCACCTCCCAAACAACCTAATGGGTTTTGATTTCAACTCCTCTGATGGAGAATCCAGGGCCTGGGTTTTGGTCTGTTCCTCACTTGGCAGAACAGCCCATCAGCTATTCACTGCATCAGCTCAGTCTTCCCAGGGTGCTATCAGAAGGGAAGTGACTGCTGCCCACCCAGCCCAGAGAAAGGACACAGCAACTTAGCACTGATAACAACAGCACCCTCTCACGAGTGCTGAGCACTAAGTTGAGCTTCCACAAACACAACCTCATTGCAAAGTGGCCCCCTGTCTTCATTTTACAGACGAGAGGCAGGGAAGGGAGAGGTGAAGAGTTGGCTGATTCTACAGCCCTGGTCTGTCCTTTCTCCAGGACACATAAGATGTGGCCATTTGTGATCCTCACAGGCACCTGGAAGTGATACATGGCACTTGGCCTGTGTGGTTTCTGAGGAACCCGCAAGCCTCGATATGCTGACAGGCTTGGCTTTGGAGATTGTGGGATGGAGTGGGCCAGGTGCAGGTGACAGAGAGAGCAGAGGTTCAAGGAACTGAGCCACAGGAGGCTGTGAGGAAGAATGGCTGATGGGTTCCTGAACCCTGAAAAAGTCAGTACCTGATTGCTTCCTTGATATGTCTACCCATGCACCACACACCCATCCATCCATCCATCATCCACCAATCTATCTATCTATCCACCCATTCATCCATCCATCCACCTATCCACTCATTCACTTACCCATACATCTACCAATCCATGGATATATCCGTCCATCCACCCTCCTGTCCATCAAATGACCATCTGCCCGTAAACCCATCCACCCACCCCTCTACCCATTCACCCATACATCCACCACCCATCCACTTATCTACCAATCCATCCATCCATCAACTAACCTATCATCCACACACCTATCCATCCATCCACCCACCATCTACCCATTCATTCACTCACCCATCTATCCTTCCATCACCTATCAGCTTTTCTACCAATCCATCCCTCCATCCATTCATTCATCCATCCATCCATCCATCCATCCACCAGTCCACCATCCATGCATCTATCCAAACACGCATCCGCCTTCATCCCTCCACGCACCCAGCAATCCACTCACCCATCCACCCTACACAGGGTTATTTGGAGCCCTCTGAACCAGGCACCACGACGCACGCTGGGAACACAGCAATGTGTATGATACAACCTTGTGGATGTAAAACAGAAACACGTAGACCAGATATGATCTCTGCAGGAAAAATACTGCACGGGGTGACAGGGTACAGGGAGGGGACAGGAGTCCAGGAGGTCTCCAGGGTTAAATGGTTTAGTAGGAACTGTGGCAAATGAAGACATGAAGTGAAGGCGTCCATGGAACGATGATCTGGGGAAAGCAACTGTAAGCAGCAGAAAAATAAGTGCAAAGGTCCTGGGGTAGGAGAGACCCTGATATGTTTGGGAACAGTAAGGAAGCCAGTGAGTGGGACTGGGACCACATGAGCCAAAAGAGAACAGGAGAGATGAGCCCAGAGAGCTCTGAGGGCCAGAATCTAGACCTCGGATGCATAGTGGCATGTGGATTTCGTGCTGCATGTGATGGAAACCTCTGTGGGTTTCAAACAGATGCATAATGCAATCTGACTTGCACCTAGGGCTGCTGGGAAAGGGATTGTGGGAAGCAAGGCAAGAGAAGGCGCTAGGGAGGGAGCTGTCTGTGGCCCTGAATCACCAACGGAAAGAACAGCGTGTTCAAAGCCTCGCTTGCAGGGAGGTACATTTCTGGCTACTCCTAGTTGCATGCTTTGTGGCCTTAGACAAGCTATTCGCCTCTCTGAGCCTTGTATGTGTTAGGCGTTTGCTCATGACTGTGGACATTTCTACGCTGAGAGCCAGGACTGCCTTCCTGTTTCAGCTCTGACTGCAGAATCTGCAAGAATGTGAGCTGACAGCCCAGCCTGGGATCACAGCGAGGTCATGATGCTGTCCGGGTGAGCCGATTAAGCTGAGCGAGAGGAGGAAAGACTGTTTATTCCCACACACTGCCTCTTGCAAGCCGACCGCCTGTGCCCTGAAACCAGGTGCCAACCCAAACACAGTCCTTTGCCTGTTTCTTCTCGGGGAGGGTAAATCCCCACTTCCTGTCCCTGGATCCAGTGTCTTAAGGACAGGGCAGGTGAGGAAGGAGGGGCCTACCTGGGCCTCAATGGGCTGAGCAGTGGGGGAACCTGTGTCAGGCCTAGAAATAGCAAAATAAGTCTGTTGATCCTAAGCCGGCTAAGGGTGAGTATCTTTCGTCTTAGAGGAAGGCTTTCTGGACCCGGAAACTGGGGAAGGATTATGGTCTCAGTCTTCCAGGAGACCAAGCCCAGAGGCAAGAGAGCATGATTGTGGTCTCTTTATACCATAGGTCCCTTCCTATGCACTCCAGCCTTTTGGAGCAAGCCGATTCTCTGGAAATAACTCCATAAAGTCCCCTGAGAGAAGGGAGCATTGAGGGGCCAGCCGAGCCACCAAGACTCCACACTGAGAGGCCAAGCTAGCCAAGAGTCAGGCCTTGCTTCTAAACTATGGTTGGCTGAACAGGTGATCTTGGTCGCTTGCCTCTGGTCCTGTTTCCTGGGCTCAGCTCTCAGAGATAATCTTGTCTCTTCCCGAACTTGATCTCTTTGGATGCCCACACGTCTCTTTTCTGGGCCCCCTTCCCAGCCTCCCATGCAGCTCTGAACACACCGCGCTGTCATTTACTCCTGGCACCCGGTACACAGGCCACGTGAGGCAGGCCTCACCCTCCAGACACGCCGAGGTACCAGCCTGACTCAGAGGAATTGCACCTGCCCTGGTCCTCACCCCAAGCCTCTGCTGGTCCACCTTCGCCCAGCAGCCCACCCTGTGTGAACAAGCTCACCCCTGCCCCCTTCCCCATGCCTATTTTTCTGCTCTGATTTGGAAATTCACATCCTCCACTAACAGCCAAGTGCAAACTGCACCACACAGCAAGTACAGAAACAAGGAGCCAGCCTGGCCCCTCACCCACAGTCCTGAGCCTTTGGGTAGGCCTGTTCTTGCCATTAGCCTTCCCTATCTTTGTCATCTCTTAAAAATACCTGTGGTGCCCCAGCCTCTGCCAGGCGTGTCAGTAGGCTGCGTTTATACCCTTCCTTATGGGCAGAGTGGGGTTATAACACAGGGCTAGATGCTACATCTGCAGGGCTAGCTACTCCAGCATGGATCTAGGCCTGGAGGGTGCGACGCCAAGACTATCCAGCAAAGCTCCACTCTGCTCTCACCAAGGCTGTAGCATTTTGGAGTTTTATAAACCATTCCCCCCCCCCAACAAAGTAGGGGTACACAGCACTGAATCACATGGGAAGGGTGCAATGGTAGTGGTCCTTAGAGAATACGCTTGGAGTCCCTGCCTTTTACCGGTATACTCATCGTGAGAAGCCAGGAGCCGCAGTGTAGGCCTCCATGAGAGGGAACAGACTCCAGACTCACCTTGGCGGCCACCGACGAGTTGGGCTTCTCCAGGAGGTCCCAGAGTTTCTTCCTCTTCTCAGCACAACACGTGTTGTCGAACTCCTCGCCCTCCCGCTCCCGCAGTGTCTCGGCCTCGCGCTTCAGCTCCTCGTTCATCTGCTCCTTCTTTTGGTGGTAGCGGGCCTGGCAGCAGGACTCCAGGTAGATCTCATCGATGCCCCAATAGTCCAGCTCCTGGCTGAAGCTCAGCGCGCACATCTCCTCCATCATGTGCAGCCGGCCGGTGCGGTAGAAATTGAGAATGGAGGTGAAGGCGCCAGGGTGGCGGTCGAAGAAGTACTCGTTGTCCTCGAGGCTGTAGTCGTCGCACACCTGGAGCAGAGAGTCATGCGTGTTGCAGTCCCGGAGCTTGCCCAGCCGCGTGCGGGGCAGGCGGTCCAGAGTGCGCCACAGCACCTCGTGCGCCAGGCCCCCGACGTTGAGGCGCACCCGGCGCGAGCACGCCTTGCTGCGCACGATCTCCATGGGCTCGGGCGGCAGCGAGCTGGTGGAGCGCGAGCCATGCTTCGTCATGCCCGCCGGCATCGCTGGTCTGGCCGCCCCCGCCCCCCCTGCCCCCCCAGGCCGCTGTCACTCGACGGCAAGGCCCGCTGCCGCGGGGGCGGGGGGCGGGGAGCTCTGCAGGCGGCTGCGGTGCAGGGGTGCGCGAGGGCGGGCGTCGCGGCTACCGTCTCACCTCCATCCCGACGGCTGCAAGGCAGAAAGCGAAAGCGGACACCGGTCAGGGAACCGTACTGCGAGGCCCCTCCCCTAGGGTCCCCCACCAGCCTTGACCTTCCCAAGGCTTAAGCGGCTCAGGGGACTTGGGGGGCGGGGTGTGTGGGGGGGGAGGACGGATGGCCGCTGTTCCTCCCGCCGGTGCTGAAGTCAGCCCCACCCCAGGACGAAGGGAGGGGTGGCCCTCCAGGCGGGAGAGGCCCCCTGGAGGCTCCCAGGAAGCCCCACCCCCGCCCTGGCGCAATCCGGCCGCCCGGGGCGCTGTCCGTCCCGTCGAGTGCTGAAACTCCCTGCTCTGCGGGTCTCGGGATGAAGAGGCCAACCTGGCCCCGCAATGGGGAGGCAGGGGAGAGGCAGCGAGAACTTTCTTTCTGTCTGTCTTTAGTGAGTTCTCATCTCCTCCCACCCCAAGACAGTCAAGATTTTGGGTGGGAGCATAGCGATGGCACTGGGCTTGCTTTTTCTAAATCTTAAAAGATTTTGGGCCGAGTGGGGACTTAGGCGGCTACCAGATGCCCACCTGTCGGAGGCCACCAGGCTGCCCTGTCCTGGGGCGACCCCACTCCTCACAGCTCCAGGACATGAGGTCGTTCCTGAGACCAGGTGAGGGTTGAAGGAGCCAAGGCAGTGGGGTCTGCACCTCCTTGTGCGCCCCCCCCCACCCTAGCGCAGGAGGGGCGCGGAGTCCTCGGAATTATGCCTGCTCCGTGCTCCCCTCCTGCCCCTCCTCCTCTCTTTTTCTCCTCCTCCCCCTCCTCCCGCTCCTCCTCCTCGCTCCTCCCGGCGATGGCTTTTTATAACTCTGGGTTCTGCGCCTTTGCCCGGGCTCGGAAGGGAAGGGGTGGGGGAGGTGGGAGGCGGGGAAACCAGCGGAATCTTCTGGCCTTTCGGAGCATGCCCTCCTCCCGCCACGCACCGGTGATTTCGGGGGGTTCCCGGGGCCCACAGCCCGCGGGGCGCACGCCCCGCCCCCAGCCCCGGGGTGGGCCCGCGCCACCCCCCACCCCGCCACACTCACCCCCAGGGTGGCCGCCTCCCGGGGCCGCGCCGCGCGCATCTCGCCGGCCGCCCGCGCCCCCGCCCGCGGCAGCGGCGGTCCCGGGGCCGGGCTAGGCCT
>JANHMN010000002.1:227502278-227543539 GCA_030674055.1 Rhabdomys pumilio
GTTGTTGCTGTGGTTGTTGTTATGGTTGTGGTTGTTGTTATGGTTGGTGGTTGTTTCTGTAGTTGCTGTTATGATGTGGTTGTTGTTGATGTGACTGTTGTTATGGTTGTAGTTGTTCTCATTGGTGTTTGTTGCTGAGGTTGTTGTTATGGTTACGATGGGTACTGGCTATTGCTATGGTTGTCGTTATGGTTGGTGTTTGTTGCTGAGGTTGTTGTTCTGGTTATGATGGGTAGTGGCTATTGCTATGGTTGTCGTTATGGTTGGTGGTTGTTGTCATGGTTACTGTTATGGTTATGGCTGTTGTATCTGTTGTCATGCTTGTTACTATAGTTGTTGGCTTATGGGATTGTTTATATAATCTAGATGCTAAGTACCTTGTTGACCCTGGACATTGTAAACACCTGCTCTGCCACTTGAGTATTAATATTTTGCTTGTGATATCTTTTGCTTCCAGAACATTATTTGAGGGGCCCGTGAGATGGCTCACAGCAATGCTTGCCCCAAATCTTACAACCATTCTCCTGCATCACTATCCTGATTAGCTGGATGACAGGCCTCAACTACCAGGCCTGGTTATAGGTGACTTTCTAGAAGCCATCCTTGGGGCAAGCCACTTTCCCACACTGGCCTGAAGGGCTGCCTTTGCCGTCTGCAGCACCCTCAAGCTCACTGCCTGCCCTTCTGGTCTGAGTAGCATGGGGCTCTACATGTTGAGATCACGAGGCCTGTTCTCTCTGCTCTTCTGCCTTAAGGTGAGCTTATCCATTCTCCTCTTTTAGTGAGTCCTGAAGAGACAGTCATACAACCCTGGCTCTCATCTCTTATTCCCAAGCTCTGGGTGAGAGCTCCCATCTGCCCAGGGAACCCTTGAAAACTGCAGTCTCTGGGAAGAAAAGCTGGCTTGAAAACACACCCCTCCTCGCCCCCTCCCTCCTCCCACTCCCCTCCCCCTGCAAAGGAGGCAGATGTTGTTTCACTGTTTGTCCCAGAGGACATGTGACAACATCCGCACAGGGATTTTATTATCGCAACTCTGGGGGAGGGGGAAGTCTTCCTGCTGTCTAGTTGGTGGAGGCAAGAAGATGTCACTAAACATTGTACTAGACACAGAATGACTCCTTAAGTGACCCCTCCATCAGAAAGGGCGCCAAGGGAGCTGAGCAATGCAAAGTGGTCTCAGGAGACCCATAAGAAGGTTCCTGTGACTATCCATACCAACATAACGAGTCTTGGATCAGGTGGTGGGCATTTCAACTAGCCACAAGTGGTGATGAGTGTGCAGAGATTCTTCTGCAAGCCCAAGGCCAATGCCGAAGACCCTGTGTGATTGATCATCCCGAAACATCTACAGTTTAGCTGCAAACTCAGGGGAAAAACTCTCAGATCCCCTTGCACCTGAGAGTGCAAGCAGAGGGGCTGGCTCCATCAGGCCTCATCAGGCTCCATCAGGCCCCATCCAGCCTTGTGTTTGTTTACTCAGCAAGGAGACCTTGGAAGGTTCCTTAGGGTGGCAGTGTAACCTTGGGGCGAAGAAAAGGGGGTCAGGACAGAAGAACTGGCATAGAATGACTTTGGACAAGTGATCTAACCTCTCTGAGCTGTACTGTTCCCATCCTTAAGATGAGTAACCATGGAGACAGTATCTGCTTTATTAGGTTATAAGGGGATTTTTTTTTTAATTCTCTTTTTGTGTATATACTAAGCATGTGTGTTGAGGACAGAATTCCATGTTGGGTACCTGAGAAATCTTTTAATTAAATTTTATGTGTGTGGGTGGCTTGCCTGCACACATGACTGTGTGCCATGTGCATGCCAGAAGAGAGCACTGGATCCCTGGAACTGGAGTTACAGACAGTTGTGAGCTACCATGTGGGTGCCGGGAATAGAACCCAGGTCCTCTGGAAGATCAGCCAGTGCTCTTAACCACAGAGCTATCTCTCCAGCCCGTGAGGGATTTTTAAAAGTCCTTTACTGCCAATGACTCTCTCTGCTCAATTGCGGGTCACTAAGGCAACTGGGGGTTATTAAGGGATGGGCTTGTGTGTCCAGCTCAACCTAAGCAACCAGAGTGCTTAGCTGGTGAGTGAGGAGACAGCTGGCTGTGTGAGCAAAGTGCCCATGCACCAGCATGAGGACCTGAGTTCAGATCCCAGGGCACACAAAGAAGAGCCCGGGCTGCCCGTGCATGCCTGTAGTCCTGGTGCTAGGGAGGAGACGGGCATTCCTCAAGCTCACTGGCCATCTGGCCCAGCAGGGTCAGTGAGCTCCGGGTTCAGTGACAAACACTGTTTGATCCTGAGGAGAGCGTGGTTGTCCAGAAGACACCTGGCATTGATCTCTGACATCCACATGCACATACACGTGAACACATGTTAACATGCCCAAAACATACCATCCACAAATAAATAACAGAGTAAGTAAATAAAGGTTCTGAGAAGGCTTAACTATTCCATGTAGAAATTCAGGATGGGGTGGAATTAGGAAGGGCTCCTCCCACCATTTTGTTTTGCCTTTCTCAGCATAGAGGCTCTTTGTCCCCTGGCATATGGTGTTCCATTTTTACCAAAGGGCCACTGCCAAGCCACATGTCTGTCTTCATGAACACATGTTGAAAGTAAGGTGACCAGGGTGGTTAAAACCAACAAACAAACAAACCTCTTATCCTCCCCAAGGCTACCTGAAAATAACATCATCACAGAGTAAGGTAGAGTGGAATGGTATCTTATCATTAGGACTCCTGGATCCAGCCATGCCTGAAGCCAGTAACACTGTATTTCAAGTTATGTGAGCTATGAAATACCTTGTCTTGTCCTGCCAGCTGTCTGTCACCTACATCCAAAAAAACAAAAAAACAAAAAAAACAAAAACTTTAACCAGTGACAGTCCTCACTCCACAGACTAGAAATTTTCTTAGTTTGAAAAGAAATTAGAGGGCTGGAGAGTTGGCTCAGCGGTTAAGAGCATTGACTGCTCTTCCAGAGGTCCTGAGTTCAATTCCCAGCAACCACATGGTGGCTCACAACTATCTGTAATGGGATCTGACGCCCTCTTCTGGTGCATCATATGTATATAAAATAAATAAATAAATTTAAAAAAAAAAGAAAAGAAAAGAAATTAGATGTACAGGAAACAGGTAAGGGGGGCTGGAGAGGTGGCTCAGTGATTGAGAGCAGGTACCATTCTCACAGTTTGATTCTCAGGAGCCTTGTTGCCTTACAGCAGCTTACAACTGCCTGTCAGCGCCAGCTCTAGGAGATCTGTCACCTCCATGCCTCCTTGGGCACCTGCACTCATGTGCACACACATACACATAATTAAATAAGATAAATCTTTTTTTTTTTCGAGGCAGGATTTCTCTGTAATAGCCCGGGCTGCCCTGGAACTCACTCTGTAGACCAGGCTGGCCTCAAACTCAGAAATCCACCTGCCTCTGCCTCCCAAGTGCTGGGATTAAAGGTGTGCGCCACAGCAGTCCGGCTAAAATAAATCTTTTTTTAAAAAAGATAGAGAAGCTTGGAGAAACCTGTGTTCCCAGCACCCAGGAGACAGAGGCAGGAGGATCAGAAGTTCAAAGTCACAAACCACTGTAACTCCATTTCCAGATCCCATGTCCTCTTCTGACCCTGTGGGCACCAAGCATGCGTGTAGTTCACAGAGACATATATGGAGGCAAATCACCCACACACAAGTAATTAATTATAATAGTTCAAAGTCATTTTTGCTTAAATAGTGAGTTCAAGACCATCCTGGGCTATATGAGATTTTGTCTCAAACATAACTAAGAGACAAACAGGAAAAAGAGGGAAGGAGGGAGAGATGAGGGAAAGAGAGGAGAGGGAGGGAAGGGGGAAAATGAACTACAATTTGGAATATTTATAAAGAAGGGACCCGGCATAGCCCTCTGATTTAAAGCCAAGGAAAACCACAACATTCATGGAGGACATAGCATCTCAGTGCAGTCATGTTCCAACATCAAACCATCCAACTCCTGGCCCCTGCCCTCTCAAAACATGTCTGCTGGGGCCTCGCCCTGTATCTTGTTGGGAGCAGCCGAGTTCCATCCATGCTGCTCCCTCTGACCAGTGCTGGCAAGAGGCTCAGCTGTTTGAAGTCTGATCTCCAGATTCCATGATACCATCTATCATTTATGTCCATGGAGCAGCCTGCTCAGATTTCTGGAAGATTCTGGGTAGAGCAAGACTAATGAATGCTATATCCCCTGCCCCTGCAAACCACACACGCGCACACACACACACACACACACACACACTCACACACACACACACACACACACACACACGCATACACATGCACACACACATGTATGCATGCACACACGCAAACATATGCACACACTCACGTGTACACACACACACACAAACACACGCATGCACGTGCACACACACATGTACGCATGTGCACACACACGTACACATGCATGCACACATGCACATACACACATACACACGCACGTGCACATGTGCACAGCTCATGCATGAATTCCTTCATAGACAATGAGGGTGAACAGAGGAATCCTCAGAGACTCAGGGGACATGAGAACATCATTCCATATTAAAAGTTCCTTGTTGCGTGGGACCCCTGCAGCCCCAGGGATGGCCCCATCGGCTAGACTTGTCCTATCTCTGTGTCCTTTGTCATGCTCCATAATCAACACCACAGTGAACAGAGCAGGCTCCACCTGACAGGGCACTGGGAGATGAATGGGATAATCCGTGACATGCTGCACACCTGCCCGATGCAGGGACGAACTCTTGAAACAACCACAATGACTGATCTGTTCAGTACATATATATCAGACCCTGTACGAGGGATCTGTCTGTCTGACCCCAGCGAAGGTTCTTTCTCTCCCTGGCACCAGCCACTGAGAACAAACGAACGAAGCCATTACACTGTTAGATCACCCTAAGGGACCCACTCTCTTAGTCTTGGCCCTCTACATAGCCCAGACGGGCCCCAAATTTGCCATCCTCCTGCCTCAGTTGCATGAGTAGCTAGGATCCTGGACCTGCACCACCAGACTCAGCTCCAATGCCTGCTGTTTTCTTTCTGAGTCCACCTGTCTTTACCAAACCCTGGGTTTCCTGGCCCAAGTCCCAGCAAATGAATGAAGCTTGGTTTTTGACCAATCCAAAGTGTATCTGCTCCTCCTTCATCTACCACCTACCCACAGATCCTCCTCCGTGGCCTCAGTCACTAAGCCCCAACCAGCAGCTACCCACTCTCTCCACCACACACGTGCCCACTGACTCCTCTGTCTCTCCGTCCATTCACGGATCCTAAACACTACCCATCTCCCACCTGTCCACCCATCCTATTGCCCACATCTTTCTACCAACACACCACTTACCCTTAAACATGCCCGTCTATCATCCACCCACCCGTTTGTCTATCCATCCATCTCCCCACACACCCACTTCTAACTCATACACCAACCATCTATCCTACCCCCACACAACGTATTCATCCACCGACTTCTCCGTTCCTGCAACCCCTCGCCCACTCATCCATCTATCTGCCTACCGATCTATCTACCCATTCACAACCCCCCCCCATCCTTGAACCTTCCCACCCACCACCTAACAATGGCTTTGTGGACTTCGCACATTCCAATGCTTTGTGCATACTGTGCGCTGAGACCCCAGCATGGCCTCCTGGGTTCTCTCCCTGGAGAGAAGGATGGGTGCCACCGGAATGTCCCCACAGAGGAAGCCTCTTTGTGGTCAGAACTTTGAAAGTCATTGACTTCTAGGGTGTAGAGCCAAAAAGATGATAGAATGCAGGAACAACCAAGGGGAAAGCTTCCAACAGAGCAATTAAAGGTAAGCTGATCTCCCTTCTCTTCCAAGGAGCCAGGAAACTCCAAGACACACAAAAGCAGTCAGCAAAAGAAACTAACTCTGCAAAGCTCAAGCAGGCGTTCCTAATACATTTCAGTGAGAGCTCAGCTCCCCTGCCCTGTGGACCTGGTGTCTCTCCTGTGTCCTCTCCCCTCTACTGTCCTTGGCCAGTGCTCCCTCGTGTTCACCTCCCCTCCCATCTCTCTTCTTAGCGCCCCACTCCCCCAGCTTCCCTATCTACAGTCCTTCCCGCTTGCTGTTCACAAGCCCCCAGGATGAGGCTGGATGGGCCAGCACTTCCAGTTCACCTCCCAGCAGATGACCTCACCTCCAGACCCAGAGGTTCCCTCTCTAGAAGAATCACACAGGGGCAGTTCATAAGCAAAGCCACTTTAATGGATGCAGGTCCATCTGACGGTATGACATAAAGCTTGAGAGCTGTGTTGAAACGGCAAAGCATAACCACCATGCTGCTCATGGAACACTGTGACGCTGTGAATATTAAAAATAACAACAGAAGCCTCGAAACCCGTGTCTGGGATAGATGCTGAGGGTTGACCTCTCTGTCTGGATGCTGGGCTACCAGCCCCTGCCATGGGCATTCCACTCACCCCTCCTTTGCCCCCTCACTTTGTGCCCACCAATGAAAAGCTGAGGTGAGACACGGACATGGCCTTCAGCCAGCCAGGACCCTGGCTCATCTAACACAAGAACAGTCTCGAGCACCCAGAGTCTTGGCCTCCACCATCCAGGGCCCAGTTTATACTTCACATTTCAATGTGGGGTGTGGATGATAGAAGCCCACTCCTGACAACAAAAACATGGCAAGAAGGTCCAGGGAACACATCATCAAAGCAAACTGAAGATGGTAGCACTCATTGGTAGCACTGATATAGCCGGGCACAGAGAGCTGAGATCCTGCCTGTGCAGGTGGCTAATTCATCTCTCCTTTCTAGGCTGCCAGCTCCTCCTGCCCTTCCTCTTCCTTCAGATGGTATTGTGTATCCCAGGCTGACTTCGACTCACTATATAGCCAAGTATGACTTTCGAATCCCTAATCCTCCTGCCTCCTCCACCTTGCTGGGATTACAGGCTTGCACCACCATAACCCAATTTAGGAGGAACTGGAAATGAACTTGGGACTTTGTGCATGCTAGCCAACCACTCTACTGACCAAGCTAAATTCCCAGCCTGTTATAAAAGAAAGAAATGGGAGACGGAAGAAATTAAAATGAGGGCAGGCATGAACATCGTCCCCGAGTGCTGTTTCAGCACCTCAGGCCCCCCATCCCCACCCCCAGCTGCCTGCCCTTAACTGCAGTATTATGTGTGGCTCGGAGGAGCTGTCACCTTTAAGGGGAAGCAGCCCTTCACGAGGGCAGGTGAGCACCGTGAGGACAGCACAGCCTGATTCAGTTAGGATGGGGCTCTGAAGGGCTTCCCCTAGCACACCAGGACCGAAGCCTATGAGACCTTCAGCAGCTATTTCTGCCACTTTCTTCCTCCCCTTCCAGCCGTGAGGAGGCAACTGGGGGTTGCCATGGAAACAGGCTCATCCTCCCACGGGAGGCTTGCCAGCTCTGATTTCCTGTGAAGATAAGAAGGCAACAGTGGGGGGTCACCCAAGCATGAAGATGGGTTTCCCTGGGGATACCCAGACTCCTGCCAATCATACTGTCTATCTGGGAATCCTGAGGGTGCCTGGAGACCCAGGGCCAGGGAAGCCTCTGAGCCCCAGCCCTGCTCTGGGAGATGAGCCCCCGGAACACCCAGGCTCAGGCCTTCTTCGGTCTTCCCAGCTAAGCTAAAAGGACCTCATCACAGATGTGTCTGCACCACGCTTGGGTGTTTCTGGCTGTCAGCTCTCCAGTCCCAAACAGAAGTGTCCCACTGCCACCCCTAAAGCCTTTGGAATGAAGAACAAACTGCCCACCCAACATCTGCTTCTAGGAGAGGTATGTAGGCTGAGCTCTACTGGCAAGAGCTGTGTGACCCCAGGCAAGTCACTTTACCTCTCTGTGCCTGCTTTCTTATCTGGCATAACACTCCATCTTGTCTAAGATGCTTTGAGGAACAGAAAATATCTATCTGCTGTGCCTTTCTCAGCATTTCAAGGTACTCGGGGCACTGGGCATGGTGGCACACAATTCAATCCCAGCTCTCTGGAAGTGGAGGCAGTCAGGTGGATTTCTGAGTTCAAGGCCAGCCTTGTCTATATAGTGAGTTCCAGGACAGCCAATGTCACAAGGGAGGCTTGCAAGTCACAGTTCCCTTGAAGTCAGACTTTTCTCCTAAAATTGATGCGAACATGGGTTTTCATTACTAACTTGATGCTGTGGCAATGCCACCCAGAGTCAGGTGGCAGCTAGCTGAGGAGCAGCAAGCTGGTTCCTGTCACTTCCCACAGCAGTCAGAACACCAGAGTCAGAACAGGGGCCCAGACTCCAGTGCCTTTGGGATCAGAGGAGACTGGGGATGTTGATTCTGATTCAGCCAAAGCCTCCTGCTGGGCAAGTGGATGCTGGGTACCCATGGCCAGAGCTATTCTTGGGACTGTGGGCCTGGTATAGCTGGGGCATTCACATGAATTCTCCACAGATAATGATATCTACTATGTTGTTGTTTAACTGGGTATTTCTGGGTAACCTTGGAATTTGCTATGTAGACCAGGCTTGCCTAAAACTGAGATCCACCTGCCTCTGTCTCATGAGTGCTGAGATTAAAGGCATATACCACTATGCCCAGCTTTACTATGCTGATTTTCCTTTTTTTAAAAAGACTTGTTTATTTTATTTATGTGAGTACACTGTAACTGTATTCAGTCGCACCAGAAGAGGGCACCAGATCCCATTACAGATGGTTGTGAGCCACTATGTGGTTGCTGGGAATTGAACTCAGGGCCTCTGGAAGAGCAGTCAGTGCTCCTAACCACTCAGCCATCTCTCCAAGCCATTATGTTGATTTTTAACGTGCAGGCTGAACAAAGCTATCTTGCAGGCTGGTTATACACCATACCAGGGGCTTGTATGCTGGGATACAGTGGACAGACTCCCTAGACGGGCTCTCTAGACATCTCATAGGGCTAGATCTTTCAGACATGCCCCTAACCCAGTCTTAGCACAAAAGAAATACTGCTACCTACTGTCTGTGACTCAATAGAGGACGATGCATCTTTCCGGGCATCCACATGAAAAGGGGCCATGCCTCTTCAATGATCTGGGGATAGGACTTAGAGTAACAGAAACACTGATGAATCCACATGAGTCCTCTAAGGATCCATATCTGCCATGCTGGCCAAGGCCTGGACTACACCAGCTACCAAAGGAGGGGACAGTGCCTGCTCTGGGAGTCAGGGGCATGGCGATGTGGACTGCGGGTACTACAGGACAGGAGGCACAGATGAACCTAGAACACAGCCTGATTTCGAAGCATGTCCTCACAGTGAGATGCAGAGCTTTTATTAGCTTTTCCTGCTCTCGGTGTCTTCAATGTCCCCTCCTCTGGACACAGCATTCTAGAGGAACAACAGGAAGTCAGGAGGCCCCAGTTGAATGTGGTGTCTGCTCCACAGGTCACAGCTTCTTAGTACGGTACCGGAAGGACACATCTTCCTCTGGCTGCATCAGGCCAAAGCCATATCTGCTGAGGTCAAACTCAGGAACCTCTGTGTCCTCGCTGCCCAGCTCCAGGTCAAAATGAGTCAGCAACAGGACCACAAATCTGCAGAGAGAGGGGGTGCTGCGGACTGTGCTGATCTGGCCAGGGCAAGCCTGGGTTAGCTGAAGCTAGCTCAGAGCTCAGTGGCTGTGTCCATGGCAGCCATTTCTATGTTGTAGCCCTTAAGAGTCAGAGTGTGTGTGAATCTATAGCTCTCCCGCCTACAGTATCATCTGCAGATGCTGGAGCAGCCAGAGGGAGGGAGGGCACCAGCCATGTGTCTCTAACCCTGCCCCCGTGCCACTTGGGTAGTCCTGAGTCCCAGATGCATCGTGGTGTTCATGGTGACAAGACTCTTCCTGCCTCTCCTTAAGCCTGCAGCCCTTTCCCTAAGCTAAGAACTAAGTCATCCCTGGGCAGCCCATGTTTACCAGGAGTGTTTGTAAGATTAAAACCTGCACCACGTCCTCAAGACTTCTTACCATCACCGTGTGACAGAAATGTCACCAAGAACCACCTTTGCCACCAGGAAGCACACTCGCTCCACCACCACCTTCTGGAGACACATAAAGCTGTCATATCTAGGAATGCTGCCCTCAGTGTCTCAATGACACAATGACAGGTCTGCCCTCTGAGTCAGTGGTGATCAATTGTCCCGGGTCTCACCACTGTCCCCCACCTCAATTCAGGGGCCCAAAGCCACACTGAGCACACAGCAAGGACTTTCTCCTTTCACTGAGAGAAGAGCAGGCGAGTGGGTGAGTCAATCCATGGGACTTAAGGAGAAGTGACCCTCACCAGGGTCTGTTCCCACTTGGGGACTTGGTTCTCCTGTGGGGTCAAAGGAGAAAGGCTGTGTCTCTTCCAGCTCTGGAGGGGAGGGGTTATCTGATAGGAGTCATACTACCTGTGTTCCCAATGGTTAGAGCTATCGATGCTACTATTGGCTGAGAGCTTTCTAGCAGGGAGATCACAGGCACTGAGGTAACAGCAAATTCACTCATTTGTTGAGAGGCCATGAGCAAAGCACCATGCTAACCTTGTAAACCCCAGCATTTGTTTCATCTGTCCCTAAGTGGATGGAAGCAAGAACTGCTAATAAAATCCCGTCATAGCCACTGATTCGAACAAGAGACTCTGTCCTGATATGGTCGATGCATGAGGGTGCAATTGTGAGCAGAAGGCAAAACTCACATTTGCTCACGGGATGGTTCATGCTCCAGCCACAGGGGTGAATGCAGAGCCTGCACCGGCGGAGCACACACACGTGTGCACCGGAACACCAACTGTGCCCTGTCCACCAGACCTTGCAGTAGTCACACTTAGTCACTGAGCCAGCTCCCTGCTCTTGTGCGTTCCTTAAACATGTGTTAAACAGCATATGATGGTCTGTATATGCTGGGCCCAGGGAGCAGCATTATAAGGAGGTGTGGCCTCAGAGTGGGTATGGCCTTGGAGTAGGTGTGGCCTTGTTAGAGTGGGTGTGTCACCGTGGGCATGGGCTTTAATACCCTAGTCCTAGCTGCTTGGAAGTCAGTATTCTGCTAGCAGCCTCCAGATGAAGATGTAGAACTCTCAGCTCTGCCTGCACCATGACTGCCTGGATGCTGGCATGCTGCCACCTTGATGATAATGGACTGAACCTCTGAACCTGTAAGCCAGCCCCATTAAATGCTGTCCTTATAAGACTTGCCTTAGTCATGGTGTCTGCTCACAGCAGTGAAACCCTGACTAAGACACTGCATGACTACGTTCCACTTGGTTCTAATCTCGGTGTCACTGATGACAATACTGAATTTCGGGCTCTCCTTCCCTTTATCCTATAATTTTATTTTTTCAGGTTTGATTTGTTTTGTGGTGCTGAGGATTGAATCTCGTGCCTCCTGTGCTTAGTAAGCGCCCTATACTAAGGGCCAGCCTCGATCATCTTGTTATTCTTAATTCTGAGATAAGAGCTCACTAACTGGCTATAGCTGGCTTTGAACTCACCAACCTCCTGCCTTGGCCTCCCCCCACAGCTGGGATTATAGGCCCCTGCTCCCAAGTCTGACACCCTGCTGCTTATGCTGGCTCTCTGTCTGATTATGGGTGATAAGGTGGTTTCTTTTTTTAGAAAAGGCTGTAGAGCGTTAGGGCAGAACTGACTCCATCACGGTTTTCACTTTCCTGTCGAGAAAAGGAATGTCAAAGGGTAAGGTGACTTGCTGTCCCATGCATGGTGCCTGCATGTCAATGCCGTGATGTAAATACTGGCTAACATTTCTCAAAGCCTGTGATGAGTCGGACGGTGGGGTAGACACTTAGGAAGACCCATTCTGATCCATTTTGTAGCTGTGATCAGTATTCAAATTTCATATTTGAGGAGGCAGACTCAGAATGATACAGGATCGAGACAGAACAATGGGCAGGTGTTGTAGGCCGGGATTCAGGCAGTCTGTGATCCTGAGACTTAGGCTCAGGGAATCCCAGGAAGAGAATGTAGGAGCTGCCTAGCCATCTCAGGAGTTACAACAACCAAGGGGCACCCTAAAATTCAGCCAGCTCCTGCCACAAGGGTCTGAAACTGTGGTGGCAGCCTCTTCCAGCCAGCCATGGCCAGCTGAACTCAGTGGCCAGAATTTGGGATTCCCACGGCACATTTAGAGGGAGAACCTTGCTGTCAGATGTGATCATTACGTGAGAAATCTGAAATGTGGCTTCCTTTAAAAAAAAAAAAAAGAAGAAAAAAAAACCCGAGGGTTCTTCTGAATTTTAAAAGAGTGTTTTAAAAACACAAATAAACGGATTTGCGGACAGGAGTTGACTCTCTGCCAGCTTGGAATCTAACCCCTAAACCATTAGCCTGAGGCCTTCAGTCAAAGAAACAGTAGGGGCATCAGGTGTCACCGCACCTTGGCCACATCCTGGGCCACATCCAAACCCTGCCCCAGCCACACCTCACTAAAGGGCCCCTTCCCTACTGAGCCATCCCCTGCCATCCCGCATGCTCTGCCCCACTGTCCCCGTGCCCCGCTGCTCCCATACCCTGCCGGCCCCTGTGCCCATGCCCTGCCAACCCCGTGCCACATTGGCCCCATGCCCGGCCCGGTGCACTGCGGACCCCGTGGCCCTATGCCCCGCCCCTCGCCCGTCACTCACTGTTTGATGCTGTTGACCGCGTAGCTCTTCCCCAGGCACTGGTTGTGCCCTGCGCCCCATGGCATGTTGTAATTCTTCAACCGTTTCCCATCTTTGTAAAAATCTTTCTTTTCTGATCCATCTGGGTTCAAGAATCGGTTGTATTTAAACACCTGAAACAAGAAGCGGATGTGTGATGTCACCCCACACAAGCCCATACCAGGACTGGGGATCTGATTCCAGACTTGTCGCTAGTGAGCACAATGGGAAAGGACTGGACTGGACGAGGCTTGGTTAAAGGACTGTGGAGATGACAATTCCCAGGCTGCAGAGGGAGCAAAGAGCACACAGGGTTAGCACTCACGGCTGGCCGATCCCTCCATCGTTCATTTTCCCCACACCCCACAGCCCTGGCCCTGCTACTGACCTCAGGCTCTGTGTAGATTTCTGGGTCTTTCTGGGGACTCAGGAAGGGAAAGAGGAGAAGGCGGTCACCACGTCGAAGAGAGAATTCCCTTCCGTCTGCCATGGGCAAGGCCAGGTCTGCCATGACCTCTCGGGTGATGAAGGGGGCAGCCGTGAGCCGGAGTGTCTCATTTAGCACACTGTCTGCAAGGGTGAGGGCAGGGAGGGTCGGCAGGTTGCCATCTTTCCTGGACACTTCCTGTTCTTGTTTAACAGAGCAAGGAGCAGAGTGTGTGCCTTGTACATAGTCAGCCAGCAAGGTGGGAAAAGCCAGATGACAAAGGGTGCACTCTGCGGTCCCCGAGAAACCTTTGGTGGGTATGAGATTTCATCAGCCAATCTGCCTACCTCTCTGAGCCCTGTGCTTGGTTCTGGCTGGGCTTATAACCCTCAAAGCCATTGAACACATTCCTGGGACTTCAGACAGGAAGGCTGAGTGAGAGGCCCAGCCTCCAGCTGCCAAAAATCCTGTGAGACCAGGAGCTGTGGGGTAGCTGATACTAAGCATGAATCACAAGGGACCCTTAGAGGACTCTGGGAGGCCCACACTACCCAGGTTAGCAGGGTTGACCATCCTACCTAGCACAGGCATGCCGTCTAGAACCTTCTGTGGGAGTGTGGTCATCTGTGAAACAGGTGGCTTCTCTGCTTGCCAGACAACACGTTTCAGCTCTGCATGGACAGCATCGAGGGCTTCCGGATTCTTGAGGAGGAAGAGAAGGAGCCAGAAGGCCGTGGGACCCATATTCCCCTGCAACAACGAGATGCCTGTTATTCCACCAAGATGACCCAGTGGGCTCCTCTGAGAATGGACGCAGGCTGAGCCTCAGTGTAGCTCAGTGTGCCTGATTCCCATGCCGGCCAAGCACCCAGGTATCACAGAGTCTTCAGCCCCCAGACTGTGGCCAAAAGCTGTGTGCAGCTTTGGTTGAGCCTGGTACCTACTTGAAGGCCTCTCGTGGCATCCTGACCTCGAGTGAAGACCCTGGTCTGAGGTCATCCAGGTAGCCACCATAATTCATCAGAGCAACTAGATAAAAGGAACAAGACCAGAGGGCAAGAACATGAGAGTGTCTGGGGTGACTTCTGGGGCCACATGCCTCTCCGTGTTGCTCTAAAGTTTCCACAGAAGAGGTGGATTACATCCCCCACCCTCGAGCTTAAGCTTAGCCACGGACTTGCTTTTACTAGCAAATAACATGAAGTGAATTAATGAACAGTAGATCTAACCTTGGCCTTCGGAAACCTTGTGTGTACCCCCACCTTTGACGGGGCCTTTAGGTTCAGGATGAGAGATACGCAGGGTGCAGCCATATTGCCCCAGCTGGGCCTGGCTAAACCAGCCAGATCCACAGACTGTGAGTTCAACAAATGTCTATCAACACAGGCTCCTGGGTTTAACTGGCTGATAACAATAGCTATTCATAGTTTGGAAAACAGAATTTCCTTACATGCTTCTTGCGTTACAGTGGATTCTCTTGAAGAATAAATAGATGAGTAGTTACAGATGTTAATTTTTGAGCAAAAAAATTATTTGAAACTTCCCAAAAGACAAGCTAGGAAAATCAATGGCATGGTATGCCCCAAGGCCGGGTCAGACCTGGTTAAACATCTTTACACAGCCCCTTGGCACCTTCTAGTGATGCAGACATGGCCAGGACCCCAAGCAAACTCCTAAATGCAACTGTAGTCACAGACTCCAACATTGTCATTAGGCATCTTTCCCCATAAGGTCTTCACAGACATAATTGCACCAGGCAGAAGACTTGAATTGCAGCCCCAATACAGCACCCCAAAATCAGAAACAAGCTATGTCTGTCGACTGAAACCAACGAGGAGGTGATGGCCTAGCAGTGAGACTAGATGTGGGAAGCTGTTGAAAAAGAAAAAGTCCCAGTCTGTTCCTTCGGGTCCAAAGATACAGAGGAGCAGACAGGCTGCGAGCTGTGGGGTGGGGCTTGTCGGCTGCCACTGTGTGTGTGTTTGAAGAGCGGTCATGTAAGGGGACGAGATTACCTTGAGGAGACACAGGAACTGGTTCTGAGGTGGCTGGGGACTGGGAGGTTGAGGTGGCAGACTGACTTTGTGTGTGTGTCTATGTGTCTGTATGTGTGTGTCTGTGTGTGGTATGTGTGTGTATGTGTGAGTCTGTGTGTGGTGTGTGTGTCTGTGTGTGTGTCTATGTGTCTGTATGTGTGTGTCTGTGTGTGGTATGTGTGTGTGTGTCTGTGTGTGTGTCTGTGTGTGGTGTGTGTGTCTATGTGTCTGTGTGTGTGTGTGTCTGTGTGTGATATGTGTGTGTGTCTGTGTATGTGTCTGTGTGTGTGTATGTGTGTGTGTGTGTGAATCTGTGTGTGGTGTGTGTGTCTGTGTGTCTATGTGTGTGTGTGTATGTGTCTGTGTATATGTGTCTGTGTGTGTCTGTGTGTGTGTGTGTCTATGTGTCTGTGTGTGTGTGTCTGTGTGAGTCTGTGTGTGGTGTGTGTGTGTCTGTGTGTGCGTGTGTGTCTGTGTGTATGTCTCTCTGTGTGTGTCTGTGTGTGTGTCTGTGTGTATGTCTCTGTGTGTGTGTGTGTGTGTTGTGGGTGGGGGGCGGAAACTACAGGCAACCTTGGCTGTCATTGCTCAGGAGCTGCCCACCTTGTTTTGTAAGACAGCAAGTGTCTCTCACTGGCCTGGCACTTGGCAGGTAGGCTAGGCTGCTGGCCAGCGAGCCCCAGGGACCTGGCTGTCTCGTCACACTGCTGCTGTGATCACAAATGTGTGCATTCGCACCTGGCTGTGCTTTCTTATTGTAATGTGGGTTCTGGGGCTCTTAGGTCCTCATGCAGGGCAAGCACTTGACAAACGAAGTCATCTCCTAGCCAGCCATTTCCCCGGCCATGTGCCCTTTGCACGCATGTACCTTTTAACCTGCTTGAATTTCTTTTAATCTTTTGTCTTTTCAATTTTCTTTCATTTTATTTTGAGCTTATAAATTAAATCATTTCCCTCCTCTCACCTTCCCATACATACCTTTCTCTCTTTCAGATCTATGGCTTTTTCCCCTCCTTTTTTTTTAAAAAAAAAATATTTATTTATTTTATGTATGTGAGTACACAGTCGCTGTCTTCAGACACACCAGAAAAGTGCATTGTGAGCCACCATGTGGATGCTGGGAATTGAACTCAGGACCTCTGGAAGAGCCTTCAGTGCTCTTAACCACTGAGCCATCTCTCAAGCCCCTCCTTTTGTTTTTCAAAACAAGTTTTCTCTATGGAGCCCTGGCTGACTTAGAACTTGATAGGAAGACCAGGCTGGTCTCGAACCCACACTGTCTCTACCCACAAAGTGCTGGCCACCTCACTGGCTCTGACTGGATTTCCTGCTGGAGTGCACTGCATGGTTTTCATGGTGGTCTGCCATGTCGTTTGGATTGTCCACACTCTATGAAATCAAACAGAAGGCTAAACATCAAGAAGTGCATAGCCTTAGCACCCTTCTGCCAACTGCATGGCACACGGGTGCACATATGTGCACTATGGATCCCATGGGGTCTAACTTCAGTTAGCTTGTGGAGGACTTTCTAACTTGTCTCAGGGTCAGGCTGAAGACAGGTAGCAGCGCATCAGGAGGAGGACTTGGAAAGGTAGCTGGGCTGAAAGGGTGGAGCTAATCAATTCCCTATCACCAGGGTCCCCAGGGAAGGCAGTGGCTCCCCGAGGCTGAGAGTGAGCCTGTCCCTACAGAGTAACATATCCCAGCCTTGAGATCTCCCCCACCACGCCTGGACTTAGATGCCAGTCTGCAGGAGGAGCCTCCTCCTAGGTTTTAGGATAGATGTTGGGGCCTGTGTTCCTTCCCTACCAGTCTGTTCCTGGCCCTGAGGTTCCAGTTTCAACTAGCTTTGAGAGGGTCCAGATGATGTTTGCAGAGTGCTCAGTGGGATGCCTGGCCCACCGGACAGCTCAGCATTGCTTGAAGTTCTCATTTATGACTCATGGTCTCTGATCTGGAATAGCCATCACAGCCACGGGCCCTCAACTCGGCAGCCTCTGCCTGCTCCTTTCCCTGCCTCCCAAACACCTTTTGTTCTGGTCCCCCCACCTTCTCACTGCCCCATGCGGCTGGCTCCCTGCCCTTACTGCCCTTCTACCTGGACAGTCCTTGGGTTGGGACCCAATATAATGTCATGAACTGCCCTCTGTCCCCCGTTGGGTCCCACAGGTCTGTCTCTGACCTACATCTGCATTTCATGTGACCAAACTCCGACCTTCTGCCTTGATTTCTCCTCCCGACATCTTCTCCAGCCGTTAACAGCCCTCTCTCATCCTCCCTGGCTCAGACCAGAAGCTGACTGATCCTGACTCCCAGCCTTGCACCATGAGAGACTCCCAGAACCCAACACCTCTCCCTTGTCCTCCATCTCAACTTCTCTGACTTAGAGACTGCAATTCCCCTGCTTCCACTTCCCCTCTGAAGCACAACAGGCCACACAGTGGCGCTGCACAGTCTTAAAGGGCACCCACCTCATTTGGAACGAAGCCGCCTCCTGCCCACAAGGTCCCGAGGGCTTCTGTGACATGTGCTACCTTTCTGCACATCACCGTCGTGCCTGCTTCATGGCCTTTGTACCCACTCCCTCTGCCCAGAACTCTCATTCCAGAAACCCCCATGGCAGCTCATCCTTCACTCCAGGTTTCTGCTCGGATGTCACTGCCCACTAAGGCCTCTGTACCAACTCTCTCTAGTGACTTCACAAACCCACTGTGCATTGACTGCGCTCTGTAGACGAAAACTTTGATCTGCCACCCCACAACCCCCGACTGCTCTGGACCCAGTTTCTAGAATAAGGTCATGCACACATGGGATCTGAACGCATGTCTGTTGCTGGTGTTACTTTTGATTAGGTTTTGGAGACAAGGTCTAATGTATCCCAGGCTAGCCTCAAACTCTCTAGGGAGAACCAGGTGACCTTGAACTTTGATCCTCCTGCCTCAGCCTCCCAAGGGTTAAGATGGCAGGTGTGCTCTACAGGCCTGGTTCTACAGATCTCGGTTGAAACACCAGGTGAGCCCTTGTTACCTGATGGATATGGGTCCAAACCTCCTTTCACTGCCCCACTATGCTCTGAGGAAGCAGCTGCATAGCCATTGTATAGGTGGGTAAACTGAGGTAGACCAGTATGGTGATTGACTTGCTAGAGAGTGACAGCCACTTCATGCCTGGGCAGACAGGCCCACAGCTCGTGTCCAGAGCTGCTGGATCATACAGCCTCCTGCCCTGCTCTCACGACACAGGGTCCCCCAGACCCCTCTTCTGGGAAGACCTGTCTCTTCTTAGCCCTGCCCAAGGCCATTCCTGGGATCTGCTTCTCAAGTGCCTGGCCACCTTCCCACTCTTCGCACAGAGGTCACTTGTACAAGGGGCTCTGAGGACACTTTGGAGCACCCTGTCCTTTTAGCCCATAAATATGTTATCAGGCATGCATAGGGCCAACTGCTGATTAAGACCTGCCCAGCTCCTGCAGCCTTGGCCTGCAGGACAGTTAATAGCTCTGAGGACAACTAAAAATAAGCTGCCAGTCGATGGAGAGGAATCACCCAGGGACACCAGGCTGCGCAACAGTCACTGCCAAGTGAGGCCAAGAGAAAGCAAGGGGCTGGGCAGGGCGAGAGCAGTGACCAGGCCTCAGACTCACAGCGTCCAAGCAACTGCTCCTTTGCTCAGACCAACACTGGCTCCGTGGCCAAAGTCACTGGCAGCCATCTTAGTTCCTCACATGTATCTGATTCTCCAATCTCAGTGGCCACCATAGCCTCCTCACCAGTGACCTATTCCTGTCCAGAAGGGAAACTTAAGATCTCAGAAACCAATGCTGGAGAGACGGAGAGATGGCTCAGAGGTTAAGAACACTGGCAGCTCCCTCAGGGGACCTGGTTCAATTCCCAACACCTACATGTGAGCAACTGCTCGCAAGCATCTGTTAACTCCAGTTCCAGGCTATATGGTGCCCTCTACTGGCCTTCTAGGCACCATATGGCACACATATATGCACACATGTGTCACACACATACACACATCTTCATAATAAACAGATAATAATAATAATAATAATAATAATAATAATAATAATAATAATAATAATTTCAGAACTCTTCCATCCCCACCCCCAGGAGTCATTACTTATTCTTCCTTTGGTCGACTCACCATGCTCAACGCCTTGTGGCGGCCACATCCCTTGGCAGGCACCAACCCTAAGACCTTTGCTCTTGCTGTCCCCCTGCCTAGAATACCTCCAAATTCCCAGATCTCTGAGGCTAGCTTTCTTGACATAGAGACGGCACAAACAACTCTTCTGGCGAGCCTCCCTGAGCCTCTAGCTGTGACTCCCAGGACAGCTCCAATCTTAACCTTGCTTCCCACCCAGCCATTGAGCGAGTTTCGTGGACCTCAGCTCCCTGCCCCAGCCTGTCTGAAACACAAGCATTCCCAGAAGGACCGCAGGTACTTGAAGGTGCTTTTCAGTGATTCTCAGAATCATGGGTCTACACTCTACAAAAACAAAAATGCCAAGGTCGTGGAAAACGGTGAGAAGAACAGAACGAGCAGAACGAACGCCAGATGAACGGTCATTGTCCAACGGCTAGGCACCACGCGGATGCTAACAGCAGAGGCCCGGCAGGTCTTAAGTGGCCACAGTGGTTCTTCTCAGTTGTCAGCCTGAGTTCTAGAATAGCCGGCAAGACTGGCCTCTCAGCACGCCTGTGAGGATAATCTTGCCTTAACCAAGGTGGAAACAGCATTCCGGGTGTCTCCACTCCCAGGCTGGGTCTGCGCTGTGCCAGGGGACAGAGGAGCTGAGCACTGACTGTATTCACTGTGACTATCTGTGTAGAGACCACACCCCCATGACTTTCCCACAGTGATGGGCGTAACCTTGAACTGTGAGTTGAAACACATCCATCCTTCCTAAGTTGGTTTGGTTGGAGCATTTCATCACAAAAACAGGGAAGGAACCTGGACAGAGGTACAACTGGAATGACTACGAGGCACAGGCTAGACCGCAGTCATGAGTCTGGGCTAAACCTCCTAGTTTGGCATCAGGCTGTAGGAAGACAATCTCGCTCCCTGGCGACATTGTGACATAAGTTGGGTTATTTGCAACTTGGCCGCTAATGGGACAAAACCACAACAGGAACGAGGGAAAGAAAGGAACTGAGGTGCGTGAGACTGGAGAACCACGACAGCAGGTACAGGAGTCCATTAAGCTAAGTACAAAGTTTACGGGCTAAAGGCAAGGCCTTGCCAGCATACCCAGGCTCTCATCCGTCCCAGCACCGTATAAACCAGGCATGCTAGCAATATCTGTAACCCAGCATTCAACAGTTGGAGAAAGGAGGATCGCATGTTCAAGATTATCCTTGGCTACATAGCACGTTTGAGGCTAGCCTGGGCTATATGAGTCCACCCCCCCTTTTTTTTTTATCAGTATGCCATTTTTCCTCATGTTAAACAAGCAGAGAAACAGTGAGGGGTGGGGGCGACCAGCAGGCCATGTGCTCACACCCTCATCTGCTCACACCAGCACATGTACATGAATTCCACGCCTACAACAGCCATGCTTACCTGTGTGGCCCAGAGCTGCAACACCAGTGCCCGGGCCTGCATGTCCTCTGACACCCCCATCTCCTCAAGATGTCTCAGATAACTCTCCAGCCAGCTGCTCCGGTCAGCCCTGGAGGCCAGCCTAGCTGGGGACAGCAGCTTCCACAGGCGGTTTTTGACACTGCATGCATGGTCTTTATCCCCTGCAAGGACAGAGCACAGAAGAGGAAGATTAAAGTCGCTGCTGGGCCAGGGCCACCCAGCTTCAGCCTTTCAGAACTATTCTGGGTGTCACTGATGGGGAAGCCTGGGGTGAATCCCTGTAAGAGTCGCCTAGGACCCATGTCTCTTAGCAGAAAGGCGTAAGGGCTTGTTCCTGCAAGAGAGAACTTCTCCATAGCAAGAACCCAATAGAGATTTGATGAGTGTGTAAGGCGCTATGGGGCCATTTAGGAGAATCACACTCGAAGCAACAGCCCCTCTCCCTGGGACCTAGACCAAAGCAAGGCCAGACCTTGCACGAAAGGCAAGGGGGTTCAGTATCCTGGAAAGAACATCACTGGCCATTGGTGGGGACATAGATCTGGGGTCTCCACTCAAACTCCTCTAGAGCAGACAGGTAAGGTCAGCAGAGCAAGAGCCCACAGAGGAGGCTAAGTCTACCTGAAGGGAGGGGAGACCTCCAGGCCGCTCCAACCCACCCTCAGACATGGCAGAGCAAGTGGCTTTACCCAGGCACATACCACTTCTCTAAGGAAACTGATGATCTGGGCCAGGTGTGGTACATGCCTTTAATCCCAATACTGGGGAGGCAGAGGCAGACAGATCTCTGTGAGTTCAAGGCCAGCCTGGTCTACAGAGTGAGTTCCAGAACAGACAGAGCTCCACAGAAATACCCTGTCTTGAAAAACCAAATGGAGAGGGGAAAAAAGGCAATAATCCAGGTGCTCTTGTGTCTATCTGTCTGTCTGTCTGTCCATCTGTTATAATTCCTGGTGCTGGAGATGGAAATTGGGCCCTTCCACTCTAGCCTCCTCCTGTGTTTGTAACCTTGACAGGGGAGCCCGCACAGGACACAAAGGCATCTCAGAGTCTCTGAAGGGTAAGCTTTGCCTCAAGGACACCAGCCTAGAAGTGAGCAGGGGTCAGAGAGGTCCTTTGCCTATGGGACAAAGCCAGGCACTGAGGGTCTATGCAGAACAGCACTGCTTGTGGTGGTCTACAAATGCTGCCAACTGACTTAAAAGCAGTAAGCCCAGGGCTGGGACTATAGGTGACCACCACACACAGCTTTTACATGGGCGCTGGGGTCAAATCTCAGGTCCTCGTGGCTGTGTGGCCAGCACTCTGCCAGCTGAACCATCTCCTGGCCTGGACTTACTATTTTTGAAGTTGGATATTAACATTTTCAGACAATGGGCTCAACTTCTCGATACTATTTTGGGTCATGTGGCATTCCTGATTTAAAGTATGGAGCCATGGGCTCATCTGAAACACAAAGCTTCCCGGGGCCCACACTGTGGCAGGTTCTTGAGAGCTCCCAATGTCCCAGGCAAGCTGACTATGAGAGTCCCCTGTGAGGTCAGCATCTAGGGACCATCAGAAAATTCACCAAGGGACACAGGAAGGAGGTAACAGCATCACTCTAGCAATGGTTCAGATGTCCCCAGTGTCCCCTGACCAGAGGCAAAGGGCTTGACACAGCCACAGAAATATCTGGCTGTCCCTGAGGCCCAACCTTACAATTGCAATCTCTCACCGTGCAGTCATTGTGCCTGCATGTGTGTGTGTTCTGGCCAACGTCCCCCACCTTGATCAGCAGTCACCATGGGTTTCATCTTCTTCTCTTCCACAGGTTTGGGGCCTGCCCTCATATGGTGCTCTCACACGACACATTAGCTATTTAATCAGCCCCTACTCTGGCACAGGTCAGTTCTGTGGCTGCAGACAGTGTGGCCATGAATATCTTATCTGCCACTATATGTGAGCATTTCTGTGGGATCATTTCCTGGAAGAGGGACCATGGGAGGAATAAAACGTACATTTGATATTTTGGTGGGGTTTGCCAGTTGGTCTTCCAGACATACCACACCCACCAGGTCTGGGAACTGCTTGAGTTCACCTGAGAGCAACTGCCCAACACTGCCACCTGCTGCTCACACTGGGAAACAGCCTTTTATGGATGCGTCCTCTGCATCCCAGGGGAGGAGGGAGAGTGAAGAGATTTTTCTGGAGAAGCAACTGGTGCTGGGATGAGACTTACGTTTAACACACTGGATTTCACAATCAGACAAAGTCTGCACGTTGCCTACTCTGCCACCTACCTGCTGCTCCCGTGACAAATGGTTTCACCCGTGTGAGCCCCAGACCCCCGGGATTGCATTAGACAGTGAACAATCTCTGTAAAGACGATTGTCTGGACAGCTCCCAGAGAGGGCCTGCAGAGGCTGGAGAAGCCAATCGATAGCTCAACGTGCGTGTGTGTGTGTGTGTGTGTGTGTGTGTGTGTGTGTGTGTGTGAGTGGGATGCAGATGCCCTTTTCTGCCCTCTGGGTTGATGACTGCATCTGACGATGTTGTGACAAGAGGAAGCTACAGCCTCTGCCCAGCCAGCTGGCAAACCAACGGGAAGACAGGTGACAGTAGGGTATGGCAGATCTTTGAGTAGGTGTGTGAATTGCTCAAGGGCAGTGAACACCTGTAATCTTAGCTCTTGAGAGACTGAGATAGGAGGATCCCAAATTTAAAGACCAGCCTGGTCTACAGAGGGATCATGTTTCAAAAGAGCAAAATGAAGCAGAGAGAACACATATTTGAAAATACTGAAGTGTCTCTCAGATGTGTCCACACTCAGCTTGGTTGACACTCAGAACAAGGTTAGGTCCTCAGCAATGGTGCTATCTATGGCCTCGGCCAAGCCTAAAGGCCACCTTCTAAGATGACATTCTCCTTTCCATTTGACACAGTGAGACCATAGAGATCCGGGGAGGCACAGCCCAGAATCTGTCGTGTTCCCTTCCTTCTGTTTTGCTGTGCCACCCGAGCAGGAGACCGAAAAAGCCTCAGGCAGAGCAGAGATCCCAGAACACAGAGCTCTTCTGGGCCACCTCATGGCTTCTGTCAAATGTGCACTTGGTCCAGTCTCCTCAAAAGCTCTGAATCCAAATGGACTGAAATGGTCTGTATATGAAATATGTCCCCAACAGGCTCACGTACTGAAGGTTTGGTTCCCAGCTGGTGGCATTATGAAGAGACAGCTGGATTGTGAAGAAACTAGCCACACAAATGGGTTAACAGCCAGATGACTGTACAGCTGGAAAGACTGTGGGGGTGGGGCTTAGAGGCAGCAGATCATGGGTATGTGCCTTTGAAGGGTGCATCATATCTCCCAGACCCTTCTTCCTGCTTCCTCCACTTCCTGGCTGCCGTGAGGTAGGCAGCCTCCTCTGCTGAGTGCTCCTACTGAATGCTCCTGCCTCCATCATGTTCAGATACAGCACAGGACCACAGTGATGGGGCCAGATAGATGGCTGTGGATGGAAACCTCTGAAACCAGGAGCCAAAACATTTCCTTCCATCTTCAGTGTTTTCCTTGGATATTTTATCACACGGTTTTCACTGCTTCTTTTATATTAAGTAATTAATTGATTAGTTAATTTTTGGTTGTTTGAGACAGAGTCTCACTATGTAGCCTTGGCTGTCCTGGAGTTTGCTATGTAGACCAGTCTGGCCTCAAATTCACCTGCCTCTGCCTTCCAAGTGCTGGGACAATAGGCATGTGCTACCACACCTGGCTGTTGTTGCTTTTTACAGGAAAGACCATCCAGTCTGCTATGCGCGGGACCCACCAACTATAGGCATAATGTTCCTGTGTGATGATTCCAGTGTTCATTTCTGTCTCCCTTGTATCTGGTTGCAATCCTTATTCAGAGAATCTCCTGTCTCAATCCTATGTAAACACCAGCTCGCCAATTGTTCCCTAATATGTCAATAAAGAGAGCTTAATAGCCAATGACTGAGCAGGGGAAAGAATAGGGCGGGACTTCCTACTAGCTAGGGGAGGGGATTCAGCCTAGGAAAGAGATCCAGGAGAGAGGATGAGAAAGCCATACATGCAGGGATCTTGGGGATTTGGGCTGGGAGGTAGCCAGATGAGCATAAAAGATCAAAACAGTAGTAGCTGCTCAGGTGTGATGTATTTAAAGCATGTTAAATAAATATAATAGCCCAGTCTCAATTATGTGGGAGCTAGCCAGGGAAGAGGAAAACTGTAACACACTAATTAAATGCCACTAACAAGCACCCATTTCTGCCGTGACGTCATGATGCTTACCCGCTGACAAGGAACCTCGAGCCAGTTTGGGGAGCAGCAGATCCAGTTGACGAAAGGTGTGGAAAACATCTGCTGAGTGGACACGGTCTTGGGCCTGACTCTCATGGGTGCGTGTTGAGGCCTCCACTCCATACAGGGTCAGGTATCCGGCACTGGGTGGACAGCAACATGTCAGGTACCCCTCTTCAGTTCCTACCCCACCTCAGGTTCCCCTCTCCTTCAGTTCCTACCCTGACTCAGGTTCCCTTCTTCTTCAGTTCCTACCCTGCCTATTTCCCTCAGGGATGAAGTGTGACCTGAAAATGTAAGATGAAATAAACGCTTGTTTCCTAAGTTGCTTTTAGTCAGAGTGTTTTCTCACAGCCACAGAAAACAGCAGAATGCCACCCCACCTTCCTAAGCTCCCCCACTTACGGGTCTCCCAGGAGAGGGTTTTTTTAAGCAGGGAGAAGGAGAAACAGGAAAGAGGGGGGTGAGACTGAGAGAAGCATGTGTAGCCCCCACCCTCTGTCTCACCCACACAGTGCACACAGTAGTAGGCCCGCAATGAATGTTGGGTCAGTGGTGGTAGGTAGTAGGTCAGTGGAGCACCAGTGAGTGGCTCGGTGGGTAGATACATGGATGGATGGTTGGTTGCATAGATGTGGATGAGTGGGTGGATAGATGGGTAGATGGATATCAAGTCAGAAGATGCAGAGGTTGATGTCTGGATGAATGGATGAGAGTGGGTGGGATATGTGAGTGGTGGGGTGACAGGAAAGATGGATATGTAAATAGAATACACTCCTGAGGACTCTAGTGACAAGCCATCACAAGCCTGTCTACCAAGAGCCATCCGGGCAACCATCACAACCCATCTGCACCCCACTTCCCTCTCCAGCCCAGCCCAGTGTCTGTGCCCGGAAAACAAACCCTCAAAGTAGGAGGTTCACACCTGCTCTCTCCTCAAGGCTAACAAGAACCCCGCTTCCCTCAGGAACAGTCAGAGATCAGAGGCCAAACTCAGCCTGTCCAAACCTCATCCTCAGCCTGAAAGGTTCCCTTCTTTCCCTCTCCTAACTCTGTGCAGATGTGGGGAACACGTAGCCCAGAAATGTAAGTCAGCTCCCCGACGAGCGTACAGATGGCCACTAGGTGGCGCTCGGTGCCACAAACTAAAATGGAGCTGTTGGAGACCAGCGTGGAAAGCACACAGCTCCTGGGAGGTGAAGAGTTAGTTGCCTAGAGACTATATAGCAAGCTTTCCCAGCAGGAAACCCAACTGCACCAGCCAGGGAGAGGAGTCCTCTGCTCTGGGTGAAGTGAGTTGTCAGGGAGCCAAGGAGGCCAGACCGGAACTTAGGATGCCACTTTGAGGGAGGGCTATCACAAGGGCACCTTGGAAGAAAGGTTTAGGTAGTTGGGCCATATGGACTGTCACCTCGTATCTGCCTTTCTGAATCTTACACGCTTTCCTTGTTCAGGTAACTGCAATGTCCCAGAATACCAAGCCTGGTGGAGGCAGGAACTCAGACCAGGCCCAGGCCCAGTGGGACTCCCTATGCTGGTGGTGACCAGACCCTTCCTAAGGCCCCATACCTCCTTTCTGTTGACTTCTCTGACCACAGGAGGACACAGGATGACAGAAGCCAGGACACCTGAGTATCACCCTGCTGAGAACTTGCCAGTCAGGGACAAGGTTCCACTGTCCCTTTCCAGTCCTCACCCAAACAACAGGGGAGCCAGCAGCACATAGACCAGTACAGCCCTACTATGTGTGTAAACTACAGCAAACAGGAAGGGAGAAGTGTCCCACTGAGGGTGTACTGAGAGCAGCCACCTACAACCCTGATGGAAACTCTGTGTGAGTCCCCAGATCTCAGTTTTCCCGTCTAACAAGTGGGGTCCGTAAATTACCACCTCATGGAGCATGAAGTGAGCTTGTCCATCCAGTCCAAACAGACTTGATGTCACCTGTGTACGCACATGCACACATGTCAACGCATGGCTGCCTTTTATCAGAAGCGCACATGCGTTTCTCTGAACTCCTATGATAAAGTGTCCTTTTTTTTTGTTGTGGTTTTTGAATAATGCTACTAACCATTGAGCTACACAGTCTCTCAACCCTCCCTCACCTGCTAAAAGCCTTCAGTTGGCCCTGCCAAGACTGTATTCTTGCCCTCTCCTAGGTCCAGGGTATAACTATGACCCACAGATGTCCTGGTGTGTCTCCCTGTCTGGTTCTCACCTACAGGTGTCCTCTACATAGAAACATAAATTACTCAAAAAACAAACAAACAAACAAACAAAAAGAAACATAAATTAGACTGCATCGGGCCCCTTTGTAAGTCTCTAAAGGTCCCACCACCATCCAGCTGAGTCCACATTCTAAGCTGCGAAGCTTCTGCCGACATCTCCGCCTGCTTTCTCTGTCATTTCTCTGCTTTGCTCTTCCACCCTGGCCCCTTCACCCGGCTTCTTCCCATGCTAGGGCTTTGCACTTGCTGTTTCCTCACCAAAGTCTTGATAGAGCAGGAGCCCATCAGCCCTGCAGTTAGACCACAGCATTGAGGCTGAAAGCCCCCCAGATGTCCCATCTCTGGGTGACTACCTTCTCAGGCATAAGGAACTCATCTGTTGTGTCCCCTGCTGTTTCCTGGGGGAACCACTGAGGACGTTGCACAGCTGAAGGAGTTGCACTTTGCTGCACTGTTTTTACTACAGTTATGAAGTCTGACCTCAGGTCAAGCTTCCTGATTGGTCTCCTAAGCATCACTGCTAGCCTATGAGAGCCAGAGTCTAAGCTACAGCACAGATGCTGTGATGGCCAATGAGGGGACTGTACTGGCTGGTTTTGTGTGTCAACTTATCACAAGCTGGAGTTATCACAGAGAAAGGAACCTCCCTTGAGAAAATGCCTCCATGAGATCCAGTTGTAAGGCATTTTCTCAATTAGTGATCAAGGGTGGGTCCATTGTGGGTTGTGCCGTCCCTGGGCTGGCAGTCCTGGGTTCTGTAAGAAAGCAGGCTGAGCAAGCCAGGGGAAGCAAGCCAGTAAGTAACATCCCTCCATGGCCTCTGCATCAGCCCCTGCTTCCTAACCTGCTTGAGTTCCAGTCCTGACTTCCTTTGGTGATGAACAGCAGTGTGGAAGTGTAAGCTGAATAAACCCTTTCCTCCCCAACTTGCTTCTTGGTCACTATGTTTTGTGAAGGAATAGAAACCCTGACTAAGACAGGGACTCGTGCTCTGGAGGACACTCGGACACTTGGCGCCCTTTTACAGCTAACATCTGGTTTACGGCTTAAGTTGTGTGAGGTGAATTTGGGGTTCCACCTGAACCACCTCCTTCCTGCATTCTGCTTTGAGCATCTCCCAGTGTTCCCACCTACAGGGTAACCCCAGTTCCCTTGGCCATGACAAGGTTGTGGGCTCACCTGAGTAGAGACTTGTAGGAGAACTCAAGGAGACCTGTCTCCTGCCATTCACTGCCTGCTTCTGTGGTGTCACCCAGCAGGACGGTGCGGAGGTTGGTATACATGGCTTCTGTGAGCGCCTGCAGGTCTCTGTGCATGAGCGTCCTGAGACCAGCAACAGAAGATAGGTATTTGCCACTTAATATACTCAAAAGAAAGTTTGCATGCATGTCAAAGGAATAACAGTTACCACTGAGACAGTTTTATAGTGGAGAAACTCGGGCACAAAGAGTACAATGTCAGGACAAGGTGACGTAGGCAGGGAAGGAGACAGCTCAGGCTAAAACACTGGTTGGCCTCACCCTACATTATGAGCTCCTGGCCAGGACAGTCTGTCCTTGCCTGGTGCACAAACTTGGACTTCTAGACAAGTATGAAGCCAGCTCCTCCTGTATAAAATCCAGCAAAGGGCTGGTAATACAATTCCAGATGGACTAAGGTATGGGACAAAGACTGGGTGGCTGACCCAGTCTCTCCATGTGGACCTGAGACGCAGCCTAGGGGTACATGGGGACAGGTTGAGAAGAGTGCTAGACCTCCTTCGTGCTAACCAAAGCCTGGAGCACTGCTCAGAGTCAGGGTCAGAGGTGGTCTGTCGACTTACAAGGCTCCATCGAAGCCACCAACAGCAGTGAGTTACTGAGTGTCTAGGGACAGTGCTTAGCCTGTGAAACCTAGTATGCCATGAACCGTCAGGTGTGGGCCAGGTAGTGATTTCAGTTGCATTTGTTTCTTTTTTTGTTTGTTTGTTTGTTTTTACAAGACAGGGTTTCTCTGTGTAGTCCTGGCTGTCCTGGAACTCACTCTGTAGACCAGGCTGGCCTCGAACTCAGAAATCCGCCTGCCTCTGCCTCCCAAGTGCTGGGATTAAAGGCGTACGCCACCACCGCCCAGCGCACTTGTTTCTTAACTGTCTCTCCTAGACAGTGGCCTCAGGGCTGGGCTGGAGAATTTTGACAATTTGACACAGGCTAAGTCATAGGAGAGGAGGAAACCATGACTAAGAAAATGTCTCCATAAAATCCGGCCATACGCAAGCCCGTAGGGCATTTTTCTTAGTTAGTGATTGATGGGGGGAGGGGGAGCCCAGCCAATTGTGGTTGGTACTACCCCGGGCTGGTGGTCCTGGGTTCTATGAGAAAGCAGGCTGAGCAAGTCATAGGAAGTAAGTCAGTAAGCAGCACTCCTCCATGGCCTCTGCATCAGCTCCTGCCTCCAGGTTCTGCCCTGTTTCCTTCAGTGATGAACAGCAATGTGGAAGTGTAAGCCAAAGGAACCCTTCCCTTCCCAACTTGCTTTTGGTCATGGTATTTCCTCACAGCCATGGTAACCCTGACTAAGACAGGGGCCAAGGACAACAGGATGTGGGGTTGAGACCCCGCCCACAGGCCCATCTCGCACTCACGGCTTCATCCTGGCCTTCTCCTCGCTGGGGTTGAAATTTGGAAGCTGCAGATCAAAAATCCTCTCCATGAGGAAGATGGCGTAAGGGTGGAAGTCCAGCCGTGTCCGCAGCTCCCACACCACTGCGTCGTAAGAGTGTGGGTCCAGGAGAACGGTGACGTACCTGCCCCCCACCAGCACCTGTTGGAGGAGTGGGTGGGTGGCAGCCCTCCGCATTCAGGCATCTGTCAGCAAGCATGGGTACAACAGGCACTGGCCAGCAGCAGTCTGGCTCGCCCCTCCCATCCTTTGAGCTAGGGATTGTCATTCACCCATCCACCCCTGCAAAATTTAAGATGGGACACGGGACAACGTGCCCCAAATCTCCATGCTGAAATGTATCAGAGCTAAGACTAGCCAAAGCCTTCTAAAAGCAAAGGTTGTAGCCAGGCCTATAATCACAGCTCCTCAAGAGACTGAGGCAGAAGGATCCCGGGTTCAAGGGCTGACTGAATTAGAGTGAGTTCAAGGCCAACCCAGGTAATAATAGTAAGATCCTGTCTCCAAATAAGAAAGGAGCAGGAGTCTGGGGTATGAAAGTGAATATGATACGGTCTTTGCCTGGCATGCATGATGTCCTGGGTTCAATCCCCAGTACCACAAGGAAAAGGATGGAGAGATGGACAAACATTGCTGGGTAAACGCCCCCAGACTGACTGTAGATGCATGTGTGGCTGGAGTAGATGAATGGACAGGTGAGTAGGTGGATGGGTAAATAGCAGTGCTGACTGTAGCTGAGGTGGGTGCGTAGATAAAGATGGAGGAAGGAGACATAAAATGAAGGAAAAATGGATGGGTAGATAGATGAAAATAGGAAGGCAAAAGGAAGGAAAAAAAGGAGGTGTTGGGTGGACACTGTCAGGTGGGGAACAGAGGGACACATTGACAGATCTGTTAGATGCATGGCTTCAGGTTAGAATGTTGGGGACACGGGTGACAAGATGCTAAGTGATCAAACAACAGCCTGAAGCATGAACACCAGAGGGACGAGAGCTGGAAGCATTCAAGAACAAGGGGTGACCGAACGGCACTGAAGAGATAGATGGATGATGAGTGGGTAGGTGAGTAGCAAGATGTATGAATGGGTGCTTCAGGAGGTGCATCTATGGGTGGGTGGGTGGGTGGGTGGATGATTGGATGGATGGGTAGGTGGGTAGATGATTGGATGGGTGGGTGGATAGGTAGTTGGGTTGGTGGGTTAATGTATCTATGGATGGGTGGGTGTATGAATGGATGGGTGGGTGGATGTGTGGTTAGGTTGGTGGGTGGGTGGACAGGTGGATGAATACAGAAGTAGATGTGCAGAGAACAGACCAGAGTCAGGTGCTGAGTGGAGAGACGGTGAGCACAGGCTGGGCTGTGGTAGATGAAGATAGATGTGGAAGATGAATGGAAGGAAGCCAGCGGAAATGGAATCTGGAGATGGAAGCTGAATGGCGCTGGGTGAGCGAGTGGAGAATGCTGGGTGGATTTTGATAGATAGATAGATAGATAGATAGATAGATAGATAGATAGATAGATAGAGGCTGGAGAGCAAGAGCAATTAACAAGAATACTGGCAACTCTTCCAGAGAAACTGAGTTCAGCTCCCAGCACCCCTGTGGTGGCTCACAACCCATCTGTAATGCCAGCTCCAGGGGGTCTCACACCTGGCCTCCCCGAGCACCTGCACAGATGTCATAAACACACACATGCACACACAGATACACACATGTATACATGAATAAAAATTAATCTTAAAAAATGATAGATAAAAAAAATCTTAAAAAGACTAGATAGATAAATGATAGAAAGGCAGACATATTGGGTGAATATACAGAAAGACAGACGGACAAATGGTTGAGCGGAAGTGTATTTAATCTTAATCGACAAGCTGATTACACCGAGAAGCACCTTAAATGATGTCCACCCCTGGGTGTGCCTGCAAGGGTGTTTCCAAACACCCTTAGAGCACAGAGCTCTGCTGATGACTGGTCCATGGTGTGCACAGTTGGACGGACAGACGGATAGTCAGCGCCCCCCTGGATAGGTGCTGGGTGGATGGGTCGGTATGTGGCTAGATGAAGGTTGAAGGGGAGGGCAGCCCCAGTGATGAGCAGCCTCTCACCCCTCCCTCCCAGAGATACTCACAGTAAATATATCACCGTGCTTCTCCTTCATCCTGGTAAGGAAGCTGGCAGCATCTCTCCCAAACTCCAAGGCATGGCCCAGCCAGGGGATGCTGCCCAGGTCCAACGGAGGCTCACCAGGTCTCCTGCAGAAGCCACAGCACTTAGTATCATGGGACAAAGCAAGGGAGGGGACAGAGAGAAGCCATGGGGAAGTCAGAGGAGGCTGACAGCTGGCGGTGGAGGGGACGGATGGCTTCAGAGAGGGGCTTTCCAGAGAGAGGGAACAGCAACAGCAAAGGCCCTGGGGTTGTTGTTATGGGCTCAAAGGACAGTGTGGCATGGGCCAACAGAGTAAGGGCAAGCATGGCCAGAGCCAGGTTGTGGGTGAGACCCTATAGTTATGCAGGCAGGAGGACTGTGGCTTTGTCTCTGAGTGAGATAGGAAGGATCTGTGGGGAGGATGACCAGTGTGGGGAAGGTACACAGATATGTTAGCCTCTGTGTAGAGGGTGGACCGAGGGTAAGGGTAGAGGCTAGGGGCCAGGCAGAGTCTACTGCATAGATGACTTCCTGTGAGAGGGAGCTTCCAGCACCCAGCAGAAGGGCCAGAGTTCTCTGAGCCAGTCTGAGCTCGGGTCATCTCATGCTCCCTCTCCTGCCCACAGGAAGAGAGCAGTGTCAGGGATGGCGTGGCAGGCTTCATCACAGTCTCCACTGGATGGCTCCAAGCCTGGGAGCCCTCTGAAGCAAGAGCCAGGCCATGCCCTAGGCAGAAAGGCAGACTGCCTCGGCTTCCAACAAAGGTTGGTTTGTACCATCCAAGGTCAGAGTTCTCTGGGGAAGAAACACTATATGGTAAAGTCAGATCCCTAAGAAAGGCAGGTCCAACCACAACTCATGGTGGGTTTGATCCTGCTTTGCTGCTGCTGCTGCTGCTGCTGCTGCTGCTGCTGCGTGCGTGCGTGCGTGCGTGCGTGCGTGCGTGCGTGCGTGCGTGCGTGCGTGTGTGTGTGTGTGTGTGTGTGTGTGTGTGACATATGCAAGGTCTGGAGAGGCTGAAAAGTGTATCAGATTCCCTGGAACTGGAGTTACAGACAGTTGTGAGCAGCCCAATATGGGTGCTAGGAACCAAACCAGATCTTCTATGAGAACAACCAAGCATCATAACAGGTGAGCCATCTCTCCAGCCCCAGGGGACAGCCTTTAGAACAAGCTTTCCTCTTACTGAGTCAGTCCTTATGGGGAGATGTGGCTTCTCTGGGCAAAGAGATTCAAATCAGGAGAGGGATATAAGGGTCAGTCTCTGTGGCTGGCTTTGAGGATAGAGGGGACAGCCACTGGCTGCAGAGAGGGATACAGGGGTCTCTGCCCTCCACATGGACTGTGCCCATCCTGACCCCAACCTCTGTGAGCGCAGGACCAGCTAATGGCTTAAACTACTACACTAACTAACTACCACACGGATTCACAGCGCCTTGTGCTTGGCTTCTATGGGAAGTTACATCTCATCTGCAACCTACTTCGGGAGGGACTGTGAGCTAAGGAAGCCCCTGGGAGGCCCCTAAACCCCTATGAGGACTCTGTCTCAGCCTGAGTGTCACCAGAACCACAGGAATGCAGAAAGCCCCAGACACTGGTCTACTACCTAATGAATGAGTTAATGCATGCATCAGTGAGTGAGTGACTGAGTGACCAGTGTATGAATGAGTAACTGAGAATGACCAAGTGAATGAATGAATGACCGAGTGAGTGAATGAATGAGTGACCAGTGTATGAATGAGTAACTGACAGTGATTTGGTGAGTGAATGAAAGTCAGTGAGTGAATAAATGAAGTGTCATATATCTCCAGTCACTGTGGTTCATTCACTCACTCATCAAACATTAACTACGAGGCAGACACGGCCCTGGATACTGGAGACAGAGCAGAGAACTGGACAGATGGCCCCCAAACCTATCAGGAAGTGAACGAAAGAAACACAAGTTGGCCACAGAGAACAAACATTCCCAACTTAAAAATGCATGAGGTGGGCGTGGCCCTGCACACTTGTGAGCCCAGCCCTAGGAGGCTGAAGAGGAAGGAGCATGAGTCTGAAGCTAGCCTGGGCTACAAAATAAAACAGTCTCAAATGAACAAGGGCTGGGCATGCAGCTCGGTGGTACAGTGACTGCCTACCATTCATGAAGTCATAAATTTAATTCCCAACCCTGAAATATGTATGTATGTATGTGTGTGTGTGTATATGTATATATATATATATGTGTGTGTGTGTGTGTATACGTGTGTATATATGTATATATATACATACACACACACACACACACACACACATACACACACATATATATACATTATATGCACCAGACATGCTGGCCTGGAATCTCTTGGGAGGCTGAGGCAGGAGAATCATGAATTTGAGACCAGCTTTGATGAAGACTGTTTCAAAACCCCAACAAACAACTATCAAATGTTCAAAGGATTCAAATGGAATGCTCCCCGAAGAAGATGCCAAAATGACCAGTGGGCATTTCCCTGGTTACCAGGGAAACACAATCACCAGGTACTATTTTGTATCCATTCTAATAGCTGCAGTACTGTTTTGTTTTAAGTTAAAAGAAAATAAGAGTTTGCAAGGATGTGAAGGAACTGGACCACACAGATGTAGCCGCCTTAGAAGCCAGCCTGGCAGTTCCTTAACAGTTAAACACACTGCACCAAGAAATAGAAACATGGTCAAGCAGACACACTTTTGCTCACATGTTTCGTGGAGCAGAAACATCCCTGGGTCCCCTGACCGATGGGGAGATAAACTAACTGTGGTATATCTATGCTGCAGAATGCCACTCGGCCTTGAAGAAAGAAGTGGTGTCGGACCTTAAGACACAGGCTAGGCTTGATTTAGTGGTTGCCAGGGGAACAAGGATAGAGAGCAGCTGCCAACAGACAGAGGGTTTCTGTTTGGGAGAAAATGTTCTGGAATTAGAGGCTGTTCAACCTTGAGACTGGACTAAAACCCTTGAGTTACAGCTTAAAACAGTGAATTTTAAGGTGTGTGGAGTGCCTCTCACTAAAGACAACAGAACAGGGACTAGGACAGAAGCAGATGGGATGGATGAAAATGATGAAGGGGGTGTCCTGGGGGCGGGGCCTGAAGGGCGAGAAGACTGGAGGGGAGGAACCTGCAGGCAGAGGGAGCGGCACGGGTGGCAGTGTGCTGATGGGGTCTCCAAGAATACTGCAAATGGAGTGGCCCAAGCGTAGAATGCAATGATAGCACATAAGTGAAGGTGACAGAGATGACCTTGAAGACCACAAGGGCCTGAAGGTCAAGGAGGGTCTGGCTTCTCTCTGCCAAATACAGTGAGGATCCCTCAGAAGGGCTGAAGCTGGAGTCTCCCAGAGCCAGGACTGGTGGGGGTTTTTTTTGTTTTGTTTTAATTTTTTACAGGACATAGGACAGCAATACAGAGAGGCAAGAGGAGCGGATTCAGGAGATCACAGTGACTGTCCAAGGGGAAAAGCCTGGCATCAGCTCCCCCACTTCCAGAGTGCAGGGCTTTGGTCACATCCAGCAATTCAGGGGAGCTCAGGCTCCTCCCACCCTTCCCCCTCTGCTCCCTCATCTGGCTGTCCCTAGCCTCACTACAGAGTGTGCCAGGGATGTGTGGGACAAGATGGCCAAGGCTGAGGGAGACTCAAGGAGACAAAGACAATGTAGGGGGCACAGGAAGTGCCTGGTCCTCCAGCTCCCCAATACTCCCTGGTTTTTTTTGTTGTTGTTTTTGTTTTGTTTGTTTCGAGACAGGGTTTCTCTGTGTAGCCCTGGCTGTCCTGGAACTCACTCTGTAGACCAGGCTGGCCTCAACTCAGAAATCCGCCTGCCTCTGCCTCCCAAGTGCTGGGATTAAAGGCGTGCGCCACCACCGCCCGGCTCCCCAATACTCCCTGACCAGACTGCTTCTGAAGGCAAGCCTGGCCTCCCCGGGGCCCAGAGAGGACCTACAAGCCAGCATGGCTCTAGTGCTGGTGGCTTCTGAGAACTGCCAGGAACTTCTTCCTTGCCTTTGAAGCTCTAAGCTAGAAGGCTCTTCTGGCATGCAAAGAAACAGCCCTGCAGCCAGTGTGCATCTGCCCCTACCAGCCCAGGATCAGGACTCAGAGCAATGCTTTGTGCAAGGGAGGCCGGAAGGCCAGGGGTTACCACCCAAACTTGGACGCCACACTTCCTGGCTTCAGTTCCCAGCTGTACTTCTTGCTAGCTTGTGACTTAACTGTTCTCTGCTTCAGTTTGCTGGTCTGTGAAATGGAAGGAGCTCATTGTGAACTCTGCAGTCTAAGGAGGGTGAAAGGGGTGCCTAGGAGAGCACCTGGCCAGGAGTACCTGGGAGAAGGGCCCAGGAGTCTCCTAGTGCCACTTACTAAGCCACGCCCTACACTTAAATCACCACCCATAGCATCCTCCATTATTGCCTTGCTGGGTAGTAGCTGCTGGTGTTCAGAGGCCAAAGCTCAGTAGCTCCTCCCCTCAAGGGATAGCTCTTCCCTCAGGTCCATTTTACAGAGGAGAAAACTGAGGCATGGAGAGACTGTAGCCCTTGCCTAGAGGTTCCCTGCGGAAGTGCTGGGTTTCCATCCAGAGCCCATATGATCACCCCTACTGAGAGTCTGTACACCCACTTTACAGATGCAGAAATAGAGTCACAGAGAGATGGCAGCAGCCTGTCAATGTGCAGGATCTGTCCCTGGGCCATCTCCTCCAGGCTTTACCCTATAGTGGTGATGGGACAGTAAATCAGGTGTTATTTCTGGCCGTGCCCTTCTTCCCACAGAAAAACCCAAGAAGATGCTCATAAAGGCAGGAAGCTGGAGCTGGGGGCCCTTCCAGCCGCTGGCGGCTCGGCTCCCCTGCGCTGGACCCCAAGCCAATCACAGCGCAGGCCACATTCCAGGATGACTCAGTCTGCCGACAGCAGGGGCTAAGGAGGCTCTATTTCAGAGCCTGCGGTCTCCCAAGGCTAATTGACACTCTCACTCTCTTGAGGCCCTGCCAGACAGGAGTTGGGGGAGGAAGGCGCTGAGGCACAGCCTTTCCATCCTGCTTCCCACAACCAAGATGTCCCTCTGCTCTCTCTCCTAGTGCGTCCCACCAGGTAGGGTCTCTAGACTCTGAGGGCTTCTCACTCACAGACCCCAGGGCCAGCTCTGCCACAGCCTTTGTGAGCCAGGGGAGGAAGTCCAGTAGCGGCTGTCAGGCCCTCTAAGGCAACCCTGGCTTGACAATGGTGTCCTCACTGAGTGGATCCAAGAGAGTGGGGGACCTAGTGTTCACGCAGACTCTGGAAACTGCGCCTGGAACATAGTAGGTGCTTAATACACATCAAATGAATAAACTGTACACATTGTCAGACTCAGTGAAAAAGCCTGCCTCCCAGAGTTGTTAAGAAGGTCTTAGCTGGCTGAGTTCTGGAGTGACAGTTCAGAGGCTCCATGGTACAACATTGGTAGGCTGCCCAACCTTTCTGTGCAAACAGAAAGTTCAGAGCACAGCAAGAAAGGGTCCTGGGGGAATTCGCTGGGAAATGGAACAGGGTCCACTTCCACTCCGCTGGTTAGGGAGCTCAGTTTCTCTTTAAACTTACTTACCCGAGTCTTCCTCCAGCATGCACCCACAGGCCTCTGGGCATTCCTATCTGCCACTAACACAGGCTCTTCTTAAGCTATTCCATGTTGTTCTCCCGCCTGCCCTGCTCCGCCCCCTTCACTGCCTTTTAGAGAAAAAATATGGCAGCCCAGTGGGCCTGGCTCAGTGCATAGATCCCTTGCCGAGCATGCGTGAAGCCCTAGGTTCGTCCTCTACGTGAATAAACTGGGTGTGGTTGTAAACCCCTGGGACCCCAGCACACAGGAGGTGAGGCAGGTCACACTCAAGGCTAGCCTGGGATACTTGAGACTCTGCCTCAAAAGAAGGAAGAGGAGGAGGGGGTGGGAAGAAAGAGGAGGAGAAAGAGAAGGAGGAAGAGGAGGAGGAGGGGAGGAGGAGGGAGAAGAAGAGGAGGAAGAGGAAGAAGAGGAAGAAGAGAAATGAGAAAAAATTAAAAAGGACGAGGGAGTTTAATATCATCAACATACACAAAAACAAAACAACAACAACAAAAAAAACCAGACATATCTGCTTTTTGAGCCTCAGACTCAGTGAAAGACTATCTCAAAAAATAAGCAATTTAGGGCAAAATTCTGTATCTACCTCTGGCCTCCTCCACGACACAGGGACACAGCACACACACAAATCTGTGTGCATACAAGAAAGGGCCAGTGAGCTGGTCAGTGGGCAAAGACGCTTGTCACCAAGCCTGGCAACCTGAATTCAATGCCCAAAACCCAGAGGCGGAAGGCGGGATCGAACTCTGTCGAGTTGCCCTCTGACTACGCATAGTGGCACAGCACACATACCCACGCATGTGCGCGCATGCATGCACACACAAACATAAATAAAATAAACAAATGTAAACAAATCCTTAGAGAAAAGCAGCCGTAGCAGCGCGTAAACTTCTCACTGCAGGTTCTTAGTCTGGATTTTGCTTTTGAAGTAGACAGGGAGTCAAATTACTTATTGGCTTGAGCAAACACTGCAGACGAATGTGTGGTGGACGGACCAGCTGCGCTCTGGAGTGGCAGCTGGAGGAGGAAGGAGTTGTGGTTTAGAGACGGACAGACCACCAAGTCTGCTGTTTTCTCATTTCCATGAGAGACTGGAAAACTGGATTTGTATATATGAAGCCCTCCACCGACCCCATCCCACTCCCATCCACATCTCCTCCTTTGGTACAAGGGAGAGCTAACAGTGATGCTGGACCATTTGGGGACCTCTGTCTTATGCTTGTCAAAGCAACAGACATCCATTTCTACCTAGAAACCCGGCCTCCTGTCCAGCCCAGGTCACGCCCCCTGCTCAGCCCAAGCCACGCCTCCTGTCCAGTCCAAGCCACGCCTTCTGCTCAGCCCAGCCCCGCTAGTTCCTCAGCTACGGATCCAACCCATGAAATCTCTCAGTGTTCCCTGAAACAGCCAACCCAGTCCAAAGAAAAGACATTCAGCTAAGTGACTGGAGACTGAGCACACACCTCTGCAAGCTACCTCAGAGTACCAACAGGGAAACGGAGGCCCGGAAAACAAAAATGAATGTTGCTGGCAACCACTTGCAAGGGCTAGACTGAGTGGGCCACACTGGAGATTCCTAACTCCACCTAACTTCACGAAGTCCCCAGAGAAAAGTCACAGATGTTAAAGCAGGTTTTAGAATTCTTGTCAGCATTACAGAAATCTGAGTCTGGATGGGGGTGTGCATGTTAGTGAGAATTGTTTTCCTACTTGGACAGGATCATGGAATTGAGACTGTCTGTTTTTGATACATGTTCTGAAACACTTAGGAGAAAAAACATCATAACATCTGCAATATTTTAAACAAAATATGGGGTGAAAGATTACTCTGTAGGCGTACTTGAATCCTCTGTCTGTACACGGTCTACACTGTTTAACTCAGTGTGGAGATAAGGAGACCCGTGTGGTGCAGTAGAGAACCCCAGGACACCTCTGCTGTATTTCCTATGATCGACCTCTGCTTATTTATACATGAAAAGACAGCACAAAGCATCTGAGAACGTAAGAGTCTCAGGTACAAGGCGGTTTGCGTTGTCTTTGTCTTCATTACTGACTCGAACTCCCAGATTGAGGGCAGTGTTACAGGACAGCGGCCCCCCCTTAAATGACTATAACTGTGACCTGTTTCCTTAATGCTATGTGGTGAACTACTTAAAAAAAATTTAAAAAGCTCTTATTTAAAAAAAAAAATTGAAAGGGTTTTTTTTTTGTTGTTGTTGTTTGTTTTTTGTTTTTTGTAAATACTGGAGGGCAGACATGGTTGCCAACACACTGGTGCAGTCTAGTTTTTGCTAGGACAAGCAGATCCTGGGGAATCAAAGGACAGGTATGGAATATGCTTTCTGAGTAGCCCTTCAAGCCTCCGCTGTCTGATGGGGGCCGGTGTAGAAGTCACCCCCAGGTTTGGTCAGGAGAGAGGAACGGGACAGGGAGGAAACCCAGCTTACGTATTTCCACCCAGACGGTGGGTCCCGCCTACGCACAAGTCTTGCAGTGCTCGCCCATCTTTTTCCTTCCTTGGAACTGTTTGGTTCAGGACTGTGGCTCTTATCGTCTGGGATTTTTGACTGGTCAGATCAGTGATGCAACTCAAGGCAAAGGAAAGGAAAAGGAATGCTTGTCCCAGGGAAAGAAAAATGCCTGGAGCCCAGAGTTTTAACCAGGGCTGAAACTTGAGCAAGTTCCTTGGCCTCCCTGAGCCTTCAACCTCCTCTACACAAAGAGGGCAAGCAAGGCAGGGAGAGAGCTCAGCGAAGGGCACCAGTTGCTCTTCCAGAGAAGCCAGGTTGCACTCTCCCCATCCACACCGTGGCTCATGGCCATCTGTAGCTCCAGTTTCGGGGGATCTGATTTCATCTTTGGGACCCTGAACACATATGGTTTATAGACATACACTTAGGCAAAAACTCATACATACATTTTAAAAAAAAAAAAAAAACATAAGCGGGAGTAACCAGCGTGCCCCTCGGCAAGTCAGCATCTCCCACATCCAAGTCTCCTGAAGCCTTCTCAACCTTCCTAGGTGCCCATTTGGGAAATGTTTTGCTCTTGGTTTCTATAAAAAGTTAGCTAGTGCCCTGGTGGCGGCACACCTTTAGTCCCAGCACTAGGGAGGCAGAGGCAGGTGGATCTCTGTAAGTTTGAGGCCAGCCTGGTCTACAGGACAGCTAGGGCTACACAAAGAAACCTTGTCTTGGGAAGGGAGAAAACAAGGTGGCTAGCCCACCAAGGGTCAATATTTCACAAATCCCCTCCCCCACCCTGTAAAACTTTTATGAAAATCTTTTCATTCTCCTCCTGGCTGAGGCTGTATCACTCCCAGGATGGCCTGCAGCTGACCCCATCTGATCCACAGCTGACCCACAGCTGACACCCACAGCTGACCCCATCTGACCCACAGCTGACACTCACAGCTGACCCCATCTGACCCACAGCTGACCCCATCTGACCCACAGTTGACACCCACAACTGACCCCATCCAATCCACAGCTGACCCCATCTGATCCACAGCTGACCCCATCTGACCCACAGCTGACCCCATCTGACCCACAGCTGACACCCACAGCTGACCCCAT
>JANHMN010000002.1:227548313-227575896 GCA_030674055.1 Rhabdomys pumilio
CACACACACACACACACACACACACACACACACACACACACACACTCAACTTCACCACTTAACACTCCCGGAGGGCTTAGCCTAGAGGAGAGTTTCTTTCCAAGACCAATGGTCAGGGCTGTACTTACCTGAGAGCAGCCCATGTGTCTGCCAAGAAAAGGAGATTACAGACTTTCTCCCAGGTGTTAGGAAAAGGTGGAGCTGGGCCCCTCACCCCAGTCCTGACTCTTGCTCCCCCTGTATGTCCCCGTCTGCTCCTCCCACCCCCAGGCTGTTACCCAAACTGGCCCTCTGGCTTCTGAGATCATTTTCTGTAGTCACCCTCCCCACAGAACCAGAGCTGAGCCTGCCTACCAGACCTGTAATCCCAGCACTTGGAAGGTGGAGGCAGGAGGATTAGGCGTTCAAGACTAGCTTTGGCTACACAGTGAGTTGGAAACCAGTCTGAGCTCCATAGAACCCAGAACCCAGTCTCTCTCTCTCTCTCTCTCTCTCTCTCTCTCTCACACACACACACACACACACACACACACACACCCTACCAGAACCTTCCCTATGCCTGCCCAGAGCCTCTTGTCACTCAGAACACAGCCAAATTCCTGCATAGTCCCCACAGAACAAGCCCATCCACTGAGGCCACCCTTACCAGTAGACATTGTCCTCTGCTCTGGTCACACTCTGAAAGAGCAAGCTGATTACCTGAGACTCAGGTCCAAAGCCCACTACTTTGGTTTCTCTGTATTCCTGAAGAAATCAGGAAAAAGACTAGCAAAGGAGAATGGACTTGTGTATTGGCCAAAGCAGGCTAAGACCTATTCTCTTTCGCCACGGCTATGGCAGGTCTTAACATTTATAGACACCCATGAGACAACGGCCAGAGGGTAAGCTGATGGGTAGATTCAGCAGTGGGAGTTTTGCCAATCTTTCTCTACTTTGCAGGAGGGTGACTGATGGCCCAGGTTGGCCCCGTTTCCTGGGCTGTCAGCATGAGGGTCTGTTATATGTTCACAAGTCAAGCTGACAGACGCCACCACTTTGTCTATTCCTCTGTCAGGATGAATATGAGATGCTATGCTATAGAGTGAAAAATTATAAAGACCACTTTATAAATTATACAGGCTCACTAGTTCCAAGAAGGCGGAACTGAATGTAGGATTTCAGGCCTTCACTGCCCTGGGATACATCCCAGGAAGAGTATTAACCTTCCTCAAGCCTCAGGGAAAAGAACCCACCTGTGTGTGGGGAAGGCCCAAAGCAGGAAAACACATTCCTGACCACAAAGAAAGATGCAAGTCATCTGGGTGGTTCCAAGAACTAACTAACTTTCCACTGTTCTTGGTTACACACACACACACACACACACTTGAGGTCTTCCCAGTTACAGCCTGCTGATGTTCAAAATTTGTAATGCAACCAATCATGTGTAACCGCGTGAAAATTCCTCCCTTTCCCCCACCCCGTGCTATAAAAAGCACCCCAGCTTGCTGGTCCTTTGTCAAAATTCTGCTCCTGTGTGGACGAGCAGTTTTGACCTTGGCTAGCCAACTCTCCCCAATAAACCTCTGCTGATTGCATCCAGGTACGGTGTCTTGCGATTTTGGGGTGGCCGTGATTTCTCGAGACTTGAGCAAGGGTCTCCCGACTTTGGGGGTCTTCAATGCCACCTATTGGACCCACATGGACATTTCTGAGCTGTGCCCCTGTCAGGAGCTTAGAGGATGGCAGGCAGCCTAGGTGGGAAGACCATTTGCTTCTGCCTGAGCTCCCCGCCGCAGTTATGCTGGGAGGAGCTGGCACAAGCCAGCCTGCTCTGTGCTGGTATGTCTGTGGTCCAGCCTGCTCTGTGCTGGTATATCTGTGGTCCAGGCTGATTTGGCCGCTCGTCCTGTACCTTTTGGGTTTTAGTTTTGTCCCTTGTCTTAGTGCCCTTTCTGAGCACGTTGGTGCTTAGTGGCTGCACGTTGCAGGGCCTCTGCACTTGATCTGATCTGATACTCAAGGAGGAGAGAGCAGCAGGCACGGACCAGTGCCTGAAGCCTACTTTCTTGACCAAAATGAAGCATAGAAGAAGCTAATAATGTCACTCCCTGCAAACCTATGGGGGCCGTTTTCATCCAAACCACCATCACATTCTTCCATAGTTCAGGATTCCCCTGCCCTGTCTTCCCATATCAGGTAATTTAGGTAGTCTCTCATGGACACAGCCACAGGTTAACCCAATATAGACACTCCCTCGTGCTCTCTTCCCAGGTTGTGTCAAGTTGGCACAATAACCAGCACACACACAGTAATTGACTTTTAGGTTTGTAACCAAAGTATCAGCAGATAAAAAGTTTAAAAAAAAAAAAAAAAAGGCTCCAAGAGAGCCAAAGAAGGCTGAAGACTTTAGGGCCGCATAGGAGTCCTTCGGGTCATCAATGTTTAATCCTCTAGGCTATTAGAGAAACATGCTTGAAATGCAAGGACTTAGGCATATCTAATTTATCAGTGCTCAGAAGTGAAGCTGATGACTCTGCGTGGTGGTGCATGCCTTTAATCACAGCACTGGAGAGGTAGAAGCAATCTCTCTGAGTTGGAAGCCAGCCTGGTCTACAGAGCAAGTTCCAGACCACACAAGGGTGTATAGAGGCCACCCACAGTAAGTTCTCGTGTGTGTGTGTGTGTGTGTGTGTGTGTGTGTGTGTGTGTGTGTGTGTATACTTACATCGTGGCACATGTGTACCCTCCACACATTTAAGTTTCTTGCAACCATGTAAACCAGTGGTTCTCAGCTTGCCAGTTGAGACTGACTCCTTTAGGGCATCAAATGACCCTTTCACAGGCTGCACATCACATATCCTGCATATCAGATACTTACATTACGATTCATAACAGTAGCAAAATTACATTTATGATGTAGCAATGAAAGTAATTTTATGGTTGGGGGGACACCACAAATGAAGAATTATATATTAAAGGGTCGCAGCATTAGGAAGGGTGAGGTCCACTGATATAAACCTTTAAATATCCTCTGAAATCTAAACGACATAATCCTTACATTGCTAAAAGAAGATGTCATCCTGGGAATCTGAAGCCCTGGTTGTTGGCAGTTTCTTTTTCTGTTGCTGTGCTAAAAATGTCCCAGCAAAGGCAGCTCGAGGGAGGGAGGGAGGGTTCGTTCATTCTGACTTACAGTTGAATAGTGCAGCCTGTCATGATTAAGCTAGCAAGAGCTTGAAGCTCGCCACATCTCATCCTCAGTCAGGAGGTTGAACGTGGTGATCACATGCTGCCACTCAGTTCCCTCACCATTCAGATCCACTTATAGAGTCCAGGGTCCAACCTAGGGAATGGTGCCGCCTACAGTTGACATGTCTTCTCAACTAATGCCTTTAAGGCAACTGCTCATAGACTCATCTCCCAGGTGATTCTATGCTCTGTCCAGTCAACGGTCAGTCTTAGCTATTTCACCATATTTGTGAAATATTTCTCTTTAAACCACTTTTTTTTTTCTCTTTCAAGAATTTGGTTGGAACAAGAAAACTTATTGTTTGGAGACAAGATTTCTTCACATATCCCTGGCTGTCCTGGAACTCACTCTGTAGACCAGGCTGGCCTCGAACTCAGTGATTCACTAGTCTCTGCCTCCTGAGTGCTGAGATTAAAAGTATATGTTACCATGCCCAGCAGAACTTGGTCTTTTCTGATATTTGGGGCAGTTAAGTTGGTTCAGCTGCTAAAAGCACTTATGGCTGAGTCTGATGACTTGAATTCAATCCCAGAACCTTCTTGGTGTAGGACAGAGGCAGCAGCTGCGGTTGTCCTCTGAGTTCCACATGACAGTTGTGGATCACGTGTACCAGCACGTACACCTCCCACGTACACTGACAATCAATAAAATACTATTTTTTTAAAAAGGTAACTTCTGGTGTTATGTATCAGTTACAATTACAGAACTCTTGGATTTCACTTCATAGCTAAATTTAGTAAGTGGCTCTTGGCAGCTTCAAAGGTATTACTTGGCTAATTAACATGTGTGTGAAATTATGTCTACTCCAGACAATCTGACACAGGAAAAGTCTAAGGGTTTATTTGGTTTTGTTTTTTTACTTTGTCTCTGAATCTTTTTTGGGTGAGTACGTGTGTGAGTGTGTGTGTGTGTGTGTGTGTGTGTGTGTGTATCTGTATGTCTGTGTGTTATGTTTAGATACACATCAGAGGCTAAAGTTGAAGCTGACCTCCACATGTCCTGTGAGTATACATGTGTGAGAAGGTTTGTGGATTTTGCACAAGAGTGCAGTACCCAAGATGGCTAGAAGAGAATGCTAGATCTCCTGGGAGTGTTACGGGCATATGTGAGCCACCTGAGGTAGGTCCAGGAACCCAACCTCTCTGCAAGAACAGTACACACTCTCAGACACTAAGCCATCTCTTGGCTTACACTTACACACAAGTGCATATACACATACACACAAAAATGAAAATATTTAATAAAAAGAATCTTTAACAAACAGACAGCTATGATCTTTTTTTATTCATGAATTTGTGTCTTTGCATGTGAGTACAGTGCTCACAGAGGCCAGAAGAGGGTGCCAGGTACTCTAGAGCTAGAGTTACGGGTAGTCTCGAGGAGTCCCAGGTGGGTACTAGGAGCCCTACTTGGGCCATCTGCAAAAGCAGCTATATCTTCTGCCCACGTTTTTTATTTTAAATTACAGCACACATCTGCAGCTCAGAGGACAATTTGTAGAAGTTGGTTCCCTTGTTCAACCATGTCGGTCCCTGGAATTGAATTCAAGTCCTCATGTTTGAGGACAAGTGCCTTAATCTGTTGAACCATTTTGCCAGTCCAAGCATCAGTGGTCTTATAGGTAGTCCTTCCTTCCTAAAATCTATTTAACAATTACAAGCCTGAAAAATAAGCCCGCAGCAATAACTTAATAAAGTGTTGATGAACCTCGTTCAGATGGATTTGATCTCATCTCCACAATTATACATCACGCTATGTATACATCTGAGGAAGCCCATGTGTCAGCCTCCATATATCAAGAAAATATCATGAGGCAATTACATTTGGATCTCTCCTCAGTGTATTTCAAATAATGCAATTTAATTAGCGTAATTTTTTTTGGTTTTTTGGGGGTTTTTTTTTTGTTTGTTTGTTTGTTTGTTTTGTTTTGTTTTTTCGAGACAGGGTTTCTTTGTGTAGCCCTGGCTGTCCTGGCACTCACTCTGTAGACCAGGCTGGCCTCGAACTCAGAAATCCGCCTGCCTCTGCCTCCCAAGTGCTGAGATTAAAGGCGTGCACCACCACTGCACAGCTGCATAAAATATTTTTATAACCTCTTTTTGTGTGTGTCCTTTGGCTACTCAGTAAGAAAATAAATGTAAATTTAATTTCTTTTTTAAAAACTAGTTTAGAAAAATTTTGCTTTTAATATCCTTATACCAATACAAAAATTCTTAAAACTTTTCTCCTGTGGTGTGGCAGCATGGCTCGGCTGGTAAAGGTGCTTGCTGGCAAGTCTAACTAACGTCCGTGGTTCAATCCCTGGGACCCACGTGGTGGGAGCAGAGAACTGACTCCCACAGGTTAACCTCTGACCTTTCCATGTGCTCAGTGGCACGTGAGTCCCCCCAATATGAGTAAATGGTTTTAAAATGGTGTTCAAATTTAAATGCAAATAGACAGCTTTACTGGGAATTTTGGCTTTCTGGACCTTTATCCAACAACAATGGTACCCCAGATACAAGCATCGTCCCCACACTTAACGGATACAGCTAAGGTGATATGGGTCCAAATTTTTCTTCTCCTTAAATATAGAAATAAAGATTAAAACAGAATCCAAGCCGGGTGTCATGGTGCACACCTTTAATCCTACCACTCGAGAGAAAGAGGCAGACAAATCTCTGAGTTTGAGGCCAGCCTGGTCTACATAGTGAGCTCTAAGACAGCCAGGGCTAATAGTGAGACTCTGTCTCAAAAACAAAACAACAGAAATAGAAACAAACATAAAAACAGAGAAATTCTGTCTCGAAAAACAAAATGAAACAAAACACAAAACAAAAATTAAAATTAAACTGAATAACTCATAATCTGGGCAGATGCCACGTAGAGCAGTGTGGAAGAGCAAACTCAGATGGACCCAGGGCTCAGCTCAACAAGGCCCAGGCTGGTACACTCAGCAGTGCCAGCCCAGCCCACAGACGTTCCCACAGACCAAGTGAGACCTCTTGCAAACAAAACCTGACCTAAGCTCCCTTGTCACATAGCCAAGCAACTCCTCAGCCCAGGCCTCAGTGACAGTCTCCAAGGCCCCTGGCTTCTTTCAAAACATCTTTACAAACCGGTGCCAAGACAAAATAAAACCAGATCCTGACCCCCAGAGTTCACCAGGAACACTCCAGACCATAACGCCGACTAGCACATTTCTAAAAGAAGAGCGGACAGAGTCTAAAGTCCCATCCTCTATCACCCATGCAGCACCCATAGCCTCCAGAGAGACACCCTTAAGTGTCAGCTGACAACTGTTAGCCCCTCACACCTAAACTCTAGTGCTCAGCCACTTTCCTCCAGAGAAAAGAAGCTAAATGTTACCAGACACTGAGGTCCGTAACCTGCTGCCTCAGTTTCTCTATGTTCCCGCAGAAACCATGAGGTGATTTACGAAGTTAATTCCTGGGACTAGAGAGATGGCTCAGTGGTTATAGAACACGAACTGCTCTTGCAGAGGTCCTGAGTTCGATTCCCAGCAACCACATGGTGATTTGCAACCATCTGTAATGGGATCTGACGCCCTCTTCCGGTGTGTCTGAAGACAGTGACAGTATACTCACATAGGTAAAATAAATAAATCTTTAAAAAAAATTCCTCTCCACGTACCCATGGTAAGCTTATAATCTACAGAAACCCATGAGACAAAGGCTAGAAGATGCGTAGATGTAGCCATGAGACTCTCAGGTTGGTCCTTGGTATGTGTGGGACTTCACCTAGCTTTCCTGTGTTGAGTCCACTGGCAGCATGGAGAAACTGTTGTGTCTTTACAAAACCTGTTATAATCTCACACTGACTCCAGGGCCTTTGCTCGCTACTCCCTGACTCCAAAACCCTTTTCCTTGAGATTTGCACAGCTCACTCCTATGCTGTGTCCCCAAGCCTCTGCACAACTGTTCCCTCCTCAGAGAAACACCTGACTGTCCAGCTTGTTCCAGTTGCTGTGATTAAAACAACGAACAAACAACAACTCGGGAAGCCAGGAATGGTGGCTCACGCAGATCTCTGTAAGTTCCAGGACAGCTGGTCTACATAGGGAGACCCTGTCTCAAAACAAAACAAAAGGGAAAAAAATCACCCTGACCAAGTCAGTCGGAGAGAGAGACTCTCTTTCAGCAAACAGCTCCTTCACAGCAGAGAAGCCAAGGCAGGAGCTGGAAGCTGCTCCTCACACCACACCCACTGTCAAGAGCAGAGAGAGATGAACAACGCATGCTCACTGTTCAGCTTCCTCCACTCTTACAGTGCATAGGCAACGGCCCCTCCGGCTTTCAAAGTGGCTCTTGTCCCATCAGTTAAGGCCATCAAGGCAAGTACCCAAGGCATGCCTACAGGCTAGCCTGGTCTAGACATCATCTCATAGAGACTCTTCCCAAATGATTCTAGATTGCATCCAACTGACATTTAAAAGTAGCCATCAGCCTGATGTCAGTCTGACACTGTCACTGAATACTGCTTGATGCCTTTCCCTGTGACTGCTTCTTTGCCCCCACCCCCACCCCCATTTCCCAAACCCCGCTGTCACTTGAGGGACTCTTTTGCCTGCCTGCCTCATGTTGGCCTTCAAGACAGCCACATGGATCTTGAGTGAATGCAGAAGACTCAGAACAGCAAGAGACAAAGAAGTTTCCAGACTCTCTTGTTTATGCATGCTGGCTAGCTGCTACTGAAGCCAACAGTCCCCAAGAGGCTGTGAATGGGCCTTGGGGTTGTTCTCCACAGTGCTCGCTCAGGAAAGCACAGAGCCATCGATGGGCCTGCCGATTGCCTCCTTTGTTTTTTTGCCAAGGCAGGACAGTGGTACATCACAGGCTAAGAGATATCAGGCTCCAGTTGTGGCAGTTTGGAAGAGCTCACAGGTGTGGCACATGCCTGTAACCCCAGCCCTTCAGAGGACAGGATTCTAAGGTCATCCTCAGCTACATGGTGGGTTTGAGATTAGCCTGGACTTCTTGAGATTCTGTCTCCGAGCTGAGAGATGACTAGTTAAAAGCCTTTGTTGTTCTTGCAGGGGATTTGGGTTCTATTTCTTGCACCCATGGCTGCAATCATCTATAACTCCCTAACTAAACATCTGTAACTCTAGTTCCAGGGCATCCAGTGCCCACTTTTAGCCTCCATGGGCATCAGGTACACACTTGGTGCGCATACATGTATGCAGGTAAAACACTCTGACACACAAAGTAAAGTAAAATCTTAAAACACTCAGAAGAACAAACTCTCCCTGCCTCTCAAAATTCCTACCCCTCACCACCACACCCAGCACCTCTCCCCTCACTCCTCCTCCCATCCTTAATTCCTCACACCCTTCACAACCCTGACACCTCTCACCCCAGTTTTAAGGAATCTGCTAAGGGCCTGACAGCAGGTATTGCTTCAAATAGGAAGAGTGAAGCCTCCTCAGAAGGTGACCTCAGGCCTGTGGTGCCAGGGGACCAGGGGGACCAGGATGACTAGGTGACAAGGGTGATCAGGATGACTAGGTGACAAGGGTGACCAGGATGGAATATAAGGTTCAGTGACCCCAGGCTAGTCCCTCACCTGCCCTGAGCCTCAACTGCCTAAGGTGTATAGCTGGGACTGGGGGCAGAGGGAGATGGCAGTAAAGGTCTAACCTTGGCATGGGGCAGGGGCAGGTGGGGCTACTCAGTGGCAAAAGGCGCTTGCCCCCAAACCTGAAGCCCCAAGTTCATTTGTTAGAACTCATAAGGAGAGAACTAGCTCCCGTGTTCCCTGATGGGACTCCACCTTGTCCCAAGGCATGCACACAGACAAACACATGTACACAGTAAATAAATGAAATATAATAATTTAGTAAATAAATCCTGCCAACCCCGGCGTGGAAGCCTCCTTCTGGGGGTCTGAAGCCCTGTGTCCTGCAGGCTCTCAGTTGGTAACAAACCCCAGCATGTCCCTGGAAAAGTCTGTGCACGCAGATGTTCCCTGTCCACAGCAGGCCGACAGCTGGTGAGCCTCTCCTTCCTGGGGCTGCTCAGTCACAAGGGATGTGTCAGGACACAACCCCTCAATTGCCTGGGAACACATCCCCTTGCTCCCCATCTGCCCAGCTTTCTTCTCCCAGAATTCCTTCTGCTTCATGTCTGTTGCCTTAAAGATTACAAACTGGCCAGAAGGGGAAACAACGCCATGCATTGTTCTCTTCAAAGCTGAAAACCAGCCCATCGGAGATGCCCTGGCTTCAACTGAGGACATCTGGACCTTTCTCATAGCCCATTTAACTCTCACCTTTAATGTTTAACCCTGGAAAGTGGGTGCTGTCGTTATCCCCAGCCTTCCAATGGTGAACTTGCCCAAGGCCACACAGCCTGTCCTGTGGTAGGCTGGCAGATGGGACTGTGATGTCTGCTAAGTACCTGCTCACTTGGCTTCTATGAACACAGCCTCCGGCCTCCGTCCTTGGCTTGGGTTGTGTTTGAGGCCTGGATGCCTCCTCTTCCACTCTCTGTGGGTAAAAACATGAGCTATGGGACAGTGTTTGATCCCCATCAGTTAGGACAGGAAGAGGTGCAGCATCACGGAGACAATGTACTTGTAGCTTTCTGTTGCTGCAGCGAAAATTCCTGAGATGCTAACCCACAGCTGAGGATCCTTGCGGCCTCAGGGCTGCAGAGGCGTCAGCTTTGGTGACAATAAGTCTGTGATATGGTGAAATCTAGTGGCTAAAGGGGTCTGCTCATAGCACCCAAGAAGCAGAGGGGTGGGAGGCTAGGGATCACGGTGCCCCCCTTGAGTCCCCATCACTTCTGAGAGGTCCATCCACCAACTTAAGAGTCCACCGTGGGTGATGAATCTATTGCCGAGGTCAGGCCCCCCTTAATCCAGCCATCTTCCCAAAGCCCACCTCTGAATACCACACGGGGACCACACCTTCAATGCATAAGCCAGGGTGCATTTCACCTCCAAACTAGAACGGAATGCACTTGAGAGGAAGCCAGAGGAGGCTGGGAGAAAGGGAGAGTGAAGAGAGAGGGGAAAGGAAGCAGTGGAGGAGGGGGGCAGAAAGAAAGGAGGAGGAGGGTGGCCAGCTGCAGGGAGTTCCAAGAAGCCAAAGAACTCCCGCCTCCCTCACCAAGCACCAGGACACTAGGAGTAAGGCCCAGTGCAAAGGGGAGCCATGGTCTCTGCACATTAGGCCCCAATGAGGAAGCCCCAAGAAGCCCTTGAGAACTGTACTGGTGTTCCCTTCATCTCCTCAGTGTAAAGGAGACAGTCTCCACTCAGAGGTGCTAAGGGATGAGGTGAAAATAGGGATGTGGCCCCACCCCCTCCCACTGCAGTCTCTGCTAATAACTGGTGCAAGTCTGCATGGGGGGAGGGCTTGGGGGGGTGGGAGGTATCAGGCAGGGTGGGGACCAGGGAAAACTGGTTAGTGGTGTCCCATCCCAAACAACCCAGCCTCTCAGTTCCAGCCTACAGCTGGGTAGAGACAGGCCCTTACGCCCAGGTCTCCTGACCTAAGAGAAGCCAGAAATAGAGGCTCAAATGATTTCAAAACACAGGACAGCCAACAACATATATCTGTCTCCTAGTTTGATCCCTGGAGTCTAGCTGTACCAAGCAAGGGGTTGTGTTCTGGAACAAACTATAGTTGTCTGTAAAAGAACCAACCACAAGGTGCTGTGAGACCAAAGAGAGAGGCAGACAGGTCCACGGTGGCCGAGTGTGACCCTCAGGATCTCAGTTATGAACACTTCGTGACAGCAAGACCAAGTGGCTTGCACAGAAATGGTGAGGACAAAGATGACTTCATCCTTGCTGCAAAGTGCTGGTTTGTCTGTCACTGAGATGGGGGTGGGGTGTATGCCTGCTCTCAGCTCATGGAGTGTGAGCCCCCCACAATTTCTCTGGCTCTTCCTCACAGAGGTCAGGACTCAGGTGACAGTGACCCCAGGATCTAGTCAAGCTTATGCTGCCGGTGAGCGGGCTCAGGGGGTCAAAGCAGGTGTTGCCCAAACCTGACAACCAAACTCCAGTCTCACGGGAGAAGGAGAAAACCGACTCCCAAAAGTAGTCTCTGTTCTCGACGTGGCCATGTGGGGCACTTGCACAACAGACAGACAGACAGACAGACACACACACACACACACACACACACATACACACACACACACACACACACACACACACACACAAGTAACAAATAAAGTAGAAAGGGCAAAGTATAATAATTCATAAGTATCCTCACCAGGGACTTAGTCTCCCGTACCCTGCCAGCCTCTCTGTTGAGACCAGGGACTTAGGTTCCAGCACCTGCCAGTCTCTCCATTGGGACAAGGGACTTAGTCTCCAGCACCCGCCAGCCTCTCTGTTGGGAATTTTAGAGGAGGAAGGAAGAGCCTCCTCCCTTCAAGTTTGTGTGCAGCAGATGAAGCGTGTCTAGGTCCAAAAGTTAAAGGAAGCAAGAAATTACTTTTCTCCAAAACCTAGGTCTGAAACTTCTCAGCTGCTGCAGCCTCCCAAGAGAGAGCCAGGATTAGGTGAAGAATGCAGTGAGAACAGACTGGGGCGTGGGGGAGGGCAGTCCAGACAAACACAGCCTGCTAGTCTAAATCCACCTGGGCCTCAGTTGGGGTGGAAGATGACTTTCACCAAGCACCTTTTCTCTCTCACAGGTCTCTCACCTTTGAATGCCCCAGGACTGGGGTACGGGCAGCCACATGGCTCCTGGGCAGCCACGTTGGCAGTACACGGTGGAAAAAGTGATGTAGCCCTCATCCTCCTTAACTCCTGTGTTCCTGCCCAAGAGTGAGCCTGGCAGGGAGGACAGAGAAAAGAGGCCCGCCAACCCCATCACTTTGTACCACACACCCCAGGGCTGGCTCGTTCTCCTGCCAAAGTGTAGGCCTTTCACTCCTCAGCCTGGGAACCTGCCTTCTTCTGTGGAAAAAGAGGACCGGGCATGGCTGTTCTGCCGGTGTCCAGAGTTGCTAGAAGGACCCAACAAGATGCTTGGTAGGGAACAGGGACTAGCAACACTCTTCCTTCCTTTGTACCAAAGCATCACAAAGATGGGGGATGTGAGCAAAGCAGGCAGAGGGGACTTCATTGACTTTAGAGTGTGGGTGATGTTTCCCCAAAGCAGTTGAGACAGGGGAAGTCACATGGGGTTGGGAGGTGGGGAGTTGTCAGTGGTGATATCCAGGGAAGCTTCAGCAAAACATTTGCCAGGGGCAGACAACACACCTTCAATCCCAGCACTTGGGAGGCAAAGGCAGAGGCAGAGGCAGATTGATTCTCTGTGAATCTGAGGCCAGCCTGGTCTATATAGTAAGACCTGTCTCAAACAAAACGCTTGCCAGGAAGTTGCATTTCCTATTGCTACAAATGGAGGGGGAGGGTTGGGAATGGTGGTGGGTGCCTATTGTCCCAGACCTGGAGAGGCTGAGGCAGGAGGATTGAGAGGATTAAGGCCAGCCTGTGTTACATAGCAAGACCCTGTCTCAAACCAACAAAACCAAACAGTTTCCAAATGACACTGGTGTAAAATGTGGTGTGTGTGTGTTGTTGTATAGAGTGAAAAATTATAAAGACCATTTTATAAAATATATACAGGCTCATTAGTTCCAGGAAGGCGGAACTGAATGTAGGATTTCGGGCCTTCACTGCCCCATACATTCCTCAAGCCTCAGGGAAGAAAATCCACCTGTGGGTGGGGTAGGCCCAAAGCAGGAAGACAGATTCCTGGCCACAAAGAAAAATAAAAAGGCATGCCCAGACAAGTCCTAACTAGCCATCCTGCCGCCTCTGCAAGTTGCTGATATTTGAAATAACCAATCATGTGTAACCGCGCCAAACTTTCCCGCCTTTCCCTACCCCTACCCATAAATAGCTCCCGCCTCTGGGGTTCGGGGTCGAAATCCCTTGTCTCCTGCATGGGACGGGTTTCAACCCAAGGGCCCTTGCTATTAAACTACCTTATGCAAATGCATCAAGGAGGTCTCTCGTGTGTCCGTGGGTGAGCGCCGGTCCAGACTTGAGGTAGGGTCCCCTCGGGGGTCTTTCAGTTGTTGTCGTTGTTGCTGTTGTTTTGAGACAGGATAATGCTATGTATCCTAAGTTGGTCTCAGATTTAGAGAAGTGGGGAGAATCCTCCTGCCTCAGCCTCCACAGTATTAGGCCCACCATGCCTAGCTGTAAAACAGATTTTTAAAGGTTTTAAAACCTTTAAAAACAAATGACAATCGTGTCTGTGAAGGAACTCAATGAAGCAGAAGCTTAGGAACTCAGAAGGAATTGATAATCAAAAGGTCAAATGAACAGGAAACAAGACAGGAGGGATGGGTGGGGTGCTGTGTATCCTGCATCTTAGAGATACTGAGAAAAAGAGGCTGAGCATGCATGCACGTCATCAGACGCTCAGCATCAGACGCTCACAGTGCTCACTGTGCTAACTGCCCCGGAGGGGCTGAGATGGCAGGAAATAACTAGACTCAGGGGTTTAAGAAATGCCTGAGGGAGCCAGGCAATAGTGGTGCATGCCTTTAATCCTAGCACTTGGGAGACAGAGGCAGACGGATCTCTGAATTTGAGGTCAGTTTGGTCTATGGAGTGAGTTCCAGGACAGCCAGGGCTACACAGTGAAACCCTGTCTCAAAAAACCAGTAACAGTAACAGTGTCCGACTGGCTAGGGAGATGGCTCAGAGCTTAAGAACACTTGCTGCTCCTCCAGAGGACCTGGGTTCCCTTCCCAGCACCCACATAGCATGGCTCACAACTGCCTGTAACTCTAGTTTTAGGGCATCTGATGCCATTTTCTGGCTTCTGCATGCATCTACACATATGTGGTACACATACGTATACACAGGCACGTGTACACACACACACACACACACACACACACACTTATATCTTTAAAAGAAAAAAAATGTCTGAGCCCAGACATCCAGAGAGGGGCCAGAGTGAAAGGGATGATCAGGAGGGGGCACAGACATCACAAGTCTCAGCCGCATGGCTGGCCACGTGACCGGAGAGGCAAGCCCAAGTGCCTGAATGACTCTGTCCTTCCTTCCTTCCCTCATAAAGCCAGCTGGCTGGAGATGAGACAGGCAACTTTTAGGGCGTTAACCTGCTGCCTTCTCAGACTTCAGGCTCTTTGAATAAAGCCCAGCTCAAGGACTCAATTCCTGCCTTGCTCATCGGCCTCCATGGTGGCAGGCAGTGAGGGCTCTGGTTACAATCACACACAGGAAAGATCGGGGTGGGAAGACAAGAGAGGAATTAAGGCAAACTGGAGCCTCCTGTGGTGGCTCATGCTGCAAACCCAGCACTTAGGAGGTTGATGCAGGAGGATTGCTGTGAGTTTGAGGCTAGCCTGAGATGCATAGTGAGCTCTAGGCTAGCCTGGGCTATAGGATGAGACCTTGGCTCAGACAAACAAACAAAAAGCAAACTTGGAAGAAGCATAAATTGGCCTTGTAGGAGATACAGTGATGGAAATAGTCCTGGGAAAGGAGGTGGGGGTGTGTGGGGTCAGGGGATGGCGGTGGGAGGGTGGGGAGAACTGAGAGATAAGAGAGCAAGGCTGGAAAGAAGCTAAGAAGCTGGAGGATGAGGTAATGATGCTTTGCTGGAGTCCTCAAAGACATGCAAAACAACTGAAAAGAGCAAAATATGCAGAGACACACAGTGAGCACAGCTGCAATCCCAGCACTCAGGGGCTGTGCTACAAAGGCTAGCCTGAGCCACACAGCAAGACTCTAAAACACAAATGAAAAGAGAACCAGGTTTGGAGACAAACCCCATGTCACAGTACTTGGGAGGAGGGAGGTGGAGGCCAGTGTGGGCTTCCAGGAGACAAGCAGGGCTGGGGACGACCTGAGTCCACCTCCCCAGGTTCACACGGTGGTGGGAGAGAACTGACCGACTCCACAGAGCTCTTCTTTGAGGGGCGCGAAAATATGACACACGGAAATTAGCACTCGCCACGCTCTAGAGAAATAAATGCAAAAAGATGATTCTGGGCTGGTGAGATGGCTCCATGGCTAAGAGCATTTGCAGAGGACTCAGGCTCAGTTCCCAGAACCCACATGGTAGCACATGACCAGCTGTATCTCCAGTTGTAGAGCTCTGATGTCCTCTTCTGACTTCTGCAGGCACCAGGCACCCATGCATTACAGACATACATGCAGGCAAAACACCCATACACATAAAAACCTACCTCTTTAAAAACAGAAAGCAAAACCACACTATTATTATGGACTTCTCTGTGTCCAGAGTCATACTGAACCTGTAAACTCCAGTACGACTGTATTTGGCTATAAGGCCTTCACGAAGTAATTAGAGCTAAAGGAAGTGTTGGTGGGTGGATATCCTGCTCCAACAGGATCAGCACCTCAGCTCTGGGTTTGATTGAGAGACCCTGGCTCCGTGAAAGTAGGTAAATGACAGATGAAACAAATTCCAGGCCTCCATACATGCACCCACACCATACATATGTGTGCACACATGCACACACATGCATACACACATACACCATGAACACACATGCAAGTACATACCACATACACACATGCACACACATGTATAACACACATGTATACATACACACACACACACACACACACACATATACACAGGATGCACACGTATGTGTGCCCCAGCCCGCGGGGATTCAATGAGTCCCTAGGGAAGGGGGCGAAAGAATGAAGGGACAAGAGACACAAAGAATGAGAGCAAGTCTGGGGTTCTGATCAAGCTCTGAAACTTTAATTTCAGGGGCAGGTTATAAAGACACAGCAAACCGGGAAGTTTGGGTGAGGGTCATTGCTTAGGGCTAGCCCATTATTGAATCTTCATTGTCTAAGACAAGTCCATTGTCATATCCTTATAGCCTTAGACCATCCCACTGTCATAACTGGCTGCAAGGAAATGCCAGACATTCTTTAAGTTCCTGGGACCTGAGACTAAGTTTCCCAGAACAGCAGGTAATTTTCTGGGTTTGGCTCCCAGCACATGTGAACACATACCACACACGCAAACACACATACACACACATTCACACCACACACTCATGGCCACACACTCACATGTGCACACAACACACACACACACATATACCACATATGCACATTGCAAGAACACACACACTCACACACACACATGCACATAAAAATGGAACATTTTTTTGAAATAGAGACATAAAAACTGAATGGGAGAAGGCAATCTGAGCACACGGGTGCACATAAATGTTCTCCATCTAGAAATCTTTGACAGTTGAAGGAATTGGCCTGGTACTAAGCTAACGTGCTTAGCCTTGTATATTCAAATAAACAGGAGGAGATACAAGGAACAAGCCTGTCCTACAGCAACGTATTCTGATCGGGGGCTGGGAGACAGCTGGTGCGTAAAGGGTCTGCAGTGCAAACAGGAGTTCAGTTCCCAGCTTCCCTGAAAAAAAGCCAGCTGTGGTGGCTGGTATGTTCCAGTAATTTCCCCACCCTCACCCCACTGGAGGCAGAAACAGATGGACCCCAGGGGCTCAGTGAACAGCCTAACTTAGGTCTCCATAAACTGGAGGGAAATTGGGAAGGCACCTAGGCAGGTGTGGTGGCGTATGCCTTTAATCCCAGCACTCGGGAGGCAGGTACAACAGGATCTCTGTGAGTTTGAGGCCAGCCTAGGCTACAAAGAAAGAGCGGGGAGGAAGGGAGGGAGGGAGAAAGGAAGGAAAGGAAGAATAAGATGGAAGATGAAAGGCGTCCAACATGGACATCAACTCCACGAGGCAGGGAGCTGCATAGCTGAGATGAATTGAAAATTTCTGTCAGAGAGAGGCTCCTTAAAGCTTCCTGTCTCTGAAGCCAGTCAGTGGTGGCAGATGCCTTTAATCCCAGCACTTGGAAGGCAGAGGCAGGCGAATTTCTGAGTTCGAGGCCAGCCTAGTCTTCAGAGTGAGTTCCAGGATGGCCAGGGCTACTCAGAGAAACCCTGTCTTGAAAAACAAAAACAAAAAGAAAGAAAGAAAGAAAGAAAGAAAGAAAGAAAGAAAGAAGGAAGGAAGGAAAGAAAGAAAGAAGGAAAGAAAGACAGACAGACAGACATTCTCTGAGACCCACAAAGATATTCAGGACTAAAACTGAGTAGTCCTTTGAATAGAAATGGCCCGCATAGACTCATAGGGAGTGGCACTATTAGGAGGTGTGGCCTTGGGGTGGGTGTGGCCTTGTTGGAATTAGTGTGTCACTGGGGGCAGGCTTTGAGGTCTCAGATGCTCAAGCCAGGCCCCAGTGTCATCCTCTCTTCCTGCTGCCTACCCATCCAGATGCAGAACTCTTAGCTTCTCCAGCACCACGTCTGCCGCACGCTACCACGCTTCCTGCATGACAATAACATGCTAGGCCTTTAAAATGTAAGCCAGTCCCACTTAAATGCTTTTCTTCATAAGAATTGTGGTCATGGTATCTCTTCCTATCAATAAAATCCTAACCAAGACACTCAGCAAGGCAGTTTCTTTCTTTCTTTTATTTATTTATTGTTTTGCAAAAAATTACCTGCTCCATGACCCAAACTAGGCTAGCAGGCAGGCTGGGGCAGGATGGTCACTTGGTTTTTATTCTAACATGGCTGGCAACTGTGCCTTTTCCTGTTGGCTGGGATTGGACCCCACATCCCTTCACAGTCGGTATAATAGAATCTAAACAAAGGAAACCACAGCAAAGGGGAGGTGTTGGCGATCTGGGGACACAGCAAAGCCTCTGCGTAAACAAAAGTTTTATAAGGTGAAGAGATTTAGGGAATATTGACCCTTGGTGTGGGGACTAGGTGGATGGAAAGTAGAACTGCCAGAGTTGGTAGCCATACCTGTGACCACAGCTTTTATGAGGCTGAGGTGGGTAGGTTGCCGATTACTTGAGGCCAGCATGGGCTACATAGCAAGACCTAATCTCAATAAATAAATTGAATTGAATTAGATTATTGTACTGTCTGGTTTTACATATCAATTTGACACAAGCTAGAGTCATCAGAGAGGAAGGAGCCCCAGTTGAGGGATTGTCTCCATGAGATCCGGCTGTAAGGCATTTTCCCCAATAATAACTGACAGGGAAAAGTCCAGCCCATTGTGGGTGGGGCCATCCCTGGGCTCATGGTTGGTCCTGGGCTCCATACAGAAGAAGACTGAGCAAGCCATGGGAAGCAAACCAGTAAGCAGCACCCTCCATGGCCTCTTCACCAGCTCCTGCCTCCTCCAGGCTCCTGCCCTGCTGAGTTCCTGTCCTGACTCCTTTAGGAGGGACAGTGCTGTGGAAATGTAAGCCTCATAAACCCTTTCCTCCCCAACCTGCCTTTTGGTCATTGTGTTTCATCATAGCAACAGAAACCCCAAGATAATATTAGAATAGATTAACGCCAGAATAAAACGGTAAGAACTGGGCATGGTGGACCCACCTTTAACCCCAGTACTCAGGAAGCAGAGTCAGGTGAACGAATCTCTGAGTTGGAGACCAGCCTGGTCTACATAGAGTTCCAGGACAGCCAGGGCTACACAGTGAGAATCTGTCTCAAAGAAACAAAACAATAAATAAGATCCTTCCTGGAGCCATATGTAGTAGCACACGCCCGTTAGCCCAGACTCAAGAGGAAGAGGCAGGGGGCTCAGGGGTTCAAGGTTAGCTTCAGCCGAATAGCAAGCTAGAGGCCGGGTGGGGCAATGTCACACCCTGTTTCACAAAAACCAAAGCAGTAACATGACAGCAGCCATCCTGACAAAAGAGTGAGGGAGACATGGGGTGGGAGAGTGGGGGATGGGGTGGGGCTTCTTCATAATCTTGTAAAGAGCCCCACAACCTCTGTCACTAACCCTGATTCCAGTAGTCTAGAGGGTGTTTGCCCATTTCATAGATGAGGAAAGTGGAGCCCAGAGAGGCACAGGTGAGGTGGCTACAGAGCCACCTCTGTGATGTGAGCAGAAACCCAGTCACCCTACTCTTCTTAGACAATGGCTTGCAGAACAGGACACCTCATTCTCCCTGTAGGATCCAGTGACTAGGTCTGCCCAGAAGAGGCCTCAGGACAGGGCACAGGAAACTGCCTCAGACTGACCTCACCCTAGCTGGGGCCTCTCCTGTTACCATGACCAGCGGTGAACTGGCTCCCTTCAAGCCCTCAGCCCAGCCCTGTAGTTTTAAAAAGAAACTGTGGCCAGGGGCGATGCCTGTTTTCCAAATTGCATTTTTTCCAACACGTACACACAGTGCTAACCAAACTAAATATGCCTCGGCCTGGAGGCTGCCCAAGCATTGCTGGTTCATAAGCCCTGGAATGTTCTTTCTGAAGACAGAGATGAAGGCTCTGTTTACACAGTTTTGCTGGGGGCCTTGGGTAGCAGAGTCCCCAAGTTCAGTCCTGCCACCAAAGATCCCTACAGAAACTAACACAGGAACTGATTCAAGCCCGAGGATCTGAGTTCGAATCTCAGCTCTGATACTAACTGTGCAGCCTCGGGTAAGTGACCTAACCTCTCTGGGCCTGGAGGAAGTGAGGTGCAGATAGTTAGACAGCAGCTTAATCAAGAGGAAATTTCCCAAAAGACATTGCTAGAGCTCTGCCCAGCTGGGCCCATGGCCACAAACCTCAACTATAAGGAATCATGGAATCTGGCTGTGCTTCCTCCCCCAGGATCAGCCTCACTGGGATGCTGGAGAGTCAAGTCGCTGTTGGTGGGCCTCCTTCCTCTTCAAGAATCCCAGACTCCCAGATGTTGTCTACCTGGCTTCACCTTAGTGGCAGGGAAATGGAGCCTCTGGGAGGAAGATGGTAAAGAGAAGCTGCTGAGAAGATGCCCTGCCCACTGAGCCAGCCTCAGGGAAACCCGGAAGCTCACAGTCATGTTCAAGGCAGCCATAGCTCAGAAGACTGACTGAAAAGCTATTTTTTCCCCTGCTGGTGGTGACATAAGAGACAGAGGTTTCTATACTCCTCTCTCCTAACACTCGGACGCTCCGGGAAGGCCAAGCACTCTCCACCTCTTTGGCCAACAAAATGGCGGCTCTCTTGTCAGCGCATGCCAGAGAGCTTGGGGTTGAATCTTGGTTTTCAGGAACACTGGGCTCCAGGGCTCCAAATACAATGTCTTTATTTATCTCCGTTGCTCCCTGCAGACTGACTCGCCCCGAGATGGTCTCTGCCACTGTTTTCCCGTCTGTGACCTCATGTTCAGTAAGCGTATTTTCACATGTGCTACCACTGAGGTAGGCTGTAAGATGCCTTTAGTGGATGGGACAGAAAGTGAGCGCTTGTCGCCTCTCCCGGCCTGGGCCTCCATGAAGTGCCCTTTCTTACGGGCCTTGGGATGGGGACAGTATCTGTGACAGCACTGTCAGGAGCCACATATGAGTATGGGGGTGCACATGCGAGTGTACATGCACAGACGTGCACATGCGTGTGGAGGACAGAGGGCGACCTCTGGCATTGGCCCTCGGGTGCCGCCCACCTTTGATTTATTTATGTACTTACTTGCTTATTTTAAAAGAGGGTGTCTCCTCAGCCTGGAGCTCAGCCAATGGGCAAGGCTGGCTGGCTGGCAAGCCTCAGGCACCCTCAAAACCACCACGCCCACCCGGCTTGGAGTTGGACTTCGATCCTCATGCTTTTCCGGTAGGTGTTCCACCGATGTGAGTCCAGAAGACTGAGATCCCTTGGGATTAATCTTTCTTGGGTCCTGTCTGTTTACCTGCCCGCTGCTGTGGGACCTGCACACAGTGGGAACTCCCTGCTGTGGGACCTGCACACAGTGGGAACTCAGATCCTCTACAGCAAGTTCTGTTTCTCTTTGGACTGGTTTCTGTCTCCTCTGGGAAGAGATGCTGATGGTGACCCTCCCTTCTCTTTCTGGGAGGGTGAGGGCCTGATGAGGGTGTGGTGATGGCTCAGTGCTCAGTGCATCACTACATAAGTGAGTCATAACACTTCCCAGCTGGAGGCTGAGTAGAGATAAGGTGCAGGAGGAGGCTGGGTGAAGCCTGAGTGGCTAAGGCACTCACTGGGCTGGAACTTCTCAGCGGGGTGATTAGACCTCAGCATCTGCCAGGGATGTAGCCGTTGACCTAAGCCGAGGCTGATCTAAAGCCAAAGTGCTGACCGGCTTTCAAGGGGGTGTCCCAAGCACCTGACTCAGACTGACACAGGCTGGCTACAGCAGCCCACCCTGCTTCTGGAGCCTGTGTCTAGTCAAATCCTCAGGAATCTGGAGGAGAAATGGCCGGGTGTGGTAGTACATGCCACTGTGGTCTATTGAAGAGCCTACATACATGGCCAAGCCTGAGCTATGCGTGTGGAGCCAGCAGGATAGTCTGCATTCCATCCCGGCACCCACAGGATGGAAGGAGAGAACTGACTCTCTCACAGTGTCCTCCAAGGAGAACGTGCACCTCTAAACTCTACACACAAGCAATGGCACACGAACTAAAATAAATCAGATGCAAAATAAATAAATAAAGAGATTAAACTTCTGGTTTAAAAGCAGAATGAGGAAGCAAGGCTTGGCAGTACTGTTAGTATCAGGCTCCGAACCCAGTGACAGACATCTAACAAGTACTCGCCTTTAATCCCAGCACTCGGGAGGCAGAGCCAGGAAGATCACTGTGAGTTCAAGTCAACCTGGTCTGCATAGTGAGTTCCATCCAGTTCTGCCAGACCTCAAAAAAGGAAGAGAAGCAGAGGTCTAGAGATGAGCCAAACATGGTTGCACCATGAGTCTGCCAACCAAAGCCGTATCCTGGGATGCTAGCTCCCAGCTTGGTGTCTGCAGGGACCTCCAGCAAAGTACAGGAGACCCAAGGGCCTTACATACATGGAGCACAGCAAGTGCAAACACCCAGAGTCAACAGAAACTAGGCCCTCTTCACACTAAAGAGAGGTGCTTCATGGCCAGGGTCTGGCTCATTTGGGGGAGGAGGGGCTTTAGAGAGAGCAATGGAAACTCCAGAGTCTGCTTCCAAGTATGATCCACATACCAGCAGCACCAGGCACTACAGCAGAACTGTCAGGGCTGATTGGTACATGTTTCTTAGACCTGCCTGCACCACTCTGCCCAAGGGACTGGGCACTCTGTCTAAAGCACCCAGTGATTTTGTCAATTCAGACATGCTGTTGACAGCGGGCGGTGGTGACACACACCTTTAATCCCAGCACTTGGGAGGCAGAGGCAGGCGGATTTCTGAGTTTGAGGCCAGCCTGGTCTACAGAGTGAGTTCCAGGACAGCCAGGGCTACACAGAGAAACCCTGTCTTGAAAAACAAACAAACAAACAAAAAAAGACATGCTGTTGACATCTCAGTTAAAACGTGGTCTCTGATAAGCCCGGCTTCAAGTCTCAGCTTTGCTGTTTTCTTGCTGTGTGACTTTAGATTAGTTTATGTACCTCTCTGAGTCTTGATTTCTCCTCCTTTAAAGTGGAGACAACCTTAGTATTTGTCCCATAATCCTGTTTTAAGGAATGTTTCATGTGACTCTCGTAAAGTGCTCAGCTTAGGTCCCAGCCCCTCTGAGTCTGGTGGCTGAGCGGGGAAGAACAAGCCAGAGACATGGAGGCCAGTGACACTGAAGCTGCAGAACCCAGGGGCAAGGCCTGGGGCTGGCTGCAGAGTCCTGTGGAAGATGTGCCCTGCGTGCTCATAGGTGACAGAACTACCTCCATGTTCACTTCAGCTGCCACGGTCAGGCCTGTAACAGCCTGCATCGGCCCCTAGCACGGATCTCTCTCTCTCTCTCTCTCTCTCTCTCTCTCTCTCTCTCTCTCTCTCTCCCTTCCCTCTCACAGGAGGCCCCTCAACAGCCCCTCAACGGAGACACCTGACAATATCCCCACACAGGTTCAGGTAAAGTCAGCCATTGCTCAGGGCTTGCAGTCCTAGCGAGGCCTCCCCCCACCACACACACACACCAAGGTTATAGATGTGTGCTGTCACACCCAGCTTTTACACAGATTCTGGGATTTGAACTTGGGTCCCCATGCTCACGTGGTGACCCCTTTTACGCGCTGACCCATCCTCCTCAGCACCCCCCGCCTTTGTTTGCTGAGACAGGATGTCTTAGGGTTTTATTGCTGTGAAGACATATCATCACTACATACAGGGAGCAGCTTGGAGCCCAGAGACCCCCAGCTCCTGCCCACTCAGCAACCGAGCTGTAAGCAGCCAGGGTCTTGGATGTTAACCTCAGCTATGACAGAGTCTCTGTGATGGGAGGGCTGGGGACTGGGGGTTGGAGGACAGTGTCAGATCCCAAGAGGCAGCTGTCAATACATAAGCAGGTGTGCTAGTGAGGGGAGACAGAGGCCCACTGAGGGTAGCTTGGAGTGACAGATTACAGGAGGGGCCAAAGTCGGCACAACACCATCAGACCTTCACCAATTGCTCCCACTGGTGCTACCTAGAGAATGGGATGCTGAGGGAAGCAGGCAGGACCAAGATGGCGTCTGGAGAAGCTAAATATTTACAGGGGCCTCTCCTTTCTGTCTGTGTGAGCACTTGGAGTCTTAGCATCAGGGAGACAGCATCCAGAATTCAGGAAGAGGGGAAAGGCCAAAGGTCAGAGGTCAGTAGAAAGAGTTCTCTTCCTTGGTGTCCATGCCACCCAGAGCTGCCCCACTGCCAGTGCGGTCAGGTCCTGGGGGAAGAGTGGAATCTAAAATATGTTTTGGTTTCCTTACAGATATTTGAGAACAAAATGATATGTTTCTTTTTCTTGGTTTTGATTTTTTTTTTTTTTAAGAGGGGTGGTGGTGGTGGAGGAGACACACAGTTGATTCAAAAGACCTGCCAGGAAGGAGACTGTTCTCCTATACCCAAAAATACTTTGTTTATACAGATGACACAGGTGGTTGGTGTGAGGGCCTACCTGAGGCTTGAAGGAAATGGGTGTGATGGGGATAGCCCCACTTCCATCCCCCCGCGTCTCCTCCCCCTCAGTCACAGCAGAGCCAGCAAGCTCTGAGTGACAACTGCTCTGAGCAACACTGCTCCTGGGTGGTGGACACAGAGAAAGAGCCCTCTGGCTGCCATTTCCTGTCACCTCTGACCTCTAGGCTCTAGTGACCCCTGCAGATCTCAGTGGACTGCTACAGGAAGGACTGCTTCCTTTAGGAAATAGAGTCTACCAAGAAAACAAAAGTGCCAGACAGTAGTGGCACACACCTTTAACCACAGCACTTGGGAGGGAGAGGCAGGCAGACCTCTGAGTTAGAGGCTAGCCTCATTTACAAGAGTGAGTTCCAAGACAGCCAGGGCTACACAGAGAAACCCTGTGTGCGGTGGTTTGAATAGGTATGGCCCCCGTAGACTCAAGTGGTTGAATGCGTGGGCATTGTTAGGAGATGAGTCCTTCTTGGAGAAGATGTGGCCTTGTTGGAAGAAGTGTGTCACTGTGGGGTGGACTTTGGGGTCTCAGATGCTCAAGCAGAGCCCAGTGTGGCTCTCAGTCTCCTTCTGCTGCCTGTGGATCAAGATGTAGAACTCTCAGCTCCTCCTCCAGCACCATGTCTGCCTGCATGCTGCCATGTTCCCACCTCTGAAACTATAAGCCAGCCCCAGTGAAATGTTTTTCTGTCTGAGTTACTGTCGTAGTGGTGTCTCTTCATAGCAATAAAACCCTAAGACACTGTTTTACTGCTGTGACCAGACACCATGACCAAGGCAACTCTTATAAGGACAACATTCAATTGAGGCTGGCTTACAGGTTCAGAGGTTCAGTCCAGTATCATCAAGGTGACATCCAGGCAGGCATGGTGCAGGAGGAGCTGAGAGTTCTACATCTTCATCTGAAGGCTGCTAGGAGAAGACTGACTTCCAGGCAGCTAGGATGAAGGTCTTAACGCCCATGCCCACAGTGACACACCCACTCCAACAAGGCCACACCTCCTAGTAGTGCTACTCCCTGGGCCAAGTATATACAAACCATCACAGACACCCTGTCTCAAATAAATACAAACATACATACATACATACATACATACATACATACATCATACATACATCATACATACATACATACATACATACATATGAAAAAAAGCAAAAGAAAAAGGGGGTGGTAGGGGCTGAGAAGGATGGGTCAGTGGGCAAAAGTGCTCACTGTGTGAGCATGGGGACCCAAGTTCAGATCCCAGAACCAGTGTAAAAGCTGGGTGTGGCAGTACACACCTATAACCTCGGGGATTGGGGGCTAGCTAAAACTACAAGCTCCTGGTTCAGTGACCGGCCCTGTCCCATAAAGATAAGGCAGACAGTGATTGAGAGAAGCATCAGGCGTCAACCTCCAGACTCTACACACGTACACACACACAGGAATGTCAGTGGAGTCACTAAAAACCACATACCTCTACACACACACACACACACACACACACACACAGAGAGAGAGAGAGAGAGAGAGAGAGAGAGAAGAATGTCAGTCGAGTCACTAAAAACAGAAACCCAGCACCCACACTCTCTAAATAGTGAGAAAACTGTATAAATAATTCCCTGGCACAGTGATGTCATCCGCCAAATACTGCAACTGAGGGAGACATAAAGCCAAGGATGACTCAAGGCCTCACTATGTACCCCAGGCTGGCTTAGAATCCACAGTCCCCTGCATGAGCCACCCAACTGCTGGAGTGACAGGTGTGCACCCCATGGCTCCCTCTCCTGTTCTTATAAAGGGCTTGGCAGATGCTGGAGAGGCTCAGCCAGGCTTGCTCCGTGCTGAAGCTCCCTCGTCTGTAGCTTTAACCTCTCCTACCCTAAACTTTCTACAAAGTGAAGGCCGTGGCCTTCCATGGCCTCCCCTGACACCCAAGTGCAAGGGAGCCTGTGAGTGGTCCTGCCAGCAACAAACTGCCAAGAAAAGTATGAGTCCCTCAGAGCCGAGAATCCAGTGAGTTCATTTATAGGAAGAGGCAGAGCGGTGACCACACCAGGACTGATCAGCGCTTACTGATACCACAGCCTCCGAGGCCCCTGGGGACGTGTCTGGGTTCACAGCATCATCCACACTCTCTATGCAATGGAAGCTGTTTACCCTTTAGCAAATAAGGAGACAGAAGGGCCACATGGTAAAGCCCTCATCTAGGCCACAGCAAGGAGACAGTCGAGGCAGATCTGACCAGGCAGCCTGGGCTGTGGAGAGCTGAAGCGCCATTGCAGTCTGTCCAGACCCGCCTTCCACAGGTCACTGTGTCCCAAATGGGCTAGCCTCTCTCCCACTACCTGGGCACCAGTCTTCTGTTCTGAGGAGACTTCCTTCCTTGGGACCGTTGAGCCTGAGGGAGGAGAAGTGAGGTTGCCATGGGTTACTCTGAGATTAGGGTGGTGACCTAGTCAGTTTTCTCCAGATCAGTTTCTCAGAATTAGGCTCTGGCCATGGCCCATTCATTTCTCCTCTCTCACCCACCCATCCAGTAACCAACTCCGCCTCCATCCATCCACCTCTCCATCCTCTCTTAGTTAGGGTTTCCATTGCTGTGAAGAGTCACCATGACCTTGGCAGCTCTTATAAAGGCAAACATTTGATTGGGGCTGGCTTACAGTTTCAGAGGTTTAGTCCATTATTGTCATGACAGAAAGCATGGCAGTGTACAGGCAGACATGGGGCTGGAGAAGGAGCTGAGAGTTCTACATCTCGATCAACAGACAGCAGAAGTGAATGTGACACTAGCTTGAGTATCTGAGACCACCTCAAAGCCTGCCTCCACAGTGACACACGTCCTTCAAGGCACACCTCCTAATAGTGTCACTCCCTATGGGCCAAGCATTCACATACATGAGTCTATGGGGGCCATACCTATTCAAACCACCATCAATCCACTATCCACCCATCTATCTATCTATGCACGCATGCATGCATGCATCCATCCATCTACCCACTCATCCATCATCCTTCCTTCCATTCATCCATCCACTCATACATCCATCTACTCATCCATCCATCTATCCACTCATTCATCTGTCCATCTGCCCACCTACCTGTCATTCATCCATCTACTCATCCATCCATTTATCCACTCATCCATCCATCTATCCACTCATCCATCCATCTGCCCACTCATATGTCATCCATCCATCCACTCATCCATTTATTTATCCACTCATCCATTCACCTATCTACTCATTCATTCATCTATCCACTCATCTATCCATCTATCCATCCATCCATCCATCCATCCATCCATCCATCCACCCATCCATCCACCCATCCATCCACTCATCCATTCATCTATCCACTCATCTATCCATCCATCCATCCTTCCATCCATCCATCCACTCATCCATCCATCCATCCACTCACCCATCCACCTATCCACTCATCCATCCACCTATCCACTCATCCATCCA
>JANHMN010000002.1:227575906-227595398 GCA_030674055.1 Rhabdomys pumilio
CTATCCACTCATCCATCCACCTATCCACTCATCCATCCACCTATCCATTCATTCATCCATCTATCCACTCATCCATCTATCTATCTATAATCTATCCACTCACCTATTGTGATAGCTTATATAGACTCATTTCTATGATTGGTTGGCCTACAGGAAGTGACACTATTAGGAGGTGTGGCCTTGTTGGAGAAAGTGTGCCCTTGTGGGGACAGGCTTTGAGGTCTCTTATATGCTCAAGCTATGCCCAGTGTGGCACACAGTCTCCTTCTACTGCCTGTGGACCAAGATGTAGAACTCTCATCTCCTCTAGCACCATGTTTGCCTGCATGCCACCATGCTTCCAGCCATGATGAATTAAACCTCTGAAACTGTAAGCCAGCCCCAATTAAATGTTGGGATGAGGCTGGCTGGGATAGGGCTGGGGCTTGGGTGGAGCTGAGGTGAGGTTGGGGTTGGGTCTGAGATGGAGTAGAGCTGAGGCTAACCTGGGTTGGGTTGTTTGGAAGTGGCTGTGGGTTCAGCTTTCCTCTGGGAGGTTCCGGCCAGTGCAGCTCTGTCTGCCAGGTTCAAGCCCAAAGCCCATGGCTCCTCAGGGTTGGGCTCCAGCATGGTTGCCTCCACCCCTTCTCCCATACTCCCCAGGTATCTGAGCTTACCACATGACAGAGGACCCTTGCTGGCCCTAGAGGACTCAGCCAGAACCTTCTGTTGCCATGGAAAACGGTCACAACCACCAAAGTGGTATAGAAGGGCCACATCAGCTCCAGCCCCGACCTGGTGGCTTCCCTGGCTCCAGCCCCCTCTCACCTTGTCTTGTCTGTCCATCTTCAGTCAGCCTGGTTTCATGCAAATTCCCTAAGGGTCAGAGCTCCAGAAGCCACCAAGATAGCCTTGTCTATCTGTTTAGTGGCTATGAACTGGCCAGAGCCAATACTAAAAAGTCAGGGCCAAAGAGCCAGGGCAGCTTGCTTCAGATGCAGACGTTAACCATGGCTGAGTGGCTCCAATCGAGTGGCCCTGACCACCATACAACCTCTCTGAGCAGCTGTTTGTCATCTGTGAAGTGACCAGTCAGGCTTGTCACCTGACCCCAGTGTACTTAGCATTCAAGGGTAGAGGCACAGGCCTGTAACCCCAGTATTTGGAAAGCTAAGACAGAAGGATAATTTTGAGTTCAAAGCCAGGCTGGAGAACAGAGTTAAACCCTATCTCAAAGAAAGGAAGGGACTATGGCAAGTGTGGCCTCAACAGAGGCAGGCAGATCTCTGTGAGTTCAGGGCCAGCCTGGTCTACATAACAAGTTCCAGGACAGCCAGGGCTATGTGAGATTCTCTCAAAAACAAAAACAAAGTAATAGTAATAAGTTGAAAGAGACAGAGGAATGAAGGGAGAAAAAAGAAACAAGACTCAAACATGGCGGCTTGGTGGGTGGGGCCTGGTGACCTGCGTTCAATCCCCAGGGCCCAGATAGTGGAGAGAAAACCGGTTCCTGAGTGCTGTCCTCTGAGTGATAGCCATGTGCTCACCATGGTTGTGGGTGTCCACTCACAGTTCTAGGAAATAAAGAGGAAGAATGACAGGAACCTCAGAGCCCAGAGCTGAATACTCAGCCCCCAAGGGCCCAGGCGTGAGCCAGCAATGACCACAGAAGCTGGGTGGGGACTTGGCGGTGACTTGTTCCCTCAGCCCAGTTACCCAAAGGCCAGATCTTCCAATGGCTCGGGGGTAAAGGGAGGTACCGGGAATCTCGAATTTTCTGGAGTTTTCTCAAGTGTTAAGTGTTGACAACTAATTTAAAACATGTAGATGCATCTGTGAGTGGGATGTGTCCACTAGCTGTTTGACTGAAGTCCTTCCATTAACCTAGTCACTCAGGCCCAGAGATGGTGAGCCACCAGCCCCAGGCCATGAAGCACAGGAAAGGAGGAAACACAGTGACCTTTTCTTGGACAGACAGCAGCTTCGTTATCCTCTGACCCTCAGGAAGGCCGCTCAGCTTCACCCTCCTGGCAACTAGCGCTAAGGACTATGCTATCCTGACCAGGGTGCTGCCACCTCTCTCTGGCCTGCCCAGCCTTATCAGTTACTGAGTGTTGTGGATAGTCGCCAGAGAAGACTGCTCGGAATGGGTTGGAGCAAATAGAAAGTCTTTATTAGCAGGCTGGTGTTTGGGATCCCAATGTAGCCCTGAGCCTTTCTCAGGGTGAGCTTTTAAGCACAAAATCCAAGTCCTGGGTTAAAGTACTTCAATTAACAAGAACAGTTAGCTGGAAGCAGAGCTCCAGATGCCAAAAAAACAAGGTTAGTACTTTAGAGACTTTCCTATGACTATGGACTTTGATAAATCAGGCCTTGACTCTAGTTTTGTCTATGTGCTGAGTTTGGCAGCCTGAATGGCATTTCCATCATGGAGTCAGTTTTGCTAAGGTCTGGGACCCAATTATACTGAGATCAAGAGAATGGCTCCAAGAAGGAACCAGCCTAGTGGGCAAGAAGTGGTGGTAAGGAAGGGCTCGCTCCTTCCACGCCATGGTGACCTGGAACCACTTTGGCTTGAGCAGAGCTGGGGGAGGTGGAGACTGAGTAATCAAAGGCCTGAACTGTGGGCTCAGGGAAATGGTACAGTTGGTAAGTATGTGCCATGCAAGCATGAGGACCTGAGTTCAAATCCCAGCACCACGTAAAAGCCAGGTGTGGTGGCATGTGCCTATAATCTCAGAACTTAAAGGCAGAGAGAGACAGGGAGTCCCTGGGGCTTATTGGCCAGCCAGTCTGTCAAACAGTAATTCTAGGGTTAGTAATGAGATTCCATCTCAAAAAGTAAAGCAGAGGGCATATGAAGAGGTTTTCTGGCACCAACCCCTGACTTATACACACACACACACACACACACACCATGTGTGTACTGGAGAGTTGGCTGAGAGTTTTACATCTGGATCAGTAGGCAATAGGAAGAGACAGTGAGACACTGGCCTGGCTTGAGCATCTGACACCTCAAAACCTGCCCCCAGTGACACACTTCCTACAAGACCACGCCCACTCCTACAAGACCACGCCCACTCCAACAAGACCACACCTACTCCAACAAGGACACACCCATTCAGACAAGGACACACCCCCTAATAATGCCAATTCCTAAGAGCCTGGGAAGGCCATTTTTATTCAAATCACCATACTGTCATTATTTGCACTAAACAATCATCACAGACCTGGTAGCAGACAGTAAGATGGAGTTATTGTCTTACAACTCTGGAGGTCAGAAGAACAATTTGGGTCTCAGGAGACTGAAACCACAGGAAGGGAAGGACAGAGCCCCATCTGGAGCTCTCTCCCTGCCTTTTGCAGCTTTAGAAGCTGCTCCACCTTAACCAGTAGTTTCCTCCGCAGTCTTCCAAGCCAGTGTGTGTATCCCATCCTGCGGTGCATCCTTCTTGTCCTGGCTCTGGCCCCTGAGTCTCCTGTCAGCACCCTGTGATGATGCTGGAACCCTCCACCAGCTGCTTAGCCACCTAAATTCTACCTGTAACTTCCATCCTCTCTCCCATAATGAGCAGCAGTCACAGGCCCACCCAGACATCCTGGGAGTGCAAGGTGTCATCCAGTGACCACACTCAGGCATGAAGTCGGCTCTACTTGGTGCCTGGCACGTGGGTGGCTTTGTGGCTGAGCTTATGAGTGACAGAGAAGAATGTGGTGGCTATCGGAGGGAGAGGCAGGAAAATGACTCAGACAGACCAGGCATCTTCTTATCAGACAGTGAAGAAACAGCAGCCGGCACCAGTGTTGACAGCTTCCTTCTCTGTCTCTCAGGACACACCTTGGAGGTCTGGGAGCCTCAGGGAACAGATCAGAAGGGTGGGCAGCCTTGGATGGGTGGGGGGACTTTGAGCAGGCCAGGCAGGGCAGTGGGTAGCCCTCAGCCCAACCTCAGGTAGCACAAGGTTAGTTATGGCAGGCAGCTAGTGTGAGGCTGTTTCCTCCTGCTCTGCCTGTCTTCCCAACCTCAGCATCACAGAAGACAGGCTCCAACCCAGGTTTCCTCACAGCTGAAAAATGTTCTGGCTCAAAGGAAATGAGCATGAAACCTCAGAAAAGAAACAGAGCGGAAGGGTTCTTGAGCCTCAGGCCAGGCTCTGGCCTAAGAAGTCAGTGAGTGCTCCAAACACTTGAGACCATGTAGCACATACAGGGAGCCCGGGCCTGGGTACCGAGGATGAAGGAGAAAACAATGTGTGAGGAAACGGTGAGCTAGAAGGCGCAGCAGTAAAGGGACCTGCGGCCAAGCCTGGTGACTTGAGTTCAGCTCTGGGCATTCACAGGGTAGAAGAAGAAAGCCAATTCCTGTGAGCTGCTCTCTAACCACTACACACGCATAAACACATACATTACACATACATACACACATGTATACATGCATACATACACACATGTATACACACATGCATACACACATGCATATACATGCACACAGACACACCACACATACACATATACACAGACACACACATACATGTATACATATACACACACACACACATACACATATAACAGATACACACAGCACACACCATACCTACACACATGCATACACATATACACACATGCAAACACACATCCATATACACACACATATACACCACACACCACATACACACAGATACACACAGTATACATGCACAGCACACATACATATACACACATGTGTACATATACACATGCACACACATACCAAACACACATACACATATAACACAGATACATACAGCACACACCACACACATACACACACAAAGACACACACAAAGACACATGCAGAACATAGATACAGACAGTATACATACGCAGTATACACACACACAGCACAGATACACACAGTGCAAACACACATACACAGGCAAAAAGCACACATAAATATACGCACACACAGACACATGCACAGACACAAACAGAACACAGATACACACAGTACACACACACATACCATATATACACATGTACACAGAGACATGTAAAACACAGATACAGATAATACACACACACACACACACACACACACACACACACACACACAGAGCTCTTCCTGACAAGGGAGATGCTCACACGTAAGGCTCTGCTTCTCTCTTAGCTGAAAACTGTCATTGGATTTTTCTTGTTGTAATGGGGGTCAAGTGCCCCATCATGGAGCCTCCCTTGTTCCCCCTACCTCTCCTGGTCCTGTGGTATGTCCCAGTCCCCCAGGCTCCTTAGCTCTGCCCTATTCCCCTCCCAGCCACACAGATGGGTCTGAAGGTCCAATCAGGGCTGCCCTTAGCCTGCTCTAAGGCAAGCCAGGGTGGAGGGGGAGGGGCCGGGTGCCTAGGGCACTGGTGTTGCCCTCCCTAGCCCACCCCCATGCGCCCCCATGAGGCCTTGTGTAACCAGCTTCTCACCTCGTATCCTTGGTGCCTCTCTCTGGCCTAGGGCCAGAGGTTCTGTTCCTCCACGGCCACCTTGGCCTTACAGAAATGTCCAGAGTCTGAAGGAGGCCTTGGAATCCCAACTCTATGCAAACCTCAACTCCATCTGCCACGTACAATGTCCCCAGGTCACCTAGCCTGTCCCCACCGGTCCACTCCTCCACACAACGCCTGTGTGGCTGCCATGCATGCGCATGACTGGAATCAGCCTCCCCTTAGCACCCCGCAGCTCTTGGCTGCCTTGAGGCCCAGAGCCTATATGTCACTTGGGACCTGTGCCTAGCATGGAGCCCACTTCGGCTGCAGCCTCACTGCTTGCCTCTCTCTGAGTACAATGGGCTTAGAACAGGCCCGCTACTCACTACAGAGACCCCCACCCTCTCCAAGCAGGAGAGGCCACTCAGGACAGATGCTTTCTGTAACCCAGATGAGGTTGGTGACAGCAGAATGCCCACCCTGTGTCCACATATTGGAACACTTGGTCCCTGGCTGGTGGCATAGTCCTGGGACGGTATGTGTCTTAGGGTTCCATTACTACTATAAGAAAACACCATGACCAAAATAGCAAGTTGGGGAAGAAGGAGTTTATTCAGCTTCTATACTTCATCACAGAAGGAAGTCAGACAAGGCAGGAACCTGGAGGCAGGAGCTGGTGTAAAGAACATAGAGGGGTGCTGCTTACTGGCTTGCTCCCCATGGCTTGCTTGGCCTGTTTTCTTATAGAACCAGGACCACCAGTCCAGAAGTGGCCCCACCTACAGTGGACTGGGCCCTCCCCCTTGATCACTAATTGAGAAAATGCCTTACAGCTGGATCTCATGGAGGCATTCTCTGAACTGAGGCTCCTTCTTCTCCGATGACTCTAGCCTGGGTCGAGTCAACACAGGAAATCAGCCGGTACAATGTGGAACTTTGGAAAGCTGGAACCTGGCTGGCATGTGCTGTGGTAGAGCCCTACCCTGCTTCCGGTCCTGATCCATCAATGGGTGATCACCCACACCGCAGGCGCCACCAGCACAGACCCAGCTGCCCTGCCCTTACGTGTTCCGATGTGACAGGCTATGGCTCCCATCCAAACAGATCCTTCCCCCTTCAAGTTCTTAATGCAAGTGGGACCTGGGTGTCCCTGGGACAGGAAGGGCACAGGGACAGAGTATGTGCATGTGGCAAGGGCCAAATGCAGAAAGAAAAAAGCCAAGGTCTGATGGGTTCTGAGAGTCCTGAGGCAAAGCCTGGAAAAGTTGGTTGTGGAGAGAAACGTAGCAAAATGTAGGGGCCAGGAGCTGTGGAAACTTCAGACTTTCCTTTTTCAAGATTTTTACATTTTATTTAATGTGAATAAGTGTTTGGCCAGCACATATCTCCTCTGCACCATGTGTGTGCCTGGTGCCCACGGAGACCAGAAGAGGACCTTAGATCCTCTGGAACTGGTGTCAAGAATAGATGTGAGCTACCGTGTGGGTGCTGGGAACTGAACTCAGGGCCTCTGGAAGAGCAGTCAGTGCTGTTTACCGCTGAGCCACCTCACCAGCCCCCAAGATTTTTCTTAAAACTTTAAAAAAAAAATCCTTTTCTACACTTCGTTATCTACCAACATTTAAAAAATCTTCTCTTCTGTTTATTTATGTGGTTTGTATATAAATATGCACTCCTGAAGACCGCAGCACACTTGTGGAGACCAAAACCAACCCTCAAAGTCTTGATTCTTGCTTTCTACCGTATGGGTCCTGGGGATGAAACTCATGTCCTCAGCCCTGTGACAACTGCCTTTACCAGCTGAGCCATCTGGCCAACCCTCTTGTAACAATGACTTGTTCCTAATTAAAAGTCTTCCCAGGGGGCTGGGCATGTAGCTCGCGGTAATGCAGATGGACAGGCACAAGTCTGAGCTCCAACCTCAGAACCACAAAACACCCCGCCTCAGATCAAAAAGACATAGTGGTGGACGAGTTCCCGGAAATTTCCCCTCCATCCACTCACACAGAACCTTGGATGGTGTCCCAGAGCCCCAGGGCATTCGAGCAGAGAGTGTCCTAGCAAGTGTTCGCATGAGCACCCTGGCTGTCCTCTCAGCCTCTGGATGAGCACAAAGATCCCACCTTCATCTCCTCCATGTATCCCACCCAAAAAAATTCATCATCTGGGCGCAGGGGGTGAGATAGGCTGTAGTGGCAGCTTGCTTGCTCTGGGAGTGATGACCCCTCCGTGTGAGAAATACTTTTAAAAATCTTTCTTTAAACCCAGACCCTGTTTTGAAAAGCAAAGCAAAGCAAAACAAACAAACAAAATCCACATTGTTCTTCCTCCCGTCTGTGTCCAACCATATAGCTATTGTTGCACTGGGGCCAAGCCACAATTTTGGGGTGCTCTCTCTGGAACAGCTGACCTGGGATCTCTTCAGGATGATTCTGAGTCCAGGTGGTAGGGAGTTGATTGGTTTGTCATAAAAAACCCCATGGGTCACAGACATTGTTTAGGACCCGTATGTTCATGTGCCGAACACACTCAGTGCAGAATGTTTCATCCTCCTGGCACAGAAAGCATCCCACAGCTTCAGGAAATTCCGGAGCTGGCCCAGTGCGTTGTCCCAGCGGGAGTGGGTGGCAGAATGGCCTGTAATTTCAGCCTTTCCTTGTCCCTGAAATTACTGCCCATGTGAAGTGGGTTCCTGAGCCCTGCCCAGGAAAGCGTTGGCGGTACTGGGAACGCTTTGGTATATGACAGAGACACAAATAAAGAAAAGAAATGGAGCCTCCTAACAGCTCCGGAGGCCTGCCTGAGCACCAGCTGTGTATCTGCTTCAACAGGTTTCTATCTGGGCCTGTGCACACCTTTAATCCCAGCACACAGAGGCAGAGGCAGGTGGAGTTGGAGGCCAGCCTGGTCTACAGAGTGAGTTCTAGGATAGCCAAGGCTATGTAGAAGCTTGTCTGTTTGGAAGCACAGGAAAGAAAGAACACCAGGGCTCTATCCCAGAATTCCCCACCCCACCCTGAGCCTGCACAAGGTTCTGGTAGACACCAGGGTTGGAGGCCTCAGACAAGCCAAGGATTTAACCTGCAGCCACCTGAGCCCAGAGGAGTTTCTAGGTCACTCCAGCCATGGTAACTCACAGCTATCCTTAACTAGGTGTTATCTTATCTGGACTCAGAACCTGTATAGGGCATAGCTCATCACTGGGTGGCACTCTGTGCTCCCTCTGAACCAGCCTCTGGCAGGGCTCTGGCAGGGGACAGGCCAGCAGCTGGAGCCTGCAGGGATGTTCCTCAACTCTTTGGGTTTTTTGTTTGTTTGTTTTTTGTTGTTGTTGTTGTTTGTTTTTGGTTTTTGGTTTTTTTGAGACAGGGTTTCTCTGTATAGCCCTAGCTGTCCTGCAACTCACTCTGTAGACCAGGCTGGCCTCAAACTCAGAAATTCACCTGCCTCTGCCTCCCAAGTACTGGGATTAAAGACATGCACCACCACTGCCTGGCTAAGGATTTTCCTCAACTCTTGAGACGGCCATTTTCATAACTGTGCCATGAAGATGGCCATCTAAGCCCATGATTGAGGTCTACAGCGCCCCCTTTGGGTCACTGATGGCACCTCTCTTCTTTTGGGGGGGGGCGGGGAAGGCACAAATGCACAGTCACACTCTTGTCCCGAGGCATGGGACCTGCCTCCACGTCCCTGCCATGCAGTGGTGGGAAAGTGCTGCCTCTGGCTCGTGAACACCTTTGTCTAGCAGTGCCCACAACCTTTGTTTAGCACGGATGGCAGTGGGTCTGGCTCGTCTTAGCACACGGTGGAGGTTGCAGGAAGCAATATTTGTGGGAAGGAGTGAATGCTCTGTGCAGGAGAGAGGTCCAATAGAGCCTCCCCTCCTCAGGTAAAGTGATCCCAGGACAGAGTAAGGAGAGAATTCAGAAGTAGGCTGATGCTTACTCTGGGTTGTGGTGCCTTGAAGCCTATGAGGAACCCCAGGCTCCAGGCTCCCCCTACTGGCCACCACGCAGAATGACAGTCTGTGTCTGAGCTCCTCTGAACGCTTGGTAGAACACCCTCAACACCAGCATTTAATGAGCACCTACTGTGTTTATGGGAGGAATAACCAGGCTGAACATAGGTCTTTCCTGCAGGGATTAGAATTAGAGAAGGAGGAGGCTGAGCATGGTGACTAAAGTAAGAAACTGCCTTTATTAAGCACCTATTGTTTGTCCTGAGAGTAGTCAGAACCATTGCCCTAGAGTCTGGTCAACCACACATATTTGCTGAGAACCCACTACATGCTGAGCTTGGGCTTACCTGGAAGTACACATGGACCACTACATACTTATGACTCTGAAAACACAAGAGGGGAATTTTTAATATATCCGTGTGAGTGTGTGTGTGTGTGTGTGTGTGTGTGTGTGTGTGTGTGTGTGTGTGAAGGTGCCCTTGGAGGCAAGAAGGTAGTGAATCCCCTGGATCTCTTGAGCTCAATAAATCAAACTGAGAGCCTCTGGAAGAGCAGCAAGTTCTAACCACTGAGCCACCCTGCCCCAGCCACAATGCGAATTGTGCTTATGACAGTAACTCCCAGAGAGATCACCTGTTTAGCCTGCAGGCGGTGGGAGTGGGCTCCGTAGTGTAAGGGAGGAATCTGTCCCCTCACATCACTGCACTGAGACCGCACCTTCATCTACCCATGTGCAGAACAAACCTTTGCAGGGCTCCTACAAAGTGTGGCAGCCACTGTTCGGTGTGCTGCCTGAGGAGACAGAGGTGACATCAGGAACAGCAGCAGCCCCAGGGAACTGTTCACGAAGAGGAGATGGGTGAGGGGCAGAAGCAACGGACTGTGTCACTCTCAGTGACCCTGCTGCACAGCAGGCAGAGACTGGGGTGAGGCGCAGCATGCATCTGTGATCCCAGCACTCAGGAGGGTCAGGTGCCTCAGCTACATAGGGAATTAGAGGTGCCCTGGGGTACTAAAGTGCATCAGTCTCAGAAGAGACGGGACTGGGGAGATGGCTCAGTCAGCACAGAAGCACAGAGTCCTGAGTTCAATTCCTGCCACAAGTGTGGCACGCTTGGTGGTGTGTGCACCTGTAATCCCACGCTGGCCATCCAGGCTCACCTAGCCTGAGATTCAGGTCCAGGTGGGAGGCTTTGTATTAAGAACAGGTTGGGTTGGTTAAATGGCTTAGCAGGTAAGGGGCTCGCCATGCTAGCCTGACAAATTGAGTGTAACTCCAGAACCCATGTGAAAAGGCCAAACCTGCTCTAACATCCCCAGGAATCAATTGCTCTCCAATGCCCTCCAGGCTGCAGCAATGCCTGATGTGGCCACCAGGTGGAGCCAGCTCCAAATGCAAGAATGGCCTCAGCCCTAGGCAACTGTCGTGTTTGAAGGTTCGTGGGAGGCTCTCCATTCAGGATGTTAGAGCAGCCATGGTCTGCTAATTCAGGCCGGTGGCATGCCTCTTTTCTCACACAGAGCCCATCATAACTGTGTCCTAATATCGTTGAGAGATCACACACAGAAAGGAGCCACCAACAGCATGAGTCTCAGTCAGACAAAGCAAGCCTGCAGCAACCATCCAGCAAGGTGCAGCACTGAGAGTCAAAGCTGTGCCAGCTTCCGTTTTCCCGTGTCCTCCCCTACACTGGGCACACTCTGGGATTGCTGCACTCCCCCTTTTTTTTTTCTTTCCATTTTCTTAGCCCATCACCCTTCCTTAGCTCTGAGCCAGATGCTCCAGCCTCCTCGTATGTGCTGATGCAGGACCTGCCTCAGGACCTTTGCACTTGCTATTTCATGAGAAACTTTCCTGTGAGGTCGGATCTCTGTCTCAACACTCTATGGTTTTCTTAGCATGACTCACCTGTGTGCTGCTGGCAGCTTCCCTAGTGAATTAGCTGCTCAAACATTCTGAGGGAAACTCAGGACAAGTTTTTCCTGGCAGAGGGAATGGCAAAAGTAAGATTCTCACCTAGTTGACCTGCTTTGGAGAGACTAGCTCATACACCATACACAGCTGTTGGCTGAAAGCCTTGAGCAGTCAGCAAGCTGAGCAGTTTGAATACAGACGCCCAGGAGCAGCTGCAAGAGTTGGGTGGGGGCGGTGACACAACACAACTCCAGCTGGTGCCAGCTCCCTGAGGCAGGATGGCTGCTGGGAAAGAGAAAAGATGAAGAATCTCAGAGCATCAAGTTTCCCAAGAGGGGGAAGGATAGGCAGGGATCCGGTCACCTGGACACCAAAGGCAGCTGTGAGGGCCACATCACGTTGGCTGAGCCATGCCGTGTCTCTTGGAGCTCACCTAAGAAGGTGTGAGAATGGACCAGTCCTTCTTGGAAGAAAAGAGTTCCTGGCCTGGGAGTGGTCATCTGCAAAGTGAGATGTGGTATTCCCTGTGGTGGTCAGCTCTGAGGGCCTGCTATCGTGGTCACGGTGGTCAGCTAAGTAATCAGCTGAGGCAGTCACTATGGTGACCAGTGGTAACGGTCAGCGACAGCAGTCAACATGAAGGTCAGGTGTTGGGTCACTGTAAAGGTCAGCCTAGGTATTCAGTGTTCACTCGTCGTGGTCAGTGGTGGGCAGGTATAATATTGTTAGTCAGCTGTGGTGGTCAGCTGTGGTGGTCAGCTGTGGTGGTCACTGTTATGGCAACCATAGTATTCGATGTGGTCAGTTGTCGTGGCCACTCTCGTGGGCAGGTATAATGTTTATTGTAACGGTCCCTAGTATGGTCAGCTCTAACGGTTATTTAGATTTTCAGTTGCAGAGGTCATCCTGGGGGTCTGCTGTAGTTGTTAGCATATCTGTGGTCAGTTGTAGCAGTTGCTTTCGAGGTCAGTTGTCAGGGTCACCTGTGGTAATCAGCTACAGTGGGCATGTGGTGGCCAGTTGTAATGTCAGCTTTAGTGGTCACTGGGGTGGTGAGCGTATGGTCACTATTGTGGTCTGATGTAATAGTCAGCTGTAGCGGTCGCTATGGTGACCAGTTGTAGTGGTCACTATAATGTCAGTCACGGCGGTCATTGCAGTGGTCACTGTGGTGGTGAGCCATAGTGTTTACTGCTGTTACCTGTAGTAAACACTGCAACTAGTCACACCAATGACCACCACAGTGACCACTACAGTTGACCACCAGAGACCATTATAAGTGACTACCGCACTGACCATCATGGCTGACCATCACAGTGAACAAACACTACAACCGACCACTTTAAAAAAAAAAAAAAGGAAGAATCTTCTTTGATTCCACTGGTCTATAGAATAAACAGCAAACTCCTTTGAAGGACAGTCAAAACCTTCTGAATTGTTCTCAAGGGGGGGCTCTCTGCACCCCTAGAAGATAAGTAATTCAAACGGAAGTATTAGGAAAAGGCTCCCCTCCCCCTCTTGGTCGCTGAGCAGGGGCGTCTCAGCTTGGTTCTTATTGTTTGTCAAACACAGTGACTAAAAGCAGCTGGGAGGGAGGGGTTCATTTCCCTATCTTAACAGTCCATCCTCATGGGAGGGCAGGGCAGGAGCTCAAAATGGGAAGCTGGAGGCAGAAACTGAAGTAGACGCTGTGGCGCTCACCAGCTTGTTCCTCAAGGGAGAGACAGTCAGCCCACTGATACAACCCAGGGTCACCTGCCCGCGGTGGCTGGCCCCTCCCACATCAGTCAGTAATCGAGAAAATGTGGGCCGGGATGGGGGCGCACGCCTTTATTTCCAGCACTCAGGAGGCAGAGGCAGATGGATCTCTGTGAGTTTAAGGTCAGTCTGGTCTATAGAGTGAGTTCCAGAACAGCCAGGGCTGCACAGAGAAACTCTGTCAAAAAAAAAAAAAAGAAAAGAAAAGAAAAAAAAGAAAAAGAAAAGAAACCAAAACAAACAAATAGAAAGAAACAAAGAAACAAACAAAAGGAAGAAAAGAAAAGACCCATAGGCTCATATGATGGAGGCATTTTCTCAATTAACATTTCTCCCTTGCAAGTGGCTCTTGCTTGTATCAAGTTGACATAAAAATTAACCAATCTAAGTAGCGGTGAAGACACCAATCCCGGTGACCTGAGTTCAGTGTCTGAGAACACAGGATGGAAGGAGAGAGGCAACTCATGGAAGGCCAGGGGTCAGGCCCTGCCTTCCAACATGACAAAGCATGACTCAGGTTATGTTCCTCTGACTCAGCTTTGACTCCTGTTCGGCCACATCCCTGATGACTGATGTGTGTGTGTGTGTGTGTGTGTGTGTGTGTGTGTCCCGCACACAAAGAGGGAATACAATACTGAGCATGGGCAGGTGAGAGTGTGAGAAATTCATGACTGAGCAGAGGTATGCTGGCCACTGAATGTGGTCACTGAATGACAAAGTGACCACCACTGAGTCACCATTGTCATTGCTCCAGTGAGGGTGCTAAAGTTTTGGGGGAAGTTTGAAGCCCCCAGTGACCAGGTGACCAGTGGTGCTTGTCTGCAAAAGGGTGCTCTGATAAACCCCAGGGCCACACCAAGCATCAGTCTGTAGGAAGCTCAGGCCTTTGTCCCAGCACCCTGCCATGCGGTCATTCTGATGTCTGCATCCTCACCCGTCTGCAGCTGAGATCTTTATGATCAGTAAGCTGTGTCGGGGAGACTGGGTAACCAAAGCCCAGTGTCATCATGTGCCCTGCTAACTACCCATCAGCACCTGGGTATACCAGCTGACACAGCAGGGCTGACATGCAGCACCCACTGGCAAATACGACGAGCAGAAGACCAAAACTGGCCAAGGGCACTGAGTGGCCTTTCTGAGCTGTCCCATGCAGAAGGGGATGGCTTCTGGAGATCTCATGACATGATTGTCCCTGTGGAGAGGCTCAGTCTCAGACAAGGGCCACCCTCTCAGGCTGACAGCAGCTTCCGGTGCTGAAGATCTCTGTCCTGAAGAAAGCCCACTGAGCACATGGAGGAGGGAGCTGGGGGGGGGGGTGTTTCAACTCTGTGACTGCCCTTCACTCTCAGAAGTCTCTATCACCCATCACTTCCCGGCTGGGCAGGACTACAGGCTTCCCAGGGTGGGATTCCATGCTGGCTCCTTTCCCATGGCCCCACTGACGCTCTGGGCTGCTCTAATGCATGGGTGTCATTCACCCCTCTCCGCGGCTCATAGTCTTCCCAGACAAGACCTACAGTGAGGTCCAGTTTCTCACCATGGCCCATGTGGGCCTGCAAGAGCCCCCTATCCCTCAGTTCTGCCTCCCTCTCCCTCCTGTCCTTCTCTGTCACTCTCATCCACGTCTGTCTCTTCAGGCCTGTTGTCCTTGCTATTTCTTCCAGACCTCGATGTATTTTATTTACAACATGCAACTTGAATCTAGCACCTCATACTTGCCTGGCAAACTCTTGGCTACTGAGGTAAGTAAGTCCCCAGTTTTTTGAACTCGCTCATTCAGTGACATACACAAGCCTTGAAGCCACCGGTCTTCCTGCTCAATCTCCCAAGTGCCTGGGATATGGGCCTGGGCATATTGGGAACTCCTCGAAGCTGCCTCTGCCGGCTTCAAACCTCCCATGTGGCTCCGTGGCCCTGAGCACACTATCACCCCGCCCGGCACTCCGAAGCCGCTTCTCAGTCAATCTTCTCCCGGTAGAATGAGCCCCAGGAGGATGGGCACCCTGGCAGCCTCTGCTCCCGGCAGCTTTTACACAAGCACTCACGCTGGGTGTTTCACGCATTCCAAGAAGGGTCTGGGATTATGTCTCCTTCCTTCCTCTCTCTGGTCCAGCTCTTCCTGTTTTCTGTCTGAAAAAAGGTTTGCTGAGACTTCGCTTCTCATCCTTTCCCTTCCTTCCTTTCTTCCGTGCTGCGGATGGAGCCTTACGCATGCGCATGCGCAGCAAAGGCTTGACTGAGGTTTCGCTGTTCAGTCCCCTCCTCCTTCCTCTATGCTTCTTCGTTCATTTTAATTTTTGAGACAGGATCTCTGTGACCCAGGCTGACCTTGAAGTTGCTATGTAGCTGAGGGTGGTCTGATATCACACACTCTCTGTGTCTGTCTCTGTCTCTGTCTCTCTGTCTCTCTGTCTCTCTGTGTCTCTCTCTTTGGTTTGGTTTGGTTTTGAAGACAGGATTGCCTGTACCACTATCTATCTGGAACTCACCCCGTAGACCAGACTAGCCTGGAACTCAGAGATCCACCTGCCTCTGCCTCCAGAGTGCTGCAATTAAAGGCGTTACCACCGCCCCAGCCTAAATGCTTTTAAATAAGTATTTTTAAGGACATCACTTGCCTTGTTGCTTGGACAAAGTACCTGATAAAATCAGCTTAAGGAAGGATTTGTTTTTGCCAGGCGTGGGGTGCAGTCTGTCAGGGCACGGCAGCCAGGACTTTGAGGTGGACTTTGAGGTGGCTGGTTCCACTGCGCCCAGTCAGGAAGAGAAAGGAATGGTGGTGTTCTGCCCCCTTTCTCCTTTTCTTCTGTTCAGGAGCCCAGCCTACGAGCCAGTGCAGCTCAGGTGCAGGGAGGGTATTCCCTCCTCAACCAACCTGTCTAGAAGCTTGCTCACAAACGCGTTTCCATGGTGATTCAGAGCCTGTCAAGTTGACAGCTGATAGGAATCCTTACATGAAGAATTTGGAAACTCCTGATGACTTACTCCTGAGAGTATTAAGTGCAATTGGCCCGAAAATTCAGTAAATCGGTGGCTGTGTCTCTCCTACCCTACCCCGCCCCCCACAAAGCTAACACTGCCCTCCTTTGCCTCTGAGAACCCATTTCCTGGTCGTAGGGCATGCTGAGTGAACAGTAAGTCTCTATAGAAAGGAAGCCTTGAGATGTTTGGCCAAAGGAACACAGGCCTTCTTAGAGGCCTCCCCCAAACTCCCAGGCTCTCTGAGGCTGTATGTTTACCTAAGGTGGCTTGGGAGTTATTAAAGTTATAGCAAGCAAAGGAACCAAAGGCTCCTACAGCCTAGTTTCATGATGTCACCACTATAAGCCCGGCCCTCAGACTGCTGGCTCCTCAAACCCTGGCCCCTGGACACTGCAGTGTCACAGTTCAGTGAAATGGTCTAACGACCTCTAAAACTGTAAGCAAGTCAATTGAATGCTGTTTTTAGGAGGCTGGAGAGACGGTTCAGTGGTTAAGAGCACTGACTGCTTTTTCCAGAGGTCCCGAGTTCAAATCCCAGAAACTACATGGTGGCTACAACCAGCTGTAATGGTATCTGATGCCCTCTTTTGGTGTGTCTGAAGACAGCTACAGCGTGCGCGTGTGTGTGTGTGTGTGTGTGTGTGTGTGTGTGTGTGTGTGTGTGTGTGGTATGTATGTGTATTATATATATAAAATACTTTCTTACGAGTTGTCATGGTGTCTCCTTACAGCAGTAAACAGTGACAGAAAGCTAGTAAGGACATTTCATTCATTCATACACCATACCTTCAGTAGCATCTCCTGTCACATCCTGTTGTAGACAGCAGTGAGAACCAATGGCCCTTCCCCCAGGAGTTACCAGGATAGGAAAACACAGATCAGTAAGCCAGAAAACAAACAAAACACCAACCATCATCTTGGGGACACTGGCACAAAGACAGGCTAAACTTGTTTGTTTGTTTTTAGATAGTCTCACTACATAGCCCCAACTGGCCTAGAACTGGAAACACAGACCAGGCTGGCTGTGAACTCATAGAGATCCTCCTGCCTCTGACTTCTGAAAGTTGAGCCACCACCACACCCAGCTCAGGATGAGTATTGACTGGTAACCCAGCAGGGGACAAAGGCTCCTCCTTCACTGTGACACACTTGAGGGGCACTGCCCCACCCCCATAGAAAGCAATACAAATGTTTTGTGTGTGTGTTTGGGGGAAATGTAAAAGGACCCGACTGCTCCTATTACGGTGTAGAAAGTTTATTGTATATAAAAGGGAGAGGGTAGCCAGAGGTAGGGACATCTCAAAGTCCAGAGTTAACGTGACCAAGCCATACCATGTGATGAGGACGAGCAGAGAGCCAGGAGGCCAAGAGGCCGAAAGGCAAAAAGGCTCAAACCAAATGTCTAGGTTATATAGGAATCAGAGATGCTAGAGGAAGAGAAGCCCGGTCCCTGGCTGGAGAAGTTTGGGATATGCCAACCAGCAGGACCCACTAGCAGGTAGGGACTGAGGGATGCTGAGAGAACCTGGCAGCCAGAGTATGCTTTGATATGTAGTGGGCTTCTCAGCAGTTTGTCCTTAACTGTGTGAGAAGCAAAATGGAGCAGAGAGCGGGAGAGCAGTGCCTTAGCCTGGGTGTTCACACAGGACTCTCAGGGGAGGTGACACTTGGCCCTACAGAAAGCAGCTGTAGAATTATAAGGTAACGGACCAGTAAGAGGGCGTTTTCCAAATCATTAATGTATTCCCAACACTTGCAGATATGTAGGCAAACTATTAGAGGGAACTCACCCCGCCCCCAACATAAACTCATTTATTGCTTTTAGAATAAATTACTTTTAGGCTATGCCTGGAAAAGCTTTTAAGAGCCCACAACAAAGGGCAGCTGGGAAAGCCCCTGCTCCGGTTTCAGACTTTCCCTGGGTGGTGCTGAGCAGCTACTTTCTGACCTCAAAGCAGCTTCCTTGGCCTCCATTTCCCTAAAGCAATTGCCTCCTGAGTCATTTCAAGTGTAGTGACTTTCAGGTTGGCACTTAGCAGAGGCAGCAAAACACCCATAGTGAAGTACAGCCTTGACCCCGCCCTTGGTCCCACAGGAGACTCAGGTGAAGGCTAAGTGAACTATGAGGATGAGAGGGAGGGATGGCGACATCTGCACAGCACGCTCTGCACAAACAGGGCGCCCCAGGCCACTTTCTTATTGAGGAACATTTCCAGGGAAGGTCATTCTGCCGGGCGTGGTAGTAATGGAGCCTGTCCCAGACTGTCCCAGACCACCACACCCACCAGCAGGATGACTCCTCTCCCACTGGCATGGAGACTACCCCTGCTGTGCTCAGCTAGCTCCTCCCGGGTCTTCCTGCCACCTTCCTTGGAGCAGAGTACCTGGGTCACCCACCACCCATCTCCATTCTCTACTTTTCAACCCATTTCACTTTTGGGCTGTATTCAATGATTCTTGAAATGCCCAACTTTTCCTGTCCTGTGTCCCCTGAAGCCACAGCTCTTCAGGGGATGCAGGACAGTTCCATGCTTCCTGCTGTCAGCCCCATAGACCCCACCCAGATCCAAGCATCTTTTCTTCTGTAACCCCCCACCCCATTCTCAGAACTCCTGCACCCCACTCCCCCGAGGAACTGATCCACTATGCCTGGATGGCTTTCCCTGATGCCCTCATCAGGTCATACAACTGCCCACCTGCTGTTTTTGCTTGGTTGTCTCCAGTCCCTTAAACACAATACAGAAAATGGTACCACACAATGGGGAAGCTGGCAGCTCCCATGGGCTTCCCCATCCTCCAGGTCTGGGGTCCCACCCTAGCCTCTTTCTCCTTCACGCCTTACCACCCTGACATCTTTGTTCCTCACCCTTGCCCCCCAGCGGGTGACATCCCTAGAAACTGTGTGAGGTCCTACCATATACAGCCCTGACTCCATCATTCTTAGTGTGTGCCCTGCCTCCTTCCCTGTCCCACAGGTCCTGCTGAGCTTTGCCTGCGTTCTGTTGCTGTGGGCATGTGGCTTCCCTCACCCAGCTCTCCAGTTCCACCTCACAAGGCTTCCACCTTGACCAAGTAAGAACCAGCCAGCAGCCTTCCCCGGGACACTCTATGGACTGAGAGCAGCTTCCTAGCATCCTCAGAGAGCTTGCTTTGAGGTCTCTTATTTTGTTGGCAGTGCCTAGATGCAGGGCTGTGTCCTCTATTGTGAAGAGAATACTTGGGTAGTGGGGATCAGGGGGTGGGTAGAGAGATAGCTCAGTGGTTAAGAGCATGGACTACTCTTTCGAAGAATCTGGATTCAATTCCCACCGACAACATGGTGGCTCATGGTCATTTATAATGCAGTTCTAGGTGGATACAGGTTGGATACAGACATTCAGGCAAAACATCTGTACTCATTGGAGGGAGGGAGGGAGGGAGGGAGGGAGGGAGGGAGGGAGGGAG
>JANHMN010000002.1:227619217-227655138 GCA_030674055.1 Rhabdomys pumilio
ATCCATCCATCCATCCATCCATCCATCCATCCATCCATCCATCCATCTTTCCTTTCCTTCCTTTCTTGGGTAGGGTTGCACTATGGAGTCCTAGAATGCCTAGAACTCTCTATTTAGACCAGGCTAGACTCAAACTCACAGAGCTCTCCCTGCCTTTGTCTTGATTGTGGGGATTAAAGGAATGTGGCACTACTCCTGGCTATTAAGAGAGTTGGGGTTTTTTTCCCTTGTTTTTGTTTTTTAATTATTCATTTTCTTTCTTTGTTGCAATAAAACATTTTTCCAACCCTATGGAAAATTGTGGTATAATAAAGACTTCTGTGTCAAACTTGACCAATTTTTTCTACTCTCTGGCATACAGACCAAGTCAACTGTATGGTTTCTCTTAGGTGATCCACCCCCCACCCCCCACCCCCGCCCCCTGCAACCCAGGCTGGCCTTAAACTTGCATCTTCCTGCATCAGCATCCCATTAAGGTTCCAAATGTCCTCTCTGACTCAGCTTCTGTGTTGACCCTCTTTCAGAAGGCCATCCATCCCTCTTTGTGTCTAGTGAGGATGATACTATAATCGTATTACTGTTAGCCTGGAAGATCCTAACAGACTAATGGGGTTATCCATTCTCTGAGAATTTCAGTTTCTAAGAAGGCATCATCCTAGTTTATATTAGCACCCAACTTGCCAAACATTTGAGATCAGAGCCAAGTTTCCATCAGAGTAGCCAAAGATCCAGAGAAAGCACTAAAACCTACCCAGTCTGAGGCATACACACAAGGCTTTCCAGAGCAGTCTGAAGGCGGAGGCTTCCCTCCAGTCTACACAAAAGGCTGCAGCTAACGCTTGTCCCCAGCCCCAGAGAGCAATGCAGAACGTACAGAAGACAGAGATGGGTGGCACTCCTCTCCTGTGATCTATGGCAGAAGAATGCCTGCCTGACAAAGCTGTGAGTTGATGGATGTAGTTGGTACTTGCTTTTAGTCCTAGTACTTGGGAGGCAGAGCCAAGTAGATCTCTGTGAGTTCCTGGCCATCCAGGTCCACATAGTGAGACCCTGTCTCAAAACACAGTTGCAGGAGACGTTTCATTTTGGATATATCTAAATTGCCAAATAAACCTAAGTCAAAATATATTAAAACTAAAAACCCTGTAAACGATCAAGGATCACGATTCAGGGGTATATATAGGCCCCAGTTGGCTATGTAAGAACTTAAAGCATCCAGTGACTATCTCATGTCCCCCAAGCCATTATTTGGTTTATAGATCTACCATGCCATTTACTGGGCTGGAGAGATGGCTTAAGAGTTCAGAGCATGTATTACTCTTACAGAAGGACCTGAGCTCAATCCCCAGCACTCACTTCGGGTGGGTCTCAAACGCCTGTAACTCCAGCTCCAGAGATTCTAACACATGTGTGACTAAAGGTAAAATAAACCTTAGGTCCAAGTCCTTGTGTTTGGCATGACTTAGAAGAGTCCATGAAGCCTGTAGGGCCTGTGGTGCATGCCTGCAAGTTCAGAGTTCACAAGTGGAGACAGGAAGACTAAGGGCTCAAGATCATCGTTGGCTTTATAGCAAGACCTTCAGGGCCAGCCCATGGACTCTTGTCCATACACACAGGTACCACACCCCTGAGTGCAAAGGGACCTTGACCACTTCCGTTCTTGCCACTCCAACGCCTATCATGACACTCTATAAGCAGCTCTGTAAGGGCCATGACCTCACACAATGCCCTGCTGCATCCTGGTCTTTCAGAAAGCAACACGTCACTACAACAAAGTATTTGCTCTGGAAGCAAAGAGGAAGAGGAGGAAGGACAGCCAACATCACCTCTGTAGGCATTCCCAAACTCAAATGACCATTCCCAAGTCAGTGTTATGGTTACCCTTATCAAGGCCATTCTCACAGAGCAGTTACAGACAAGAAAGGAAACATACAAACAAGTAAAGGGATGGACGAACAGGTCGGCAGTTGAAACCTATCCCATACTGACACCATGCTGGCAACCATATCGCTCAGAAATGCAACAAAAATTAAATTACGGTGGCTGTAATAGATTTGGCACTTTATTTTTAAATCCTAACAAGACTGCCAGGGGGAGTACATTTATCGAGGGATGGAGCTTAGCAGCAGCCCTGCTCACTCAGAGGCCAATTAGCATTTCCCATCTTGCCTCATAACAGCATCTCTGGGTGCTCAAAGCCTCTTGGGATTCTGGATTTGCAGCTCCTGGCCTGTGTTGTGCTAAAAGATCAGAGTACCAGGAGCTAGGCATGCAGGGCTAACCCAGCAAACCTGTCTTGCTTTGTTTAGTTTCTTTTCCTGTCTGAAGATTAAAACTCAACATGCTAAACTGGGTCTGGCGGTACGTGCTGATAATCCCATCCCATGACAGGCAGAGGCAGGAAGTTTAGGGGTTCAAGGTCAGCATCAAGGCCTGCATCAAGGCCAGCCTGGGCTACATGAATCCCTATATCAAAACACCAATGAGGCTGGCAAGATGACTTCGTAGGTTAAGGAACTTGTTATCAAGCCTAATAATCTGGGTTTGGTCCCCAGAACCCATACAGTAGAAGAGAACCAGTTCCTACAAGTTATCCTCTGAGCTCCACAAGCACACCACGGCGTATGCACGATTACAGGCATGCTTTTGTTTTAATCCCAGGTGTAGGATATGGGGCTGCTTCAGACTGTCCACAGCAGTGGACTTTAATTTGTCTTGTGCTCTAGCAAGAACATGATTTTGCCAGCTGCGGATAGTTTCTGCAAGTGTCTGATGTTTAGAATTCCGAAGACTCTGGAAAGGTTTTATAAATGCTAGACAGAGAGAGCCCAGAGAGGGCTGTGGTTGCTCCTGCTGCTGCTGGGTGCAGTAGGTCACGTTGTTGTGCACAAAGAGATGACAAGGAATGGATATCCTAATGGCAAAGATCAAGCTTGCCCGAAGGAACTCGCCACTCCTAATCAACAGCCAACTTAGCCTACTTGGGAAACTCCAGGTCAGACGGCGACTAAGGAACCTGAAGCTGACCTCCATGCATGACACATAGTTACCTGAGGTTTAGTTTCTCTTCTTGCCTAGTCTTTCCCTCCTGACTCATCTTTAAAGTCAGCCAAAGCTAGATCTGGAGAGATGATTCAGCAGTGAAGAGCACTGGCTGCTTCTCCAAAGGTCTGAGGTTTGGTTGCCAGCACCCACAAGATTCTTAGCCATCTATAACTCCAGTTCCAGGGTATCCAGCATCCTCTTCTGGTCTTTAGGTACCAGAAGCCCACATGGCACACAGACACACATGCACGCCAAATACCCATACAGAATAAAGGAGGAGGCAGGCAGGCAGGCAGGTCAGCTGGACCAATATTCATCATCAGCAGGGCCACCTGAGCCTCTTAGTTCAATGTCAGGAGTTTGCAGCTGTGGGCTCCATCCTGCCGCCTGGAAGATCACTGAAGGCTTGGTAATCCCTCATTTAGGCTGTCTTGAGGCTATCCCAAGTCATTCCTGAATTCAAACACCCACAGGCCTTTCCAGAGCCTTAGAGTCTGTCCACTATGCTCTAACTCATAGCCAGTCCCGTACAACACTGCATACCTCTGGAGCCCTCCCACAGAACAGCTGTCTACTGAAGGGCAAATGCCAAGCCCGTTAGGGATTATAACACAAACAGGTGTGCCAGTGTTTCCACACCTGTAATCCTAACAATCAAGGGCTGATGCAGGAGCTGACACACTAAAGGCCAGCCTGGACTACACAGTAGAAGTCCGTCTCAACAAAACCAACAGAATGTTGTAAGTTCCAACTACAACCTTCTACCCTGGACACCCCTAAGCCAGCTTTCCAGAAGCAGCTTGCTAATGTGCAGTTAGAACAAACACACTCAAGAAAATGATGTTCCCAGCAAGACACCAAGGCTCCCTGTGGAGATGAGAATGTGTCTGCATTTTGGCCCAGTAACTGACACTAGGAGCAATACAGGCAGAGATGAAGTTAGGCTATTAGCTGAGGCTGTGCTAACTCTGCTCCAAGACAGGATGAATGCCCAGCTCTAGACAGTCCTATCAGTCCATTTCAGTCTTCCAAGTACACCCATGAGCTACAGACAGGGATATAAAAAAATGAAAGTCAGAGCTGGGAATGGAGCTCAATGCCTGCTTCTTGTGTGTGAAGCCCTGGGTTCAATTCCAGCACTATGAAAAGAAGAGATGGAGGCCGCTTAGTGATGACTGTCCCAGGGCTGGCATAGGGTAAGCAAGGAAGCAAACAAAAGAGTCCTGGGATCAAAGCAGAGCTGGACTGTCACAGATGAGCAGAAGGTGTGTTAGCCCCACCCTTTGTTCCTCTACTGTCCCAAGAGCATAGGAACAGTCCTGTAGTAGTCATAAGACAAGCACTAGCCATAGCTTCAGAGGTATACCCTCTGGTGTGGGAGCTCTCTGAAGGACAAGCCTAGTAAAGAATCAAGAGATTTAAGAAGACAATCAGCCCATGCACAGTGACATCCAGCATCACTAAGGCCAGGAGCCAGCTAGGGTTGTGGCCGGGCTTCCCAGACTTCTCTCCTGCACACATCTTAGTCAAGAAGAAAGTTAATTAAGACTTGATTGAGTTTTGTCTAACTTTGACAAAAGAGGCTTTACGATAATCCCTACTTCACGGAAGCAGGACAAGAGCACTTCGGAGAACCTTGACCACCTGCCTGTCGGTCTGCCTCACTGTGAGCACCGCTGACGCTGTGTGGCGATGGTAGCAAGAGTTCTGGAAGCCCAGCAGAGGCCTTCTAATCTCCTGAACAGACTAATCTGACTCCATGCTTACTATATGCAGAGACAACAGAACAAAGGACACCTCATCTTTCTTGTCCCCCACGCCCACCCATAGCTACCTCAGAAATGCTGGGATGACTAAACAGATTATGAGAATTGACCAGACTGGTCTCTGAGACAGTAGTCTAGGCCCAGCTCCATTTGCAGTGTGAGTGTGCACCGCAGACAGGCTCTCACTATGCAATCTAAGCTGTCTTGCAACTATATAGACCAGGCTAGCCTCAAACTCAAGAGATCTACCTACTTCTGCCTTCCCAGTGCTGGAATTAAAGATGTGTGGCTTGACCAGTTTCGTTTTTAAAATGACCTCTTACCTCTAGCTTTCTTTCCAACCCTTTAAAAACTTGAACAGAACTTTTGTGAAACTGTTAGTCCTGATATGAAACTGAACATTAATCTTCATCTGACCTGCTACTCTAACACTGCCAGCTCTTAGACAAGCTGAATGCTGGCTAAACAAACAAGTGTCCTGGTCCTGTTTGAGCTAGCTTGCTTGCTTGCTTGCTTGCTTGCTTGCTTGCTTGCTTGCTTCCTTCCTTCCTTCCTTCCTTTCTTTCTTTCTTTCTTTCTTTTCTTTCTTTCTTTTGTTTTTGTTTTGTTTTTCGAGACAGGGTTTCTCTGTATAGCCCTGGCTGTCCTGGAACTTACTCTGTAGACCAGGCTGGCCTTGAACTCAGAAATCCGCCTGCCTCTGCCTCTCAAGTGCTGGGATTAAAGGTGTGCGCCACCACTGCCCGGCATTGACTGAGCTTTCTGCAGTGGACTGGACTGGAGTCCTGAGCTCCAGAGTCAGGTTCTCCATTGCACATGGTCCCAGTGGAGACTGAGATGTGGCAGAGCACTCAGTCAGGCTGAGAGGCAGCACAACAGAGTGCTTACCCAGGACCTAGAAGGCCCTAGGTTAAAACCCAAGCACTATCACCAAACCCAAACAAACAAACAAACAAAAATAAAACCTATGAACTAAGTAAACCTTGGAGCTTGAAAGGCTCAGAGGTTAGAAGCACTAACTGCTCTTCAGAGGACCTAGATCTAGCCTCTGAGAAATGGCTTTTTTGTATCCTATTATTATTACTGTTGTTGTTGTTATTGTTGTTGTTATTGTTCTTATGTATTAGGTAGGTCTCATGTAGCCCAGGCTAGGCTAGCCTTAAACTTGATTTATAGGTGAGGATAAATTTCTGTTTCCCTGTCTCTTCTTCCTTCGTGCTGGGATTACAAGCATTTACCACCACATCAAATCTACGCAGTACTGAGAACTAAGTCTATGCAATGCCAAGAATCTAAGCCATGCATGTTCAACTGGGTACATCAGTAGCCCCTATATTGATTTCTTAGCATCTTTTACTTATCAACATTTGAGTGTCCACCGCGGTAAACAACAGTACTCCAAAGGCATTAATATGGACATAGAGTGAGTCTGGCCTCCATAAGAAGAACACCTGGACCTAAACACTGGTTTTGCTTCAAGCTATCGGGGCAATCTGGCAAATCTCATTTAAGCTCACTGACAATCTCCCTACCTACACAATGGACAAAGCAATAGTCCCTTGGGTGAGCAAGTGGACATGAGCAGTACTTACTCACACAGTCTACATAGAGAGCTCCAAGACAGCCAGGGCTACAGAGGATGACTGTCTCAAAACAAAACAACAAAAATAACAAGAAAACCCAGACACAGACATGATGGCTCACACCTGTAATCTCAGCATTCTAGTGGCTACTGCAGGAGGACTGCCACAAAGCCAGCCTAGGCTATAGACACCCTTCTGCCTGGGATGCCTGAACAATGCTGAGACCCAGGAAGCCTGTTTTAGATGAAGCATTTAACTTCCTATGTTAACCCCAGCTTTTACATTAAGCCAGGTCAGCTAGAGCTGGGCAGGAAGTTTGACTCACAAGCCTGTGAAGCAGAGTTCAATCCCTGGGTCCAAGGCTGAAAGAGAGTGGACTCCTGAAAGCTGTCCTCTGATTCTTACTACACAAGCATGAAGACCTAAACCCAATTCCCTCCCGGGAAGTTATACTTAATCCCAGCAATGGGGAGGCAGAGATCTGCTTGTCTCTTGTAAGGACAGTGTGAAAGGATTTGTAATTTTACAGACAAACTGGGAACTCAGGAAAGTCATATTCACACTGTCCTGGAAAAGTCAGACAATAACTGCAGCCAACTCAGAAATCAAACGCAGGTCAGCATCTAGACGGAGTTCTCAAATCTGACTATCAGAAGCTGTGCATCGTTTTTAAAGCTTTTTGAGACAGTTTCATATAACTCAGGCTGGCCTTGAACTTCCAATATAGCCAAAAACCAAACAAACAGACAGACCTTGGTCTCTGGATTCTCTTGCTGCAGACTTGAGAGTAAATGAGTATATGTGTCTGTGACCTAAGAGCTGGGATTACAGGTATCTGCCACCAGGCTTAGTTTGTAAAGCCTTAGTCTGTTGAAAATACAAACAAAACAAAACAAAACAAACAAACAAACAAACAACCCCCGAATGCTTCAAGCCAAAAACTGCATGAAAAGTGATCTGCACAGTGCTGAGAGTTCTCCTCATCCTGGATCCCCAGGCACTGATGTTGTCTTTTCTGACTGGGCACCCACAAGACTCCATGGAGCCAGAGGACCACCAAAAGAACCATGAATTACTAATAACACCTTTGGCATCAAAGCAGAATTTGGAAATCTGGAAAATACCCATGGTATAGGAGAAAGCAGCTCTGCCCGGAACCACGCAGCCAGCATCATGGCATCTAGGAAGGTCCACTGTTGCTTCTGATCGCTCCCCTCGCTTCCTGCCCTCTCTCCACGCTGAAGACAGGGTTTCCCTAGGTTGCCCAGACCAGTTCAAATTCTTTCTGCCTTCCAGTTAATTTTAACCTTAATTATGACTTCTTTTTGTCATCTCTCTTGAATTCCAATGCTATTTATTTACATTCTCTGCACTGATTCACTGAGCCAGCGTCAGGTGGCTTCATGCATGAGACTGAGTGGAGACAGAAGGCAGAAAGATCATTGCCAAGCCGGGCAGTGGTGGCACACGCCTTTAATCCCAGCACTTGGGAGGCAGAGGCAGGTGAATTTCTGAGTTCGAGGCCAGTCTGGTCTACAGAGTAAGTTCCAGGACAGCCAAGGCTACACAGAGAAACCCTGTCTCAAAAACAAAAAACAAAACAAAAAAAGATCAATGCAGTCCCTGCCCAGAGCATGCACCCAGCACCTTGAGACCCCAAAGACTGATACCTTCTCAGGTCACAGACACACACTGCTTTAGTTTGCAGCAGCCCAGGGGGTCTCCTCTCAGCTGTCAGTCCCAAATGAGGGTAGCAGGTACTAGCCACAGAGCCAGTCAACAACTCAAAACTCAAATCTACTTTTCTGGTAGCAATAGGAAGTTAGGACTGGTAACTTCTCACATGTTATCAACAAGTCTTAAATGGGGGTGACTTTGCTTCTCAGAGGGCAGTAAATAGTGTTTTCACAGCCATAGGAAAGAATACTACTGGTCCCTAGGGCATAAAGGCCAGGGAGGTTACCAAATGTCCTGCAACTTCCCAAGATAGACACCATCCTGCCTGGACTATCAGCAGGGCTGAGACCCAGGGACCCTGTTTTGGATGAAGTTTTAACTTCTCTATGTTAACCCCACCTTTTAAATTAGGCCAGTCCAGAGCTACAGAGTGAGGCCCTGTCTCAAGAGTTCAATCTCCCTGCCCAAGGTTGAAGGAGAGAACAAACTTCTGAAAGCTGTCTTCTCATAGTCACAGAAAGGTTTTGTTTGTTGGTAACAGAGCAACTCCCCTGTAGCTTCTTTTCTGTAGGACAAGGACAGTGTTGATTTCATGAGACTCAGAAGTAGCTCCTACCATGCTGCGAGCTGTCTTAACTGTGGGAGGGAGGCTCTCTCCAGGTCCTCTCACTGGGTAAAGATTTGCAGAAAGCAGCTTCTGCTTCAGTGATGACTGAGGACCTGTGACAGACCAGAGACTCCTCAGAGAGCAAGACCAACCAGGAAAAACTAAACTTTGGAGAACTGCCAAGGCTAACACAAGGCAAAGAGACAGAATTCTGAAGGAGAATCCCAGGGGTGAGACATCACACTGCAGCTGCTCTGCCCCTTAGGGCTTCGGACAATTCCAGGTACCAAGAAGAAGGCTAAAAAAGTGTGACATACCCTGGCACAGGACCAAAATCATTAATAACAGCAAAGAGCCTTGCAGACCTGTGATAGCATCTCAGATCTGAAGAAACATAGACAAAGGGGACAGGAGGTTCCATTGAAGTGCTTCAGGGACAGTCTGAGTGTCAGGGGACTGGCCAAGAGAAGGTCCTCTGCTGGCAGTTTCAGGACCACCAGAAGGGTGCCAGCAAACCAGAGCAGAAAGAACACGACAAGACCTACCCCTGCGGACAGTTTAGCTGCTGTCAGTCAGCTTTCCATTCTTTTAACAAAGTTCTTTAGATAATTAGTTGATAAAAGAGAAAAACAGTTCATCTATAAAAGAAGATAAGGCAGGAAAGTAGAATGTTCTAGACCAGCCTGGGCTTTGTAGCAAAGAAACAATGGCCGTGAGAGGAACTCACTGCCCACCAGGCTGATGACCCGAGTTCAATCCCTGGAACTCATATGATAAAGGAGCAATTGTCCTCTGACCTCTGCACTTGCGGCATGACATGTCTGTGTTTGTACACACTAATTAAAAATTAATGTTCAAAGACAGTGACACAAGCCAGGGGTGGTAATGCGGGCCTTTAGTCCAAGCACTCAGGAGGCAGAAGCAGACGATCTCTTCCAGTTCAAGGCCAGCCTGGTCTACAGACTATGTTCCAGGACAACCAGAGCTACAGAGAAACCTGTCTCGCCTTGTCCCCCCTTCCTCCTACCCCCCAATTTCCCACCCCCACAAAAGAGAGTGACAGTAGGAACATAAGTTAATTGGTAGATGCCTGGCTAGCATTTTTATGAGGCCCTGAGTTCCATCTACAGGACTGTAAACTGGGCTTGGTGGCAGCACAGGGGAAGTGAGGCAGGAGGACCAGGAATAAAGGTCACCCTCCCAGCTGGAGGAATTGCTCAGAACTCAGGAGCAGTCAATGCTCTTGTAGAGTTCCCATCACCTACATCGGAAGGCTGGAAACCACCTGTTACTTCAGCTCCAAGGGATTTAACACCCTCTTCTGGCCTCTGTGGATACCCATGTATATGACATTTGCTTGGATACACACACATATAATAAAGTAAGTGGCTATCCTTGGCTACACAGTGAGATAAAGGCCAGTATGGGATAGATGAGATCCTGTCACAAAAATACATACATACATACACACACATACACACACACACACACACACACACACACACAGATGCATACATGCATACAATCTAGAATTCAAACTCAAATTAGAAGTAGATTTACTTTAATAGGAGACTATATAGGGGAAAAGGATGATTTATCAAAGTAGAAGACAAAGTAGAAGAAAAAAAATCCATAGAAAATATACAGGCTGAAGTTTGGAGAAAACCAGAGAATTGACCTTGGCAAACCTGCTTTTCCTTCCCTCTTGATACACACAGAGTCGAGCCTGCCCCTTGGTTATCAGTACAGTGTATCAGAGAAATGACCTGTGACTTGGTCTGTGAGAACCCCCCTCTAGTCCCCAAAGCTAACTTAATCATGGCTTTGATAAGGTTCACATACCCTCCCCTCCACCTGCAAGACTGCGGCCTTCCAGGAACGAACTGCTAACACTGAAAGCAATACTTAGTAAGGTTTTAAGAATCTTTAGTTTCCTCTAAATGGCTGATTAGAATCCTTGGGTGGAGCCCATGGCACACAGTCTCTGCTGTGACGTTATTTAACATAAATCAGCAGAATGGGCCTGTGGACTCTTATGTAATAGACAACAGGAAGGCTGGAAAGGATCCAAATGGTGTGCTGTCCCAGGAGGAGTTCCTTGACGTCGGCAATGTATTAAGCTGTTCACTCTTGGGACAACCTATAGATGGGAGAAGTGAGTCATGCCCATGAAAACAATCTCACAAAGAGGAGATATTACCATGCAATCACGTACACAGAGAAGCTCAAGACAATCTCTAAGGTTCTATAAAGATGAGATCCTGGTCTCCTCCTGTGGAATGGAGAGCTGGACAGGGTGGCTGACAGCCAGGAGAGGAAAATAACCTTCGATGCTCTGGGAAGCACAATCTTACATGGGACAAAAGCTTAATTACAATTACAGTTCTACACGATTACAGACATATACTGTGAAAACTACATGTGTGACAATGGCAGACAGCAGTTAATGGACTGTCTCAAAATATAGATGGTTTTCACTGTTTCCACCACAAATTAGTATATAACGGAGGCAACAAATGGGCCAATTGTATGCCATCCACACATTGCATACACAAACTTTTAAGTAAAAAAAAAAAAAAATTAATTTGCATAGCAAAAAAGGCAAAAAGAGCATCAAATTATCAATATGTGTTATCTCAGAGTTCATGCTTTGTTTTGTTCCCAAAATCTCACGGCAGATTATTGGCCTTTTTTTTTTAAATTATCTTAGGTTAAATTTACTTTCACTTGTTATACACATGGGAGCAGCAAGCACCTTTGAGCCGCTGGGCTGGATCTGAAAATATTGGTTTTTTATTCCAAAATAACTAATGGCTACAGAAGGAGAGGGGAAGCTGCAGTCACTGGCTGACCTGAAATAGTCCCTGTGTGAATGACTTTAGCACCCTCCTCTTCAGGTACATCATGTCCTTCCTACCCAGTTTACGTCTCTACAACAAGGCTCTCCCAGCAACAAACGCCCAGGCCTGAGCTGTGGCCAGCCTGTTTAAAGCGTGCCCTACAGTTTCACTTTCTGTCTTCAGTGCTCTCACCTGCCAAGCTTTTCCTCTACTTGCTCACTGAAGACTGGATTCTAGACAGCAGGTGTGTCCAGTGTGCTGTTTCTATTCATACGAAAGCCCTCTGCCTTACCCACACATCTGATATCACCACCATCATCCTGCTGACACTGATGATGGACTGCCAAGTTCCTGGGGGGGGACAAAGACACAAAAGCAATCAATCCTTGCCCTAGAAAATACCTCCCAACCACATGATGGCTGGCTGGTTACCTGGTCACCTGGTCACAAGGCAGTGACTGAGTGGAGCTGGAGACACTATCTGGCCCTCCAGCCATTGGGACTCTTAAGAGCAAGTCAGAAGTGGGCTGTAAGACTCATTTCAGCCGTTTCCAGACAAGTTAGGAAGTTCTGCTTCTCTCACTTCAAAGCCCCCTTTTCCACAAAGGAAATGGGCTTGGATGGACAGCACAGGGTATCTGGGCTCTGCCTAATGCAGTGAAGGCTTACTAGAGGGCACAGCAAGTCAGGGCCAGCGCTTCTACACAATCTGCTTTTGTTTTTCCAGAGTTTAGACCTCTTTCTAATCAAAAGGCTCAAGACCAGTGACTAAAGCACTGCACTGGGTTAACATCCGGTTCAGTCTCATCAACAGAGACCACAGAGTAGAGGGTGGGGGACCGGAAGGGGACAACCTATGAGATTCTGTGGCAGCACTACCCCATGCCAGTCAGAAGGGGAAATCCTGGTGGGAAATTCTTGGTTCCATCTGAGCACCCGGGCTGCTAAGTTCGAGGCACCTGCAACCCCGAGTGACAGAATGCAAACACTCTTGGAGGGCTTTACAGCAAGCAGGCATTAGGAAGGTAAACTGACAAGCAACAGAGACCACAAGGCAACTTAGGGACAAACAAGACAGCTTCTCACACCACATAAGACTCTTTGAAAAGTCGTGGGCTAAATGGTTTCTTTGTTACCTGGAGGTAACTAAAAGTGAACAGTTCACAGGAAGCAATCAAAACATCCAGGTTACCAAGAGACACAGGAAAGATACAGCAATCTCAAGCATGTTCTGTCACGTGGCTCATGCCTTAACACAGACAGGAGGCAGGGACAGAGGAGCATGTGAGATATCCTGGGGAAGTGCAGAGGCTGGGTGACCAAAACAGAATACCCATTTCAAGCAAGACAAGTTATGATGGCACACACCTGTCATCCTAGCTGCTGGGAGTTGGAGGCAGATAAACTGTTACACTTCCACATTACACTAACCCCAGAGTGCCACACCACTCAGTGGAATCTGAAATTCTCCTTAACCTTTTCAATAGTAGGAATGAAATTAAGTAGATTTGACACCAAAGGGTCACGCATTTTACACAGCAGTGAAGACAACATGCTTTCTTTATGGTTTCCACGTCCCTTATTAGAAACAATCTTATATCCAGATACCATGTTTATAATTACTAAAGAGAAACAGCTCTCCCAGAAAAGAAAGACTACAGCAAAGAGACTGTTTTGGAGGGCAGAGGCTAGAGGATCTGGAGCTCAAGCCTTGGCTTCTGAGGGAGAGGGGAGGACAGGGACTGTAGTATTCTCCAGAAACCCAGCCCTGCCGCACTTGCCATTCTTCACCTCTCAGCCTTGTCAAGTGCCTGAGTTCATAGAAAGCAGAAATTAACTGGGCGACTGAGATGATTATGAATAAATTAGTGGCATTTCCTTTACCACTCTTAAAAGTTGACTTAATGGTTTAAAAATATTGTTGCATCAGAACAAGAATGGCAACGTGTTAAAACCCAATCAAACATGATTCACTCCAGAATGTTCCATGTCTGATAACAGCTTACATCAACAATCTGCTGGCAATCATCACAATCCAATGAAAAGTCCGTTTTCCAACATACGAGTCACACCTGAACCGTCAGCTCTGACAGTGCCACCTGCTTTACTGTTTCAATTAGCACTAATAGGTTAACAGAGCTAAGAACACTAAAATTAGATCTGTGTTTAACTGGTAGCCACCGGCAAGGATCTTGAACAGAAACCACAAGGGCGGGAGCCAGGGCAGCAGGAGCTTTGGCAGGCCTTTTCCCTTGCAAGCACAGACTTGGCCCTACCTTAGGCTACTGTAAATTAAGCACTGAAGAAATTAGCAACAGCTTCTTAGAAAAATGGCCAAAGGACATGCCAGCACACAGGTGCTGTCCTCAAAGCGGCGCCCCCCTTCAGGTTTGCCACAGCCTGGGAGACATGGCCCCTGCAGAAGCTCTAAACTGCAAGGGTTTGAGTGAAGAACAGAAGTGGTGGGAATTTCATTGCGATCAAGAGCTTCAGGCCCTGCGTGCACCATTCACTATAGATCCTAATCCATAGGCAGGAAGCTTTGCACTCACCCACCCATCCCTCTTCCCTTTGTGTATGGTAGCTAGGGTACAGAGACAGGAAGGGGACACTTGTCTGAACTCATGCCGCCAGACTTCAAGCATCCACACACAATAGGTATCTCAATCCTCCCTGTGGACGTACCTACCCACTGTCTGTCATCCTTTTTCATAGACATGCACCTGAGTGGGCAGGCCACATGAAGGAATGAAGCCAGGCACTCAAAGCTTCAAAAGTCCAAGTTACAGCCGAGCAGACCCCAGGTTTGCGTTCTGCTTTCTGCTGGGGCAGAGGGGGACTCTTCTGACCGTTCCACTTTGTTTCATGATAAGGTCCCTAGTCACATCCTGGACTATGCTACTGACTTTACTGAAACTTTGAAGTTTTCTATAATAAAGTAATTACTAAGGAAACAAATTAGTTTGACCCCAAAGTAGCTCTTAACCTCGAGTTAATCTTCCCTAGTGACAAGTAAAATTCAAACAAATACAAATATTCTAATTCCTACAAATCTTAAAATTCCTAATACTTTAAACCAGAGTGAAAAGAAGCCAGGCTCACCAACTCAACAGCAAAACAACAGCAAACACCTCCCTCCCACTTCTCACAGGCTCACACTGGTAACCCAGGCTGGAACCTTGTGGTGAGGGATCCAGCAGCCCCTGCAGATAACACCATGATGGCCCTGGTCTTGCTGCCATAAAATGGATCTCTCTACCTTCTGATCATGAATATGGAGCATGGGACACTAGAGTCCCTGAGGAACAGACTTTCCCACATGAGCGTGCAGCCTCATGCAGCCTCATAACAGGCTTGGTTCTTCACTCTCCTTCAAACGAGCACAACAGGGAACTACAGAGCCTAAGCAGAAACTGTCTCCTGAAGCATGGTGAGGTACATCTATGATTACATCACTCTAGATTCTGAGGCAGGAGGATTGCCATGAGTTAGTTCCAGGCCAGCTTAAATCTTAGCTAAAAACAAACTCAGAGGGAAGACAGGAAGCATGTCTGAGTCCCAAAGACAAAGCCTGAAAACACTGAAACATGGGAAGCGTAGACCAAAGGACTCTTCTAGTTAGAACTAGAAATGATGCCCGCTGCAGCTTGTAGTCTACATCAGGGCAGACTGCTTTTGTATGTTTATCGATTATTTTACCTTAAAGACTAGAGCTTAAGGATCAACGGAGCACTACTGCTTCCTTCACCTAAGAAATGCAGTATCACAGTTTTCATACATAGCATATGCACTGCGCTTTACTGTGTGATTTGAAAAAATGGTTAAGACCCATCTTGAATCCTAAATTGGGAGGGGAGATATCTCCCACTCATCAACAGCCCACAGACCTGTCCCCCATATAGCCAGCAAGCATCTGACTTCAGTAGGCAAGACGACTCTGAAACTCTGTTATGATTCATACTTTTGATCATAATCAGCATTTTAATAGATCCATAATGTTTGAATCTTGAGTTCCTTGCCTTGAAGGTTACTAGTAGTGAAAGCATTGGTATACTCTAGCAAGAGAGAACACTCAGGATCTCAGACACACCCACCTTCACTCCCCTTTCACTTGCCAGCAAGTCTTTCTAGAGCACAGGGTGGTACGGGAGGCAAGGTTACAACAGTGACCCACAGCATCAAGACCCATGAACTTGATACTGAATGAGAGGCCTGGCCAGCACAAAGCTGGTACAGAGAAACCAATCCTGAACAGTCTGTGCTGGAGACATGCTGCAGGGACAGGAAACAGGTTCATGATGCAAGACAAAAGCTTTCTGAGCACCTACTGTGTCACTGATTGATGTGGTTTCACTATGTAGCTCCAGAGAGGCCTTGAACTCTCACTCCCCTGTCTCTGCCTCCCAAGTACTAGGATTGCAGTGGTGCGCTGCTGTGACCTCTGTATTTACAGACTTCAGGAGCTAGAGGGGCTCAGTGGATAAAGCTGTGAGCTGTTTCTCCAGAGGACTGAGTTCAGTTCCCATCACAACTGCTGGTAACTCCAGCTCCAGGGGATCTGATTTCCTCTTCTGCCTCCACACACATAATCAATCATACATATACATACAAATAAACAAAAAGAAATAAATCTTCGTGCTAAAGAGCTGACTCAGGGGTAAAGGACTTACTGTTTGGAAAACAGATGAACCTATATTTTCCAAATCTCACTGTATTTGTTTAACCCAGAAACTGTCCTGTCTCTCACATTAAAATGTAGTAGAAAATGTTAAATGTTGAGTTATATTTCAGTCCTACTGAGGGAAATAATCAGCAAACAGGAAACATAAACAATATGGCTTGGCCCAGGATATTTCTAACACTTAAAATACTGAATGGAACACCTTTTTTTTTTTTTAAAGAACACTAGATGAAGGCCAGGCAGTGTTAGCACAGGCCTTTAATCCCAGCACTCTGTGAGGCAGAGGCAGGCAGGTCTCTGTGAGTTTGAGGACAGCCAGGGCAGCAGAGAGAAACCCTGTTTTAAAAATCAAAAAACTCAAACTAACTAACCCACCCACCCATCAGCAATCTCTGCCTCTGGGCACAAGGCACAAGTGTGAGTGCTGACAGAGCAATGAGAGCAGGCAGGGGCCACTTGCTTTGGGGGAAACCACTTACTTTTGGGGGGCCACTTGCTCAGTTGCTTTTTGAAACGGGGTCTTACTCTGTAGCCAAGTGTCTTTACTCTGGCCTAGAACTAGAAGCGATTCTGTCACAGCCTTGAGTGTTGAGATCAGCAGGCATAAGCCACCATGCACAGGTAGTAGATAGAGCTCTAGACTTAAATCCTAGCACTGAAAATAAAGCTAAATTATCTTTTGTGCCTCCAAACAGTCTATTAGGACAATGGCAAACCACAGAGTAACAGGAAATATATAGAAGTCTTGTGTCTGTAAGGGTTTAACAACACCCACAGTGTTACAGTGGCCAGCCATCACAGAAGATGCCGAGTGCTGGCCAGGAAATGTAAGTGGACACCAGAGCGAGACGCCACTCTACCCCTACCACATGCCTCTTGTTTTGGAGACAGGTTTCTTGTAGCCCAGGCTGGCTCTGAACCCACTATGTGCCCTTGACTTTGCACTTCTGATGCTTTTGCCTAATATCCCACCACATCCTAGCAATTCTTTAATAAATTTAAAAAAAAAAAAACAAGCTGGGCTTGGTGGCAAACAGTTTTAACCCCAGCTGAAGAGAGAGAGAAGCAGGTAGGCCTTTGTGAGCTCCAGGCCACCTTAGTATAGAAAGATTTCTAGGTCAGCCAGATCATGCCTCAAAAAGGGATGGGGTGGGGGAGTAGTCAACTGGTAAAGTGCTTATCCACCATGCATAGAGTCCTGGGTTCAGTCCCCAGCACCACATACAAACAGGCATGGCATTCAAGCCTACCATTCAGCACTTGGGAGGAAAGGGCACCATTAAGTCCCTTGTGACTTTCCTGGCTGACCTAGACTAAGATCAAACTGGCTTCATACTCAGAGCTCGGCCTGCCTCCTGCTTAGGGAGCAATTGAATTACGGACATGCACACCACTTGGGTACTTAACAGTGTGTTTCCTCCCTCATTAACCAGGTAGGCAGACCCAGTGTTTGCATTTAGTCTAGACTCAGGGAAATTACAAAGCAGAAAATATCCCTATCATTACTCTGAGGATATGGAGAAAACCGAGCATTTATTTTAAAAATTAATTGTTTTTATATACAATTCATAGAGGGCAGATGTGGTGGCTCCTGCCAGCACTCAAGAGGTACAGGCAGAAGGATCAGGAGTTCAATGCCAGCCTCCACTACCCAGACTTAGAGGCCAGCCTTGGCGTCAAAAAGAAGCAAACACAAGCAGCACAGTATGAATCGTGTAGTCATCCTGTGGGTGTGTCTCGTGGCTCAGGAATGGAGCACTGGCTACCCACTGGGGCCCTGGATTTGTCAGGGGGCGGGTTGGGGAGAGGTGACCTGTCATTTCTAGTCTCTCTGGGTTGACCTCCTCAGACAGAAACTTTTACTGAATCAAGCAGGAAAATGTGTAGAATTCCTCTAAGGAGAAATATAAACCAAAATCCTGATGGAAGAACTGAGAGATGGGGGGGGGGGGGGGGTGTGTGTGTGAATGGGGTGGAGTGAGATGTTTCCGTGGCTAAGAGCACTTCCTGCTCTAGGAGAGGACTGGAGCAGGGCTCCTAGCACCACACCAGGTGACACAGATGACTGTAACTCCAGCTCCAAAGGATCTGACCTCCCTGGACACTCTCTCACATACAATATACATACACACATACATGTAAATAAATTTCTAAAAAAAAAGTTTCCATCCAAATACTTTATTTCAAGAGCTGTGGACATAATAGGACAGTGGAACACCAGTGTGCAAAATCAGATTCTTTCAGAATAAGACAAGTTAGGCTTTTTAAATTTTATTTTATTTTAGAGACATGGTTTCTGTGTAGCCCTGGCTGTTCTGGAACTCACTCTGTAGACCAGGCTGGCCTCAAACTCAACAGATCCGACTGCCTCTGCCTCCTGAGTGCTGGGATTAAAGACATGCCCACCACCACCTGGCTTAGACTTCCTTAAACCAACAATTCTGCCATTGTCCTGAAGGATAATAAAGGTTTAGCTAACACAGTTATGGCAACAGTGTGGTATGTAAGAAGGTACTATTTTCTGACCATCACAAATGGTTCACTGATCCAAAATCTAAACTGAGTAAGAATACATTAGGCTTCGTGCTTAAAAGACATAAAAGCAGAATTCCTCAGCTTGATGTGGCGGTTTTCCTGAGATGGAGTCTGTCTCTTGATGGGCTTACCTCAGGAAGCTAGGGTACAGCTTCCAAGTTTGTTGTTTCATGTCTGTCCAAGAATAAGAAAACAGGAACGCCAAGTGAGCAGAATGATGGTAGTTTTATTAAGAAAATATGAGAGAAAATTCCCAAGAGTGGGAAGGGCTCCAAGGGAGGAATACTGTCCAGCTGCCCTGCCCAATGGGCTTTATTATAGGTTTTATGGTGGGGATTACTAGAAGACAGGTCATCTGCATATCGGATGCCCAAACAGTAAAAGAGTCCACAGTTTCAGGGGTCACCTGTGTTTTATGAGTAGCTCATCATGCTAGCCCTGTCCTTATGGCCTAAGAGAAGTGAGTTCCTGTACAAAGCTGCAAACAGTGACTCACACCTATATCCCTGCAGAGACAGGAGATCTTGAGTTCAAGGCCAGCCTGATCAACACATGAAGAGCACATCTGAAAAACAGAAAAAGGGACAGGGTGAAGTCTGTTGAACTGTGCTATCTATCAAGCCAAAGTCCTGGGCAGACGTGGTGGCACAGGCCTGCTAAGGAAGGGGCATGAGGATTGGGAGTTCCTGGTCAAACTCCCACACAACAAACTTGAGGCCAGCCTGAGCTACATGAAACTGTCTCCAAAGTAATTTTTGAAAGCATAAGTTCTAGGCTCAGACCTTTAGTTTAAGCATACAGAAGACAGAATCTTTGGGTTCAAGGGTAATCTGATCTACATATTTGTTTCTTAAAAAAAATAAATAAATAAAAAATAAAAAAACCAAACCAAACAAACAAATAAAAAACCATCAGCAGAGCCTTCACAATCAGCAGTTTTATGAGGTGAAAATACATTTTCTCTTTTCTCGTCTTTCCAAGTTTCCACCTACTAGACAGAACTAAGTGACAGGTTTAAAAGCCGATAAATTAGAGTGTTCAGAACACCTGGAGGGTGAAAAGAGCTAGTCCTCTGTACCGATATTTATTACAATGCACTTGACTCTATTAAAATAACAGAGTTGTTCCATACAGTAACATACACCCAGGTCTCCACTTGCTCCATTACCACCTTACCACGAACTCCACACCCACAGCCAGTGGCCCAGCACCTGTACAGCTCATCCCCGTAACTGGGCCACTCCCTACCTCAGAGAGCATTCCTAATTGATGCAGGTAACTAAGGCACCTGGGAACAATGTCCAGGCTCCTTCCACGGGCAGTGTCTGTGTCATCAGAGGAGGAACAATATCCCAGGGCAACCAATTGCTTACTCAACCTAACAAAGGGAAAGGGGGGAAGGGAGGAACTTGAGAAGGGACAGCTCTCTGAATAATTTAAGGTGCCCCCATGCTTGGGGAACTAAATTCACGGGAGGATCCCATGTGACCTCTCCTCACACAAAGGCACTGTATAAAATGCCCGTGAGTCAAAGGCAATGACTGCTCTTCACTTCCACTAGGCAAAGACTGGAAGCCCAGGGCCAAGGGCCCTGTTTGCTGCTGAGACCTTGGATGAGGGGCTGGAAAAAGCACGACTCCTCTGCATATTAAAATGTAAAGGATGACCCACCCCAGAGCAGAGGATGAGACTGAGACAGATACCACCTGGGGGTCATCCAAACCATCCTGCAGTGCTTTCCTCCCTGACAGAGGACTGAATTTTGATTCTGTCAGTGTTTTCTAAGACAGACTTCGGTACAGACTCCAAGTGTTGGATGCAGAACCAATGTCCTCAAGCAACAGCATTGTGTCTGTGACGCATGGGAACCAGACACAAACCCTTGCCCAAGCTTGCAGCATGAGTTTTACAAAACTGCAGCAGGGCAACAAGACTTTAAGAAACAGGTGTTCTCGGGCTCTCTCTCCAGCACCACACAAAAGGGCAAAGGGCATGCAACCTCAGATCAGAAAGTGACTCTGTTCTGTGGTCTAGTTTCTTCAGCCCACAGGTTTTGAGAAGATCCAGCAGTTTGGCACCAAAGTGTGGATGGCAGCCAATCCCAACAAAGTCTAGAGCAGTGGCAAACCTACGGGGCTTTGGACCCAGCTCTATGCCTGGTTCTATGTCAGCCACATTCCAATCTCCTTCTGAGAGCACACAGAGAGGCAGTTTCCTCTACGAGACAGGACTGGAAAGGAAGAACAGAGTGCTCTCCAGGTCAGGGCTACTGGCTAGAACAGAGGTAGAACTGCCACCTCAACTAGGCTCAGTCTGCCACAGCAGGGCCTGCGCAGGTCCCACACTGGTCTCCTACTGCCCTTACCCACAAGTCCCTTACTCTCTCCTGCTCCACATCCCTCCATGTCCTAGTGTTCTAGCACTAAAACCCCCACCCATGACCAACGAGTGACAGTATTACTCAGCTTTCAACCAGATTGTCTGGTCACCCCAAGATCTTAAAATTCTCTTGCATGTATCCATCCCCTATCAGAACAGAAGCACAAAACCTTCCCCTAGGAAGGACCACAGCGGAAGAAATACTCTACTCTCCTCACTTCCAGGTTATCCCACAGCTCAAAGAAGCCACCAAATGACCTGGCAACTAAATGAATGAAGCCTCTCCCCTCCCTATGCTGGTTCTGCTGGTGACACAGACTTAGCCCTCCAGGACACACTGTCTTCTCTTTCTATGTGTTTCTCTCAACTAACCTTACCATCATCCCTATGCCACGTGTCTCCCTGAGCCGTCACAATTCTTAACTCTGGGCAAATGAATGGCTCAGTCTGGCTGATATACAATCTTTGAAATGAAAGCCGTAGTCAGAACTAATGGCATCTGGGAACAGGAAAGACACTCAAATGCTAATTTGCTGAACCATTTTCTTAATTCCCTTTGTCTCAGTGATCTACAAAAAAAAAAAATAAGTAAGGTCAAATGTGAGTCCTGGGACCTGGGTAATGACCTTGACTTCCCTGATAGCTCTTGATGGGATGACTGGAGGCTCACACCTACACTGCTGGCTTAGCCCTGATTAGCCCTTATCTACCCAGCTTCACCTCTACTCCTGACCACAGCAGCTCTCCACTTGAATGGTTGTGTGTCCCTCCCTCCCCTTTATAGTCACAAAAAGCCCAAGCAAGGGGACCAGGTGAGTCAGTAGTGTCTTAGTGAGTTGGAGGTGTCTTGGTGAGTCGGTAGTGTCTTGGCCACTGTGGCTTTGGGTTGTCACTCTCTCAAAGAACTCTAGAAGGCATGGCAAAAGAGCCTCTCTTTCCTGGCTGTCATGATCTCAGCTCTATTGACCTGACCAGTCTGGGAAGAGGAGCAGATTCACCTGTTCTCATTGCCAAAGACTAGCTCAACTCCAAACCTAAGACTTTTCCTTGACAGCAAGAACTCTCCAGAGAAGACAGAAAACATAGTCAGAACCCTGACAACAGCAGTACTGTTCTGTCTGCAAGTTAGCCTGCCCTCTATATAGGTTTCTCCAAGGAAGGGAAGAAGGGCATTATTCAAAAGACATGTCTAAAACTTGAGAGGTGAAGGGAGAATGATCAGAATTCTGTTCAGTTCATCCTTGACCACATAAAGGGTTTGAAGCTAGCCTGGGCTATATGAGACCATGTCTCAACAGAACAACATCTGTGAACCTGAGATGGAAAAGGAACACTGAGGGGAAAGTTTCTTAGCAGAAAGTGTTTAAATTTCCTAAGGCAATTAGATTCCCCAATCTGTATTTCCTCCAGAAAATTCATAAGTTAAGGGTATGAAGACATTCAGAAGCAGTTTAAGGTAGAAACAACAAAAGGCTTTTCCTGCCATAACAGATGTAAGGGAATCTGAACCTTTCCAGTGTTTATTAGAAAAACATCTACTGCCGGGCGGTGGTGCACGCCTTTAATCCCAGCACTTGGGAGGCAGAGGCAGGTGGATTTCTGAGTTCGAGGTCAGCCTGGTCTACAGAGTGAGTTCCAGGACAGCCAGGGATACACAGAGAAACCCTTTCTCAAAACACACACACACACACACACACACACACACACACACACACACACACACACGAGAGAAAGAAAGAAAAAAACATCTATTTGATTATGTAACACATGTACTTTCTCTATAATCTTCAGTCCAGTAAATCTTTAGAATGTCAGCAAACCACCAGCATTCCCTACACTAAATCATTCATTAGCTTGATTGAGGTGTAACTGTCTTTAACACACAGGCCTCTCCCATAGACTAAAGGGGCACTGGCAGAACAGTTTAAAGTTCAAAGCCTGTCTAGGCTACAAAGTGAGTAAAATCCTGTCTTGATTCCCCTATTGTTTTTAAAGATTTGTTGATTCTATGTATGAGTGCTCTATCTGCATGTGTACCTGCATGCCAGAAGAGGGCATCAGATCTTATTACAGATGCTTGTGAGCCACCATGTGGTTGCTGGGAATTGAACTCAGGACCTCTGGAAGAAAACCAGGGCTCTTAACTGCTGAGCCATCTCTCCAGCCCTTGACACCCTCTCCCCCTTTTAAATTACATTTACTTACTCATTTGTTGTCTGCCCAGGGAGACTGTAAAAGTCAGAGCTCCTTCCACCATGACAGATCAAACTCAGTCATGAGCTTTACTCACTGAGCCATCTCCACAGGCACCCAATTCACACACACACACACACACACACACACACACACACACTCATGCACACACATACACATACATGTACTCAAACATACACACATCCGCACTCACACTCACATCCTTGCACATATTCATGCACATGTGTACTCAAACTCACATGTGCTCACATACATAATCTCTCACACACATTCACACACTCACACACACCCAAATGAGGGAAACCAAATGACTTCCACAAGTTAACAGGTCGAGTCAGGAGGGATCTGAACAACTGGTTCTTTCTTGACTTTCAAACACTCGCCACAAATCCTCGGGACTAAGTGCACCAAACTGGGAAAACCATTTCCCACTTCCTTTTCCTCAGCAGTCAAAGAAGCAGAGAAAAAACCAGCTGAAACGGCAAAGCAGAACTCTAAATAGTAAACTTTCGGTAGAGAGCTCACTGTTAGTCTTAACCGCAGGCAGTACCACTCTCAGAGAGATCCTGTTGTAAGATCGGCAGAGGTCAGCAGCCTCTGCACCTCTTGCCAAATGAAGGACCATAAAATTATTAAGATATTTTCCCACCAGCACTTTATGCCTGAATCCATTACCAGCTCAAGTCCATTCTCCTTTAAGAGACCTGGTCAGGCTGGAAGCGTGCTGAGGTCTGAAATTCCTCTAGTCAGAGAGTCATAAACAAGATCAAAGTTTTCTCCAGAAAAGAGGGCATGTCAATACCACAGGTGAGTGATAAGAAACAAACAATCCTCCGGCTGGCTGCGGAGAAGGGCTTCAGGGAAAAGGTAGTTCAGAAGAACTTCTCCCCTTCCTCTTCTTTTTCAACTCTCAGCCCGGCCCCCAATAGGGATTGCAGCCAGGGCTTCACACATGCCAGATGAGAACTCTAATGCTGAAATATAGCTGTGAGCTTTTTAAAAAACTTTATGAGCTGATGTATCTCTGTGTGTATGCATGTGCCACACAGTGAAGGTACCAAACAAGACCAGAAGAGGGCTTGAGATTCTCTTGTGCAGTGAGCCTCAACCTTCTCAATGCCTTTTAATACAGTTTCTCATGCTGTGGTGACCCCCAACCATGAAATTATTTTTTATTGCTACTACTTCTGGGACAGCCTGTCCTACAGAGACCCTGTCTCTCTCTCTCTCTCTCTCTTTTTTTTTTCTTTTCTTTTTTTCCAAGACAGGGTTTCTCTGTGTAGCCATGGCTGTTCTGGAACTCACTCTGTAGATCAGGCTGGCTTCAAACTCAGAAATCTGCCTGCCTCTGCCTCCCAAGTGCTGGGATTAAAGGCGTGCACCACCACTGCTCGGCTGAGACCCTGTCTCAAAAAGAATTAAAATTAAAAAATGTCAGTGTGTATGGTGTTTTACCTATTGATGTTTGTCTGTGCACCATGCAAGTGCATACCTAGTGCAGAGGCCCGAAAAGAGGGTGCTGGGTCTCCTGGAATCAAAGTTACAGGTGGTTGTAAGTTGCCATGTATCTGCTGAGAATTGAACTCGGGTCCTCCGGAACAACCAGTGCTCTTCACTGACAAGCCTTCTCTCCAGCCTTCTAATTTTGTTTATTTATTCTCTTCACTGACAAGCCTTCTCTCCAGCCTTCTAATTTTGTTTATTTATTCTCTTTACTGACAAGCCTTCTCTCCAACCTTCTAATTTTGTTTATTTATTATTTTTTTTTTTTTTTTTAGTTTTTGAGACAGAGTCTATGTAGCCTTAGTTGTCCTGGAACTCACTCTGTAGACCAGGCTGACTTCAAACTCACTGGGCTCCTCTTTCTTCTGCCTCCCAAGTGCTGGGATTAGAGGAATGTACCATAGTTCACAGTTGGTGTTCACTTTTATAGCCATCTCAAGTAAGGCTTTCATATCCTAAGGAACATAAACCCTACATTCTCTAGACTGCCTCAACCTCTGGGAAAGATTCACCACGCACAGTGGAAAGCTAGACATATGAGAAATTAAGTTGGTTAACAAGAAAGGCATGGAAGAGGCTGGTGAGTTGGCTCAGCAAAGAATACCACTTGCTACTCAGTTCTTACCACCAACAGGGTGGCTCTTAACTACGTGTACCTCCAGTTTCAGAGGAGCCAATGTCCTCTGCGCTGCATGCATGTGGCACATGGACACAACTTTTTAAAAGGCAACATAAATGAAACAGCTAAATAGCTAAATGTAAGAGCAGAGATGTGAACTACAAGCTGTCTCCTCTTTACCACTCCCCTCCACCCCCTTTTCTTGTTTGCAGTGCTAGGAATCAAACCCAGAACCTTGCACAATGCTAGGAACAACTCTACCACCCAGCCACATCCCAGCGCTGCTGGTCCTAGTCTTTGCCAACAGATCTTGAATGGCAATGGATCTGTTCTCTCAAACACTTCTAAGGTCACTAATGAAATCCCAAGAGAGTTGAGTCTTGCAGTGACACAGGGTTTGGGATTCTAAGTGTGGTGGTGTCACGAACAGGTGCTCCACTGGCCTACAATCTACCACTGAGAAATCTGAAGTTTCATTTCATTTCTGTTGGAGAGTCTGGTTTCTATTCTTTCTCATCAAAAAAGGTTGATCACCATGGAGATACAGGAGAGACACAAACCCAGACCAGAAACACCTGTCACTTTCACAAAAGGACAAAAAATAGAGGGTCTGGCTGGAAGATGCCTGAAGGTTTAAACCCATCACTTCACACCCATTTTATGAGACTCTAATATCCGATTTGCTAATGAGCTCTCTTTTCAATTAATTCCACTAATTAGTTATCTATTCTTGTTCAGCCAGAATTCCTGCCCTTCTACTTAGCAAGCCTAACAAGCCACAATAATTATACATCCCTAGTGGGATACCACTCACCAACAGTTAGGACAATCTCAAGTTAGCTTTTCCATTTTCCCAGGTCACGCTGACAGCATGAAACACCAACTTTAAACCATCAAGTGAAACCAGCTTTAAAAAAAATAATCAGGGGAGAACGAACCTCCCCCGCCCCTCTGGAAATTTCTCTGCCTGTTCAGAGTTGCCAGGTCAACAGGGTACAGCAGCATTTACTACTACGATCTCAAAGGCACTTCCCCTCAGCGGCACCCATCCCAACCATCCAGAATTCTCGCCCTCGGCCCCACCCCCAACAGCATCTTCTCATTTTTCACCATGGGCTGAAGTTTTCTCTAGCACTCCAAGACCACACTAAGGCAGGCAAGTCGCATTCCTTAAACCGCTTCCCTCTGTCCCCCAAACCACCTGTAACTGCAGATATTTATTCATTTATTTTATTTATTTCGAAGACTTTGGGCGTCTGCTATAGCGATAAAAGCTTTAAGGGCATTTGTGGCCCTCCGTCCTTTAAAGGTTGGAATTCGTACCCCCATTTCACAGAGGAGAGAAGCTGAGGGCCCAAGGTCATACAGGACATCTGACCTCAGTGTCCTCTACCTTTAACCCTCACGCTGCCTCTGCCTTCTCACCAGCGGCCAGTCTGTTCCGGGAAAGGCTGGTTTTCTCTCCAGGCGGTCTCCCCCTCTAAAGGGCGGGCTTTGGAGAACTGCTACCCATTCCGTTTCTTCTCTGAGCGCCCCCTCCCTTCCACCTGGCACCGCTTCGCCGCCCCTGTCACGGCACCTCCTCCAGAGCCAATTCAAACTTCCCATCGGTCCCCAGAGCAGGTCGGGTCCGCTATGAGGAGCCGCCGGCGAGCAGCATGCTTCAGGGAGGAGGGGGAGGGGAAAGGGGCGCGCAGCCCGCAGCCCCGCCGGGTCTGGGCAGCCAACGCGCGGCCGCGGGGGGCGCGGGCGGCTGCGTCAGGGAGGAGGCCGCGCGTGCCGGCGGGCTGCGGGGTGGCGCGGCAGGAAACGGCGAGTCACGGAGCGCGGGGTCGGCTGGGGCGGCGGCGCGGGCCGCGGCGGGAAGGGGCGTGGGGTGGCCGCGGGGTCGCCTTCCTACCTATGCCGGGCGCCACATAGACGAAGTAGAGCAGCGAGGACGACAGCGAGAAGAAGAAGAGCGCGGCGAGCAGCGAGCGGCGCGGCAGCCGCAGCAGCCCCCGGCGGGCGCGCATGCTGAGCCGGCGGCCGCTCGAGGGCCGATCCGGGCCCCGCTCCCGCCGCTCCGGTCCGCCGCCTGGGCCTCGGCCGCCGCCTTCCGGGCTTCGCGCGCCGCCGCCTCGCCGCTTTCAGCCGCCGGCCGCCGCGGGCCGGGCCACATGAGGCGGGAGGGGTCCGGCGACTAGAGGAGCGCAGCGGCGGGGGCGAGGCGATGGGGGCGGGGCCTGTTAAGAGGGCGGGGTGAGAGGCGGGGTCTGATGCTGAGGGCGGGGCGAGGGCAAGGGCCGCAGTCTGAGGAGCAGATGGGGGTACCAGACCTGAGGCAGGCCTGATGGGGACCGAATAAGGGCGGGGCCTAAAGTGGGGGCGGGAGGAGGGCGGGGCCTGATGTTAAGGGTGCCGCCGCGAGCCTGAGCAGCACACCGGCGGGGACCGGGCCTGAGGTCCGATGGGGAGGGGGATAAGGGCGGGGCCGCGAGCACAACAAGCATTTTGCGGGAGACTGGGCCTGAGGCCTGACGGGGAGGAGAGAAGGGCGTGGCCTGAGGCAAGGGGGCGGGAATGGGCAGGGCCTACAGTCCGGGGAACTCATCTATGGGGCGGAGGCTGGGTATGGAGGCGGGGCGGGGCGGAGTTCACGCGCGTGCACTCTATCCGCAAGATCCTGGAGCGGCCGCCGCCCATGCTGGCAGGAAGCATCTCGCTAGTAGGAGTTGGTTCCCGTGCGAGTGGTCCACGCGGGGGGCGAAGGGTGGTGAACAGTGTCTGAATAGCCAGGTAGCCCACCGCTGCAGGAGAGCTAGGATGCAGAGGCCGGGGCACTCAAGTTCACCCTCCTTCATCCATTCATTCCAGACACCATTTATGATAAAGTGGCAGTTATGGGTCCTGGGGCAGGGAATGCTCCACGGAACAAAGATTCCTCTGGGAACCTGCATTCGTGTGGATAAGGAAAAAATCAATAATAGCAGATGATAAGAGATATGAAAATAATTAGACATGAAAATGTTTTGGATGCATTCTCCTCTAGCCGGGAGTGGGGGCGGGGGGAGCCTCCCTTTCTGGGTGGCATGAACACAAAAGAATGAGAAAGTGCAAGCTGGAGAAAGAGCAGCCCCACTAAGGGGAACAACAAATGCAAAAGCCTGAAGGTAGAAGGGGCTTGATCTGCCTTCAATGAATCCAAGGCCAGCATGAATAAAATCCCAGGAAAGGAAGAGAGATCCAAACAAGGTCACATCCTACAGGACAGAACAATGGTGGCAACTGTCAATGTGAAGACACAGAGAGACAGGGCTTCTTAGCCAATAACAGCCTCTCTGAGTCCTGAGGTAGTGGCTCCCCTCCCCCCACCCCCACTTTGGCCCTATTGCACAGATGAGAAAACAGAAGTTTCTGGAAAGAGAAGTCGTCTAAGTTTTGAAGTAAGGGCTCAAATAGAAAGTGGCCTGCCACCCAGGCTTGACCACTAACCCCATTTCTCATTCTGCACTGTCATGCGTGCTTCCTTCCGAGCCCTGACTTTCCCATCATCTTGAAAGCCATGCTTTGGTGTATGTGTTCCTTTTCCCAAATCAGAGCTCCACAAGGAGAGGAATTTTGTTTCATTTTCTGCTGTGTCTGTGCACAGAGCTCAGTGCCCAGAACCCAAAAGAGCAGCAGAGGGGTGCAGAGCATCTGCTAACTCCAGAGGAAACAGGTGGCTAGTTCCTAAAGTCCTAGAGCAGGTTCCACAGGAAAGTAAGTGAGCTCGGGGCAGGATTCCTCAGAGGGAAGGCATCCTACGAAATTCAAGAGGGAACCAGTCATGGTGACTCATTCGGCTGACCTCCACACTTGCATGCCAATGTCTACAAGGAAAATAAATATTATTAAAAAAATTAAAATAAAAAAAGCATAGAAAGTCGAGGTGGGTTCAGAAGGGGATGAGATGGGTCTTTTCAGCATGAAGCATCTGGTCCTGGTAAGGAAAGGGGCATGGTCACTGGCTCAGCAGGAACCTAAAGACATCTAGTCCTGTTTCTTCCTTTCTTCCTCTTTCATTCTGACCAGTTGCTTCTTGCCATGTCCTTGTCCTGTCCTCTGACCTCTAAGTAAAGCAGATTTCTTTGTAAACACGAGACTTATGAAATGGTCTTTGTAAAGCAGAGGCTCTCTGTTCTTCCTCTCTGAGGTTCCACAGTGAGGACTGAGGACAGTCTCTGTAAAGTGTCCAGCCTGTAATAGATACTGAAGCAATTTAAATCATTTCTGTTCTTAACATAGTGAATCCACAGTCAGCCTGGGCTAAGTGAGACCCTGTCTCAAAGAAAAATCACAAGTAACAAGGTGCCCTGCTCTTTCTTCAAACACCCCTGAATGTTCCACATGCCTGCCCCAAGGGGGCCATTACACAATGCATAAACGTGTAGGAGTGAGATAGCATCTCTGGGCAGGACTGTCTCAATTCCAACTCCCGCAGGCAAAAAAAAAAAAAAAAAACAACGCCTTTGTAAAGGTCACCCAGGTCCAGGAGCTGCTGAGTTTTTCTCCAGCCCGAAACCCAAGTACTCAGAGTGTAGTTGACTGGGTGGTTCCTGTGGTCAATTCACTCTCTCTCAACAGAAACGAAACTCAGAGTGAAAAGGAGAGGTAGCACCTGAGGCAGCAGCTTTGAAAGCTGGTAAATCCTCAGGGTGACACCAGCCTGTAATAGGAGCACTTCAGAAACTGAGGCCAGTCCAAGGGCTGCTGTTTGCATCAGAACAGCCTGGCCTATCCTAACTGATAAGGATTATGCTACATCGAAAACTGCTTCCTCAAACCTTAAAAAAAAAAAAAAAGATTCACTTACTTTTAATTATGTGTATGTTGCAGGGCCAGGGGGCTATGTGCACATGAAGCCAGAAGAAGAAATTAGATCCCTCTGGAACTGGAGTGACAGGCAGTCCAGAGGCAAGGAGATTGCCACAAGTTCCAGACCATCTTGGGCTACATAGAATAGACCCTGTTTCAAAAATCAACAAACTTAGAAAGGTTAACACATGGTCTTCAGTATAAGCCTGAAGATTTGTGTTTGAACCCCAAGAACCCACATAAAACCCCAAAACCCACTTGGAATTACAGCCCAAGTGTCTGTAATGTGGGTGCTACTGTGGGAAGGTGGGAGGCAAAGACAGAAGAGACCCCAGAAACTTACAGGCCAGCAAGCTTAGTGTGCTCAGCACACACACACATACACACACACAGAGGCACATATGTACACACGCATATACACACATACAGGAACACACATGCATGAACATGAGTACATACATGCATATACCCACAAACATATATGGATGCACACACATGCATACACACACACACACACACACACACACACACACACACACACACACGTTCGAATATACAAATACAAAAAAAAAAAACCCTCTTATTCTGTTTAGAGTGTAGGGGGAGCACTTTTGAAATGGTCTCCTATAGACCAGGCTAGACTGAAACTCTGTTAGAGGATGACCTTGAACTTCTGATCCTTGGGCCAGAGTTATGGCTCAGCCAGTAAGGTCTTAATCACCAAACTCAGGTCCCACTTGGTAGACAGAGAGAGCTGACTCCTGCAACTTGTCCTCAGATCATAGCTTGTGCACACACACAATAAAAATGAATGGAACTTTTTTTTTAAGATTTGTTTATTGTATTTATATGAATACACTATAGCTGTCTTCAGACACCAGAAGAGGGCATCAGATCCCATTACAGATGGTTGTGAACCACCATGTGGTTGCTGGGAATTGAACTCTGGACCTTTGGAAGAGCAGTCAGTGCCCTTAACTGCTGAGCCATCTCTCCAACCGGAACTTTTCAAATCTTACATTTTTTTTTTATGTATTTGATGTGTATGGATGTTTTGCCTGCATGTATATCTGTGCATCACATGTGTGCAGTGTCCATGGAGGTCAGGAGAGGGTGTCAAATCCCTGAAGTTACAGGTGACTGTGAGCCACCCACCAGGTGGATTGCTGGAAACCAAACCTGGATCCTCTAGAAGGGAAGTTCTTAATTGCCGAGCTGTTTCCCCTGGCCCAAAGGCAGAGCTGTTTCAGGGAAGTGTCACACACCCCTTCCTGAGCTGTCACTGACTAATGGAGCAGGGCGTGCTGACCAGCCAGACCTCACCAGAAGCCCAGGCCAGAAGACCCTGTCGATGTCACAGGAAGCACATGGCTGAAAAATAGAAAGGCTGTCTCTAAAGAGTGACACTGTTGCTCTGGTGGGAGGAACAGGAGGTAACAGCAGACACCTGGGGTCCAGGCTTTCACCTCTTGAATATTCCTTTTATGGTGCTGGAAACACTACAGTCCCCTTCCCCTCATCTACTTAAGACCCAGTTCAAATATTTTTCCAGAAGGCAGTGTCTCAGAATTAGGGTGCTAGATTCTGTTTATTTTGTAGTACTTTCTCTCTCTCTCTCTCTCTCTCTCTCTCTCTCTCTCTCTCTCTCTCTGTGTGTGTGTGTGTGTGTGTGTGCCCTTATCCCCTGGGCCGAGGAGTTCCTGAATAGGTGTTCCTGACTACCACTCATTCCTCCACTAGAAGAGACTCAAAAGCTTCCCGTGGTACGATGGCTGCTGGCTACCCCGCAACTGGAATGTGAATGAAATCCTTTGGTTATTCTGGGTCTCCGCTACAGTCTCACTCTGTAGCTCCCACTTTCTTGGAACTCACTATGTTGCTCCAGTTGGCCGTGAACTCAGCAGTCCTCCTGCCTCAGCGTCTGAGTACACACTGTCATCCAAGTGAGGTCCTGCCAGTGAGATGATCTTGAGAGTGTTCTTCCTGTGTGAAGGTTGACTAGCCTGTCCTGTTAGCTGGGAGGGGCACCGGGAAGGCTGTCTTCTCTCTTGTCCTCAGTTTGGAGGGTGTTGTGTGACAAGGCCTCAGCCATGGGGGTAGCAGAGGCAATGGTAGTTTGGCCATGACCCTCTGCCTATTATCCTGGTGGTTCTAGGTCCCACTATTAAATCCCTTTTTGGCCAACGTTAGTGAAGTGGCTTTCACCAACTGAATGAAGCCCTGATCCAATTCTTCTGCGAAGGGCTGAAATGTAGCCTACTGGTAGAGCCTTGGCCTGGCAGGGCACTTCAAACACTTAAGAAGCTAACAGAAACTCCTAGAGAGGGCAATTACAGGTACCTCAGAGTACGATACAGACAAGATTTACTCTCTGAGCTTATAGAGTCTAAGCCTATAAATAGGAACTCAGAGTACGTGGTAGCAATACACACATACAGCACTGGGGACACAGATAAAAAAGGATCAGAGGTTCAAGTCCATCCTCAGCTATGTGTTGAATTAAGTACCAGGAGGGACTACGTGAAACCCCATCCCATAAGAAAATAAAAATAAAAATAAAATAAACGGAGTACGGAAGCACACACACTTAATCCCAGCACTTGAAAGGAAGAGGCAGGGGGATCCATGTGAGTTCCAGGTCAGACTGGTCTGCAAAGCAAACAGAGCAAGCTCCTGACAGCCAGGGTTACATAGAAACACTATTTAAAAGAGGAGAAAGAGAGGTTGAGGTGTGCTGGAGACATGGCTCAGTGGTTAAGAACACTGACTGTTCTTCCAAAGGTCCCGAGTTCAATTCCCAGCAGCCACATGGCGGCTCACAACCATCTGCAGCTCCAGTTCCAGGAATCTGAGGAGGAGGAGGAAGAAGAGGAGGAAGAGGAGGCTGGGGAATCACCCCCATTTACAGAGGAGGAGCTGAGTACAGAAGGGTTACAGAAGCTGCCGGAGCTCGCACAACCCATTTCTGATGAACTAGAGGCAGCTGTGGCTCTTGTTCCTTCTGTCTCTTTCATCCTTGCTTCCTTGGGCCTTAGTCAGCTCGCAGCACACCCTAGAGCTTAGTTGAATGAATGAGCCAATGAATGATCCACGAGTTCAACAGAGTCTTCTTGAGAACACAAAATAACAACAAACAAAGCGCCAGCCAACCAACCAAACATGAAACTGTATTTTCTGGTGATTCTCACACAACCACCACCCCAGATTTTTTGGGACACGGACTTCCTAGAGCAGAGAGTAAACGATCTGGTTTTACAAGCCATACAATCTCTATGGCAAGCACTCAGTTCAGCTAAACTGCCACAGAGAATATGTAACAAACATGCATGAGTGGGTGCCAATACAACTTTGTTTACAATGTGTGGTTCCTGCCCGTACAACGAGTCTTATTCCATAAAGCACTTTACTCTAGATGACTGTGCTTAGTTAAATCAAAACCCCAAGCCAGGCCCAAGTCTCTCTCTCTTCCTGCTGCCTGAAGATGCAGAAGTCTCGGCTCCTTCGCCAGCACCCTGTCTGCCTTCATGCCGCCATGCTCCCCGCCATGATGACAGTGAACTAAACCTTTGAAACTGTGAGCCAGCCCCAGCTAAATGATCTCTTTGGTATGAGATGCCTTGGTCATGGTGTCTCTTCACAGCAATAGAACAGGGACTGTGATACTTCACCTATTTGATCTGCAGGCAGGAGCTCACATTCCTGCATTCTACACAGATGAAGGGATCCAGCAAACATTCTTTGGTTCTGCCAGGCAGAGAAAGAAGTCCTGTAAATATTCATTAGTGCTGCCTAAGATGGCTCCTGAGGGCTCCTGCAGATGCCCAGGATAGAGCGGGGCTAGTGCTAGGGATTTTATGGGCTATGGCCAGCTTGGCAGATCTTGCCCAAGAAGGGAAAGCCAGTGGCCAGACAGTTTCACCAGTAGATGCACTAGGCAAAATGTAGGGCTTAGGGAGACGGTGTTTGCTGGCAGACCTCATTACATGAGTCTGATTCAGAAGAGCCTCATGATGAGAGGAGAGAAACAACTTCTTAAAGCTGTCCTCTGATCTCTACGCACATGCTGTGACATGTGCTCACTGCATACTCAACACACACACACACACTTGCATACATACAGACACACATGCGCGTGCGCACACACACACACATGTTTTTTAAAAATCACCATACTTTGTAAACATATTATAGGTGAAAAGATGCTCACACACCTGTAATTCCAGCACTTGGTAGGCAGAGGCAGGAGGACCAGAAGTTCAAGATCATCCTCTGACACAGCAAGTTCAAGGCCATCGTAGGATACAGGAGACCCATTTCAATAAAGAAAGAAAAGATGCTGGAGACCAGGTTGGAATGTACTGAAGAGGCAGAGCCCTTGCCTAGCTTCCGTGAGGCCCTTAAGCTTAATCCAGTGCAGTAAAAAGAGAATTAAATACAGATGCTTAGGCAAGGCAGAGTGGTACATGCCATTAGTCCCAACACTCAAAGGTAGGGAAATAGAGGTAGGTGGATCTCTGTGAGTTTGAAGCCAGCCTGGTCTACATAGCAAATTCCGGGCCAGCCAGGGCTACATAGTAAAACCCTGTGTCAAACAAACAACATAACACCACCAAGACTTGAGATCTGAACAACAATATTAATTCCAAAGGACAGAACCCAAAATTGAAGTTAGTCAATGACCACTTAAAATGTCTAGGAGAAAAAAAAATGTATTAGACCAACTAGCCGCTTGCCTCTGACCTCAGACAGCTCCGTCCTAGAAGATCGTGTAGAGGAAAGTGATATTCTCATGCTCTACAGGATATGGAAGGGGCCTTGAAAGTCATGCAAGGACCCCAGGCAGCTCCTGAAATGGCTCTAAGTTGGAGACTTGCTGGAAACGCCGATGAGAAGATTCCTGTGCAAGCTGCCTGCTGCAGCTGCTGTGCTAGCCCCCTCTTGAGCAGGGTTCCGCTATGCCCACCCTGACTCCCAAGGGATGGACAGAATTCAAATGTCACCACCTGGTTTGAAGAAAAGCCCCAAGAAGAAGCCATAGACATTGTGCTGTGACATGTGTCATGGAATCAGTGTCACAGGGTCAGGACAGAATGACAGCTGTGTCAGCTTCCCTCCACAATTGTAGGCAACCCAGGAGTCCCCAGAGAGGGCTCACAACCAGTAACACCACAAGACTGAGAAGAAAAGAGAAGAAGCCATGGTTACCACTAAGTCCCAGGCAGGAGGAGGCATGCTGGGTAAAGACAGGGAGAAAAACAAGAAGAAAAATCTGGGGTCTTCTTTCTCCTTTTCTGCCTTTATTTGTTTGTTTTGTGGCCAGGAGAAAGTTATGGTAGGCCTCACAGTATTTATGGAGTATTTGTGGGCATCTGTTCTCTCCTTCTGTCATGTAGGCTCCAGTTTTTAAAACAGGATTTAACTCAAGTTGTCAGGCCTGGCAGCAAATGTCTTGACCCACTCACTGAGCTGCCTCTCCAGTCCTAAGTCCAATACTTGTTTTGTTTGAGGCAGAGTTTCTTCATATAGGCTGTCCTGGCCTGGAACTCACTCTGTAGACCAGGCTGGCCTGAACTCATAGAGATCCACCTGCCTCTGCCCCTCTGCCCCTCTGCCCCTCTGCCCCTCTGCCCCTCTGC
>JANHMN010000002.1:227688806-227712208 GCA_030674055.1 Rhabdomys pumilio
ACTACACACATACACATACCACACACATATACCACACACATATACACATACACACACATACAAGCACACATCTTAAGATACACCTCTCCATCTCCTCAATCACTCCTTAGCCCTGCTCTTCTCTGCTTGGATTTCTTTTCACTCACTCAAGCTTTCTGTGCACGGTTTCGATGATGGTGACATCATGGTTAGAGCTAGGTCCAGGCTGACTCCACTCACCCTTCTTGAGTGGCGGTGAGTGTCCTCTGTAAGCTCCTCTGTGGCCCAATTCAAAGGGAAGTCCTATTTCTCGGCATATTCAGCAAAAATCCCCAAAACAAGTCTAATTGGTCCAGCTGGACCAGAACTGGTCCAAGAATCAATTTCAACAGCCAGGGAATTTCCCAAAACCATTGCTAAAGCTTGGGGAGCAGCTGGAGCTGGAGTTTAGCGGGCAGACTGCTTGTCCAGCGGTTGCGAGTTCCAGGGTTTGATTCCCAGGACTGCATACAACTGGACATGATTCTGTGCACCTATAACCTGGCACTCAGGAGGAAGAAGAAGCAACGTCAGAAAAATTCAAAGTCCGAGGACAGTGTGAGCAACAAGACAAATGGGGGAAGAAATGGCTGTCTTCTGATGAGAGAGTGTAAGACCTGTCACATAAGCAAGGCGGAAGAGAGATCCTTGGAAAAGATGGCCTTCAGATTGAAAACCCCAGGGGAGCTGGACTTTGTAAGGTGGTGGGGGAGGGGACCAGAGAGGGCACAGTGGGGGAGTAGCAAATGCGAGTGCTTTGGGGGGCAGTGGAGGAGAAACAGGAGGTGCAGTGGGTAGGACAGGCAGCTTCCCAGGAGGCTCTCCTCCCTTTCCCAGGGCCCTGGCTTAGTCTTGAGGTTTAACTCTCCTGGCCCAGGCATGGCTCCAGGCCAAGGCAATGTCAGGTCATGTCATCCACTGATCCAGACCACAGTCTGGGATGTCAGCTGGTGCCACACGCTGAGCCACCGAACTTCTGGGAGTGCTCAGGGAACAGTCTCCCAGCCTGAAGTGGGGCAGGCATTGCCAAATGCTTTGGTGTAGTTCTATGGCTCCCAGTCACTCAGGTGGCTTCTGTTTATCTGGAAGAAGGGCACCACCTTCTCATTGGTGCGTAGTCACTATGTCCTGGGTGTGTCCTCCCTGGGCTGACTTCTTTTCTCCCCACAAAAGTATGAGGAACCCCTCCCTTTAAAAGAATAAAAGAATGGATTCCAGCCTGTGGCTCAGGCTGACCTGAAACTTGTTTTGTAGCCCAGGCTGGACTCAATCCTCAACCTTTTTCCTGAGGATGGAAGCCCTGCATTCCTAACACGCTAATCACATGTTTTCCACTGAGCCACACTCCCAGTGTTGACCAAGAGCGGATCCTCACATAAGAGAGAGGAAAAGGGAGACTCTCCAGGTTGTCAGCCACAGCTCAGCTCCACAGAGGACAGCTCACACCCACAGAGAGTACCAGGAGCCTGAGTTTGGGTTTCTCTTGAAAAATGAAGCATGCTTTCTGAAATGTCCTCAACTGAAAGATCAAGACCCCACCCAAGTGAGAGCTGAGGCTCCTGAGGTGGGTCCTGAGGTGGGTCCTGAGGTGGAAGTTGCTCAACGCCCGGACGTGGGTTCTGCACTGGCAAGCTGTCTCCACTCTGTGAGCCTCGGTTTCCCCTTCATGCCAGGAGCAGACTTTCAAGGCATAATAAGTAAGGATTGTGGGAGCTGAAGAGACGGCTTGGTTGGTAAGATGCTTACCCCACAACATGAGGGGTTCGAGTCTCCATACCAAGGTAAGAAGCCAGGAGCAGTGGTGTATATCTGAAGCCGCAACTCTGTGGGGAAGGAGACACAGGAAGGACCCTGGGCTTCACTGGTTCAGTGAGAGACCCTGACTGAGCAGGGGGTGGGGGACAAAGAAGGTGAAGAGCAGGTATCCATGCACACAGCTGGGCACACAACCTAACTGTATACACCGCACAGATTATTTTGAAGGATTAGAATGTCAAGTGGAAACTGGCTCGACACAGTGCCTAATACTTGTGTCTGCTCGGTGACTGTCTCTTCCCCATTTCCTCTCCATTGTTTGATGGACGGACACTTTGAAAAAGTAGAAAAGGGTGAAAAAGAAGAGTCCCTTTCTCGCCAGGCATGGTGACAAATGCCTTTAGTCTTAGCACTTGGGAGGCAGAGGCAGACAAATCTCTGTAAGTTCGAGGCCAGCATGGTCTACAGAGTGAGCTCCAGTACAGCCAGGGCTACACAGAGAAACCCCACCACCTCCCTGAAAAGAACAGAAATCCTCTCTTTTCCCCCAGTTCCTGGAGCCTTCCTCTTCCTCTTCTTATACAACCATGAAAGGGGATTCAAAACCACTTCCAATTTACACAAACTCTGCAAGAGTTACTCAGAGCATTCCAGAATATAGGATGCCAACCCAGCCTTCTAGAGGAGAAGGCAGAAGAAACAGGAATTTGAGGCTAGCCTGGGCTACATGGGTCCCTATCTCAATAAAAAGGAACAGCTGTCTGTGCCTGTTGGTACATTCTTCAGCTGCCAGTACTGGGGAGGTAGGAAGATGACAAAAACTCTAAGTAGCCTGGTCCATGTAGCAAGTTCCAGGACAGCCAAAACCATTTTATTTTATTTTATTTTATTTTATTTTATTTTATTTTATTTTATTTTATTTTTACAGGTACCAGGGATTGAACCTAAGTCTTTACACATGCTAGGCAAGCACTCCACGTCTGAACTACAACCCAAACTCTTGTTTCTTTTTCTTGAGCTGGAGACTCAAGTAGCCCAGGCTAGCCTCAAATTCACTATGTAGCCAAGGACGACCTTGGACCCCTGAGCCTCCACCTCTCTCTGTTGTGATTACAACCTGTACCCTGTGCTCAGCTCAGCCACCTATTTCTGGTTAACTTGTTAATAACCAATAATGCTTGATTTTGAGACACATTTGAGATCTGAGCCCTCGCCCCACATCACATTCCAGTTCCCCCCTTAACATTTCAGGATATTATTGGTCACAACCACTGAGCTTTTAGCAAATGTGGATAAGTTACCCCATTAACATAAGAGATTAAAGTTGTGTGACGCCACACCAGACATTTTTTAATTTTTTAATGCCCCAGTTCTGGGATTACTGGTGCATACCCAGGCTTAGCCTCTTTGTCCCCTGTGACACTGGTGTTTTCGCAGAACACAGTCTGTTACTTCACAGCCTGTCTTAGTCAGCATTCCTATTGCTGTGATGAAACACCATGATCAAAGCAACTTGGGGAGGAAAGGGTTCATTTGGCTCACACACAGCACTGTTCATTGTCAAAGGAAGTCAGGACAGGAACTCAAGCGGGGGCAGGAACCTGGAGGCAGGAGCTGATGCAGAGGCCATCGAGGGGTGCTGCTTACTGGCTTGCTCCCTATGGCTTGCTTGCTCAGCTGCTTTCTTATAGAACCCAGGACCAACAGGCTAGGGGTGGCACCACCCACAATGGGCTGAGCCCCGCCCCCCATCAATCACTAATTAAGAAAATGCCCAACAGGCTCACCTACAGCCCAGTTTTACAGAGGCATTTTCTAGATTGAGGTTCCCTCCTCTCAGATGACTCTATCTTGTGTAAAAATGACATAAAACTATTGAGCACACAGTCTGTGCCTCCCCTGGATAGGTGTAACAGCCACAGAAGACCCTCATCCCTGCAGGACCTGAATTCAGAGAAGACCTGCAGTGAGAGACAGATGCTCTGAGATTCCTGGTTGGGTTAAGAGTATTCAGGCTTGGCCTAGTGGCCTTGAAGCATCTTTGGCTGGTAGTAGATGCCAATTGCCCACCAGGGCCAAGCTGGGTACCATCTTTGTTCAAAAGTAGTTGATATATCCTTGAGTGTGGGTCTAGTTATTTTAAGGATGGTAGCTCCATCTTAGTCTTTGACCACATGCTGGAATAACCCCTCCCTTATCTGTTTTGTTCTTGGGTTTCCTGTTACCTTCCCAGGGAGATTTCATCCTAAAATTACTAAAAGATTGGCTGTGGAGGTGAGTATGGTGGTACTTGCCTTTAGTCCTAACATTCCGAGGCAGGTGGATGTCTGAGTTCAAAGCCAGCTAGTGCAGAGCTCCATAGCAAAATTCAGGCAAGCTACATATCACCATCATCATCATCATCATCATCATCATCACCATCATCATCACCATCATCATCACCATCATCATCACCATCATCATCACAAACCTGCAACCAGGGGCTGCGGAAGTGACTCAACCAGTAAAGCCTTGCAATCACAAAGATTCAAGTGTCACCGAAGAAGTCACATACAAAGCCAGACATGGTGGCACTCACTTATAATCCTAGCATGGGAAGATGCAGACAGCAGTTCCCTGGGGCTCGCTACCAGTAAGCTTTGAGTTAGTGAGAGACCTTGTATCAAAAATTAGAAGGAGAAAAAAAATTAAAGATAAACAGTGCCTGAGAAATGACTTCCGACATGCTTTGTCCTTCAACGCATATGCAGCTGAGCACACACGCTCTTGTTCTAGATGGGCGTGGTTTCTCAAACCTATAATCCCAGCACTTGGAAACGGAACTGAGGCAGGGGACCAGCACAGTTCAAGGCAGACCACAGAGACCATCTTAGAGGGGTGGGGAGGAGAGAAAGAGAGAGAGAGAGAGAGAGAGAGAGAAGAAAAAAGGAAGAAAGGAGAAAGGAAAGGAAAGGAAAGGAAAGGAAAGGAAAGGAAAGGAAAGGAAAGGAAAGGAAAGGAAAGGAAGTTGGGCTGGAGAGATAGCTAACAGTTAACAGGTTTTATCTCTTTTAGAGGACCCAAGTTCAACTCCCAGCACCAACGCAGCAGGTTACAAGCATCTGTAACTCCAGTTCTGAATCAAATGCCCTCTTCTGATCTCTGAGGGCACCTGAGACAAAACACCCATACACATGAAACAGTGAGTTTTGGTTTGTTTGTTTGTTTGGCTTTTCAAGACAGCATCTCTGTGTGTAGTACTAGCTGTCCTAAAACTCGCTCTGAAGACCAGGCTGGCCTTGAACTCACAGAGATCCACCTGCCTCTGGCTCCTGAGTGCTGGGATTAAAGGTGTGTGCCACTGCCACCCAGTGTGGACTGGAAGTCTCCTAAACAGGTGTCACAGCCTGTGCCCCCCCCCCACTTTGTTTTTCTTGGTGGCTCTCAGACCATCTAACTCACTTATTTCTTTCTTGTCTGTCTTCCACCAGAAGGAATCCAGCCCCAGGAAAGCACATGGATGCATCCCAGCTCCTGGGACTGTGCCCAGCTGGTACTCAAATAACAATGCTGAACACAGCAGCAAATGCCCACAGTCCTAACTAACACTGGGGCATGGAGGAGTAAGCTTAGCGTCACACTTGTCTAAAATGTGAGTTTGAGGTCAGCCTGGGCTACATGAGACCCTGTCTCCAAAAAGAAAAAAAATAAGTGAAATAAAATAAATACTTGTAAAGTTAGGGATGTAGATTACTGGTAGAGCATTGTCCTGTATGTGGGGTGCTCTCATTTTGATCTCCAGCCTGACAGCCTGACGATAGATAGATAGATAGATAGATAGATAGATAGATAGATAGATAGGTGATAGGTGATAGATGATTGATGGATAGATAGGTGATAAAGGATAGATGGATGGATGGATAGATAGATAGACAGACAGACAGACAGATAGATAGATAGATATGAAGTGAAAACTTAAGGGTTCTTTGGAAAGTTGGTTTGATAGTGTTTTGCTGGGGCAAACATGAAATGGAACATTTAGCTGAAGCAGACACAGGAAAAAAGATGTTCTGCTAAACCAAACATGTGAAAGGACACGTGATGAAAGATTCTTAGCTAATGACACACATGTATTGGTCCACCTTACATTGTGAGGTTGAGCTTCATTTGTTGGGACTCCATAGAGAGAAGCGAACCAAAAACCTTCTGGTGCTGTGCTGCAGTTTCTTGCTGCTTCCTTGGACTTGGGCTGATTGGCAGTGATGTCAGCTGAGACGGATGCGTGTGCTGAGGCAAAATCTGTAGAGGACATGTGATGTTTGGAGGATATAAGAAGAGTCAGGGACAATGTCAGGGCTGAGCTTGGCTTGCTGGTAGAGCTGGCTGTGCAATGCTTGTTGGTCTCATGTCTTTGCTGAGAGTGACACAGCCGAGAACTTCTCCTGGCATCCCTCCGGGTCCCTCCTGCTGACCTGAACTGCTAGGTAGTGCCACCACTGCTGACTTATGTTTGCTGTCCCAACTCTACCGAACTGGACTGCTGGTGTATCCGTGAAATGTTTGCTAGGGTATCGAGCTGCCACTGTTAACCTGTGAACTGAGCTGACTGGTGAACTAAACTGCTGATTTCCAGACCACACAGACTGGGATTGCTACTCCAAAGAACCTTTCCAAACAGGTCCACTCCCCACCCCACCCCTGTATCCATTCTTTTCCACTACCTCTGGTAGGTGGTGGGCTACAAGGGAGGTTAAAACCATCATTAAAAATAAGGTTTGAAAGAAATTAAAGTTTCATAAATAGATAGATAAAGAGATAAATAATAGACAATAGACAGACAGGCAGACAGATAACAAATATTTATTGCATGCAAAATCAAAGACTGAACGAGATCACCCATGTATATAGTGGATCGGAGTCCTCCCCATAGCTCTGTCTGTGTTAGAAGTCCCAAACGTCTGCTGAATGGACCCATGCACGCATGAATGAGTGAGTCACATGGCCCCACCTGAATGTTCAATCAGAGGCTCATGGGTGGGGGGGCAGGAGGGGGTTTGTGGTCTGATTGTCTCTGCCCACAGCAAGTCTCTCCACAGCTGCAGCACTGAAGATAAGAGGGTCAGGCAGGCTGGTGCCAGACTGGGCCTGGATGTCGTCATAGGTCGTTACAGGGGCAGTGGTGTCACTGTGGCTAGAGGCAAGGGAAGCAGTTGGGGAAGATGTCCCCAATTTTGATCCTCAGCCTCCAGCCATAACCAGCTTCTAAAAGGCCACAAGTACCAATAGTGAAGGCTTCCTTCCTTCTTTCCTTCCTTCCTTCCTTCCTTCCTTCCTTCCTTCCTTCCTTTCTTTTTTCCTTCCTTCCTCTCTTTCTTTCTTTCTTCATTTATTTCTAGTGGCACTTTCTGAAAAATTCTTCTCTCATACATTACTTCCTGACAGCCATTTCCTGTCCCTTTATTCCTCCCAGTCTGTCTGTCTCCTGCTCCCTAACTACCTCTGCTGTCCCCCAGATCCACCTCTCCTCTGTTTCTCTTCAGAAAACAGCAGACCTAAAGGGGAAGCTTTGTAATCAAAGCCCAAGACCATTGAGAGAATCGCTGGGTCTTCAGGGCCCAGGTCCATCTGAACAAGGGCATACACGGCACCCTAGCCATACCTAACCTGGCCAGATAAGTGTGCACACGGCTCCAGCCAGACCATCTGACCTAGCCCATCGTGTCGGCAGAGTTCATAAATGGCAGCTTGGTAGAGTCTCACACAGGCAATACCCTTCATAGCTGGGAATAGGAACCTGCCCACAACCTCCTTCTGGTCAGCCCTGATCCTGTCTCAGGATCTCCCAAACTCTGACTTCAACACCAGTCACTACTTTATCCTGTCTGGGGCTGTATGATTTCACTGTAATACACCCAGTTCTGTTGGGCACAGCTTCTGTCCTGAGAACCTCATGTATTTGTAACGACAGTCTTTTGCCCTTGTCTCTTCCTTCGTGAGGTCAAAAGGGGAAAGGAATCATCTAATAATAACTCACACTGCCTGCCTGGTCTCAGTATGTTAGCCATTACCTATCCAACCACTCAACTGTCCCATGCCTTCAGACAGAGAAAAGACTGAGACGCAGAGAGGTGAAAGAATATTCCTAGGGGCTGAAAGGGTAGCTCAGAGGAGAGAGGACCTACCTAGCACACACAAAGCTCTGGGTTAAATTCCTAATTCCACTTAAAGCCTGGTGTGATGACACACACCCGTAATCCACTGTATACTGTGTCAACAACTTGATCATTATTAAGCACATTCTTGGTTTAGGCAATACTCACAACTTATGTCTCTCCTCTCTCTAGCTCTCTCTTTTTATTCTTATCTGCCCAGACCCATATGAATAACTTGTCATAAAAATCCTATCTAAGCCAGGCAGTGGTGGCGCACATCTTTAATCCCAGCACTTGGGACGCAGAGACAGGACTACACAGAGAAACCCTATATCAAAAAACCAAAAACAAACAAAAAAACCAAAAACAAACAAACAAAAATCCTACCTATTTGCCAAATGATAAAATTGGGATTCAGAGAGGTTAATTAACGTATCCAAGGTCACACAGCCTACTAAGGCATGAAGCAGTGCTGTATTGATTTCTAAGTGCAGAGCAAGCAGGTTATTAGTGTGCATATCTGCTGAGTTTTTATAAGGGCAATGCCAATTGTCAGGTTTACCTTTTTGTCCACTTTCGATAAGTCAGGTAATTTGGAGGAAGATTCTGAATAATCCTAGTCCTGACTGCTTTTTTAGCTTGGCACACGAGGTCTGGCAGCTCAGTCCTGCGTCCTCACAGCTAGATGTGGCCATGGCTAAGAGAAAGCTCTCCTGGATTGAGCCTTCTGGCCCACCTCCAGCTCCTTCCTTCAGGGCCTTCTGCAGCTTCTTCTTGAAGCTGGATGACAGACATGGTGCAGGGCGACACCTGGAGCCATCTGAAGGAGGATGGGTCTCTCAGAATGCTGGAGCACCAGGCTTCCCAACCCTGTGAGTCCCACCGCAGAGCCAGGCACCTGGTGCTGAGGAACCTTCTCCATAACAAAAGGAAACACAAAAAGGGTCAGGGGAAGCCCGATGTGGTGTTGCAGGAGCAGAAGTTAAAGCAGAGGTCATTGCTATTATTAACTACATAGAGAGTCTAAGGCTAGTCTGGGATGCATGAGAGCCAGCTCAGAACAAAAACAACCCACAATAACAACAACCATCAACAATAACAACAACAAATCAAACAACCACAGAACAGGGCTGGAGAAATGAGTCAGCAATTAAGAGCACGGACTACTCTCCTAGAGGTCCTGAGTTCAATTCCCAGCAACCACATGGTGGCTCACAACCATCTGTAATGGGATCTGATACCCTCTTCTGGTCTGTCTGAAGACAGCTACAGTGTACTCATATACATAAAATAAATAAATAATCTTTTAAAAATGTATTTTTATGTCTGTCTGTTGAGTGTGTTTGTGTGGTCATACTATGATGGCAGTGAACTCGGGTCGTTAATTTTCTAAGGCGGGCACTTTATTCACTGAGCCATCTCGCCCTCCGCCATTTTTTTTTAAAAGACAAATATTTAGCTAACTTGCCCAGGCTAGTCTTGAATTCACTTTGTAGCTGAGGCAGGTCTCAAACTCACAGTGGTCTTTTTGCTTAAGCTTCTGTGCTGGCTAGCTTTATGTCAACTTGACACACGCTAGAGGGAACCTCAACTGAGAAGAGGCCCCCTATAAGATCCAACTGTAAGCTGGTGTCTTAATTGGTGATTGATGGAGAGGGCCCAGCCATTGTGGTTGGGGCCATCCCTGGGCTGGAGATCCTGGGTTCTATAAGAAAGCAGGCCCAGCAAGCCACAGGAGAGCAAGTCAGTAAGCAGCTCCTGGCTCCAGCTTCCTGCTGTATTTGAGTTTCTGCTCAGACTTCCTTCAGAGATGGATTGTAACACGGAAGTGTGAGCCACATAAACCCTTTCCTCCCCAACTTCTTTTGGTCATGGTGTTTTACCTCAGCAATTGTCACCCTCCTGAGGTGCATGTCCACACCCTGCTAACAGAGGTTTTGGCCTGTCATATCAGCTCCCCACTCCTTAACCACAATACCCTGATATCTGTGATGCCCCCTTTTCACTGCATGCCCATGTTGAGGCCTGTGGAAAGTTTGCTTGAGCCATGGGTCCAAAGAAAGCTGAGTGTATCAGGGTGGCCAGCCAGCCAGTCTCATGCACCTCCCAGAGTGGAGCCAGAGGTGCTCATGTATCCCCAGCGGCCGATGAGTCAGCCTTTGGAATTTGGAAGGCAGAGGAGTAGTTTTTTTTTTTTTTTTTTTCCTTTCTGGGAACAGAACTCACCAGGCTGTCCTTGAACTTGTGACCCTTCTGATTCAGCTTTTCAGATGTTGGGATTGGGTGTACACACCAACACATCTGCTTCAATCCCTGGGATTTTGCCAGAATTATGGGGAAAGCATTGGTTTCTCTTAAATGTTTATGTGTATGTAATTTACTTGTTTTGTGTGTGGCATACCAAGGGCACATGTGCACCGTGGTGGGTATGTGAAAGCCGAAGGACAACTTGTTGGAGGCAGTTCTTGCCTCCAGGGACCGAATTTATGTTGTAAAGCTTGGCAGCAATTCTATTTTTACTCCCTGATATATCTCGCCAGGTCGGGAAGGCTTTCCTTCTGCTGAGATGAACCAGGGAAGCCTAAAGCTCAAAGGGGCCATGACTGGGTGTCCACTCATAAAACACCGAGTCCTGGGAACACAGGAGGCAGAGTGTATGTAGCTGCACCGGAAGCCAAATCATGTCTCCATGTGCCAACTTCCTTCCTCCAGCAGAAGTCTGTGTCACGGATAGTGCTGGTTCTCAGCCTATCCCATCACCCACCACCATCCTCATGCATGATGACCCAGGGGGCCCCAGCACCTATGATCTTGGCTCAAGAGTTTTGTCCCCCACAGGTTTTGAGAACATATGTATAAAAAGTAGGGGGGGCACTCCCCAGGGAGCAACATTTAAACCATGATTGACAGGAGCTGGTGGTTCTCCTGTCCTCAAGTGGACAGTTCTGAGGGGTGTACTGCCTCATGTCTCAGAGTCCTCAGCATGCTGAGACCAGGAGCCCAGGCTAGCAAGCTGCTTAGTGGCTACCCTTGCACTAGGTAGGCTCTCTCCTTCCCATCTCCCCCACTGCTCTCCAGCTGAGTTTCTGGGGATTGTCGGTGTCCCAAACAGACTGCACACAAACCCTGTCTCAGACCCATTTCCTAAGATTGGTTTCTGACCTGCACAGCTGAACTGCTCCAACCGACACTAAGTGTAATCGTGCTTTTAAATATATTTGCCTCATGGTGCTAGTGAGATAACTCCGATTAAAAGCACGCACCGCTCTTGCGGAAGACCAAACTCAAGTTCCCAGAACCCGCCACACTGGACAGCTCACAGCCACCTGTGACTCCAGGTCCAGGGGAACCGGACACATCTGGCCTCCTCCAGGACTGATATGAATCCCTGCATACACATGATTTAAAAATAAAATAATAACTGGGCATAGTAGTGCATGCCTTTAATCCCAGCACTAGGGAGGCAGAAGCAGGCAGATCTATGTGAGCTCCAGACCAGCCTGGTCTACATATTGGGCTCCAGGACAGGCAGGACTACATAGATCCTGTCCCAAAATCACCACCACCACCACCACCACCACCATCAACACCATCATCATCATCTTTAAAAATGTTCGGCTCATAACTGCATTTTCACAATCTGCTTTGTACCTGAAGCTGGACATGTGCTGTATAAGGCCATTTATGGTGTGCACAGCAGAAAGGCCAGGCAAAGGGGGAATTCCCGCCCCCAGGCTGTTCCTGAGCAGGATCCAAACGCTGCTTCCACCCTCCCACCTCCTGGTCCATTCATCACCAAGCTTGGACAGTTCCACCTCAGCTGACCTCAAAGCAGCCAGCCCTCAGTCCTTCCTCCACCCTTTCATCTGAAGGTCTCCAGGGGATAAGAACATCCCTGACCTTTGAAAGAACCCTGTGCACCAGGGCCTATGATGTAGACTTTGACGTTCTTTCTCAGGATAGAAACAGTAGGAACTGAGGAGTTCCCAAAATATTTCATTCATTCGTTCATTCATTCATTCATTCATTCATTCACAAGTCCATTCACTCATTCTTTCAACAAACACTGAGTATTTAGGCAAGGGGTTCTACACTGCAGACAACAGAATCAACTAGAAGACTAAAGTGTATGTAGCTCAGTCGGTAGAGTGCTTACCTAGCACGCATGAAGCCCTGGGTTCCATTCCCAGAACCCCATAAACTAAGCATAGTGGTCCATGACTGTGATCCTGGCCCCTAGGAAGTGGAGCAGTAGAACTCAGTTCAAGGTTATCCTCAGCTAGGAGAGAGTTTGAGGCCAGCTTGGGCTACAGGAGACCCTGGCAAAAAAACAAAACAAAACAAAACAAAACAACAACAACAAAAAGCATCAACGAGAGCCTGCTGAGCAGAAACTAATTCATTAAAAGCAGTAGAGGGGTTGGGAGATGGCCCAGAGGTCAGGCCACTGGCTGCTCTTGCAGAGGGAGGTATGATCACCAGCACTCACAAGGTGGCTCACAGAGGTAACGCCAGCCAAGGGACTGGATACTCTCTTCTGGCCTCTGCAGGCACCAGGCACATAAGTGGTGCATAAACATATATGCAAGTGGTAACACATCATATACATAAAATATACTAAACATTTACATTAAAAGCCCTGGATTTGGAAAGGGTGGTGCATACCTGTGATCCCAGAACTCCGGGAGCAGAGACTGCATAGTGAGACCCGTCTTCAAATAGAACAAAACAAGCAAGCCTTGGTGGGTACCTCCATGTTAAAGATACATCAGAGGCAGGAGAAACCCCTCCTACTGCCTGATGCTCTGAAGCCCTCCCAAGGCTGTGCCTGCTGCCTCTTGTACTGGCTGGAACCCAAGAGACATTTTAAACTTTTTTTTTTGACAGGGTCTTGCTATGAAGCTCTGACTGTCCTTAACTAATTATGTATACCAGACTGGCCTCAAACATCCAGAGATCTGCCTACCTCTTCTTTCAGAGTGCTGGAATTAAAAGTGTGCCCCACCGTACCTATAGATGGAATGGACCACTGAAGCAAGCATGAAAGTGGCCAGATAAAGCAGAAGGCACCGGATCTGGTGGCGCAACCTGTGATTCTTACGCTTGGAAAGTGGAGAACGGAGAGGTCAGGAGTTCAAGACCATCCTCAGCTATGTATGAGTCTCCATCTTGAAACAAAACAAAACAAAAACTCCACACCAAACCAAACCGAAACGGTGTTAAACAAAGCCATAGCTGAGTGAGTCAGGGCCCTTTTCCCCTTCACTCCAAATACAAATACAGGGTAGGACAGAGGAGGGACCGTGGTACCCACCCAGGGCCTGAACAAGTTCCGCATGTTTCAGAAAACAGGGACTTGAGCAAACAAGGGTGACTTCATGTCCAGGCAAGAATTACCCAGGCAATATAGTTCTCAAACACAAGGACAAAGGCATGCAGGCCACTTGCTATTGTCACAATGCGACAGGGAGTCAGGGTTGGCTCAGAGCCCACCCCTGGTAGAACCAACTTGCCTTTCTGATTCTGAAAGTAACTTTGGCTCATTATTACAATAGATACTTTCTTTTGAATTTTATTTTTATTTATATGTATGTTTGTGTGTTTCCGTGTGTGTGTGTGTGTGAGAGAGAGAGAGAGAGAGAGAGAGAGAGAGAGAGAGAGAGAGCAAGCGCAAATGTACACACATGAGGTACTGGGTCCCTTGGAGCTGGAGTTAGTGATGGTTCCCAGGCCACATGATCTGGGTTCTTGGAACCAAAATAGGGTCCTCTGCAAGAGCAGCAAGTGCTTTCAACTGCCAAGCCATCTCTCCAGCCCCAAATATCTTTGAAAAGATATTTTCAAAGCAGACATGTTGGACTACACTTGCAATCCCAGCACAAGAGAAGCCATAACAGAACCTTCTCTGAGTTCAAGGCCAGCTTGGACTGCATATTGAGAGCCTGCCTCAAAAAAAATACCAGCAACCAAGAAAAGGGGGGCTGGACTATGATTCTGCCATGTCATCATTTGAGAGGTAGAGAGGCAGAGACAAGAGGGTTAGGATTCCAGGTCATCCTCTGCTACCCCTGTAATTCCAAGCTATCCTGGGCTACCTGAGACCCTGTCTTGAAAACCACCACCACCAAATGAACCAGTTAACAACAGTTTTAGACAACACAGGAAATTGAAAGACCTGAGTTCAGAACATTTTTCAAGTTATCTTGGATATTGTTCACTGCTCACATCAAATTTAAACGCAAAGGTGAGTCCTTGCTTGTTACACACTGACACTTGTGGTGTCCCGAGCCCCACCCTGCCCATGGTGTCCCCTCTCTGTGCATTGCTGATCCACCTACAAGTGTGTTGTGTGCTATGACCAACAACAGGGAAACCCAGGCGCAAAGCAGTTGGAAGAATTGTGCACTGTCACAGGTGCAGGTGACCTCGCAGGGATTCAGGTGCAGGCATTCTGGCCTCTGGTCTCCAGATTCTCATGCCCCCCAACCCCCACCCTCTACCCTCTCACATCCCATCCCCCCATGCCATGTTCTTTCTCTGCTCCTTTCCATGGGCAGAGGGCTGCACTGACTCCTCTATTTGTGGGAACTGGGGTTTTCCACTCTTCTCCTAATAGAAAATAGAAAAAAAATTTCCCTTGTGGGTCTTCAGTGAGGTAAGAAAGCAATGGTTAGGGCTGAAGAGATGGCTCAGGGGTTAAGAGCACCGACTGCTCTTCCAGAGGTCCTGAGTTCAATTCCCAGCAATCACATGGTGGCTCACAACCATCTGTAATGATATCTGATGCCCTCTGCTGGTGTGTCTGAAGAGTGACAGTATACTCACATACATAAATAAATCTAAAAAAAGAAAAGAAAAGAAAAGAAAAAGCAAAGTCATGTTTTTTTAAAAAAAGAAGAAGAGGAAGGAGAAGGCAAAGGGAAAGGGAAGGGAGAAGGGGAAGAAGAAAAGAAGAAGAAGGAGAAGGAGAAGGAGAAGGAGAAGGAGAAGGAGAAGGAGAAGGAGAAGGAGAAGAAAGTGATGGTTAAATGTCACCACAACCCGTGACAGGACAGCACAGGTGCTCAGCCCACCTTGATCAGCTGCCCTACCACAGATGCCAGTCAGGGCTGGGGGAAACATCCAGAAGGTACATGTGTAACACGCATGGCTCTGCATATGTCATGAGTTCGCTAACTGTAAACGAAGGACACTGAGGCACACAAGTTTAACTGGTCCCAGATGACAGGTAAGGATGGCAGTGCTCTAATCCAACCCTGGACATCTGGCTCTGGCCCCTCATTCTGATGGACTGCTCTGTGCTCTCATTGGCTGTGGGGAGCTGGAAGCCCTGGGGTCCTCCACGTCACTGTCAGCTCTGAGCAGAAGGCAGCAAGACCAATACTAAGATCTATTCTATTCTCTGTCTCTTTTTTTAAAGATTTATTTATTTTATGTATGTGAGTACACTGTAGCTGCCTTCAGACACACCAAAAGAGAGCATTGGATCACAACAGATGGTTGTGAGCCATTATGTAATTGCTGGGAATTGAACTCAGGACTTCTAGAAGGGCAGTCAGGGCTTTTGACTGCTGAACCATCTCTCCAACCCTTGTTATTGTTTTTGTCTTTGTCTTTGTTTTTGTTTTTTGAGACAGGGTTTTTCTGTGTGGCCCTGGCTATCCTAGAACTTGCTCTGTAGACCAGGCTGACCTCAAACTCAGGAATCCCCCTGCCTCTGCATTCCATGTACTGGGATCAAAGATATGCACAATCACCACCATGACTCTTCAGTCTGTCTAGACCGTGTCTCATGAAGCCTACACTGGAGACAAATTCGATACGCAACTGAGTGTGACCTTGAACTTCCGATTGTCCTGGCTCTACCTCCAAACACATTGCAGCTGTAGGTCGGTTTGTGTGGTACTGGGGATGGAGCCTAGGGCTTCTTCACGCATGCTAGGTAAACTCCTTACTGACTGAACCATATACACTCCCAGCCTGCTTTGTATGTATTGAGACTGGGTCTCACAGAGCCCAGTTCGGCTTTGACCCTGACCTCTTACTTTGAAGTCCTAAATTAGAGACTACATCAATGTTCCCAGCTGTTTATGTGGGTGTGTGTTTGGGGGATGGAGCTGGAGGGTCCTCATGATGTACAAGCCAGGGCTTTACTGAGAAAGGCACCACCCCAGCTTCTTTTAAGCAGCTGCTGCTCGGACCCGCTTCTGCAGTTCCTGGTTGTTAAGGGCCTTGCCTTGTATGCTCAGGACTCCAAAGGCAGAAGCAGGTGTATCACCTGCTTGAGCTGTTGTCTGGAAGAACTAGCCAGTTTGCTCTCTCGGTTGGCTGTTGGATTCAGTTCTTGTGCCTGTGGGACTGAGAGCCCTGTTTCCTTATTTGGGGACGCAAAGAGACAATTCCCTCTGTAGTCAGAAATGAAAAAGCACTGAGCTAGGCAGCCTGGCTGGGGTTGGGGTAGAGACTGCGGCAGACACTAAAGTACTGTGAACGAGAATCCTCAAACAACGTTCACCCTGCACTGACCCTTCCGAAAGGCTCCTCGGTAACTGTAGGGAGGTTGGAATGTTGCAACTCAACTGCCTTCAAAGCCTTCTGTTGAGTCTATGTGAGAACTGACATCCGGGGTGGCCATTAGGTGAATTATTAAAATGCACAGTCATCATGTGCTCATCAGCCAAAAGGTTCAGTGTCGCCAGACAGCATCTGAGGCCTGTAGCACAGATTTACCTGTCTACCTCATGGTGCCACCAATGTGTTGAAAAACCGTCTTGATTTATGACTTTCTTTGTTTTGTTACTATAACAACTTAATACTAATAACAACTTAATAATAACTAAAACCACATCCGTGTCAGAACACAGAATGTGGGGTGGTGTAAGTGTACATTCCCATGCCATAGTCCCCGGTATTTGTCTCCAGAATACATTCCAACTGCCTCTGAGGAGAAAGCCGGTTTGCACAGAACATACTCTTTTGTCAAGAAAGGAGAAAGAAGGGAGAGAGCTTGGTGCCTCACTGAGTAGGGGCCGAGGACCATGCTGGTGAGAAGTGTCAATGAAGAACCCTGGCTTCCAGTGCTAAGCAGGCACGGTAGGCTGCTGCCTTTTCAATCTTAGAAAGAGGAAGGGCAGTTGGCAAGTGTGCCAGGCATGCGGAAGGGCTTTGCTTCCCTCCTCTGTCTGTTCTAGCTGTCCCCAACGTGCTAGGCTGCAGTCTGAGGGGCCTTTTAAAATTAGATAATTGATTGTATTTTAGTCCAGGCAAGACGTACCCGAAGCTAGCCTCGATTCTCTGAGTACCTGAGGATAACTTTGAGCTCCTGATCCTACCATCTCCCCTTTCCAAGTGTGGAATATCCCCACTCCAGACGTTCATCTCCCTTTTAAAAATTAAAACGTTTTGCTGGAGAGAATGGCTAAGCAGGTAAGAGCATCGTGGGGCTTGTGAAAAGGACCCACCCTGCGGCTCACAACTGTCTGCAGTCTGGGTCCAGCAGATCTGATGTCCTCTTCCTGACTCCATGAGCACCAGGCAAGCACATGGTGCCCAGGTGTATGTGCAGGCAAAACACTTATACACTTAAAATAGTAAATAAATAAGTATATTTTAAATCACATTATTTTTCACCATTCACACTGTGTGTTGTTTGCATTAAACTCATTAAGGTAGAAATAAGCAAAAGAGAGAAAAAAGAGAGAAAGCCACTGGTCCTGTTGGAGCCTCACTTCATATAGCTTCTGCCTATTTCCAATTTCTGTTTTAAGATCTTTAATCGTCCTCCCTCTGGTTGTCGATTCTTCTTCTTATTATTATTGTATTGAGGTATACAACCCAGAAGACCACTGAACACTCAACTTTTCTAAAGACAGAGTAGAATTCCAGCCCCCCCCCTCCCAAGATCAGAAATCCCTGCTTCCGGCACAGCAGTTGGGGCTCATAGCTTTTGTATTTGTGCCTTGTTTTTGAAATAATGCAGAGCGGCTCACACCTGACATCCCAGAGCTTGGGGGGGGGGGGAGAAGGAGGAGAAGGTGTACAAGGTCTACACCACCACAGAAGTTCCAGGCTAGCATGGGTACAGCAGACACCCTGGCACCCTTACTAATGCTGGAGGACCACCTCAACCATGAAAAGCACTGGCTGCTCTTTCAGAGGACCTGGGTTCAAGTCTCAGGACCCATACTATGTTGTTCACAATTGTCTCTAACTCTGGTTCCAGGGGATCTTATATTCTCTTTTGGTCTCCACAAAGCAAAAAACAAAAACCTTCACATGTTGTCAGATGTGGTGTGAGCCTTCCATTCTGACACTTGGAAAGCAGAGACAGGTGAATCTCTGTGAATCTGAAGCTAGACAGGGATATATAATGAGATCCTATCTCAAAAGCATGCTGTGTGGTAACCAGAGGACTGATAAAACTTGGTCTGCATAACAACTGTTAGGCCAGCCCGAGCTACATGTAAGCACTACTCCAGATCTCCAGAGAGAGGGAGAATTAACATGCTTTGATGGCCAAACTCCTCTTATTTAGAAATATTTTTCACATAATACATTTTGGTTATGGTTTTCCTCTCCCTTAGCTTCTCCCAGATCCTCCACCTCCATTCTCATGTTCTTTCTTTCTCTTTTTTAAAAAATAAAACCCCATAAAAATGAAAATCCAAGCAAACAAGAAGAGATGCCCGAGTCTTTTATTATTATTATTTTAATTTCATGCACATTGTTGTTTTGCCTGCATGTAAGTCTGTGTGAGGGTGTCGGATCCTTTGGAACTGGAGTTACAGACAGGTTCGAGCCTCAGTGTAGATGCTGGGTCCTCTGGAAGAGCAGCCAGTGCTCTTAACCACTGAGCCATCTCTCCAGTCCAGAGATGCCAAGTCTTAATGCTCTGCTTTCGTAAAATCTACTTCCAGCTCTGGGTGCTGTGGGTTCTGGTGGCCCCTCTTTTACACCAGTTCCTGCTGGCAACCCTGCAGCCGGCTGCCACCCCACACCTCACCCCCCCCCCCCCAACCCCCCCCCCCCCCCCCCCCTGCCAGCCCCCTCTCTGTGTAGTCATGTGGTCATCTTGGAGAGAGCAATATTTACCACTGACTTGTACTGTGGCTCTGCAAATGGCCACGTCAGCTAAGCCCAGGGCGAGCCTTTCTGCATAATTTTTCGTGGTCCTTAGTTAACTATTGTCTTAATCCCCCCTACCTCCCTGCCTTGTTTTTCTGTGTGAGTTACTAGTTAGATCCAACCTCTGGCAGTAGTCTGAACACCCTTCAACTGTTTCCCAGGGAACCAACCCCATCCACCTTCTGGCAGGAACTCACTCGATGGTGTTATCGGATCTGTTCCCCTGAGGACTGATTCCTGCACTGGTGCCTGATCCATCCCAGAATCTCCCCCACCATCATCTAGGGATCTGCTGGCTCTTCACCTTTGCAGGAGTTTCTGTCCCTTAGTCACAAGTCTCAGGCTTCCTAACTTACCACTTACCACGTCCGTCTCATGGTAGCACAGCCCCAGAACCCCAAGAAAGGATGTGAGTAAGACTTTTTTTTTTTTTTTTTTTTTGGTTTTTCAAGACAGGGTTTCTCTGTGTGGCCCTCGCTGTCCTGGAACTCACTCTGTAGACCAGGCTGGCCTCGAACTTAGAAATCTGCGTGCCTCTGCCTCCCAAGTGCTGGGATTAAAGGCGTGTGCCACCACCACTTGGCTGAGTAAGACTTAAAGATCTGAAAATGGCTTTAAATTACATCTATTTATTTATGGATGGACTTGTGTGTCATGCCACAAATGTGGAGGTCAAAGGACAGCCTGATAGAGTCAGTTCTCTCTTTTCATCTTTACATGGTTCCAGAGTCTAACTCAGGCCTCCAGGGTTGTGACTGAGTCATGTCCGGTCAGGCCTGCCCTCTGCCTCCTGGGTGCTGAGCTTCCAGGATACTCACTCCATCAGGCCCAGCCCTCTGGTCTCACGTGGAAGCCTGTATTCTCGGTCTCCTCTCCTCTAGAAGGCTACAGGGTCTTTGTTCTAAGTTGAAGCCTCACAATGATGGGTCTTAGCTAGATCAGAAAGCCAGATTCTCAAACAGACTTCATTCTTTATTTTACATTTTGTCCCATAGGTCCCCGCCCTTTCAGCTTCACTTCCACAGGTCCCCTGGGGCATCCTGAAGCCTTTAAGAATTTTGAAGATTTACAAGTGCCTTTTGTTTTGTTTGTTTGGTTGGTTGGTTTTGTTCTTGTTGTTTTCCTGAGACAAGGTTTGTTTGTGTAGCTCTAGCTGTGCTACAGCTAGCTCTGTAGACCAGGCTGGCCTTGAACTCATAAAGATCCGCTGTCTCTGCTGGGATCAAAGGCTTGCGACACCACTGCCCAGAAGATTTACAGGATTTAAAGAGATGCTAGGGACATTCATGAACCCTGCATCCCAGCAGCTTCTGGAGGCTAGTACAGGCAGAATCTGGGAAAAGAGATTCTCCCTGACTCTCCAAGCGGGACACAACCCTGCCTGCCCCTTCAGCTTAACCACAGGAAACTGCTAAACAAAAGAACCAGGAAGTTATGCATTTGGGGCATTTGGGGTGTTTTAATCTAATCCGTTCATGCCACATCCTTCACTGGCTTATAGCTCCTTTTTTTTTTTTTTTTTTTTTTAGACAGAGTTCCTTCTGCAACATACCTTGGCCTAGAAGTTACTCTGCAGTCCAAGCTGGATTGGGACTTACTTTTAATGTATAGTCCAGCCTGGCTTCAAACTCACAGTGATCCTCCTGGTTCAGCCTCCTGATTGTGGGGATTACAGCAGGAGCTGCTATGTCTGACTTAGGTCCCTGTTTTTGTTTTTTGAGATTATTTTACTTTATTTTATTTTATTTTGTGCATGGGTGCTTCGCCTGTGTGTATGTCTGCACTACATGCATGCAGTTCCCTCAGAGGCCAGAAGAGGGTATCAGATCCTCTGGAACTGGAGTTACAGACAGTTATGAGCCACCATATGGTTGCTAGGAACAGAACCCAGGTCTGAAAGAGCAAACAGTCTTAACCACTGAGCCATCTCTCCACTCCTACCCTACCCCCATTTTATAGTTTTTAGTTTTTGCAGAATTGAGACTCATACTCAAAGCTTTACCCGTGCAAGGCTCTACCACTGAGCTCTACCCCAGCCCAGCTTCTAAGTACTAAGCAATGAACACGGGTTCAGGTCTCTATACCTGTGCACTGGGCTAAAAGGACTGCCTTCTTCAGGTCAGACAAGGACTGAGGGGTGACTGAGCCCTGGAGTGCAGTCCAAGCAAGCAATGGGTGAGCAAAGGCAGAAGATGAAGGCATTCTTCCTCAGGAAGCTTGGACCATAGAGATAGAAACTCAGAAAGGAAGGAGACATGGCAGAAGAGAGAGAGAGCAACTGAGGAAGGAAGAGATGTCTGATCATGAAAAGTCCTCAGAGACATGTACAAGTCCTTAGGACCTAATGACAAGCATACCTATTGTCTTAGGCACTGTGAAGAGACATCATGATCACAGCAACTTTTATGAGAGAAAGCATTTAATCAGGGCTTGTTTACAGTTTCAGAGGCTTAGTCTATTATCAGCAAGGCAGCAGGCATGGCAGGCATGGTGTTGGAGAAGTAGCTGAGAGCTGTGTTCTGATCCATAGGCAGAGAGAGAGAGAGAGAGAGAGAGAGAGAGAGAGAGAGAGAGAACCTCTGCCTCTCCAGGGTTGGGATTAAAACCACCACTACTGCCTGGCTTGCAGCAAGTGCTGTTAACCACTAAGTAAGCCACTTAGTCCATACTCTATTCTAATATAATATTATATATATATATATATATTTATATATATGTGTTATATATATCACATATATATGTGTGTGTATATTAGACAGAGAGACATGAATAACATATGGGGTAGAGAGATGGCTCAGTGAATAAGGACACTTGCCACCAAACCCGATGACCCGAGTTCGATCCCTAGTACCTATGTGATAGAGGGAGAGAGTCGATATCTGCATATTATTTTCTGACCTCTGCATGTGTGCTGCCCCTCACTCATAAAAACACAATAAATAAATGACACAAAAACAATAAAAATAGCTGGGCTCGGAGGCACATGCCTTTAATGCCAGTGCCTGAGAGACAGAAGCAGGCAGATCTCTGTGAAGTCAGTGAAACTTGCTCTGTGTAGTGAGCTCGAGGACAGCCGGAACTTCATACTGAGGCTCTGACTCAATCAATCAATCAATCAATCAATCAATATTAACTAAATATTTAAAAGCAAATTATTAAAAAGAAAGTCATAAATCAAGACAGTTTTCTTTTTCCTTCTTTTTTCATTTTCTTTTTTTTTTTTTTTTAGACAGGGTTTCTTTGTGTATCCCTGGCTGTCCTGGAACTCACTATGTAGACCAGGCTGGCCTCAAACTCAGAGATCTGCCTGCCTCTGCCTCCTGCATGCTGGGATTAAAGATGTGCGCCAGTAGCGCTCAACTTTTCAAATACAGTGGTGGGGAACATGAGGTAGAGCCGTGGTTCTCACCGTCCTAACGCCGCGACCTTTAACACACGTCCTCATGCTGTGGTGACCCCCAACCATAACATTATTTTTGTTGCTACTTCATAACTGTAATTTTGATACTGTTTTAAATCACAATGTAAATATCTGAAATTCAGAATATCTGATATGCGATCTCTATGAAAGGTTGTTCAGCCTCTCAAAGGGGGTCACAATCCATGGGTTGAGAACCGCTGAAGTGGGCAGTTTCAGCAAAAAGGGACACCCCTTTTCCAGGCCTCAGATGCCATGCATGATATTCTTAGCTTTGGGGTTGGTGGTAGCCAGGGTTCTGTTAATACATCCCAAGAGCTCTCATGTGACAGTCACAAGGATGTGAGGTTAGACACAGACACGGGCAATAGCTGGCTAGTAAGGAGCTAACTACATCCTGAGATAATTTGGCTCAGGATTTGCAATCTCCCAACTTTCCCCGCCCCACCCGCCACCCCATCACTGAGGTTTAATTAGTTACCCATCCTTTGTAGAACACTCAAGGTAAGTACAGTTTCTCTCCAGGAACTTCTCTTCACAGAGATGTAACTCAGCCGTGAATGCACGCCCGCCATGCACAAAGCCCTGGGTTCCATCCCTAGACTGCACAGAAGGGCTATCATGGCACACATCTGTAATCACAGGAGGATCAAGGGTTTAAGGTCACCCTTGGCTACAAAACTCAAAAGACATCCTTGGCTACACAGTGAAGGCCAGGGCAGCCTGATCTCTATGACACTGTCTGGTTTGTTTGTTTTAAGTGTTGGGACTGAGAAGGTGGCTCAGTGGTTAAGAGCACTCACTGGTTGCTCTTGCCAAGAACCCAGGTTCGACTCCCCAGCTCCCACACAGCTGCTCACAGGCACCTGTAACCCTAGTGCTAGGGGACCTAACACCTGCTTCCGCAGGCAAAACATTCATATACACAAAACAAATAAAAGTCAGACATGCAAACC
>JANHMN010000002.1:227716615-227744473 GCA_030674055.1 Rhabdomys pumilio
GAGAGAGAGAGAGAGAGAGAGAGAGAGAGAGAGAGAGAGAGAGAGAAGGATCAGTCTCTGGGAAAGTGACAGAGCAATCATTTATTACTACCTATTAAGCTTTATTAAGGGGGTAAAGAACTACCTAGGGTGGGAGGGGCTCTGGAGGCGAACACCTAGAAGGTCCCATAATGACGTCAACAGTTCCGGGTCAAGTTTAAGCAATATAGGTAGAGTGTTCAAGTTACCCTCGGTGTTGAAAGCCCAGTGGGCAATGCACTTAGTGTGCAAACAATGAGAGCCTCAGTTAGTATTCTAACATCCACATGAACACCAGGGATGGCTGCTGGCATCTGTAACCGTAGGGTCAGGGAGACTGAAAAAGGAGGATCCCTGGAAGTTGTTGGCTAGCCACTATGTCATGTCCCCAGTTTCAGGTTCCATGTCTCATAAATTAAGGTGGAGCATGAGTAAGGAAGACATCGGATAACCTCGGACCTCCTAGTGTAACCCCCTCCCCAGGTTAAAAATAATTTGTTGAGGGTGCTGAGATAGCTCACTGAGTAAAGGCAGTGCCGCTAACCCTTATCACCAGAGTTCAATGCTAAGGACCAACACGGTGAAAGGCAAGAATGAAACCCCTCAAGTTGTCTCGGATCTCATTTCCACATATACTACACCAACCAATAAACCAATGGTGAATACCTAACCTCTGTATTCCTGTTTCTCAACTTTTATACTAGGAGTATACTGTCTAGCGTTTCAAAGGCCCTCTGTCTACTCTTCCTACGGCTGGGGAAACGGAGGCCGACTAGGAACGCGACTCCAGACTCCCTCCGCACAGCCTGCCTGGACGCCCAGAGAGATCTTCTTCCCCCATTCTTAGCCCTGTGATTTCCACGCGGGGCGGACGGCTTTGCTCACAGCTGAGTCACTCGGATCTCAAAAATTTCCTCCAAACCCTTCTCGCCCGGGGACCGGAAAAAGTCGGACTGTCCCGAGGCCAGATCGTCACAAGGCCTGGCCGGAAAAAGCCTACAGAAAGTCCCTGAAGTCATCCCAGTCTCCGGCCACCGAGAGGCAGGGCAGAGAGCCGCCCCGGAGGCCAAGCCCCGCCCTGCCCGCAGCGGAAACCGGAAGCAGCTGCAGGCCCCGCTAGCCCTGCGGCGCCGAACTCTGTAGTCCCGGAAGCTCGCAGGACTGGGGAGAAGATGGCGGAGGAGGAGTGAGTGTGCTGCTTCGGGTAGCGGAGGCGGCAGGGCCGGGCCGGCGGGCGACAGCGGGCCTTGGGCGCCCGGGTGGAATGGCGCGGGCCCACCTAGCCGGGGTTGGCAGGGGGAGCGGGATGAGCACTCGGGCTCTGCGGCCTCCCGGAGGTCAGATATTGATCACCACGCGCAGGCCTATAGCGTAGCCTGGCGGAAGTCGCGAACGTCATTCCTTCTCCCAGTTTCCGGTTTCTGATGGTTGCTAGGCTCTCCTCGTCTTCCTCCAGGAAGTCCTTCCATTGCCACAGCAGCCAATGGCATCCCCTGTAACCATCACCAACCTTCAATGTTCTTGTCTGTCCCTAGCAGTTTTCTTTCATTCATTGACTGCTGGTTGACCGTTTCTCTCGGCCTTGGGCATCAGGAGCCGCCCACGGGGAGCTTCCATGATGCTCTAGTGGGAGACGTTGTGTAGACAGGGTGTTTTCAGATCCTGCCAGATGTTTGGAAGGAAATTGAGTAGTATGAGGGACGAGGAGCCCACCCTAGAAAAAAAGACGTCTTGTGGCCCAAAACTTGAAACCTTACAGGAAAGATGTAAGAAGTGAGTGATGCTGGGGCTGTAGAGCACGCAGTGAGTCCCCGGTTCAGTCCCCAGTACTGCCAGGAAAGAGAAGGGAGAGAGTACTTGAGAGTGACAAGTGTCCGGAGCGATGACATGATGAGGTCCACTCCAGCTCTTTTTGGGTATGTGCTACTGTTAGTCCATCTTCATACTTGGTAGGACACCATCGGTTGTGGTGCATTACAAATTCCCTCTTTTGAAATGAGCCCCTGCAAATTAACAAGGAGCCCCTTAATTGATACTGAACTTTTTACTGGGAACATTTCAGGTAGTTCTTGGCCACCCAGGAACCAAGTCATGAACTCTCTTGTGTACCTGTGCTGTCCCAGACACTGAAATAGGCCTCGCAGAAGAGTTAATATAGAGCCGGATGGGTTTGAAGCTTGGTCCGATTATGGGGTCCTGAAATGAGGCAATGCTCAATGGCCACAATTCTGTCACTACTACATGAGTTTATAAACCTCAGCTTGAGAGCGTGAGAAGCCTTGGATAGAGTGGGGTGTTTCAGAGCAGTCGACCTGAGCCCTTTGAGATTCAAGAAGGGTTTGGTAGGGAAGGTGAGGGCATTCTGGGGAGAACAACTGGGCAGATTCAGCCAACTTCTTGAGTTTATGGACATAATCCCAGTAGGGCTAGAATATGACTAGCCCACCATACCTGAGGTCCTGAGTTCAATCCCTAGTTTAGTCAAACACACTGCATCCAAAATTCAAGCAAAGTGTAAACTAGGAAAGTAAATAATATTGAACCTGGGGTGTGGGGAGACTCCAGTTCCACCCTCGGACTTTGTTTCTGTTTTGTTGTTTTCTTTTGGAGACCGGTTCATATAGCCCACAAAACTGGTCTTGAACTCACTGTGTTTCACTATGTAGGCCAGGGTGACCTTGGTCTTGAACTCTTAGCTTTCCTGAATCTGTCTCCCAAGTGCAGAGGTAACAGGCATGAATTACCATACCTTGCTGCCCTCGTTAAGTTCAAAGAATAGACAGCACCCTCCTCCCCTCAACCCCAGACAAGGTTTCTCTGCGTTGACCTGGCTATCCTGGAACTTGCTCTGCTGGCCTCCAACTCACAGAGATCTGCCTGCCTGTTTTCTGAGTACTGGGGTTAAAGACATGCACCACCCCCACCCACCCACCTGCTTCTCTTCTTTTTCTGTTGTTTTTAGTGGGGAAAGGGACTTACTGGTGATTACCTCTAGAGTCTGGTGTATCCTGGTGCTCTATTCATTCATTTGTATGAGACAAGGCTGCACTGTGCAGCTCTGGTTGGCCTAGAACTCTAAGTCGATAGGCTGCACACTTGTTGGGATTAAGGCATGTGCCACTTTGCCCACCTCTTTTACTCTATATTTGAGACAGGGTCTCACTAAGTTAGTGAGACTTAGGCTGGCATTGAACTCACTAACCCCTGCAGGCTTTGAACTTGTGATCCTCTTGCCTAACCCACTGTTCCGAAACCTTGGGCTTTCTATTTTTGTTTTGTTAGCTTATGCTAACATGTAGCCCAAGCTGGTATTGTAGCTGAAGATGCCCTTGAACTCCTGACCCTTCTCCTCTTGCTCCTGGGTGCTGGGATTGTAGGCCTGGGCCACACAACTGGTTTATATAGTACTGAAGATCAAACCCAGCGCTTCCTGCAGGCACTGCCAGCTGAGCTGCAACCCTGACCCTAGCCTTTTACAAGTCTTTCTCCATAGTCCTGACCCCTTTCTTCCTGACTTCTGGATGGATGGCAGTAGTCAGAGACAGTAGGAGTCACTGGCATGCTGTGTAGGCAGGAACCCTCCCTCTTCAAGCCCTGCCTGCTGTCTGCACCGTCAGGGTTTTGCCAAATTCTCATTCAATCAAGGTGTGGGTTTTGATTCCCTGACCCTTCTTTATCTGAATGCTGCTTGTATATCTCCAACAGGTTCTCCAACACAACCCATGAGAGCTTCAACTTCACCCTTCACACCACCTTGGGTGTCACCACAAAGCTGGTGCTGCCGACACCTGCCAAGCCTATCCTTCCGGTGCAGACGGGAGAGCAGGCCCAGCAAGAGGAGCAGTCAAGTGGCATGACCATTTTCTTCAGTCTTCTTGTCCTAGGTGAATAAGCCCAGAGCTGTCTGTTACTATCAAGACTTTGCTCCTTCAAGTCAGGCCTAGCAGTTCCAAAAAGCAATGTCTTAGCTTTTGAAAGAAGGAAATTTTTTATTTTAAAGATTTATTTATTTTATATATGTGAGTACACTGTAGCTATCTTCAGATACCCCATAGGAGGGTATCAGATCTTATTATAGATAGTTGTGATCTACCATGTGGTTGCTGGGATTTGAACTCATGACCTCTGGAAGAGCAGTCAGTGCTTTTAACCGCTGAGCCATCTTACCAGCCCCCCCCCCCTTTTTTTTTAAGACAGCATTTCTCTTAAGTCGAGTCCTGACGGGCATGGAATTCACTTTGTAGACCAAGATGGCCTCAAACTCACAGAGATCCACCTGCTTCTTCCTCCCATTTCCTGGGGTTAACGCTATGTGCTACCACTGCCTGGCCAAGAAAGACCGTTTGATCTGGAAGGTGGTGTCTTGTACTTGTCACCATTGCTGGGATGGCAGCGACAGGAAGGTCCTGTGGGTCCATTGACTAGTCAGCCTACCTGCATCAGTCAGTGAGCTCCAGGCCAGCTAGAGGCCTGTTCCAAAGAAGATGGAAGCACTGCTGAGACTAACACTCAAGATGTCTTCAGGCCTCCACAAGCACTTACCTATGTGCCTAGTTGTTTGGGGTTTTTGTTGTTGTTGTTTATTTTTATTTTATTTATTTCATGTATATGAGTGAGTACACTGTAGCTGTCTTCAGACAACACCAGAAGAGGGCATCAGATATTACAGATGGTTATGAGCCACCATGTGGTTGCTGGGAATTGAACTCAGGACCTCTGCAAGAGCAGTCAGTGCTCTTAACCACTGAGCTATCTCACCAGCTCCCCACACCCAGTTTTTAAAAATGCAGCTGAAGCCACATAATTACTTTAGGTTCTCTAAGGATAAAAAAAACTCAGAGTGTGTGTCTAAAGTGTGTGCTTCGTTGGACAGTAAAAAGGTCTACATTTACTGGTCTGCAGCTGAGCTGGTCTCAGGATGCTCTGGCTGGCTCTGAACTCACTAAGAAGCAGTTAGCCTCCCAAGTGCACATGTCCTGCCACCCTGCCTTATTTACTGTCTTGTTTTTCTTTGGTAATACCGGAGTCATCTTTTGAATTAGACCTTTCTAGGAGACCAGAAGGCAGAACTGGGTTTTGAGTATTTCTTTCTTGAGACAGTATCTTGTGTAAGCCCAGGCTAGCCTCAGTCTTGGTAGCTAGGATACCTGAACTTCGATTCTCCTGCCTCTGCCTTCCCATTGCTAAGACTACAGGAGTGTACCACCATGAGGAGTGTGCCACCATAGCCTATATGAGTCTTTTTCTGACATCTGTTAGGACTAGGTTTTGAAGACAATAAATTTTTTTTGGCCACATTTATCTTCTGGCTGGAGTAAATGGTCAAAGGAGTGAACACTGTAGTAATGACTGATCCATTAATTGACTGATCCATTAATTGACTGATCCTTTATTTTTCTGAGACAATCTCACTTTGTAGTCCAGGTTGGCCTCAAACTCTCAACAGTCCACCTACCTCTCCTGCCCAATGTTGGCTCAGGGTGGATGGCAGACGCCACTGCGCCCTGTCTTTGTTACAGCCCTAGAACAGTGGGCCCTTTATCAGGTTTACATTTCTTTAGTGTATGAGGTTTTCTTTGAGGGTGGCTCTGCTGGAGGCTGTGCCAGGCATGCCGTGTGGCACACACCCCTTTGCTTTCATTTCTGTTAGTAAAGGCATTGGAATTGTGACCTGGTGTGGTCTGAGCTGGACAGCAGCTCAGCATGGCTCTTGGCTCAGGAGGAAGGTTTTTGCCTTACTTAACCTTTCATTTAACCCTTGCTGAGCTCTGACTCCACAGGAAACAGTAAGTCAGGACAATTAATACCCTGTCTGCCACAGTGGTTCTGGTTAGTGAGTTTCACACCCCCAAACAAATATGGCTGTTGCTTTTCTATTTTTATTTTTATTTCCCCAGGAGTAAATGAAAAACCAGCTTTTATAGTGGACAGGAGAGCTCCATTCCTGTAACACCATCATTGGAGAGGCCAGGGCAGGCAGCCAGCCTTGCCTACAAAGTGAAACTCTTATCTTAAAACTTAAGCCCGAGGCCAGTGAAAAGGCTCAGCAGGCAAAGGCACTGCAGCCAAGCCTGACAATCTGAGTTCAATCCCCAAGAACCACATAGAGGAAGGAGAGACCCAGTCTTCCAACCTCCGCTCACCTGTCATGGCACACACTCTCCACCCCCCATTTAAAAATTAAACAAGCCAATAAAAACACGAGAATGTAGTTTTCCTTAACTGTGTGTAACTTAGACCTTGCTTTCTCACTGTATGTGAGGGGTTTAATAAAGAAACTGCTGAAATGACTGCTCCATTAGGACATCTGGAAGAGTCCAGAGCAGAGAAAGACAGAAGTGGACAGAACGTGGCCAGGGCTATCTGCTGGAGAGGCAAGGGAGCAGAGGTTGAATACCTGTGGGAGGGAAGGGCCAGGAGGCTAGCCTGGACAATTATATAAAACCATAGGTGCGTGTCAGTGGAGTGCCATGTGTCCCTTCTGCCAGAGGCAAAGGAAATAACTCCTTTTGGGAACTGAAAACCTATTTCACAAGTTCCTGAGGAAAGCTGGCTTTATTTAACCACCAGAAGTCTGTCTATAGTTAAGCTTGAGCCCATTTTTGAATGTAGACTACCTGAGACCTGACATTACAGCCCTTGTTGATGATAAGGGGAAAAGAAATATCTCAGTGCTTCGGTGCAGGGGCCTGGGGTCATCTTCATGGCTCAGGCTGGAGTGGAGGGGACAGGCAATGGCAAGAGATGAGGGAAATCCCATCAGAAGCATCTGGTTCCTTGATAGAGCCTGAAGACACAGAGAGTGATCATATTGGCTGGGCTGATTGACACTGGGAAGTGGTTTACATCCGCTTTGAGCAGGTCCAGGGCTCAGATTCTGAAGCAGGAGTACTTGGGACTAGCAGTGTGAAGGCAGCTTTGCAACAATTGGCTGCCTTTCAGCTGAGGGAGTCTGCTGGACAGATACAGACTAGGCAAGTATTAGCATGACCACTGTCTACAATCCTCATTGTAGGAAAAGCAGTTAACAAGTGTCTGAAGCTGGAAAGGACTCACACCTCTGAGCTACAGCAAAACAAAGCCTGAGAAGTTTTCACATGATAGAAGCTTGAATGTTCGTCTGTGATAAGTCAGACTTCCTGTCTGGAAAGAGAACAAAGGGAAAGAGCTTGAGGCACCCAAGGTGGTTCTGGGTAAAAACATGCACACCCTCCTCTGCCCAGAGGGCTGGATGGATGTAGATCGGACACGGGTGTTTCACCACAGTGAGAAGCATTGTTAAGTCTGTGTTTAGAAAACAACCAAAGAAAATGAAAACTTTCGAGTCTGTGACCACGGTAATTATTTTTTTCAAAGCGTTAGTAGCCAGTGCTTCCGTAACTAATTTCATAACCAGATTAACAGTTGATCAGAACCGCTGAGTGAACCTGGATGCTCTAACAACGTACAGATCCTCTTTCTCAGTTTTTACATACCTTAAGTCACTTCCTCAGGCCTTCACAACCGCAGTCATACACCGTAAGTTACTTGCTTAGTTACTTACATAACTAAACTTTTCTGTGGAAACAGCCAGTTATTTACTCTGAGACACAGCAGCTTAGCTAACCGAGAGCAGTCTCTGAGAAGCACTGTCCCTTTTCTCACATGAAACTAATGCAGGCTGTCAGGTAATTGTGTCTCAGTCTCAAAGCCTTTTTATTTAAGAGATCTTAAAGTTTTAAAATTCATATCAGCAAGCCACATGTCCATCTGTTGCTTCTAAAATGACTATAAAGCCAGGCTGTTTTAAAGGTGAAAGCAGACTTAGTCATCAGTGGACTGATCAGGAAGTGTAGCCTTGAGAAACGAGCTGAGGGCTGGTTGCTGCTGGTATACTGTCTGATAAAGCTAGGGTTTGCCATCAATATCACCAGAGATCCAAGAAGGATATATTTGAGTAAAAGTATTTACCAAATATCAGTTAAAATGACAAACACTTAACTGGGCAGCCTGGAATCCTGCAGGGTGGGCTCCATGGCTTTTATTGAGAGCAGAAGTCAGTCTTCTGCTGCCACTCAAGGCAGCATCAATCTTTTGCTACCAGACAGAAAAAAAATCTGAGAGATTCTCCTGTGGAGGAGGAATTTGGGGGGTTGGTCTACTTTGTTGAGGTAGGGTAGAGTAGTCTACCCTATAGTGGCCATAGTTTGGGCAGGGCCTTGACAGCAGGTGATCAGTGGGTCAGTTCTTTGCCCATTGATCAGTGACACCATACTCTAAGCACATCTAGGTGGACTCTTCTTTGGAGATCACCTCAGGACTGCCAGAACTGCCAGGACTGGTATGTCTGTCTTTCAGGGCAAGTCTTTTTCATTAGACACATTAAAGGCTGTAATCAGCAGATCTCTCTGAGAGGCTTGAGGGCCTCATCCAATCTCTAAAGATGTTAAACTAACTGTCCTTGTTTTTAGTTACTACTTCAGGCTCAACCTTGACGAAGTACACAGAAGGCTAAATAAAGCTTATCCCTATAAACGAATTACATGTATACTTAGCATGACTATAAGCATAGTTCTGAGCACAATAAAGAATTTGATCAGCCGGGCAGTGGTGGCGCACGCCTTTAATCCCAGCACTTGGGAGGCAGAGGCAAGCAGATTTCTGAGTTCAAGGCCAGCCTGGTCTACAGAGTGAGTTCCAGGACAGCCAGGGCTACATAGAGAAACCCTGTCTAGAAAAACAAATAAACCAAACAAATAAACAAAAAAAGAATTTGATCATTTATAATCTGATCATTGACTTGCATGTCTTAGTTATCTTTAACAGTTTGCAACAAATTATAGCTTTTATGAGTTTAGGATTTTGTAGCTTTTCCCTGTTAAGCTTGAACCTTATAATTTTGAATTGAGAATTCAGATGAAGATCCTTTAGCATCAGAATAAAACTTTAAACTATAAATACAGTCTACAGAGAAACTGGGAACCTTATTTTACTGGTCCTTTTATAATGTGTCTTTATAGAATATCACAGTTTTTTGTATGACTCAGTTTATCCAAATAGCTAAAGTTTAACAAGGTTAACAAAGACAAACAATGTAGACATAGACCTTCAAGTCAGTTTCTGCTTGGATGAACCTTAGGAATTCATAAACCTTATTTAACAAACATGTTGGTTTTTTTTTTTTTAAAGATTGATTTATTTATTTTATATATATGAGTGCCCTGTCTTCAGACACTAGAAGAGCACATCAGATCCCGTTACAGATGGTTGTGAGCCACTACGTGGTTGCTGGGAATTGAACTCAGGACCTCTGGAAGAGCAGTCAGTGCTCCTAACCACTGAGCCATCTCTCCAGCCCCCACATGTTTCTTGTCTAAGTTTTTTAGAAGCCTGGCATTGAACACAGTAAAGACATAAGTGGTTATGCATGCATCTCTGAGCCATTTTCTGTTAACCTGATGTCTTAGGGCTTCTATTGTCGCAAAGAAACACCATGACCAAAAAATAGTAAGCTGGGAGGGAAGGGTTTGTTAGTTTGGCTTACGTTTCCATATTACTCATCATCATGGAAGAAAGTCAGGGCAGGAACTCAGCAGGGCAGAGTTCTGGAGGCAGAGCTGATGCAGAGGCCATGGAGGAGTGCTGTTTACTAGGTTGATTCTCCTGGCTTGCTCGGCCTGCTTTCCTATAGAACCCAGAACCACAGCCCAGAGATAGTGCCACCCACAGTGAGCTGGGCCCTCACCCATGAATCACCAGTGAAGAAAACACCTTACAGCCAAATGTTATAGAGACATCTTCTCAATTGAGATTCCCTCTTTTCAGATAACTCTAGTTTGTGTGTCAAGTTAACAAAAGCCAGCACTCTATAACTTTAGGAATTTAAAAACTGTAATTGTCAAATGCAGGTTGTTCTCAGTCGACTTCTCCATGGACCTTGTGCATGATTCTGTCCTCATCTGCCGTTTTCACTCTCATGGCAGAAACCATCATATGAACACCCACCCATCCAAAGCATCCTTAATGTAGACAAAGATAAAATAAAACTAACCATCTCAGAGGCCTCGTGCTGCCCCCCAGTCTGAAAAAGGAGATCCAGTGGTAACCAGAGGGCTCATGTTAAGTGGGTACTGTCTTTTTTTTTTTTTTTTTTTTTTTTTTCTTCGAGACAGGGTTTCTCTGTGTAGTCCTGGCTGTCCTGGATCTCACTCTGTAGACCAGGCTGGCCTCGAACTCAGAGATCCACCTGCCTCTGCCTCCCAAGTGCTGGGATTAAAGGCATGTTTATACCCATGGTCACCTTAACTAGGATGGTGATGAGGTCACATGTCTGACTTCTCTTTAGCCATACTGAAGATGGCTGCCAGCCACATGGTTGAGTTTGCCATGGCGACCCCATCAGCCCACACCCTTTTATTTATTTATTTTTAAACCCTCTACTTTCCCAAACTAGACTTGAAGCAGGCTCCATACAAACAAGCTGTAGCAAATTAAGATGACTTCTATATAGGTGGTTTTACTACTACCAACCATTTCTGTTACAAGTTTTAAGCTAATTTTAAAAGATTTTACAGGTCTTTTAAATACAACTGCTAATGAATTTATAAATCCTGATGAGATGCAGAAAGTTTATATATAGCAAAATATTTTAGAGATATTTGGGGGGTATTCAGAGAGTTAAACATCGTGACTATACTGTGTCATTTTTGAGACAAGAAACAAAACCAAGAAGACTATGAGGCAGGTTGCAGTACTCCTCAGTGGGAATAGTTGACATTGTAGCTGTTTTTAAAGCACATCGTGTCTTTTCCTGGGCAACCCTGTCTTGCTTTCCTTCTCCCAGAAGAGTCAGGTGACCAGCCTTCACCAGGACAGAGACTTTGTAAGGAACTCAACAAGTGTACTTGGGTCTGGAGGGGGGGCAGATCTAAGCTCCAGAGTCAAGTCTTTCTAGCAAAGTTAGAGACAGGAGCTGACAGACAGAGCAAGCAGGAAAGAAGAGCTAGGTAACCTTGCCTGAGATAGTTGACCTTCCAGGGAAGGTCTTGGGAGGTTCCTGGAGGATTAAGGGTGGTTCCTGACAGACTAGAACCCGGATTAGGGAGATCTGCTTTTCTGGTAAACAGAAACCCCAGTAAAGGCTTGTTTACCAGATAACAGCCCTTCTGTTTACCTATCTGAAGTCCTTGTATAAACTGACATGACTGCTCCATGGTGTGACTAAGAGGTTTTCATTGTAGATATGAGAGAGGACAGCCAGAGGCATCTGGAAAAGTACAGAATGGAAGGAGAAAGAAGTGTGAACGTGGTCGGGGCCGTCTGTGAGCCAGGGGAGCAGAGCAGGGCTCAGGAGAGAGGGAGAGTAGCAGGGGATTAGGAGGATGGATGGTAGCTCAGGGCAGGGAGCCCCGGGAGCTGGAGAGAGTTCTGGTGTGTGACAGGAGGAGCCAGGAGGCCAGCATGAGCTTTGCCCTGCTAGTAGGCCCACAGGTAGCCGTATGTCCCTTCTGCTAGTGGTAAGGAAATGGCTTCTTTCGGTAGATGGGAATCCCTTTCTCAAGTCCCTTAGGCTTCTGTCTAACACCGGAAGTGCTCCTTAGTCCAGGTTGAGCTCACTGCACTACTTTTTGGAGTTTGGGAATTGGAGTTTCTTTTGAACCTAACATTAACCACCCAGGATGGAACCAGGTCTTATGGCTGCTGGCTGGGCAGGGTCCTCCCCACTGTACCACACCCCCAGTCCTACAGAAAGTTCTCTTCTCTTCCCTTTTTGTGCTTGCGCATGTGTGTGCATTGCTCTTGTCTGGGACTGCAGGTGCATGCCTGCTGCCCTACACATCTGGAGGTCGGGAGGCAGCCTTAGTTGTCAGTCATTGCCTTTCAGCCTGTTTTGTTGGAGTCTGTTGTTCACTGCCATGTGTCAGCCTCACTGGCCTGCTATCGTCCAAGTGTTCTGTCTTGGCTGCTGTCTTTCCAGGGAAGTATTGGAATTACATATGTGTGGCTACTGCTGCTGTATCTTACATGGGATCTGGGAATTTGAACTTAGGTCCTTAGGCTTGCATGACAAGTGCCTATTTCTGGAGCCGTCTGTCTGCTCAGCTTCCTAGTAAATGTTTTAACTTAACCTTTTAAGAAATTACTTACGTAATTTTTGTGTTCAGAGGGGTAGTATAGATGACTGTCACTGTGTATAAATCAGAGGACAATGCAGGAGTCACTTCTCTCCTTCTACCATGGGTTCTAGGGATCAAATGTAGGTTGTCAGACAGTAAATACCTTTATCCACAGAGCCCTCTTACCAGCCCTTAATTTCTAAATGATTTCTTTATTATTTTTTATTGTATGTACATTGGTGTTCTGTCTGCATGTATGTATGTGTGAGGGTGTCAGATCCCCTAAAACTGGAATTGAAGACAGTTGTGAGCTGTAAGGAGTGCTGGGAATTGAACCTGGGGCTTTTGGGAGAGCAACCAGTGCTCTTAACTGCTGAACCAACTCTCTAGCCCCTAAATTAAATTTTTAAAACATACTTTAGGGAGAAAGTTCATCAATTAAGAGTACTGCATTTCTAGAGATCTGAGTTCAGTTCCCAGCATCCATATGGCACTCACAGCCTCCTGTGACTCAGGCTCCAGGAGGATCTGATTCCTTCTTCTGGCCTTCATGTACGCCCTCCATGCATGTTCACATACATACAGACCATACACGCACACGCACACGCATGCACACACACACACACAAGATAAAACAAGCCCAGCTTGGTATACACAGCAGAGCTGGGTCCCTTCCCTCCTCTCATGGACTCCAGCTCCTGTGCTTCCTTGGCTTCCAGCTCAGCTAGAGTGTGTGGTCACATCTTGTACTTGGTAGTTAAATATTTACATTGAAACAGCATCACAGATTGGTAGCTTGCAATTCAGAGGGAAAAGAGAACATGACTTCTGAATTGACAGCTGTTTCCATTAGCCAGCTGGTGCTTTTTGATGGAATTGGAGAAATCAAAGTTATCTGTGTAAGCTCTGAGGGTGGCCTTTTAGCAGCTTTGCAGATTCAGGATCTCTCTCTCTCTCTCTCTCTCCCTCTCTCTCTCCCTCTCCCTCTCCCTCTCCCTCTCCCTCTCCCTCTCCCTCTCTCTCCTTCCCTCCCTCTCCCTCCCCCCCATGTTATATGTTGCATGGGTTATGAGTGTAACTTATGTGCACATACCTGTGAAGGATGGGGGTCCATTACAATTATCTTCCTCAACTATTCCGTGTGGTTCCCTGGAGTTCCATTTTCTTGACCCTCAGGGGTGATGAGACATGCTGTACCCCGGCTGGAGAGGATGGAGCAGAGCCGGGTTCCAAGTTCCACTTCTTCTCCTGTGGTATCTGGGCACAGCTACACACTGGATGGGAATGGAGTCCAGAATGGGTCGGGTCGGGTCTGGCAGTAAGGTGTGGGGCAGGAGGCTTCTCCTAGGACTTTAGTGTTACAGCTCTCCTAGACAGTCTCCAATGAGACAGCTTGTGCACATACACTTTATTTGCGATGGACAAGGGCTCTATGAACCTTGGAGAGTGGGAAGGGATTTTCGGGGTACATGTAAGTCATTGGTTGGAGCCTCGTGTACCTGGAATGCCTCATTTGCATGGAGAAGCCGTTCAACTATCCCAGGTGCTTCCTGAGCAGGGTTTTATCTGGAGAGAGGAAGGGGAACCTGTAAATTTGCCAAGGACTATGTGACACTCACTTCTCAGGTAGAAGATGTGAGGGTCGGACCCTCCAGATCAGGCAGAGAAGAGGAAGCCCCACTAAGGGGAGTCCTCCATTTTGTGCCAAGCTCAGACCCTGGTAGACTACAGTCTCCGTGGCAGGGTCTAACAGCTCTCCTCCTCAGTTTTTAGACAAGTCTCTCAGGGAACCTGGAGCTCACTGACAGGACCTGGCTGGTGGGAACCAGGATCCTTCTGTCTTCCCCAGTGCTGAGACTGCAGAGATGTGCACCAGCTCAGCTTTTTATGTGAGAGCTGGGGCAAGCACCTCGCCCTCTGAGCCGTCTCTCTTGCCCATTTGAGCATTTTTCTTTCAATGATTATTTTTAGAGCTGAGCATGGTGGTACCTTCATACAATCACAATACTTGAGAATCTGCTGCAGGGGAATTGCTATGAGTTCAGGACTACTGAGGGTTGTCAAGTGAGAACCAGGCTAACCTTCCTCATATACACAAGACCTCCTGGTGCTGTTCAGCGGTTAGTGAGCTGCAGTGCGGCCTCAGTGCTGGAGAGCCATGCTCACCAGCCTGGACTGTGGGCTTACATTTGGAATGATGCAAATACAGAAGAGTGGGGGTTTTTGTCCCAGAGACTTACTATTTACATTACTGTGTGTCCATGTATTCGTTCCTGTGTACATGTGGACGTATGTATGTATGTATGCATGTATGTATTTATTTATTTAAAGGCTTATTGTAATTTTAAGACAAGGAAGGTAGGTTGATAAGATCTTGTCTAACACGTGAAGCCCTGGATTCAATCCGTAGCATAAGCTGGACACCTATAATCTCAGCACTGAGAAGGTAGAGGCAGGAAAATGAGAAATTCAAGGTTACCCTCCCACACTCCCATTCATAACAAGTATAACAACTTGGGTACTTAAGACCAAAGCTTAAACGAGAGACAGAGAGAGAGAGAGAGAGAGAGAGAGAGAGAAAGAGAGAGAGAGAGAGAGAGAGAGAGAGAGAGAGGGAGAGAGAAAGGGAAGAGAAAAGGAAGGAAAAAGAAAAGCAGGGATTCTTATATTCAGGACTGAATGAAGTGTTTTAAATGGCTGTCAGCACTGTAGTTCACTAAGCATGTGCTGCTAGAGGGCCTGCAGCCCAGCTCAGCTAGAGGCCTGCAACCCGACTCAGCAGACAGAAGCACTGCCACACAGGCCTGGGACCTGAGTTTGATCCCAGGACCCACGCAAAGATGGAAGGAGGGCAGTGAGTCCAGAGCTGTCCCTTCAGGAACAGCTGGAAGTGGTGCTCTCTTTCAGGACCAGGGCTCAGGAGGGAGAAGCAGGCAGTTCTCTGTGAGTTTGAAGCTAGTCTAGTTATAGTGAGAACCTGTCTCAAAAAAAGTTTTTTAAACCCATTTGTGGGGCTGGAGAGATGGCTAAGTAGTTAAGAGCACTTGCTGCTCTTACAAAGGACCCAGGTTCAAATTCCCAGACCCCACAAGGGCTGCTCACAGTGGCAGTTTTTAGGGATCCAGTGCTCTCTTCTGGTCTCTGTTGGGCACTGGATTTACATGGGCACATACATACATACATTGCAGGCACTTACATATGAAATAAAAATCTTTTATCTCTCTCTTTTTTTTTTTTTTTTTTCGAGACAGGGTTTCTCAGGTAGTCTTGGCTGTCCTGGAACTCACTCTGTAGACCAGGTTGGCCTCGAACTCAGAAATCCACCTGCCTCCTCCTCCCAAGTGCTGGGATTAAAGGCGTGCTCCACCACCGCCCGACTAAAAATCTTTTTTCATTACTTGTATTTGTCTGTGGCAAATGCAGACCCAGAGGTGGGAGAGAACTCTCAGAAGTAATGTCTGCTTGTACATGTTGGTTATGAGACTCGAACTCTGGTTGTCAGGTTTAGCAGAAAGTGCCTTTACCTGCTGAACCATCTCACAGGCTCTACAAATAGTCTTTCTGCGTTGCTTTTTTAAAAAAGAAGACAGTAAAAATATGAACCGTGTTCACTGTTTGCTTGCCAACTGTCTGTTAGCCTGACTCCCTTGATAACCAGTGCCCCAAGCTTACTGTCTTTAAACTGCCTGTGCTTCTCATAGCCATCTGCATAATCCTGGTGCACCTGCTGATTCGGTACCGACTGCACTTTCTGCCTGAGAGCGTGGCTGTTGTTTCTCTAGGTAAGTGATACTGGGGGGTCCATTCCATACCCATACACAATGGAGCTGCCTCTCTGGGGCCCATCCATCACCCAGAGGCTCCTCAGCCTCCTGCTTCTCACCACAGGGCACAGTGACCGGCCAGGCCATGGTAGTGTCCAGCCCCAGTGAAGTTGATGGTTGGCATTTAGCTGATAGGGCCACTGTCACAGCTAGAAGGGCCCTGGTTTTATAGCTCTAAGATGGCAAATGGCTCCTATAGCACCAGAGCCTGCGTCCCTCCCTTCCCCCTCCTTGCCCCCCACTCCACCTTGGTTATCCTGGAACTCATAGAGACCTGCCTACCTCTGCCTTTCAAGTAGTGAGATTAAATTTGTTGTCTTGGTTTGTTTTGTTCCTGTTGCTGTCCCATCTAAGTCACCCCTACAGGTGACACTGTTTTAAGGACCGATGCCATGGTTTGGTTGATCCTGTGGACAGAGGAAACCCTGAGTCTATCTAGTTAGCAGGTCCTTTAGATGCTAATGGCTTTAGCTAACTTAGAGTTCTTTGAACTCTAGGTGGGAGAGCATTCTGATGAAGCTTTCCTTCCTGCTTCCTGCTTGCAAAAAAAAAAAAAAAAAAAAAAAAAAGCCTGCAAGAGAGGCTAGCACCTAGTGCTCTGGGACTTCTCAGTAAAGAGTTATAAAGCTGCTTCAAGGAATTCACAGCTTTGTGGATAGTTTTACCATTTATTTAAAATAAATATTGGGGGACTGGAAAGATGTCTTAGCAGTTAAGAACACGGACTTCTTTTCCTGGGATCTGGGTTCAAGTCCCAGTACCCACAATGGTGCCTCAACTTGTCTGTTAGTCCAGTTCTAACAGAGCTGGCCTCCTCTTCTGGCCTCTTTGGGAACTGTACACAGTGTACATAGACATACATAAGGACAAAATACTCTCATTCACATAAAGTAAAAATAAAAAGTTAAAAAAGAGACCAAGAATAAATATTGGGCCAGGAGAACTAAGGAGACAGGGATAGGCAGATCTCTGTGAGTTCAAGGCCAGCCTGGTCTACTGTTAAGTCCTTAGATTGACCAGAGAAAAACGGGCTCAGCAATTCTGAGACAAATTTGACGCTAACTTTAATCAGATACTGGCCAGGTCGGGCTTTGGTCAGGGCCAGCATCTGGAATTCCTAGCTGAGTGGCAATTTCAGGACAAGTCACATGGCCACCATGTTTTCCCAGAGCTACAGCTCCCAACATTCCAGAAAGTTTCCTGGTCCGTGGGCAGGTGGGCAGGTTAACTTTAGGTCTTACACTGTGTAAGTTCCAGGACAGGGCTATATTAGGGTTACCCTGTCAGAAAAGAAAAAAGAAGAGGAGGAAGAGAAGGGAAGAAGGAGTAATAACAACAACAACAACAACAACAGGGGCTAGAGAGATGGTTCAGTGGTTAAGAGCACTGACTGCTCTTCCAGAGGTCCTGAGTTCAATTCCCAACAACACATGGTGGCTTACAACCATCTGTAATGGGATCTGGTGCCCTCTTCTGGTGTGTCTGAGGATAGCAACAGTGTACTCACATAAAATAAATCTTTACAATAATAATAAGAGTAACAACAACAATTGGCCCAGTGGTTGAGAGCATTGGCTGCTCTTGCAGAGGGCCTAGACTCCAGCAAACACATAGCAGCTCACAACCACCTATAACTCTGTTCCAGGAGATCTGATGTCCTCAGGCAGCAGGCATGCATGTACATGTGATGTACAGACAGACAGACATGCAGGCATAACGTACACACACACACAAAATGTTTAAGTGAATCTTAAAAATATAAAAATTAGGGACAAGAAACATGGCTTAGTAGTTTAGTCCCCAAATCCATATCAGGTCTCAGAACTGCTTGTGACTTCAGAGGGTCCAACACCTACTTGTGGATGGATAGATGTGTAAATAGATAGATAGGCAGGCAGGTAGACAGACAGACAGACAGGGCAGACAGGCAGACAGACAGTTAAATGTGTTGAGTGTGGCTCCCTGACACCACTGGCCTTCAGTACTGGCCCTCGGGCTCTCAGCAGACATGAGCTGCCTAGCTAAAGCCCTTTCTTCCTTTTCTCTTGGAAATAGAACCCTAACTTGTACTTGATTTTTGCTGCTGAAGACTGAACCTAGGGCCTCGCAGGCACTAGGCAGGCAAGTGCTCTTCCCACTAAGCTATATTCCCACTGGCCTGTGGAATCCTCATTTTGATCAGGCATCTTTCCATGAGGCCCAAGGAGGAAGGGGCACTTATAGTGTTTGGTCTTGGTTATCATGATCATTCTGCACTTTGCTGTGACTGATTGGGAGGGGTGAGACAATGAGACTGATTGATGGGAAATATGCCAGGGTTGTGGGGTTCCAAAAACATTTTCCTTCCTGATAGAACCAAGGGAAGTTAGCCGTCCCTCCTTCTGATGCTGCCATTGGGAATGTGATGCCTGAGTATGGATAGCCATCTTTCACTTACATTGCTCAAAGACAAAAGCCAGAATCTGAGCATGGCCAGATGGAAAGACCAGAGTCTTGGTTGTATCATTGTTTTCTTGACCTGACAGCCCACAGTAGTACCTGCAGTGCTGCCTATTATAGGAATAATAAATGACTGTTCCTAGAGACTCTTTAAATACCAGGTCCTCCAGCTTGCTACTAAAAGTATGTAGACCAATACCAAACTTTTTCCATTAAAAGGCTACAGTCTCTTAAACAGACTCTGACTAGAGGGTGTGCATTGCAACCCTCTGGATTCACATAACAAAAACCCCACAAGTAAAGAGGCTTCTGGGCCTGAGTCTCTGGTCACCATATCACTTCTGGTCCTGTTGCTTCCTTTCTGGCTTCTTTCAGGCAGGCTGCTTAGTCAGTCTTGCAGCTGCAGTTGCCATAAGAAGGGTGTTTGTCCCCTCTGGTACCAGGCTGTAGGCTGCCGCCTGTACTGCCACTCAGATTCAGGATGGAGTAGAGCCATTGGGCCATTTCTTCACCAATGTGGCCCAAGTCACTGTCTGGTGATAAAGAAGTTTGTCTGTACACATAGACAGAAAGCACATCTGAGAGAGTACTGAAGTCCAGAGTGTCTCTTACGTGAGGAGTGGTCAGAACTCGAATGATGGAACAGACAAAACAATATGCATTTCCTAAAGCCCAGGGCTGACAAGATGGTTCAGTGGGTAAAGGTGCTTGCTGCCAAGCCTTCAGCCTGAATTTGATCCCCTGCTTCCACATGGGTTGTCCTCTGAGCTCCATACACTAACATGGATGCCTCCTGTCTTAGTTAGGGTTGTACTGCGGTGAGCAGACACCATGACCAAGGCAACTCGTATAAAAGACAACATTTAATTGGGGCTGGCTTACGGGGTCAGAGGTTCAGTCCATTATCATCAGGGTGGGAGCATGGCAGCTTCCAAGCAGGCATGGTGCAGGAGTTATTGAGAGTTCTACAACTTATTCTGAAGGCAGACAGAAGAAAATTGGCATCCTCAGGCAGCTAGAAGGAAGCTCTCAAAGCCCACCCCCACAGTGACACACTTCCTTCAACAAGGCCACACCTCCAAATAGTGCCGCTCTCTGGGCCAAGCATATTCAAACCACCACACCTCTCTTCCCCCCCTGGCCCCCTCCCCCCCTCCCCCCAATATAAAATGAAGGAATAATTTTTTTTTGTTTTGTTTTGTTTTTTGAGACAGGGTTTCTCTGTATAGCCCTGGCTGTCCTGGAACTCACTTGGTAGACCAGGCTGGCCTTGAACTCAGAAATCCTCCTGCCTCTGCCTCCCAAGGGCTGGGATTAAAGGCGTGAGCCACCACTGCCCAGCAGGAATGAATTTTTAAATGACCTCTCTGGCTGGAGCATGGTGTCATAGTACTGAGGTGGCCACTTCAAGAATGTCTGGATCTACATGAAGCTGAAAAGTAGCAGGCCAGGCGTCTCCTTGGATTCTTTCAGTGCTCAGTTCATGTGCTCTGCAGTCCTTACAGTACATTGTTCTTTTGTGTTGAGCCTAACTAAGTATTCTGAGAGCAGGACCAGCATCCACATTAAAAAATTTCCCCTTCCACTTTCGTGTGCTTTGAATGAGAGCCAGGTTGTTTCCCTTACTATTGTATATGTGTACCCTTGAGTTACGCATATATAGATGCCAAAGAACAACTTTTGGGGTGGGGGGTTTCAAGACAAGGTTTGTCTGTGTAACAGTCAATCTTTGCTGTCCTTGAACTCAGAAAAATCCACCTATCTCTGCCTCCCAAGTGCTGGGATTAAAGGCATGAGCCACCATGGTTGGCCCAAAGGACATTTGAGAGTCTTTAGCATGTGGGTCATGGGTTAGAATTCAGGTTATCAGGTTTGGTAGCAAGTGCCCTTACCAGCTAAGTTACCTCATGCCCTACACACAGACAGACAGACAGACCGGTGACACACACACACCCCACCCATGGTTTTAAGTGGTAGAAATAAGAATGAGTAGTAGAGCTGGGTAGTGGTGGCACACACCTTTAATCTTAGTGGTTGGGAGGTAGAGGCAGGGGCATCTTTGAGTTTAAGACCAGCGAGTTCCAGAGTAGCCAGGACTACACAGAGAAACTTTTGAACCCCCCACACCCCCCAAAAAAAGATTCATCCATCTGGCTTCAAAGCTCCTGTTGTTTTTTTATCGAAACTGGGTGGTACAGGGAGGGTGACCGGCCATGGACGGTGTCCTCCACACCAAGCAGAGCAGCTCCCAGTAAGGTTTTCTTCTCCCCGAATACTCAGATTTTGCCAAGGTGTGTTCGCCTGAGATATAAGTGGGAAACTTGCCGTGATTTACACCACACCATGGTAATTCCTGTTCTCGGTTCTTAGATAGAGGCCTGCAGAACTCTAGGGCAGCCTGCTGTGATGGGACCCGGCCTATCTCCAGAGTACTGTGCAATCCAGCCAAGTAGCCTGGGCTAAGTTTCTGCTGTTTGCTTTTTCCTTCCAGGTATTCTCATGGGAGCAGTTATAAAAGTTATAGAGTTTAAAAAGCTGGCAAATTGGAAGGTAGGTTTGTCACAGTCAACACTTTTGCTTTCCATTTTGTGTGTGTGCAAACGTAGGGAGACGAGGTGAGCAGTCTTGGGTATGCATGTTCCTCAGCTGCTGTTCACCGTAAGCTTTGAGATAGGTCTCTCACCGGCTCAGACTTACGTAGGCCATGTACAGCAGGCCATGGAACCCAGGAAGCCTCCTGTCTCTCCCTCTCTGCTGCTAGGATTCCAAGTATGAATTCTTTCTTTATGTTTAATTCCTCAGACTCCTCAAGACTGAGGTTAAAGGAGTTGACACCATACTCCACTTGATTTATCTCGAAACAGTGTCTCTCTTTGATCTGGCTTGCCTGAAATTGTCAGTTCTCCTGCCTCAGCCTCCATAGTAACCAGGACTACAGGTGACTGCTGAGCAGTCCTTTTTGTAATTTGGTTCCAGGATGGAGCTTAGGGCCTTGAGCATGCTATGCAAGGGCTTTACCCCATGCTGTCCCCCAGCCTGTACTTGTTAGATTAGGTTAGATTAGATTAGATTAGATTAGATTAGATTAGATTAGATTAGATTAGATTAGATGCAGGTGAAGTCAGGGGCTGCTCGAGAGTGCTATAGCCTGGGCTCAGGCTCACTTGAGAGTGCTATAGCCTGGGCTCGGGCTCAGCTGACCCAAGATGGGGTGTGGATGGAGGACAGCTATGGTCAAGATTGCTTGCTTGGGCTAGGGTGGTGGTGGTACACACCTTTAATCCCAAACACTCAGGAAGCCAGCCTGGTCTACAGAGCAAGCTCTAGGACAGCCAGGGCTACACACAAAGAAACCCTCCCTGGGAAAACAACAAACAAACAATGTTGCCTGTGGGGACTGGATCCCAGTGCCATGCTGGGCAGGCAGTTCACAGACATTCAGTTACTGCTCCAGGGACCTGACTCCTGGTGTACACACACACACACACACACACACACACACACACACCACCTACATTTTAGAGATTTATATGTTTTGTTTGCATGTTTGTTTGTACACCACATGTGTGCTCCGTATTTACAGAAGCCAGAAGAGGGCATCAGATCCTCTGGAACTGGAGTAAACGAATGGTTGTTAGCCTTTTATATGGGTGCTAGGAATTGAACCTGGGTCTGCAAGAGCAACTAGTGCTCTTAACTGCTGAGACATGGCTCCAGCCCCAGGAACATATCTTTAAAAGAAAATTAAGAAAGCAAAATTTGGGGGTTTTTGTTGGTTTGGTTTTGTTGTGTGACAGTGTCCTGGCTGTCTTAGACCTAGCTAGCTGATTATCAGGCTGACCTTGAACTCACAGAGATCCTCCTTTCTCGGCCTACCAAGCATTTAGATCAAAGGTGTGCATCACCATACCTGATAAGAAAGCAAAATTTTGAAGAAGAAAGACAAAAAAAAAAAGAAAAAAAAAAAACCCCACAACAACAAACCACTCAAGTTTCTTGTTTTGGGAAGTGGTTTTGGATCCATATTGCACATAACACCTTCTCATGGGACCATCTCTGGATCTCTGACTCACAGAAAAGCACAAGGCCCTGGGTTCAATCCCCAGCAGGAAGAAAAACATGTAACAAAGCAAAATTCATTGTCTATGGGTGTCTGCCTTTGTCTTCTGCTTCTGTCCTCTCCTCACCTCTAACCTTAACCTGACATTCAGAAATCCTATTTCCCATTGGGTCACAGCCCAAACCTGGTGGGCTGCCCGGGATGAGGGTGAGGTGCAGGGGGGGGGCGGGGGAGGGGGGTGGAGATGCTGCAACCCTGACACAACAGCTGCTGCTTTTTCTCCAGAAGCTCTTTTTCTCCAGAAGCTCGAGTCTCACCTTCCCAAGCATCAGCATGACTTGGAGGAGTCAGCTCTTCTTCATTTGTGGTTCTGGAAGTCAAACTCAGGTCCCCAGCCGCAGTAGCCAGAACCTTCACCTCTGAGCTCTGCTGGCCCTGTGCTGTGTGTCAGATGCACAAGGTCACATTGTCTCTGCCAGCCTAGACCCTGAGCATAGGCTTCCTGAGCTCTCTACTGACTGACAGGTCCCGGGTTCTGTACTCCTGTCCTGAGTGTCCTCCCTTTTGACTTTACAGGAGGAAGAAATGTTTCGCCCCAATATGTTTTTCCTTCTCTTGCTCCCACCTATCATCTTTGAGTCGGGATACTCACTGCACAAGGTAAGGCTCTCTGGAGCAGTGCCTAGTGGGGGTGTGGTTACTCCCCAAGAGTTTGCTCCCCTGTAACAGCAGGAGGCCCTGCTTCCTGGGGCAGGGCTGACACTGGCCTGCTGAGCCTGCACAGGAGTTGGAGCTTCCAGGCTGCCTTTTGAAGGCTGTGGTGGTTTGGCCAACTCCAGAGCAGGTGGCTTTTTGGTTTGTTTGTTTGTTTGTTTGTTTGTTTGTTTTTTGAGACAAAAATCTCACTGTGTAGCCCTGGCTGGCCTGGACCTCACTGAGCGTCTGCTTCCTGAGTGCTGGTATTAAAAGCCTATAAAACCAAAAAGCAAAACAAAACAAAAAAAAACCCCAAACTCACCCCCAGCCCCAGTGCATCCCCTCAGTTGTTGTCCCCCCTTAGCTCTACCCCAGAGGATACTCTTCGCCTTGAAACAAGGAGCAGAATTTCTGGTGTTGAGCCCTGCAGTGCTGCCCGAGTCCAGTCTGCAGTGGCCTAGCCGCTTCAGTTTTTCCCATGTTGCTTGGACTCCAATATTTTCTTGTTTTTTACAGTTTGGGTTCTTTTGAGATAAGAGTCTCATGTAGTCCGGGCTGGCTTGGAACTTTGTGTGTGGCTGAGAATGATCCTGCTTCCACCTCCCAGGTACTAGGATTGCAGGCATGTGTCCTAGCACCTGTTTGTGTGCGGTGCTGGACTTGAACCCAAGGCTTCATGCATGCAAGGCAAGCAGTCTACCAGCTTAGCCCTGTGCCCCAGCTGAGCCCTCTGCTTGTCTGTTTGATGATGCTAATACAGCATAAAGGACTTTCTGACAGAAAGAAAATGAGGAATAGTCATTCTTAGATATGGTTAAGGGAAAGGTTTTAAATGTAGATATGAGGGAGAGAACCGGCAGAGGCTTCTAGAAGGGTCCAGACTGAACATGGCTAGTAGAATAGACCTAGCCATGAGAGGAGAGAGAAAGGGGAAGAGAGAACGACAAGAGAGAGGGGCAAGTGGACCAGGAGATCCAGGAGCAGAGCCAAGAGAACCTGTGACCAAAATGTCTAAGTTATATAGGAAAGAGAAAGTGAGGGCAGGGAAGGGAAGCTGGAGGCTCAAGAGGTTTAGGGTAGGGGCTGGAGAAGTGGAGGAACCAGGACTACCTGTCATTCTGAGACCCTGGCAGAATCTGCTTTGATGTGTTAATAGGCATTCAGCCTTTTGTCCCAGGTTTCCTTGGAACCTGACGCTGACCATTGTCCTGATTTTTTAATGTAATAAATAGCCTTTTCAAAATGCACCTTTTTCTTTTTTTTCCTTTGGTTTTTCAAGACAGGATTTCTCTGTGTAGCCCTGGCTGTCCTGGAACTCACTTTGTAGACCAGGCTGGCCTCGAACTCAGAAATCCACCTGTCTCTGCCTCCCAAGTGCTGGGATTAAAATTTTAGACTGAGACAAAACATGGGCCAAGGTTGTTTCTTTCCACTCCTGTGTATTGAGCATCATCCATATGACAGACGCCATTGTTCCTACTGAGCCTTGAGCCTTGTGGGAAAGGCAGGTGTCAGCTGTACATAAGCAAGTGCTGAGTGCAGCTGCCACTGAGCAAGCACAGCCAGACCCCTCCTGAGAGCTAGCTGGGGACAAGACCAAGGAAGACCCCGCTGCAGGAGGTTTAACATAAGGCGCACAACGGATCAGGATACTCCCTGGTGCCTAGGCCCAGGCTACAAGGCTGCATGCTGCCATATGAAGGCACAGGCCTTCCCACGCTCAGCTACGGATTGGGGCTCACCCACATCTCTACTGCAAGTGGGAATCAAGGCAGAGACAGCACCATCAGGTGGAGCTTTTGCAGAGGTCATTCTGGAAACAGTAGACAGTAGAGAGAAAGGGTCTGGGAACAGTCGAGACTGGTCAGCTCTTGCTGTGGGCCAGGGTAAGGAACCTGTGAGCTAGGAAAGCAGAGAGATGGTGGTAGAGGTTCCAGCCAGCAGTGCGGGGCAGGCAACAGCCCTGGCCCTGTGTGTGTGTGTGAAAGAGTCCAGTCTTGGAGAGCCCACAGTTGAAGGGGGGCTGATGCATCCTCCCTGCCTTACCAGTTGGCCTCTTGTCTCCCCCTTAACCCCCCAGGGGAACTTCTTTCAAAACATTGGCTCCATCACTCTCTTCGCTGTCTTTGGAACGGCAATCTCAGCTTTTGTAGTAGGTGGAGGAATTTACTTTCTGGGTCAGGTAAGAAAAGCATCCCTGCTGACCTTGAAGACTTGGGTTGGAGGGTAGTGCAGGGTGGGACAGATCCTTCAAGCGAGAGATGCCTGGTAGTGTTTGCCCTCCTATAAAGAAGTCCCTCAGTCATGCATGTGACTGTGGTATCTGAAATTGAGGGGACTGGAATCACATAGATACTTGATTTTACTTACAAGCTGGTCTCTTCAGTTGGAATGCTTTGAAGCAGAGTAGCACATGGTACCACAGTTTAAAATGGTGTGAGTGCAGGTGTGTTCTCAGGAGACTGTAGCAGGCTGAAGTCGGTCTTGAATGAAAATGTGCATTAAACCAGAGCTGGCCATGAGTCTGTCGCTCAGCTCCTGTGGTGCTCCTGCCGCCATCAGCCCTTTTCTGAGGCAGTAGCCAATACTCTGGGTTGTGGGCTTCACATCAGCATACTTCAACTGGAATGAATCCCTGGAAGGTATTCCTCAGACCTCCATGGTGCAAGCTATGCCCCACCCATTTTCTGCTGTCTGTAGAAAGCGTAGCCACCCCAGGGCTGAGAACAAACAAGCTGACTGCAGCAGGTTGCTGTTGCTGTGGACAGGACTGCTCTTCCTCCTGGTAGCCACAGCCCACTCCTGCAGACTCTGTTACCTTCACAGCTGACTTCACAGCCAAGGACAAGTCTACCCTGGAGCTTTCCTAGATGCTTGGCTTCACCTTGTTTCTTCAGGGCTAAGGGAGTCACCTTTAGAGCAGAGAACCACAGCTGCCAGACTGGAAGAGGAGCAGAGTGTGCACACTCGGGGCTAGATACCCACACGTGCTCACAGCAGCCGTTGGGGGGTTTCCTTATTTTCAGTGGGGACTGAAGATGATGTCCTTAATAGTTGATAAGAAAGCGCTGATGGACATTTTAATCTTCCTGGCTCTTCTCCAGGGAATCTTTTTGTGTGTGTCTGTGTGTTTGTGTGTTTTATTTTACAGGCTGATGTAATCTCTAAACTCAACATGACAGACAGGTAAATCTTTCACACTGTAATTCCCCTGTGCAACTGCTGTTCAGGCCTGGGACGCTTTCTGCACGTGGCTTCCTGGGTGTGGTCCTTTCCCTCTTCCCCGCCTGGCTTACCCAGTACAGAATCTATTCTGAATTCATTTGTCTCTGAAATGACTGAGAATTATATTGATGCTTTTGAAGACTGCTGATCATAGCACTGCTGATTGAAATGAGTGGTTTCCCCTAAGCTTTGGAGGGAGTGACTGGTCAGTCAGCTATCCTGGCACATCTCCAAGCACATCATGCACTCCATTCTTTTCTTAAGAATTGTCTCAGGAGCCTGGATGGACATATATAGCTCAGGGGCAGAGCCCTTGCCTGCCAGTTATGAGGCCCTGGGTTCAGTCCCCAACCCTGCAAAAGCAAATAAACAGAAACTTGAGTTTTCTTTATAGCCAGAAGGTCGCCTTAGAGTGTATCGGGAGAGAGTGTGGTGGGAACCTTGACTCTGGAATTCTCACCAAGAGTAGGGAAAGCAGCCAGGGCCTGGCCCTGGGGTGGACACCTCTGGATCTGATGCCATTCCTGCAGACACTGCTCTTAGAGTCTCCTGAGTCCACAAGGGAGAAGCAGCTAGGGCAGCTGTGTCTCAGAAGGCCCCCAGTCAAGAGTTACAAAAGGATCCAGGCCTAGCACAGCCCAAGAAGTCTGCAGTGCTGAGCTTGCTCTGCCCTGTGTCCGCTCTCAGCACCTGTCAGCTGGCCAGTGGGACGCTGCAGAAGAGGGCCAGGGACCACTCTTCCAGATCCTTCTCGTGAGCTGAGAATGTCAGGCTTCAGCTGCAAGGTAGCACCTTGTACCAGAGCTTCAGAACTGTTGATGGGAAGTGAGCCACTGACAACAAGCGATCCACAATACCCACAATACCGGACCCTTCCCCTCCCCGGGAGGGCGGGGATATGGGAGGGTTTTATTGTTGTTGAAAACAAAAACAGTTTTCCTTCTTTGTGACAGGGTCTCACTTTGTAGCCTAGTTTGCTCTGAAACTCAGTATACAGCTGAGGCAGGTCCCAAACTTGAAGCAATCCTTCCACCGCAGCCTTCCAAGTGTTGGGATTACAGATGTGTGAACAGCTCAGCTTTGATCATAGACAAGCATCAGCATCCTTCCTATAGGAATCTGAAGTGCAGCAGAACCAGCACCTGGTGTTTACTCAGAGTGCTGCAAGGGGAGGAGGAATGCCCGGAGTGTTCCAGACATCAGGGAAGGTGTTGCTTCTCCCTACTTTGGGGGATATGTGTGAGAAGCAAAGTATTGACCAGTGTCTAGAACTGAGTTAAGGCCAGTAGCTGTATGATCAGCCGGTCAGCCTTGCTGAGCAGGAGAGCCCCAGCCAGCCTCCCCCTGTGCAGATGCCCCAGCCAGCCTCCCCCTGTGCAGATGCCCCAGTCAGCCTCCCCCTGTGCAGATGCCCCAGTCAGCCTCCCCCTGTGCAGATGCCCCAGTCAGTCTCCCCCTGTGCAGATGCCCCAGCCAGCCTCCCCCTGTGCAGATGCCCCAG
>JANHMN010000002.1:227744573-227852494 GCA_030674055.1 Rhabdomys pumilio
CCTGTGCAGATAGTTACCCCTTTTCTGTTGGATTTCTGTCTAACAGGTGGGGACTGCTGTATAGAACAGCAGAGTCTTAACAGGGAAGCTGCCAGGGTAATGCAGGTTTGACAGTGGCCACAGGCAAGCACTGTTATCTGCAGGGGACAGTACTCCACAGCTCCTCCTGAGTGCCATGTAGACACGTGGCCTGCAATTATGAGATGTTTAAAAGGCTTTTCTTAGGCTGGGGATGGAACCCAGGACACCATGTGCTAGGTGGATGCTGTATGTCTGTGAGGCCGCTCTGCTTAAACAATCCATCTGCACTTGTTCTTAGCTAAGAGGCTGGGGATCCCACCTGCCACCCTCACACATGCACACAAGTGAGTATTTTTAAAAGCCAAGTAAGTGTTGTAAGTGTTTATGGTGAGGTTTTCAGTTTTGTTTCAGTTAGTTTTTTTTAAGGTGGTTTTTGTTGACATGGAATCTCATGTAGACCTGGTTATCCTGGAATCTGCTGTGTATCTAAGAATGACCTTGGATTTCTGATCCTCCCGTCTCCACCTCCCAAATGCTGAGTTATATGTTTACCACCAAACCTTGCTTCTGTTTTGTTCTTGGTTTTTTGAGACAGGTCTCACTATGTAGCCCTGGTTGACCTGGAAATCTCTGTACAGCAGGCTGGCCTTGAACTCATGGAAATCTGCCTACTTCTAACTCTGCCTCTGCCTCCCAAGGGCTGGCATTAATGGTGTGCCGCACCCAGCCTATGGCTCCAATTTTTGAGTGTTGACACCATTTTTCTTATAAACCCATAGACTGCCTGTCGCAGCCTTTGCAGTTCAGAGAACACAGTCATGTCTGTGTTTGTCCTGAGTGGACTACAGTACCTCAGCAGCCTAGGCTCCTCACTCTCCTCTCTCCCTTTCTCTCCCCCTTTTTCTCTCCCCTTTTTTCTTTCTTTTGCCTGTCCCTCCCAGAGTCCCACTGTCCTGTCTTTTCAGGTTTTGTTGATGCTACTAACTTTTGACGGAGAGAATAATGTAACACATTTTTAGCTTGAGCCTTCAAGGACAGGGTCCTGAGGGTAGATGTAGAACCACTGCTGGCCAGGCTTTGTGGGGCCTCAGGCACTTGTGCTCAGAAAGACCCCCCACCAATTGAGTTCCCAGCAGGCACTAGTGTGAAGTGCTGGCTTCTCTCCACAAGGCTTGTCTTCAGCTTTGTATTCTGAAGAGTGTGACTCAGACATGGAGACATTGTGCAGTGAGCACCTGCAGCCTTCTCTCCATGCTTGCCTGTGGACCTGGTCAAAGGGCAGCTGTAGCTAACAAAGTATGTTGGCCAGGCTTCTCACTGTGTACCTGCAGTCTGGTAGGACCGAAGTTAACAACAGAAAAGGACTGTTGGCTCATAAGGCTGCAGAGTCTTGAGCTGATGGCTCTAGCTCAGCAACCCCAGGACTTGTTCCTCTCAGACTTTGGAGCAGCTCTCCCCTGGCTGCTGCTCGCTTCCCCTGTTGATTCATATGGAACACTACAGCTCCAGGCACCTCACCAGGACTCAGCCTTCTCCCAGTGGCCTGGTAAAGCTAGTCCAAGCTTGTGTACTACACTCACCCCTGGAGCTTCTTACTGCATCCAACTAGAAGGCAGGAAGACAGCTCCCATAGGCTGTGGGTGCTGGGCAGGGAGACCAGAGACTGCCTGCCTAATGCATTGGATTGAAAACCTGCCGAGCACAGCCCACGGCCCCTCTAGGGCACAGCTGAGCTGTTGATCTTGCTGTTACTGCGGTAACAAGGACTAAGGTGGAGAGACTAGGCCTGGGCCTGGTTGGCAGTGCAGGCCTGCTGGATAGAGCTGCTTTCCCGAAATCCTCTTCCCTACCCCACTGCCTATCTTCTATCTGTGGCTCTGGCTTGTGCTCACACAGATCCTGAGGACACAGTCAAGAGAGGGCAATAGGCAGCTCGCATGCATGTGCTCACCTTTGCTGAGGAAGGCATGGTGTGGGAGCAAGAGGTGAACATCCTGCGGGCCCTGGGTCTCTCCTGGCCACCTCAGACCCTTGCCTTCATCACCAGGAGCTGCCACCTTATGGATTGATGATTGAGGGGGAGGAGGTGACTGCCCTGCTTCCTCCCACCAGCACTCTTCTTTCTGTAGGGCTACTCAGTGACCCCAGTCAGATGAATCCAACCCCACCTCCTCCTAGTGGTCATGTTTCCACGCAGAGGTGGTCTCATAGCTCAGGCGGACCTGGAGCTTGCTGTGTTGCTGAATGTAACTTTATACTCCTTACCCTTCTCCCACACCTCCTGTGCTGGGGTTACAAGCGTGTGCCCCTACACCTAATTTATGTTGCTTGTGAGCAAACCGAGGGCCTCAAGCATGTGTAGCAACCACTCTCTAGCCCAACACACATGGCCACTTTCTAAGTTGGCCTGAGTCTCTGCTTCTGGCTACACCCACCCTCCAGGACAAGGGCACTGCTCCAGGCTAGATCATAAGAGTAGTAAAGGGATTGGGGCCAGTGCCCATGTGGTAAGGAGAGGTTTGCCTGAGAGCTTAAGCAGGTAGTCAGTATTGGTGGCAGTGAACTTTATGGTCAAATGCTGCCTGTAAGGCCTGAGGGCCCAGCTTCTAGTCAGCAGCCCAGTCTGCAGGCCGCCCTCTGGTGGCCACTGGCTTTTGGCTCTTTCTTGGATGTTGCAACTCTGAGTGGAGGCTGGGTTTGGTTACAATTGGCACGGTTGACCTGGTGGCAGAGCAGAGGTTAAAACCAATAGTTTATAGGACTTTCTGGCCAAGGAAGCTGGGCAGTGTGTGCTAGGGCAAACAGACTTCTGTGCAGCAGTGTCTAGAGCAGAGTGTAGTGCTGCTGCTGGAAAACCACTCAGCGCTTTGTCCTGGCCTCCCTGCTCCTGCAGGGTGTGGGGTTGAGCAGGAAAGCACAAGTCTCTCTGTTGGCCCCTGAGCTGCCATCTTGGCATCACATCCCAAGCACAGCTGTGTGGATCCAGCACCACGTTTGATAGAGTCTGCCCTCGCTTCTCTCTCTGCAGTTTCGCATTTGGCTCCCTGATATCTGCAGTCGACCCAGTCGCCACTATTGCAATTTTTAATGCACTGCACGTGGACCCCGTGCTCAACATGCTGGTGTTTGGAGAAAGTATTCTCAACGATGCAGTCTCCATTGTCCTCACCAAGTAAGTAGGAAGACTGGAAGGTCCCTCGGCACACTGATACCAGCGCACAGGCTGGTCCTATGTGATCAGCTCACTACTGTGTCTTGCCACTCTGACAAGCAGTCTGTGCCACAGGAGTATGGAACAGCCAGGCTGCTACAGGGAGTTGAGTTTGTGTTTTCTGACCTCTGTTTCTTAGCATCTTTGAAGGGCTTCTCAGAAATGACATTCTCAGGTCCCACCTCACAGCCTCTTTTGCAGTGGGTCAGGGTTATGCTCCCTTGATTGATCTGTATCAGCCATGTGAGGGATTAACATTTGGGCACCAACCCTGGATTACTGAATGCAGTGTGGGCCAGTGCTCACTGGTAAGAATCTGATGCCATGTCCAGCTCCACAGGGCAGATGAGCAGACAGGCCCTCCCCTCCTTTATTGGTTGCTTGACACCTCTCTCACAGCTCTGAAAGAAGACGACAGATTCCTTCTATGTCTGAGGTGCTGCTGTGGAAAGGAGACTTTGGATGGTGAAAATCTGTTGTTTTTTTTGTTTTTTGTTTTTTGTTTTTTTTTTAAAAACAGGTATATATTAGCCAGGTGGTGGTGGCTTTATATCCCAAGCACCCAGGAGGCAGAGGCAGGTTGATGTCTGTGAGTTCTAGGCCAGCCTGGTCTACAGAGTGAGTTTCAGGATAGCCAGGGCTACACAGAGAGACACTGTCTGGGGCAGGGGAGTGAGAGAGGAGAGAGGGAAGAGGGAACTTCAGGTGATCCTTGGCTACATAGTGATTTTGAGGCCAGTATGGACCATTTATGTGACAGTGACATATGTGGATCTTTTCTCTCGAGTGACTGCTGTCAGTGCCCTGCTTGGATGGCTTATGCCCCAACATTAGGTTGTAACTTTCCTTTAGAGCACAGCTGATAAAATTGTCTAGGATAACATCATCAATTGGGTATCACTTTGGATTTATTGACATGCTTACCCACTGTCCTCACTCTGGCTTTCTCTTGGTAAAAATGCCTGTAGTTTTAGGTAGGAAGTCATCAAACGTCGTGCCATAAGGCTGTCTTAGTTAGGATTTCTACTGCTGTGAAGAGACACCATGATCACAGCAACTCTTATAATGGGAAATGTTTCATTGGGCTGGCTTATAGCTCAGAGGTATTTTCTGTTATTGTCATAGTGGAAATCTCACAGAGTGCAGGCAGACATGGACATGAAGAGATGAAGGAGCTGAGAGTTCTACATCTGGATCTGTATGCAAGAGAGGTGACTGTGTCACGATGGGCTTAGCTTGAACACAGGAAATCTTAAAGCCCGCCTCCACAGTGATGCACTTTCTCTAACAAGGTCACACCTACTCCAATAAGGCCACACCTCCTAACAGTGGCATTCCCCCTGGGCCAAGCATTCAAACATGAGTCTATTGGGGCCACTCCTATCAACCTCCACAAAGGCCTTTATAGTACTGACAGCAACCCTTTTGTAAGACAGTTCCTGAAAGCTTAATTGAGTTGATATAGTGCTTGCCCATCATGTCCAAAGCTCTAGGTTCAGTCCACAGCACCACATAGAACTGGGCAGGGCAGTGCAAGCCTGTAATCTCAGCACTTGGGAGACGGAAGCAGGAGGATCAAAAGTTAAAGGTCAGCCTCCACTGCATAAGAAGTTCGAGTCCAGCCTAGCCTAGCTACATGGAACCTTGTACCAAAATACTTTCTTTTCTGAAAGCTCTGTATTTTGCCTTCATCTCATCTGGCAAACTGGCTAAGCATTAAGATGAGGAATTGCCCACTTGGAGTTGATGGCAGGAGCCGTTTTTATTGTTAGGGGCAGAACTCAATTGCTTTGCCTGTGACTTCTTTGAAGAAAATCTGTCAATAGGAAAATGTCGGCTTTCCCAGGCCTCTGCCACACAATTGCCAAGATGAAGAGAGACTTTTGAAACAAACAGGAGAAGATGTCATCATTACACATGTACTGGGAGACTGGCTTTGGAGGCCACCTGAGACAGTTCCTGTAGGTGGCTCTGTGGATTGCATGCTTACAGAATGGGCAGCTTCCTTTTCTGTTGTCATGGCTGCCTCCATTACCTCAGAGCCCGTGCTCTTCAGAGTCCAGTGGAATTTATCTGACTTTGTCTACAGTGGGCCAAAGAGAAGTGCAAGAGAGGGGCAGGAAGGCCATGGAGGATTCCAGAAAGGCCGTCCCATGTCCAGGCCATACAGCCAGTGAGCGTTTTCAGATAGAAGCAGGAAGAATGGAGATAGACGGCTGGTCCCTTTTTCATTGACTTCTGAACTACCGAAGTCCAGCTGGTGTTCCTCCTGCCTCTGAGGGGATGCTGCCAGTCAACAGGTCTTTCCAGAGTGGCCAGGGTCCGACATCTCACCTTTACAAATGATATATGCAGATGAAGGGCTTCATTCAGATATTGCCACAAAGCAAAGCCCCTTCTGATTCTTCTTTAACTCTGGATTGTTTGTAGATTTAGTTACTTAGTTAATGGTTTGGCAATTTTGTTGTTTATTTTTGAAACAGTCTCTCCTATAACCCAAGCTGGTCTTGAACTCCTGATCTTTCTACCTCAGTTTCTCAGTTGCTGTTTCTAGCTTTGATTGCCGCTGTCACAGTTGTCCTGTCAGTCGCTGTGTAGGGAACCTCATCTTATGCCCTGAGGGTGGAAAGTGTATCCATGCCTTTGGAGGTCCCAAGCGCTGGTCCTCATATATGGCAACTAGTTGTTTTGGGGGCAAGCAGCAAGTTAGTCTATTTTAGCCAGAAATAAAGAAAGCTGATATTAATGAGAGAGAGAGAGAGGGGGGGGGAGAGAGAGAGAAAGAGAGGGAGGAGGAAGAGGAGGAGGAGGAGGAGGAAGAGGAGGAGGAGGAGGAAGAGGAGGAGGAGGAGGAGGAGGAGGAAGAGAAGAAGAAGAAGAAGAAGAAGAAGAAGAAGAAGAAGAAGAAGAAGACGCCACCACCACAGTGAGCGGTTTGGAATAGGTGTGTGCATGAGGGACACTGAAGTACGTTACTAGGGCAGTAGGTAGTCTATGGGAAAGCCGCTAACACCGTGAATGGAGAAGTGAGCATGAGCATGCTTGGCTCCGGGGGCCTTTCAGGCTCTAGCATCAGACATACCATGTCAGGGTTTCTGAAAAGAGGATCCAGCCACAGGGCAGAAGCAGGAGTTTATTCCTACCCTGTTCTGAGTATGGGGAGGTTTAACAGTACGTGGCTGCAGCTAGGCTTTCTGATTCCCAGGCAGGAGGCAGAGGAGTGGGTGAGACCTACATGTAATGATCACCAGTACCCCTTTGATGTCAACTCAATTCCCAGGTGACAGACCTTGGCTCAGGGAAGTCTTTCGTTATGGACTCCCAGTGTCTGAGCAGATGTGTCCTGAGCAGTGGTGGACTCCCTTATGGTGGCATTCTTATACAGAACACGTAGGTGTGGTCCACTGGGGATTTGGGTAGCCAAGCCCCAAGTGATCTGCTGGGAAACAAGATTGATGGAGATGACAGTCAGGAACCCAGGAGTCTGGTGTGAAGACAGTTCCTTTTTGTTTTTTCCAGACAGGTTTCTTTGTGTACCCTGAGCTGTCCTGGAACTTACTCTGTGGACCAGGCTGGCCTCTAACTCATAGAGATCCACCTGCCTTTGCTTCCCAACTGCTGGAATTAAAGGCCTGCACTACCACCCAGCTAAGAGAGTTCTTTTTAGTTAACACTGCTATTTATTTTGTGTTTGTGGGCAATTGTCCACACAGAGACAAAGTTTGGAACTGAGAACCCATCTTTCAGCAGTTGGCCTTCAGATTTTGCTCCAGGTACTTGTGTCTTCTGAGCTATCTTCTGGCCCCTGAGGACCTACTTTTTATTTGAGACCCCTCAGAACCACATCATGTACCTCCAGCCTGTGAAACTCTGACCAGGGATCTGGGCTCACCTGACCAAGTTCCTTTTTCATCAATCATCAGAGATCATGCTCCTTTCAGATGGAATAGTAGTCAGTGAAGCCAAATAGTTGACAGTTGTGTCAGCAGATTCCACAGACACATACTGAGTGGCTGGGCTCTGACTAGGCCCGGGAACTCAGATTACAGGATGGAGAGAGCACCACTGTAGTCATCACATGCTCTGAAGGAGAAGCTGCCTCATAGGGACCTGGAAGTGGGTTGGCCTCTGTGGCCAACTCAGGAAAAGTGTCTGAGGGAAGGAGGGTACTGTCCTAAGGAACGAGTGAGTTAGCAGAGTCAGGCATAGTGAAGAATGACCTGCAAGGAAGTGCCAGTGCCCATGTAGACCAGTCCAGAGGGAAGAGATTAGACAGAGAGCTCAGGGATCTGGGCTAGGCTCACACTTAGGAGTAGCTGGTACCATGGCAAGTGTGTGTTTTAAGGGGATCCCTTCAGCTGCTGATGCAGACCTGGCTGGCAGACAGATGTGGGCATGTTTGGGGGTGGGAGATGGATCCATGTTAGAGAACAAGGTGCCCTTTGAGTGTCTGATTTATCAAGAACAGTTCCTTATTAATGGTGCTCTTCTCTTTGGGGACTAAGTAGCTGTTGGCTTGCTTCCCACAGCTACTTTGCTAGCACAGTGAAAGGGAGGACGTTCCAGCTCCTTTTAGGGTTCCCTGAGTTCCCCTCTTAGCCTGAAGCTCTGATTTCTTCCCTAGCCTCCATCCCACCTGACTTCCTGCCAGAGCCCCATCTGGAGTTTACCTTAGGAGTCCTTTGCTCTGCAGTTGGCAACTGAGGCCTTCAGGGTGCACCACTGACCCTCCCATCATGCCATGGGCCCTGTACTGGCTGCTGCTCTCCCAGGTCCTCCCTAACCTACATCCTCCATGCACTTGAATGTTCACACTCAAGCCCTTACCTCTGGCCACTGTTTCTTCAGCCTGATAGGCCTCTTGCACATCCATGCCGAGATTCCATGTATACTAAATGGAAGCTCAGCCTACATTCCCTCTGGAACTTTCCTGGATTGCCCCTAGCCCCGAGTTGGATGCCCATCCTATTTTCAGAGCTCTTGGACCTGTCCCCTAATTGCCCAGGGCAGGTCTTTCGAACAACCTTTGCCCTCCTCTCCAAGCCCCAGAAACCACCTCAGTGCCTGGACACATAGGTGACCAACCATAGAAACTCCAGGGACAGGTGAGTTGGATGTCAGGAAAGGCTGTTCTGAGAGGCAGTGAATGATGCTAGCTAATTGGAAGGACAGACTGGATCAGAGCACTTTAACTTTCTCTGTTTTCTTCTTTCCTAGCACGGCTGAAGGTCTAACAAGAAAACATATGTCAGATGTCAGTGGGTGGCAAACGTTCTCACAGGCCCTCGGCTACTTCCTCAAAATGTTCTTTGGCTCCGCAGCTCTTGGCACGCTGACTGGCTTGATCTCAGCATTAATATCCTTTTAGATGGGGCACAGGCGTAGGGATCACGCTTGATGTCATCACTCTTGCTATTTTCTCTCCTTCCTCAGGGCACTGGCTGTCCTAAAACTCTTTGTAGACCAGGCTGGCACCAAGCTCACAGAGATCTGCCTGCCTCTGTATCCTGAGTGCTGGGATTAGAGACTGCTCAGTGGTTAAGAGCACCGAGTGCTGGGATAAAAGATATGAGTCACCACCACCCGGCTCAAAGACCCCATTAATATAAAGATTTGTTTAAAAGAAGGTTTTGTGCTGAGCTGTGGTGTGAGAAACACTCTAAGCCCAAGGACTCTTAAATTTAACCTCTGAAGTGTCTGGATACTTATATTTCTCCTCAAGTTAGCAGGGTCCCCTCAGCTGGCCTTGAGCTTAGTATCCTACAGATGACAGGTTTGCCCAGCACTTCTTTCTTTCTCTTTTTATTTTTGGGACAAGAATTCTCTATAGAACCCTGACTGTCCTGGAACTCACTATGCAGACTAGACTGGCCTCAACTCACAGAGATTCATCCACTTCCCTCTACTTCTTGAGTGCTAGAACCATAGCAAGGATGCCATTCAAAGCCACACTGTTAGGCGGCAGATTTGATCTGGCGTTCTGCTGCTGGGGGATGAGAACCATGGCAGATGGTTCATTCTATCGCTGTCTTGGTTTTCACATCCAAGAAACTGGGAATTTTCTTAGAAACCACAGGTTGTATTAGATTTAATTTAACTGGGGAGAAGGTATGTGCGTGTGTATACAGGAGGCCATGGGGAAGCTGGGTGTGGTGGCACACAGCTTTAGACCCCTTAATCTCTGTGAGTTAAGTTCCAGGACAGCCAAGGTTATGCAGTGAGTTGCCTGTCGTGGGTGCTAGGAACTGAGTGGGGTGGCTCTTAACCACAGAGTCAGAGCACTGAAAACCATCTTCCCCTACCTCCCAAGAGCTTCTCTGGAAGGGTGGGCAGGGCTTTCAGGGAAGTAGGTGCCATCCACACTGTTTGTACTGTGTGTGCTGCTTATTAGTTAAGGGCTCTTAAGTGGAGAAAGAAAGGCTCCTTAAGCCGGGCAGTGGTGGCGCATGCCTTTAATCCCAGCACTTGGGAGGCAGAGGCAGGCGGATTTCTGAGTTCGAGGCCAGCCTGGTCTACAGAGTGAGTTCTAGGACAGCCAGGACTACACAGAGAAACCTGTCTCGAAAAACCAAAAAAAAAAAAAAAAGCAGTGTGACCCTTACTGCTGGTGACAGTAGGACAGGCTCCAGAGTGGTTTTGCAGCCATCTGACCCATGTCCCCAAAAGGCTATATGGCCCTTCTGAAGCAGTTTGTCTCGCATTCAGCTGGGACATTCTTTCCTGGTTCCAGGTATGTTTCCTACCATCCTGGTGAGATTTCAGGCTGCTCCTCTGGCCAGAAGCTGAAGACGATGGAGACAGTCTCAGCATCAGAGTGAGGAAGAGCACTGTCTGCGTTAGAGAGGACCCAGGTTCAGTTCCCTGTACCCCCATGACGCCTCACACCCACATGAAACTCAGGTCTAGGGGATCAAACACTTCTGACCTCTATGGGCGCTGGGCATATGTGGTACACAGGCATGCAGGCAAATTGCTGATACTCATAAAAAGCATGTCAGAGATAGAGGTGCATGCCTGCAGCTCCAGCATTTGGGAGACCAAAGCAGGATTCCACAAATTGGATGTTAGCAGGGCCACATAGCAAGATCCTGTCTGAGAGAGATATAGGGGAGAGGGCAGGGCACAAAGAAGGAAAGAGGCAGCAGAAGAGCGGGGAAGGGCATATATTACAGTCCATGTTGGTGGGAGACTTGCCTGCCTTCAAGGAACATACACTGTAAGGAGGCAGATGCGTGGGAACTCAGCTCCAGCTGGGGCCTGGGAATATGGACTCTGTTCCCAGGGGCATGAGTGTGGTTTTCTGAAGGGGCAGGAAGGACAGGCCATTCAGCAGGGTGGTGAGTCCCTGAGAGCAGGCAGTAGAGTGACCTGTGTCATCATCCCCGGTCTTTAAGTCAGCATTTTTAAATGACTTGTCAGATTTCCGTTTCTAAAAGAAGAGAGCTCTTCCTGAGAAATTTCCTCCTGTAATCACGCCCCAGTCAGCATCTTTTGTGGCACTCCTCTCTTGCCTTGCCACATGCCTGTCCAGTGCCCTTTGTCCTTCCTCCTTGACTGCTGTGCCATGTGCTGAAGCACATTGACCTGAGGAAAACGCCTTCCCTGGAGTTCGGCATGATGATCATTTTTGCTTACCTGCCATATGGGCTGGCAGAAGGAATCTCACTCTCAGGTAAGAGGCAGTACCCAGCATGCCATGGTCATGGCTCAAGAGAGGTTTTGTCATGTGAGTTGCTTTCTCTTGGCAGAGACAGAGATGCTGTGATGCCCCTGTTTCACCACAGGAAAACCCAGTGGGGGCTAAGGAGTTGAGGGGCAGGCAGGTCAGGAGTTCAAGCTCATCTTCCCCCACATAACACATTCAGGGTTACCCTGGGCTTCTGCCTTAGAAACAAAGTCACACTCTTGAGGTGATTTAACAAGTGGAGGCATTTGCCACCAAGACTACTGACCTGAACTGGGCACCCGGCTGACTCCTTATTCAAAGTTGTCAGGCAGGTAGAAAGGTGGTGAGATTTAAACACTGGCTTCCTGGGCTCCCAGCTGCAGATACCCTTGGATGTTGTAGAAGAGGTGATCCCAGCTGTAGGAGGAGAAGCTATCCACCAAGCACTGGCTGGGATCTTTCATGCTTTGGACTCAGTCAGCAGCCCCTTTCTGTCAGCTTTTGCCTCGAGTGGTCTGGATCCTGGGCTGCTGTTTGCCAGGTTATGAGCACACCAGCCTGGATGTGGAAGCTCTCTGCAGATCCAGAGCAAGCCTTATGCTTTGTCTGAATATGCAGGTATAGCTGAATGGGGAGGGCTCTTGACACCAGATCCTCACCCTTAGGTAAGGGCTATGCAGAGACCTGTGAGGAAGAGAAGCACCACCCAGGCTGGGCTCTGCTATGGAGAGGCTCCTTTAAAGTGCAGTGGGGCTGACATTCCTACAATACCGTCATCTGTGTGTGGATTCTGTTGAGTTTTGATAGGTGTGTGTGGTCATATGCTCCTGGCTGGATGTAGAGGGACCTTGCCCCACACTGTGTCTTCTTTGGTCACCATGAGCTACATTATTAATGGTTCTTTCCAGATGTCACTAGATGAAGTCATGTGAAGCACTGCCACCTCACTGTCCCTGTCCCGGTCTCTCTACCCCAGGGCTGATGAGGCTTTTCTACTGTGAAATGTTTTCTTTATGTGGGCTGACTAGTTAGGAGTGAGGTTGCTAGGTTAGGTGGTAGGCCAGTTGTACTTTGTTAGGAACTGCTGAGTGTTTGACAGTGATAGTTCTGTAGGGTGAGTAGGGACCACGCCTTTAATCCCAGCACTGGGGAGGCACAGGCAGGACAATCTCTGTGAGTTCCTGGACAGCCAGGGCTACACAGAGAAACCCTGTCTTGAAAATCAGAAAGAGCTGGGCGGTGGTGGCGCACACCTTTAATCCCAGCACTTGGGAGGCAGAGGCAGGCGGCTTTCTGAGTTTGAGGCCAGCCTGGTCTACAGAGTTCCAGGACAGTCAGAACTACACAGAGAAACCCTGTCTCGAAAAACCAAAAAAAAAAAAAAAAAGAAAGAAAGAAAGAAAGAAAAGAAAATCAGAAAGAAGGGGTAGTGAGATGGTTCAGCTGTTAAGAGCACTGACTGTTCTTCCAGAGGTCCTGAGTTCAATTCCCAGTAACCACATGGTGGCTCATAACCATCTGTAATGGGATCTGATGCCCTCTTCTGGTGTGTCTGAAGAGAGCAATGGTGGTGTACTCATATGTATAAAATAAATAAATCTTTTTTAAAAAAAAGAAAAGAAAATCAGAAAACAAAAAGAATACACACAGACACACAAAGACCAGACCATTTCAGTCTGCTTTTCCAGCAGATCATGGGCATATAAAATTAAAAACAATTTTTTTTAAATGTCAGAAATTTTTTGTGTTTGGCTAATCCATGTATCCTTCCAATAGTGAGCTCCAGTAGCACTGTTGTCTCCTTTAATGCCCTTGTGTACAGGAGGTGGTTACAGTAGGTGAGGTTGCCTGAGTGGGTGGCGGCCTGTGTGTAGAGGCAGACGCCTGAGGAGCACCTTGGAGTGCTCATCTGGACTTCCTGTAGCCCCAGAGCTGGCCGAGGGCCCATCCTTCCCTTGGCCCATGGTGAAGTACCTCTGGATCATTTCCAGCATCATAGTCAAGTGCACAAGTAAGCAGGGTGTCAGACACAGCACCCATGTGCTTATGCACACGGAATGGAACCATTTATATCGGGCACGCTCAGAACTTCAGAAGTGTTCGATAAGAAACAGGTTCCCATCATCTCCGAAGTGAAGCTGGACCTGCCCATCAGGGGTGCAGCGGCCTAAGGAAGAGCAGTGCATCAGTCCTGATGGCCACTGGTATACCAAGTGTTCTTGGTGTTCTTACCCTCTGGGCAGTGCTCCGTGACCACCTAGAACCCTTTGGCCACACTGCCCCCTGCTGGATTTGAGCAGCTCTGTCCTGGGACAGACCCCAGGAATTTCCACACTTGAGTGTCAGGCTCAGTTGCTTCTTGAGCCTTTGGTCTCAGGAACAAGTATTTACAGCCCCTTTCTGCCAATAGTAGCAGCATCTCTGTTTGTAGTGTGGCTGCAGTGATGGTCTGCCTGGTGGTATTACTGTAGCTTGCGATCCTCTCTGGTTAACACTGCATCATCTAAGCCAGCCCTGAGTGAGCACTGGAGGACCAGACAGCCCAAAACTGCTCCCTACTCCACCCTCCCTCCTAGGCCATGTGTGCTTCTTGCTGGTAGCTGCTGTATAGTACTGGCCTCAGGCCAGGGCCTTGAACATGCTGAACACGTCTTACCAATGCTGCACCCTTGTCTGCTGTCACTCTTTTGTAATTTTTTTCTTTTCTTTTTTTTTTTTTTAAGATTTTTTTTGTTTGTTTTGTGTTTTGAGAACAGGTCTGTATTCTGTAGCTCTGACTGTCCTGAAACTCATCACAGATTCACTAATCTGTCTCCCAAGTGCTGGGACTAAAGGTGCTTGCCACCATGCCTGGTTAGACATATGTTTGTGTATGATTGTGTACCACATGAGTGCCTGGGAGTTATGTATGGTTGTTAGGTGCTAGGACTCAAATGTTATGGTGTCAAAAACCAGGAGCTAAAAAAGGAGGATTTTTCAATTATTTTTACAATCATGGAAAAGGTACATGTCAGGGTTTATGGTGAGACAGTTAACACACCACAAAGCATATTATGATTAGTTATGACCAAAAAATGGAAACAGTCTACATTGTGTAATTCACAGGATGACTGAGAAGGAACAACAATAAAACAAACACACAAACAAGATAACCTCTAGCTAAGGACATAATTAAAGCCTAACATTGTTTTAAAAAAAAATGGAGTCAGCTATCCCTTAACACAAACCCAGATCCTTTACAAGAGCAAAAAGCACTCTTAACTGTGGAGCCACCCTTCCAGCCTCCTGGTGTCACCTTTTGATGGCTGTAGGACCTTGCTTTGCAACAGCATCCGGGAGGGCCAGCTTTCCCTAAGAAAGAGCAGGGGAAGCTGGGGAGTGCTGAGGCTGTTTGTCTAGCACAGTAGGGAAGGTAGAAAGCGAGACCCACCCCTTCCCTTTGCCTGTCTTCTCTAGGGTATCTTCTTGTCTGTCCCCTTTCGTAGGCAAGATGGAAGAGTAAAGGAAAGTGCTCCTTCCTAGGAGGTTGGGGTAGAACCTTCCAGTCCTTCTGTCATGTACACAGCAGGGCTCTGTGAAGATTTCAAAGAGCAGGTGGCCTGTTTTGCAATGCCTAGTGGGTGGTCAGCTCAGAGGCTAGTGTGTGGCACTCCCTTTGTACAGGTGCAGTTAGCCAATTAAACTATTTCTCTGAAATGATGGAAGTGAATTAAAACTTCGCTTACAAAGTTTGATTTTCAGTTTATATATGTTGGTATCTTGTTCAGTAGCTTTTAAAAATGTTAGCTTCCTTCTGCCTGTATGCAGCTCAGATAAATAGAACCTCAAAGAGGCAAGGGGAGCATGCCAGGCACAGACAGGGAAGCAGTAGTCCTCAGGGAGCACGGCCGGATGAGCCCTGGAAAAAGCAGTCAGTTACCTTCCTGGGTAACAGACCACTCTGTGTCTGAGAATAGTAATTGGTGACTATGGAGAAATTAAAATGAGAGTATTTTAAAGGTCCATCAGATGGCCCTACCTGTCAACCAGGGTTGGAGGCATTTCACCTGTGGATGCAGTGCCAGCTTCTCATCTTAGACTTGAAGCGAAGGGTAAATGTGCAGCCATTGAGCCTGTGCAGACAGCTTATCTACCATTCCTCTGACATTGATGCTACAGCCATTGAGCCTGTGCAGACAGCTTCTCTACCATTCCTCTGACATTGATGCTGCAGCCATTGAGCCTGTGCAGACAGCTTGTCTACCATTCCTCTGACATTGATGCTACAGCCATTGAGCCTGTGCAGACAGCTTATCTACCATTCCTCTGACTGTTGCAGGAGTAGGGACTACACCAACTACAGCTGAGAGAAGCCACCTGGCCATTTCTCTGTAGCTTCTGCAAAGTCTCAGGACTGTATCTGCCTCCACTCACAGTCACCCCTTCTTTCCCCCTCCCTCCCCTGCCTCCATCTCCCCCCTCTCCACCCTTCTTCCTCACTTTCTTTGTCTCCTCATTTTTCAGGCAGAGTTTCATGTAGCCCAGGCTGGCCTCAAACTTGCTGTTTAGCCAAATTCTGATCTTCTGACATCTGGGATTATAAGTGTGTGTCATCCGGCTTATGGCTATCGTACCTGGCTTATGTTCTTAAAAGGAGGGATGCAGGGCTCCTTGCTTGCTAGGCAACTGAAGCTGCATCTGCCTCTCTTTCTGTACTCTTTTATTTCCTTTTTACATGTGTGGGTGTTTTGCCTGAATATATGTCTTATATACTGCATACCTGGCACTCATGGATGCCAGAAGAGGATATAGAATCCTCTGGAATTTAGTTATCTTTAGGTGCTGGGAACCAACTGCCTCTGGAAGAGCAGCCAGTGTTCTGTACCTCTGAATCATCTTTCCAGCCCCTCCCATTTCTAAAAGCCCTAATATATTTGGAGTTTGGGGAATTTGGGGATGAGTATTGTTTGATTTTCACATCTGTCCTTGTGTTCTGTGTCATATCTGCCTTCTGCCTCTCTCTCTCCAGGCATCATGGCGATCCTGTTTTCTGGCATCGTGATGTCACACTATACACACCATAACCTCTCCCCAGTCACCCAGATCCTCATGCAGCAGACCCTCCGGACTGTGGCCTTCCTGTGTGGTGAGTCCCAGCTCTGAGTAACCTCACAAACTGGGATTCCTGCCCTACCTGAGTGTGGGCTAGGATTTCTTCCTGGCAGCAGGGCACAGAATCCCTCCGAGCCCAGGCCATTCCTGTGCTTCCTCGGGCTGGTTCCAGGGCTGGCTCCTCTGGCTTTATGATTCCATAAAAGACATGAAACACCTAATAAATGGACATCTGATGACTGTAGATTATGATCAGAAGTAGAGCTGCTGTTAAACATTCCAGATGTGTGTGTGGAGATGTCCGAACATACTCCTAGGAAACAGTGCTGAGGATGGGTGGACGACCCTGCCCTTAAGTCCTGGACTCTCAGGGTAAAGTTTCAAGATCTTTGTGAGCCCGAGGATTTCCAGATAGGGGCACTGTGAGTCTGTAAGAGAGGGTGTCCTAGCACCGAGGAAATTCCAGAGCCGAGTTCCCCTAGACTGGTCTTTCTGTTAAGCAGCAGACAGTTGGGGCTTCCTCCCTCATCTGTCCATGACCCCACTCCTGTTCATACCTGAAATGAAGGGACCACCTTTAGCCATTCCCCCTCCCCTCCCTCTCTCTCTCTTACTCACTCAGTCACTATATCCTAGGGCTAGGCCTCAGTTGCACCATTAGCATCCACTGGTGTTGAGGGACCCTGTTTGACTTTGGAGCCAGGATGGCAGTGCCAGCTGTGGGAAGCTAGGTAAGGAGAAGCCAGGGAGCTCAAGACACAAGAGCCCTCTAGTGTCTGGTAGTCATTTGACCCATGGTTCTTACCAGAAAGCCTCAGCCAAAGGTTCTGACTTGACCTGACCTTCACAGGGCAGGGAACAGAGAATAGCACACCACTCCTCAGCTTCTTTTCTGCACCCAGACCAGCTTTAATGCTGGCACATGCATGCCATCTCCTGAAGCTCTGTCACAGCCTTCATGGGAATTCATCAGACAATGTGCTTTCTCCTGACAAGCTCCGCCAAAAGAAGTTTAGCCAGTGCACTAGGCTGTTCTGATGTAGCTTGCATTGCCAGAAGCAGCTTATATGGCCACCCTGACAGGTTGGTAAGTTAACCACACATTCTTGCTGCCAGGGAAGGTGAAGTAGGCCTAGGTGCACTGGCTTGGAGGATCAGACAGTGTCAAATAAGAAGGCATCTCAGAAGCCGGGCAGTGGTGGCTCACGCCTTTAATCCCAGCACTTGGGTGACAGAGGCAGGTGGATTTCTGAGTTTGAGGCCAGCCTGGTCTACAGAGTGAGTTCCAGGACAGCCAGGGCTACACAGAGAAACCTTGTCTCAAAAACAAAACAACAACAACAACAAAAACAAAACAAAAAAAAAAAAAAAAAAAAAAAAAAAAAAGAAGGCATCTTGGGGGCTGGAGAGATGGCTCAGCGGTTAAGAGCACTGACTACTCTTCCAAAGGTCCTGAGTTCAGTTCCCAGCAACCACATGGTGGCTCACAGCCATCTGTAATGGGATCTGATGTCCTCTTCTGGTATGTCTGAAGACAGCTACAGTGTACTCACATACATGAAATAAATCTTTTTTTTTTCTTTAAAAAAACAGAAGGCATCTGGGAAGGAAGGGTAAGTGAGCCACTACCAACACTGCTGGCATGTTAAGCAGCCTTAGCAGCTGTGTTCACATCTTTTTTTTTAAGCTTTTGTATGTTATTTATTCTTTTTTTTTATATTGTTTTTTTTTTTTTTGGTTTTTCGAGACAGGGTTTCTCTGTGTAGTCCTGGCTGTCCTGGAACTCACTCTGTAGACCAGGCTGGCCTGGAACTCAGAAATCCGCCTGCCTCTGCCTCCCAAGTGCTGGGATGTGTGTTCACATCTTAAAACCTAGTCCCTTTCTCCTTAGGGGGCTGGGCTCTTTTTTTTCAGGAAGGGGTGTGTGTGTGTGTGTGCATATTTTAACCTGGAAAGTTGTTTTTGTTTTCGTTCTTTTCTAGTTTCTTTTGTTTGTTTTTGTTTGTTTGTTTATTGAGACAAAGTTTCTCTGTGTAGCCCTGGCTGTCCTGAACTTGATCCGTAGACCAGGCTGGTCTCGACCTCACGAACATGCAGATGCTGCCTTCCAAGTGTTGGGATTAAAGGTGTATGCCACTATTCATGGCAGGAACCCAGAAACTTGGGAGGTGCTGTTTTCAGCACATACCAGTGATTGCTTGCACACCTAGTGCAGCCAAGCCTGAGCATGGGCCCTCCCTGCAAGCTCTGTGAGTTAGCTTCCTCTCGAACCTACCAGGAGGGAGTTAGCTAAAGTGCCTTTCTCATCTGTCATGTGGCACCACAGTCACATGCTCAGTTTCTGCCACTTTGTTGCCCCATGGGATCCTGACTGATGAGTATTCAGTAAATGTATGGGTGGGAGCTTGGTTATTTGCTTATAGTATCTGACAGTTAACTCATTATGTTGTGAAATTCTCAGTAGCAAAGACCATTGCCTATGTGATAGTAAGAAAGCAAGCCACCTGTGGTGGCTCACACCAGCAATCCCCTCACTCACACTGCATTCAAGGCCAGCCTGGGCCAGATAGCGAGACCCTAGTGAGACCCATCCATTCCCCCACCCCCACCCCAAAAGACTAAGTACAAAGTCTGACACAGTGTGACACAGTTGGTGTAGCTTCAGGCATGTTTGCCTAAGTTACTACTGAATTGTAAGAGGAACTGGGATGAGTGACCTGTTTTTTGGTTTCTTTCAGAAACATGTGTGTTTGCATTTCTCGGCCTCTCCATTTTTAGTTTCCCTCACAAGTTTGAAATTTCCTTTGTCATCTGGTGCATAGTAAGTATTTTTCTTATTTTTTTTTAATTGAATGGCTTATTTTTAAAATAGTAACTACATAGTTTGGAATCATTTATGTAACTTAACAATTTAGAGTCAATAGCTACAGAGACTGCTTCTGTTGAAATGTTATTGTGCTTAAAAGATTTCAGACATAAAGATCTCAGTATTTTACATTTTCAGTGTCCTTGGATGGTGTGATTTTCTTTAAACAGTAGTTTTAGCCAGGGCCTGGCAGTGGCGTCTATAACCCCAGCACTTGGGAGATGGACGCAGGAGGATCAGAGTTTAAGGACAGCTGAGTGGTGGTGGCACACGTCTTTAACCCCAGCCCTCAGGAGGCAGAGGCAGGCAGGCCTCTCTGAGGCCATCGCCCCTGTCTCAAAAAAGGAAAAGAGAAATGTGACCAACTGCAAGAGATCCCAATTCTCTTGGGTCCTTTTGTGTCCTGTCTCGGTCCCCACTGTGACTTCCTTAGGGCAGCAGCCTGCCTATGTCAGTCTGTCCTGTGAGTGCAGGTTTTGGGGAAAGCCTTGGGAAGGCCTTTCATAGAAAGTTTGACAGTTGCACTGGTGTTTGAGTTGCAGGACCTAATCCAGGGCCTTGTGCACATGCAGATGCTCCACCCCAGCCCCTCCCCCATAGTGTGGAGCTGGAGTTGATTAATGCTTAAAAAGCCTTTGCAGAGGCTTTGCCTTGAAGCAGGCCCAGGGCCTGAGCCACCTCTGTGCTCCCAAGTGGAGCTCACTCAGCTCCCCCTACTTGATCTGAGGAGCCAGACCCCACACCAGAGGCAGAGGTGCCTGTCTGCCTTCACCTCTGACTCTACAGTGCCCCCAGTGGGGAAAATTAGCATAAGCCCACCCCAGTATTGTCTCTTGGTTGTCCCTTAGCTCACCTCTAGGCGCTGCTGGGAGCAGGCTGATGCTCACCTTTGTTTGGGGCTGTGTCACTAAAGCTTGCTAGTGGGTGATGCTTGCTAGTCTCTTCTCTCCAAAGCTTCATCCAGACAGAGCGAGCCAGGGCAGCACACCTGGGAGTCTCCTCTCCGCCTGCTGTGCTGGTGGTGTCTGGTGGCTGAGGGCAAGGCTGCCTTAGACAGGTGTGCTACCCTGGCATTAGCTTGAAGATGGCATGAATCCCACCTACACTGGGACGTTGCATTGGCAGGTGCTGGTGCTGTTCGGCAGGGCTGTCAACATTTTCCCTCTGTCCTACCTGCTGAACTTCTTCCGAGATCACAAAATCACCCCCAAGATGATGTTCATCATGTGGTTCAGTGGTGAGTGCGGCCGGGTGGGTGGGCCTGAGCCTGCGCTTAAAGGCACAGGCCCCTGGGAAGCCAGGCGCATAACAGGTGGTATCATGGCACCCTCACCATAGTACCATGGAGTGGGTGGTCCTTTAACAGGGGCCCTTGGTAGACGTGTGTGTGGTGTGGTTAGTGTGGAGAGGCATGCTGTTGGGATGGGGCTAAGGATGGGGACTTGACCCAGGGCCTCCTCACGCTAGGCAGGCACTTTGGTAGTTGGCCCCTTGATCCAGCTGTTACCATCCCTCATGCCAGTCAGGTTATTTCTCCTTCTGCTACAGAGTCCTCCTAGCTAGGCTGAGTATTGTGGGCCCCTTCTCTATGTTAACTGTTGTGGCTGTCCTGAAACTCATTCAGGCTAGCCTTGAACTCCGATATCTGCCTGCCTCTGCCTCCTAAGTGTTGGGATTAAAGGCATGCGCCACCACTGCCCTTTGTCCCTTCAGATCTTTAGTTTTCCATATGCCTTCTATCTAAGTTCCATTAGCCAGGTATGGTGGCACACACCTTGGATTCCAGGAGAGACACAGAGCTCTTAGAGTACAAGACCAGCTTGTTCTTCATAGTGAGCTCCAGGACAGCCAGAGCTAGACAGTGAGACCCTGTCTCAAACATAAAATTAAATCCATGACTGTTATTGAAGTATTTCCATGTGAACTGGACCACAGCATCACCCTGTAGTGTCCACTCCAATTTGCCTCATAATTTTTCTTCAAAAAGACCTTATTGTAAAAACTGTGAGCCAAGTTCACTAGTGTTTAACTATAACACCAGTTACTTGGGAGAATAGGGCAGGAAGGTTTCTAGCTTGAACTTACTTTCATCTTCCTCGCCTCTGTCTCCCAAGTGCTGGGTTACATCATCATGTAAACAGTCTCTCCCAGTGCCTGCCCCGTGCCCATTTCCCCACTTCTGCCCCCTTCTGCTGTGCTGGCTTTGGCCTTGGTCAGCTCAGCAGTAGCTTTTGCAGCATTAGCCCCCAGCCTAGTGTATCTACTGGGCTTCTGCTTCCCTCCTCTCACTGCCATTGCCATCGTACGAAGACACTGTCCCCTGAGGCTCCCCAGCCTCCCACGCTGCACTTCCCACACTGACCGCAGACAGTGTCATCCTAGGGTCTGAACGAGGGACCTTTCTGTATCTGCCTATTATATCCAGCTCTCCACACCAACCTTCTCTGGAACCCAGTTTCATGCCCCTCTCTGTCTCTGGGTGCTGTGGGCTGCAGCAAGTTCCTTAAGCTGGGGCCTACAGCCTAGCTGGCTTGCTCTCCCTTCCTTGGGAAGCAGCATGGTAGGTTGGCATACTTGCTCCCTTCATTGGCACTCTACACATGAGCACTCTACACAGACCAGGTGTCTGGTCCCTCATCCTGTGGCCCTTGTGGGAGATGCTGTAGCTTCCGGCCCCCACCCTTCTGTCTGAGCCACCCCATTGTGGTCTCTGTTCCCAGTGACTCTTCTCCTGAATTTGATATTGTGTTTACAGTTTCTCCTATCTGCTCTGGGAGCTTTGGCAGGCTTGGGGTTCCTGCTGTGTATACAGTGCAGGTCTGCTGGCTCCCCACATTCCTTACCTTCGCTTCATCATGGCCAGCAAGCTCCACAGAAAGGAGCCGTTAGACAAGCCACACCCTCCTGCTCTGTGTGTGCTGAGTGACCCTGGGCAGGACATTTCTGCTCTAGCCTGGTCCTCACCTGCGTGCCAAGGAGAGTGGCAGCACCTGCTACTCAGGTTCCTGTGACAGGCAGCTCTTAACTGGTAGCCTAGGGCACCTAAGAAGGACTCAGCCACCATAGGACTCAGCCACCATAGCTATGATGACACATGATGATGACATATGACAGATGATGGTTCCCCAAATACACCTGCTACACAGCATGGCCTTTGTCATCTTGCCTGGAGCCAGCCCACGCAGAACATGCAAGAGACGTAAGCCTGGCCTCCCTGCCTCTTACTCTTGAACCCTGGGCCACTCCTATCAGATACAGGTCCCACTACTAGTGATGCTGAGCTGAAGGCAACCTGGAGTCACTTCCTTCTCTTTCCCCTCCCCTTCTTTCTGAGTCCCCATTTGCCATCCCCAGGTCTTCGAGGAGCCATCCCCTATGCACTGAGCCTGCACCTGGGCCTGGAGCCCATGGAGAAGCGTCAGCTCATTGGCACCACCACCATTGTCATTGTGCTCTTCACCATCCTGCTGCTGGGCGGCAGCACCATGCCCCTCATCCGCCTCGTGGACATCGAGGATGCCCGGGCACGCCGAAGGAGCAAGAAAGACGTCAACCTCAGCAAGACTGAGAAGATGGTTAGTGCAGCTGAGGCCCTGTGGCCTGTCTGTCTGGGAGGGCGGGGCAAGCTCCTGGGGGCTGCCGCTTACTTTTGTGTTTGCTTATCTCAAGGTCAGTAGTGCAGGCCTGAGAACAGGTGCACGACTTGGCTTCTGAAGCAGGGCTCTTTGGGGTAGGGTGTGTGCCAGCCTTGTGACCTGCTAAAACCATAGAAACTGAGAGCTGACGCCATCTGCAGCTCAGGACATTTGAAGTAGAGCCTGGTCCTGTGCCAGACTCCCAGGAGAATGAATGTCTCTGCTGCCAGGAGCTGAGCCAGAGCCCAGGTCAGGAGCCGAGAGCTTTCCAGTGTTGGTATTCCTCAGCACAGTTACACTTGATAGGGACCAAGAAGATGGTGGCTTGTGGGAACTGGGAGGGCTGTAAGCAAGGTGGAATCCTCAAGGACAGAGGGCCTGGCCACATTGGAAGCTTAGGCTTCTGTACCCTTTTGCCCACCTCTACTTCCTATGAGCCACTTCCTGCTGCCAGGCTACTCTTGGGCTGGGACTACCTAGCATGGCTCCCTGCTCTTCCTCTTCTGCTATATCAACCCCGACTCCTGATCCACCTCCCTGCCCCACCCTGCCTACACTCCTGAGATGCACTGCCCTCTAGTCTTCCTGTTTGAGATGTAACTTTGGTCAGTCATTGGAGGACCATCTGAGAGACAGGAGCCAGGCCACTGGTCTCGGGCCTCAGGGTCTGTCTTCCCAGCTTCTCCTAGCTAGCCACTTTGCTTGGTGTGGTCTTGTGCTCTCTTATTTTTCTGTTTTTGTTTCCTTATTTTCAACCTTTTTTAAAGTACACGTGTGCCTGTGTACGTTCATCCATGGTGTGTGTGTGTGTGTGCTCATGAATGTGGGAGTATTAGAGTATTAGAACTGGAGCTGTCAGCACTTAGGAGCCACCTAACGTGGGCGGCCGCTGGGAACTGAACTCTGGTCGTCTGGAAAAGCAGCAAGCATTCCAAACCACTGGGCCATCTTTCCAGCCCATTTTTTTTGCTTTTTAAGACAGACAGGGGCTCACTCTGTCCCTCTGTAGACTAAGTGGGGCGTGACTCTGGTGCAGCTCCAGCTGCCTGCAGTCTTCTTGTCTCCAGTTCGACAGTGCTGGGAGTTAACAGATGCAAGCCCTGTGCAGATTGGCGCTCAAGGCAATTAGAATGTGCAGGGAGCTTCAGGTGAGAACAACACTGAGACAAAGGCATAAGCAGGACTCCAGGCAGGGCCTGACCTCACAGGCATGGTCTCCAGGTCTTCAGAGTAGGCTTCCCAGACCAGCAGCCACACTGGGAACTTGTGAAATGCACACATTTGGCAGCCTGCCACTGACCGCTTGTTACGGAAATTGCAGCTGGGGCTGAAATGTGTGTCATCTTCTCAAACCCCAGAGACTGGCCAGGCATCTCCTCTACTGTCCTCTGCACTGCAGGCCCAGGCCAGCAGGGCCTTGCAACTTTAGAGACTTGTCCCTGGACCACCCTGCCGAGGGTAGGCTTTGGAGGTCCCAAAAGGTCTGTGCCTGTGATCACCTGTACCAGAGTAGAATGTGTTAGGGTAGCATTCTGGGAGGAAAGCAGATTGGGCTCCCGGGAAGGTGTTTGCTGACACTGACAGCTCTGTCATACAGGGTAATGCCATCGAGTCAGAACACCTGTCTGAGCTCACTGAGGAAGAGTACGAGGCTCACTACATCAGACAGCAGGACCTCAAAGGCTTCATGTGGCTAGACGCCAAGTACCTGAACCCTTTCTTCACACGGCGGCTGACACAGGAGGTGGGCACATCAGAGATCCCTTGTTCCCCCTCAGCCCTGCCAGGGGTGGGAAAGGGAAGCAGCCCAGCCCTGCCCTGCCCTGCCCTGCTACTTTTCCTTCCCTACACACCTTGGAAGATGGATGGGCTTCTGATGCTGAGTCATCCTTCTGCCTGAAGTGGGTAGGACTCCTGCTGCTCTCCCTCCCTTCCCAGCCTATGTGTGATATATGATAGCACAGTGCCTTCCAACCCACGAGCACTGTGTCCTTCAACAGCTAAGCAGCAAAATATGTCACCTCACTTGACAGCTGTGGAGACTGAGGCCCAGGGAAAGGAACACATATGCACAGGGAAACACTGCAAAGCTGCCACCGAACCCAGCCATCGAATTCCAAAGGACTAGGTTCTAATATTTTCTCCCTCCACCCCCTCACCTGTCAGTCCACCCTCCTGTTACTTCCAGCCTGTCGGGTCACAGCAGCCTCTTGTCACTTGACTCTGTCCCTGACTTGCTGACAGGCTTCTTCCATATCTCCCTCCAGGACCTCCACCATGGGCGCATCCAGATGAAGAGCCTTACCAACAAGTGGTACGAGGAGGTCCGTCAGGGACCATCGGGCTCTGAGGACGATGAGCAGGAGTTGTTCTGAGCCTACAGTGCCTCATGCAGCCTCCTCAGAACACAAGATGGTAGGCCAAGGGCTAGTCTTAGCTAGGAAGCTTCAGGCTTTTGGAGCATGCTGGCTTCAGAAATGTGGTAGGCCTCCATGACTCACGGAACCAGACATACCCCAGTGCTGTTTCCGGGCCTGCAGAGAGCGGCAGTTGCCAGCCTCCTTCCTGCTTCTCTGCCAGGCCACAGAAAGCTTTGGAGGCTGCTTACTCATCTCACACCATGCCTGGGCCATGCCTTCCTCACACCTCTGGCGCAGCTGCTGGCAAGCATATCTGCCATTTGTCTCGGAATTGTCCCGTGCCTCGGTGTCAGCAGCAGTCAGTTTGACCTGGTACCAAGGCCAAGAGACTTTGCAGCCTGAGTCCCTGCTCTGTGTCTTGAACTCCCTAAGAGAAAGGCTGATAGGCCTTTTAACTTGACATGGAACTGGCACTTGCCAGCCTACCTTTGGAAAGGCACCTATGGCCCTCCTGTGGGCACAATGCAAATGTTTACACTGCTGCCTGACAGGGGTCAGCCTGCAGGCTTCCAGGAAAGGTGTTCGCCCATCCCCTGGGTTTAGAGTGTTTCCTGAAGAAACAGAATGGAAGCACAGGGTGCCTGGGGGCAACTTTCCCAAGTGTGGGCATCACCTCCATGTCCTCTCTTCTCTTCCACTGCCTCACCTCTCATTCTTGTCCTCTGTCTCCCCAGTGGCTTCTGTAGCCCCTGTAATGTGAAGCTCCTCCCACCCAGCTACTGTTTAGAGCCCAGCTTTGTCTTTCACCAGTTTCTGGAGCTTGGGTCCTCTGCCCTCCATGTCAGGACACTGGGGCAGTGCTCCCCACTTTGGTCACCTGGATTCCAGTGACTTTGGGTTATAGAAACACACACACACATGCACGTGCTGGATTATACCACAGGCAATGGTTGTAGCCTGCTGTCCTCATCTGCCCATCCATGGCCCTTCAGCAACTACCCATGTGGCCCTAGTCCCTCCTTGTACTCTGGGTAGCTCAGTTGTATATGACCCTGACTCACAATGGGGACACAGTGAGCCTTGTTGCAGGTGTTTCTGATCTCAGGTGCTCAGGTTCGTATGTTGGGAAGGACAGCTAGACCTCTAAGGTCCTGTCACCTCACTGTACTGCAGAAGCCGGTAAAGTTGGAAGCATGCAGTTTGCTTCTGTATGTAAGGTCACTTATCCTTGGCAAAGCCAAGATACAGTCCCCTTCCTTGTCTCTCACCTTAGCCCTGGAACTGGAGCCCTCTGTGGCCTTGTGTAATTTTGGGGTTAAGAGGCTGCATTCAGACTGAGTTGTTCTTTCTCAGAACTCAGGTTCCATCTTTGAGATTGGTCCCTTGTCTCCTGTCCCTGGTACATTATTCTGAGACCTGAAGCGAGCATTCCAGAGTTTGGTGAGAGTTGCTACAGCAGCTCTGAGCACCAGTGGTTGCCTCTGCCTCTTGCTGGATAATGTAGGCTTAGCACCCTGGGAGACTACCCAGTCCATTGGCCAGGGAGCAAAGTGCTAGATGGTTTTATTTTTCAGATGTTTTACCTGAGAAACAAACTGCTGCCACCACCTCCTCAGCCCTGCTAGTCCTGTTGTGTGCGGTGGTGAAGGCACAAATGGCGCAAGATGCTGCCCCAGATTCAGGTCTAGGCCAAGGGACAGGCCAGCTGGGCACACAGAAGGTAATACTTCAGTGGATGGAGGGACATGGGTGCCCCTGGGTATCTGGCACTTTAGCCAGTGAGCAAGCCATACCCTGTACTTCTGGTGGTCCATCCCTGCAGTGTATACAAACTAGGTCTTAGAATCAGTGACCTGCTTTCTACAGTGCTGTGGTCACAGGGTCCCTCCAAACAGCCACGTCCAGCATCTTGACAGGCTGAGAGGCTTGGTATGCAGATTTATTTCTGTGCAGTAGAATGCCAAGAGACTGAGCAGAGAGCCTTCTTAAAACCTACCCTAGAGGTGACCATGTGCCCATGGTAGGTTCTGGGCCAGGCAGCTCCTATCCTGACCCCTCCTCCCCTAGCTATGGATGTGCGTATGGTAGAGGCCAGCTGCTGTTGGCTCAAACAGGAGTACCAGTAGCTGTCTACCACCCACCAGGTTTCTAAGGTGCCATGTGGAGATGGGGTCCTCCCCATTCTCCTCAGAAATAGCAGCTTGTTTTCCCTGCTGGCATCCAAGCAGTGAGAGGCAGACTGTTAGCTGAATGCACATAGGAACATGAGGCTAGAGCCCGTGGGAGGAAGGGCCTTCTGGTGACCCTGCTAATCCATCTTGCCTTCCCACCTGTCCACCCAGGTTCAGAGTTGGAAGGTACCATGGCTCCCTCACCCAGGCACCATCATGTGCTTGAGAGCCATGGTAGCACAGGCTGGTGAGTGGTGGGGTTGCTCTGCTTCCACCAAGGGGAAGCTGAAGGCTCTCCTCACAAGCCTGGGTTTTTTTCTTCTCTGACAGTGGAGGAAGCCCTAGTTTTCTGTTGTGATTTAAGTAGACTGTTTGGTTCAAGGTCCCTGGGGCCTTTGCTGCTTTGGGAGGGGACTGGGGTCTAAGCTGGAGGGAGACTTGTCACTCTTCTGTAGCTTCCCTCTTGCTTGTCTGCTCCCCTCACCCTCACCACTGGATTGGGGGAGGGGTGTCCCAGGTCACCTCACTGGATAGTTAGAAATAAAGTGCTGTGTAATCAGAGCTGACCTCAGTGTGTCACACGTTTGCAGACTGGGTTTGCACACTCCTAGGTGTGGCTCTGCGTCCCCACAGCTCTGCAGAACGGCAGCGGGGGTATTCCAAGAAGTGCACTATTTAGGAGTACACCTCTGGCCTCAGCAAACAACACTTGAGGCAGAATGTTCATGTCAACCATGACTTCCTCCCAGGTGCCAGGAAGCCATTGCTCCAGGTCTGCTGCTGCTTGACCAAGTATTCGTTTTTGATAGCAGAAAATGGAGAACTTCTCCATGGAGTCTGAAAGGCTGATGATTCGAAGCCTCTCTGGTCCTCAGCCCATGAAGAAAGATCTTCTCTGAGGTCCTGAGTCAGTTCATGCATGTACATTTCCTGAAGGAGCTGCTGCCAGCACCAGGTACTGGCATGAGCACAGCCTGCCAGCAAAGCCCAGTGGACAAAAGCCAGGTTTTCTGGTTCTTTCCAGCCCTGAGACTCCCCCACCCCTACCAGCTCCCAAGAGAGTGAAACTGCCCCTGTACCTACCTAGCACCAGCCACAGGATGCAGGTATGAGGCCCCTCTGCCAACATCGTGTGGCCTTGGACATATCAGGGAAGGCTGCCTGAGTGTAACAGCTCATGGGAAGGAACTCAGCCAGCCTTGAGTCAGGAAAGACTCTGGTGAAGAACAGATCCGATTCTCAGGATGCCCTGGTCCTGAAGATGGCTGGGAGTTTTTCTGAGTAGTGAGCCTGGAAGAAAGGGCTCAGTCCCACTGAAGGATATAACCTGATCAACTTCAGAGAAAGCCCTCAAAGTAGAGAGGAAAACTGGAAGAAACAGCTTCCTTAGAGGCCAGAAGCTGTGGAGAAAAGGGTCCCAGAGCCCCCAACACACCCTATCACAGAACTCAAAAGAGACATTTTAGTGCACACTAAAAACATGCTATATGGGAGGCAGAGGCAGGGGAATCTCTGAGTTGGAAGCCAGCTTGGCCTACATAGTAAGTTCCAGGCCAACCAGGGCTATACAGTAAGACCCTGTCTTTAAAAATCAAACATGCTGTCAGGCACAGTGGTGCACACTCATAATCCCAAAACTAGAGGAAGATGGCTACAATTCTGAGCCACAGGAACTAACTATAAAGTAAGAGTGCTTGCTTAAGAGGCAGAGAAAAAAAAACCACACACTACCCACACACTTGAGTTCTGCGTGGTGCTGCCATGTTTCTCTGGGTCTGCAGCTTTCTTAGGAAGAGAGCTGGGCTCATTCCCAGCTCCACACTCCTATCAATCCCTTCATGTGTTGAGGAGAGCCTCTGACTCAGGATATCCAAGAGAGCGGGCCCCTTGGAGAGCTGCCCATGGCTCCTTTCCCTTACGGAAGGTGTAAAACCTGGACCTGCTGCTACCATTACAAGGCAGGGGTGGGAGATGGGGCTTCCTGAAGATGGAGTAGAAAGAAAGAGCAGAAAGCAGTTTTCTGGTTTCTTTTTTGAGACAAGGTGTCTCTGTGTAGCTCTGGTTACCTTAGAATTCACTGGGTAAACCAGGCTGCCTTCAGGCCCAGTGATCTGCCTGCCTCTGCTTCCTGAGGGCTGGGATTAAAGGCATGGAAGGCCAGGAACCATCTATCTAAAGTGGATGCTAGGAACCAGACTCCTGTGTTCTGAGAGCAGCAAGCTCTTTGTACCACTAAGCCATCTCTCAAGTCCTTTTAACTTGGCCATTTTAACTTGGGTTCTGGGGAATAAATCAGGTTCCCATACTTGTAAGGCAAACATTTAACCAACCAAGCCATCTTCACAGACCAATTTTCATTTCACACGAAGCTAAGACATTGTATATACTTACAATCCAAACAGTTGGAAGACTCAGGCAAATGGATTGCTTCAAGTCTGAGACCAACACAGTCTCCATGGTGGACACCAGCCAGCAATTACTAGAAATTCTCATAAAACCAGAGAAAATATTTATGTGGTATGTGTCTTCATTCATTTCTGTGTGACTTTTCACATGTCAGATTCACACCACCACAGGGAGGTCCTTTTATAGACATGATAGAAACAAAAGACCCCATTGCTAAACACACCGGGGTGCTCTGTGTTACTGTGAATGAAATGACAGCTGGGTCGGAATGACTCTCCCAGAGGGCAGAACCCCACAAGCCTCCTGCTGAAGCAGTCTGTATCTCTGGGTGTGTGCTGATCACTGCCAAAGAGCCAGAGCCGTGCACAACAGTCCAGATTAGCAGGGTGGCACATAAAAGGATAGTTGTTTTGACTAATACAGAAGAAACATCTGACCAAGTTCCAGATGCTTCCCTAAGAAAAACAGCAAACCAGGACTAGGTGTTGGCCACCTTAGCCTAGAAAGGGCTTGTACTGGCTAGCTTTTTGTCAACTTGACACAACTGGTTGTCACTTGAGAAGAGGGAACCTTGATTAGTAAAATGCCCCCACCAGATTGGCCTGTGGACAAGCCAATGAGGCTTTTTTGGTTTTTGGGTTTTTTTGTTTTGTTTTGTTTTGTTTTTTTGACAGGGTTTTTCTGTGTACCCCTGTATAAGCCAGGCTAGACTCAGAGATCTGCCTCTCTCCGAGTGCTGACATTAAAGGTGTGCACCACCCCACCCCCACTGGTCTAAGGGGCACTTCCATGATTGAGGACCCAGCCCATTGTGGGCGATCCCACCCTTGGAAAGTGGTTCCAGATACTTTAAGCAAGCCTGTAAGCAGCATTCATTCCATGGTGGCCAGAATTCAGAAGCCCATCCCTGCAAGAGGGTCACAAGTTTAAGCCTGGCCTGAGCTACTCAGTAAGACACTGTCTCAAACCACTCCCTTATACACACAGGAGCAACACTAGCTGGACTCAGGGTCATTAAAGAAATAAAGACATGAAGCTTGGAGAGAACATGATAAAAGAGATTCTGGGGGAGAGGTCATATGACCAAAATATACTATATGACTGGGCGATGGTGACACACGCCTTTGATCCCAGCACTCAGGAGTCAGAGGCAAGTGGATCTCTGAGTTCAAGGCCCGCTTCTTGTAAAAAAGGAGTTCCAAGACTTCCAGGCTACACAGAAACTTGTCTCCAAAAAAACAAACAAAACCCTACTCAATAGGGCTAAAGAGAGTCATCAGTTAAGAGCATATGCTGCTCTCACAGAGGACAGGATTCCATTCCAAGCACCACAGGGAGGTTCTCAATCATTTACCTGTAACTCCAGTTCCAGAGATTCCACAGTGGCCCCAGTAGGCAGAGCATGCACACAGAGCACAGGCATAAACAGGCAAAACACCCATATACATAAAACATTAAAGAGCTTACACGCACACATAAATTACAACTGGGCCCCTGAATGACCTAGCAATCCACATCACCTTTCACATAGATAGGCCAAATGTGTCAGCACCAGGCAGGTTCTACTCAGGTACTGAGCTAACCCATGGTGATACCTGGAACAGTACATGCAAATAGGAATTGGAGAGAGGCCATCAATTCTTAGGAAACCAGGAGACTATGCTGTGTGACAGCACAGGATTGGAATAAGCAAAGCTCATGCACTGGCAAACCAGCTTCTATGAGTCACTATATCCATAAGCTCTGGGTTTAACCAAAATCCTGCCTCGAAGGTACTTCATATATGCACAAGCACATGCAAACACATAACACATAAGAAAAATGGAAAATCGCTGGGCAGTGGTGGCATACGCCTTTAATCCCAGCATTTGGGAGACAGAAGCAAGTGGATTTCTGAGTTTGAGGCCAGCCTGGTCTACAGAGTGAGTTCTAGGACAGCCAGAGCTACACAGAGAAACCCTGTCTCGAAAAAAATGAAGAAAAAAAAAGAAAAATGGAAAATCAAACTGGGACTCCTGTGTTCTTTAGGCGGCCTCAATGGCAATGGCCGGGATAGACTCGTCCAGTGTCATATCACCGGTCTAGCACATGCAAGACCCCTGGATTAATTCCTCCACATGCCCCAGAAGTCAACATCTTGCAGTGGGGGGGACTTGAGCTTGATGCAATAAAAGACACATACATGAAATAATTTTTTAAGTGTCTATGGGCCGGGCAGTGGTGGCCCACACCTTTAATCCCAGCATTTGGGAGGCAGAGGCAGGTGGATTTCTGAGTTTGAGGCCAGCCTGGTCTACAGAGTGAGTTCCAGGACACCCAAGGCTACACAGAGAAAACCTGTCTTGAAAATCCAAAAAAAAAAAAAAAAAAAAAAGTGTATGGGTGTCTTACCTGTACATGCCCAGTGCCTACAAAGGCCAGCAGAGGGCGCCAGGCCCCTAGAACTGTGGTTAGAAATGGTTGTGATGATGATGTGGCTGCTACGGATTGAATCTGGGTCTTTGGAAGAACAGCCACTGTTCTTACCATTGTACCATCTCACCACCTGTCAAGTTCTGTTTGTTTGTGTTTAATTAAAAAAAAAAAAAAACTTTGGCTAGATATGGTAGAACATGCCTTTAATGAGAGAAATCAGGAGGCAGGGGAAATAAAGGTGTATCTTTAATAGTAACAATTATTTCTCCCAGAAATACTTTGGGGAAATGGACAGCTTGACCGCTGAGCCTGGTTCCTATCTTCCCCAGATGACCAGGCAGTAGTATTTGAGTCCTGTCACTTGAGCTAACTGTTAGGTATCTAGGCCAGAGCATGCTTCAAATCAGGGAAGCCACAGAAGGGGCTGTAACACCATAAACACTTCATTTAACAATGGAAGACACTTTTTATTATTATTTTTTTTAAATCTCTCAACATTTCAACTCTGTAGAAATCAAATGCAAAATATGTGCATTTTTAAATTAGCATATACTCAACTATCCGGATCACAGCGATCTCCTATAGTGAGACACACCTAGGAGGGAGAGGCCTTGCCAGTCTGTACACAGTATTTCCTGGTGGAAAGCACACTGGACTTCCTCAGGCGACCTGTCCTCCATCTTAAGAGAGTTCCTGCAACACTGGAGTGACTGGAATGGAAGAGCTCTCAGGAAGAGCCAGGTGTCGCCAGCTCTGAGGAGTGGAACATCGGGTTGCCCAGAAAGGCCAGTCTCAGTAATAAAGTTGTCCAAATTCAGCTATCTACATGTACACCTATCTACATGTGGTCTGTCAGCTACAGATAAAAAAGAGTCATAAGATTTGGAAAACCTTAAAATCACTCCAGTAAGTCGGAAGACCACCAGCAAATTCACAGTGGCTTAGGGTTTGGCCAGAGTCAAGCCTGCTCCAGAGCTGAACGCCTGCCTTTGGGGAAGCTCTACTTGCACATAGATCCCAAACACTGAACATCACAGCTGCCTATGGCTAAAGTGTGTTAACACCTCACAAGGAAGTGACAGCTTCAAATTCCTGCCCTGCCCCTCGCCCCAAAAAGGAAAATCCAGAGGTGAGATTTAATCCAGCAAGTGTGGACACTGGGCTGAGTACTGGAGAGGCGTCTATCTTCTGAGCACATACCACCTCTGCCCACCCTAGTGCAAAGAGACTGAGAGCCGCCCTGCCAGCCAGTGAGGAAGGCTAGATCCCACCACCTGAACTTCCTTCTGAAATTCGAGGTTTAGGGTGCAAGATTCACGCTCAGCAGGCACCAAGACCAGAGCCATAAGATGTGAGGGCTGAGGGCCTCACCTTGTCACTGAAGTCACTGCAGACCCCAGCACCATGCTAACCCCCGTGTGCACACTGGAGGTAGGTGTATAATATTTACTGTAGGGAAGACAGTAGCTCTCCACCACCACGGGAAGGAACATGGACTTTATCAGTCCCCTACCCCGAGGCTCCCAGCTCCACCCTAGCAGTGGAAGAAACACCGGGAAAGGGCATGCAGCCCCCCTTGGAAGACTAAAGAACCCAGGGCACCTTTATAAATACCATATCATTAATTTCTTTCACCATGTTGAAACGCACAGCAAGTTTAACACTCATTTAAAAATAAACCTCAAATTCTGCATGTACAATACAGTAAAGGGGGTTATGCAAACAAGAAGGGACGTCAGTCCTGCTATGGAGTCCACGTTCCAACTGCCAAGCAAAGCTTGCCAACATTGTGGGCTGATTGAGTGGAGCTGGCAAGATGGCATTCAACTAATACTGGACTTGGCTCCCCTTTAATACCAGTCGGAGGGAGACTAGGGGTGGGGATATCTGCCTAGGGATCCTTGTATCCAGGGAGCAGGAAAAGGCGAGCCACCAGAGAGGCCCGATGTGGCAGGAGGGCTCATTTCACAAGCCAGCAGGCCTCTAGCTCGCCACTCCTGATGGGGATTTGAAGGTGACCCCAAAGGCTCCTTCCCAGTCCAAGCTGGCTTTGCAGTGGATGGGGCAGGTGTGGCAAGAGTCCCAGAGACAGAGACCTTAAAGGAACCAGAACCAGAAACCTAACCCAGGGAGTGGAGAGGACGGTGAGGTGACTGAATGCGAGTGTCATCCTGTCCTTTTGACCACACAGCAGCGGCTGGGTGGGATGTGACAGATCAGTAACCCTGGCACTTCCACGGTCAAGCGCAAGTCTCTGCTTCCAGCACAGCTCTACCTTTTGACGGGACCAAGCCAGGTCAGTGGTGTGTAGCCCTTGTAGCGGAAGATGGGGGGCGGGGCCTATCTGTACACGAGATGGGAGAGCTGGCTGGATTTGTAATTCAACTGATTGTTGGGCATGAACTTGTGCAGCTCACTCTTTCTGCAGCACGGGTCGTAGTGGTAGGCGCCGAGGCAGGCGTCACAGGAAACTTTTGAACACTGGGTACAGGTGTTGGTGGCACCTGCACGGTTACAGAAGCCACAGCGGGAGGTGGCTGTGGTAGAGGGCTTGGGCTTTGAGTGGACAGGTGCCAGCCGGTCAAGGCCCTGAGTCTGGCCTGCATACTTCTCCCGCATAGGTGCCCCATGGGCCAAGCTGTCATGTGCAGAGGCCTTGCTGGGGAAAGCGCTAGGCTTGGAGGCCGAAGGACAGACCAGTACACAGTCGGAGCGCTGGCAGAGGGAGGAGCTGCAGGACAGGCCGCAGTTTTGGCACTTGGAGAGGGCAGACTCTTTGGTGGGGGGTGAACGCTTGTGGTAGATGGAGTGGGCATCATTTTTGACCAGCCATACATCCGGCCGCAGAGCATCCTGCCTCCGGTAGGTGGCCCTCGGTTCTGAATCTGTATACAGGTCCACGTCATCCTGAGAGGAAAAGTACGTACTGCGAAGAAAGCCAAGGCCGTTGATGGGGGAGATGGAGGGAAGGTCGTCAGGGCTACCATGGGGGGAGCTGGACATGGTCAGCAATGAGGGGGATAGGCGGATGATCTCATCCTTCAAGTCTTCCCCGACATCCATGGCCAGGGGCTCCTTGCGCAGACTCAGTGAGGCCTTTGAGGGGGGCTTCCTGCTCTCCCAGTAGCTGTCGTACGCATCCACCGACCTGGAGGGTTTGGTCACTCGGGGCTTGTAGTAGTCCTTGGCTGCGCGCTCACTGGCTGACTTCTGGAGTGCCACACGGGCCATGGAAGTGGTCAGGTGCTCCCGACTCTCAGCCCGCCTCCGCAGGGCATCTGAGCACCCACGCACATCCTCCGTGCTGCTCTTGCGCTCAGTCACCACGTCCAGCTCTGAGTAACCCTTGTCCTTCACCTGCGAGTGGATCCCTAGCATCTGCTCACACTCGACCTTGGCCAGGAAGAGCTCAAAGGAGACCATCTTCACCTGGAGGGACTCCACAAGCTCTGTGAGTTTGTACGCAGTCCCCAACTCTGGCTCATAGCCCATGAACCTTAGAATGGCTCGGATGTCCTTCTCCAGCAACGTGGACTTGACATAGTAAACAAAAGGGCCCGTGTAGGTCTAGGGAGAAAGTGGGCGAAAAAAAAAGAGGCATGCTATAGAGAGGCCTGTTCAAACCAAATGCAGAGTGGGACCAGCAGGGAGAGATGGGGGCCTTCTGCCTGTAGACCACAGGCAAGAGCACACCAAATGCACACCACCAGGCAAGGAATACACGGGGCCCCTGTGAGGCCAGAGAGACATTCCGGTTTCTGTGTAGGTGTGAAGGCTCTGTTCCACAGAGGAAGGACAGGGTGGGACTGCAGGGAGTGTGAGACTAAGCCCCAAGGATATCCATTTGAGCCTTCTGTCAAAGTTTCAAGAACACACTGAGGCCAGGGATGTGGCTCAGGGATTAGAGGATGTACCACAGGTTCAATCCCAGCACTACAACAAGCAAATGGAACGTGCCAGGGTTCTAGACCGGCTTGGTGCCAGGGTTCTAGCCCGGCTTGGTGCCAGGGTTCTAGCCCAGCTTGGTGCCAGGGTTCTAGCCCAGCTTGGTGCCAGGGTTCCAGCCCGGCTTCTAGCCCGGCTTGGTGCAGTATCTACTTGCCCCCTGTTCCCCTGCTATACAAAGTGCAGAGAATCTTCTCTCACGCCACCCCACCCCACCCCAACACGCACGCACGCACGCACGCACCCACCCTCAACTGGGGCTTTGGTCCACACCAGCTCCCAGCTGCTTGGAGCCCGTGACTCAGGAGGGAGCAGCAGGCAGAGGCGGCCACCCCACCTCACCTTGATGCTGCGGAATTCCTTCTTCCAGGGGAACAGGAAGAGGTTGATGGCCACTGTCTCCAGCATGCTGAAGGCGCAGTGCAGAGCACTCAGGCTGGAGCTGCTTAGTGAGCGGAGGGAGCTCTCCACCACCTCGTAAAACTGGATCAGCCGGAATCGATACAAAGGGTCCGCCTTGTGCAGGCTGAGCAGGGTGGCAGCTGCCACGCGCAGGCACTCATCGCTGCCAGGCTGCTGTCTGCCGGGGGTGGTGTCCACTTTGCCCTCATGGAACTGCACGTACTTCCGGAATAAGTCATCCTTGTACTTCGTATCCATTGAACTGGGCTTCCCCAAATCAAACCCAAAGGCTACCTCATCTCCCCCATGGCTCTGGGACGGAAGGCTGGTACATCACATGAAGAACTGGCATGGTGCCCATGGACCAGCGCATGCTCTGAAAAGGGGGAACAAGAAGCCATCACCCATCTGACTGGTTCCTATCCCAGCTTCAGAATGCCAAGGATAGTAAAGCCAATAGCTGGCCTGGGCTATGCTGGCACTTTGGCCCAGATGGTCCCCATATGCTCTTCCACCTCACTGAGACAGGACACATACGTAGGGAACAGACAAACACAAACGGGCCAGGCGCTGCAGCTCACCAGCTCACAGGAGTGACTAATGCCCCCGAAGGCAGGGTTCAGAGAGCGAGTGCACGCTTGGCCTTGGTGTGACAGGAGGAGGAGTCTGGGAAAGCCCCGAGGCAGAGTTAAGCCTGGAGTGCTGCCAGGCCCTGGGTGTGATGCTGGAGGTGGCAGCAGGGAGCTGCTGAGCTGGCATTACAGAGCATGTCCCAGTACTAACCCCTTACCCCTGAGCAAGTGGGCACAAAAGTAACCATGGCCCCTGAAGACAGCCAGCCATTGAGAGAACCACCCAGGGTCACAGAGCTCCCAAAGTGGAGCTAAGGTCACCGCCCAGGCCCAGCCCACCACACCCTGTTTTCCTGGAGCAGGAAAGAGCTTGGCACCAACAGAAAAGAGGCCGCTAAAGACCAGGGCCACACAGAGGGGTTGTTGGTGCAGGGGCCTGACACACAGAGGACACACCAACCACTGCTCCTCCTGCTGGGGGATGCTGGGACTGCACCGCTCTGTGACAGGGACCCTGGGCCTAACTCCTAGCAGAACACACAGCCAGGGTTTCTGTGAAAGGCCACATAAACTACTGAAGAGTTTAATTTAAGGACCTAGATAGCGACTACAGAGACCAGGCCGACAACTGTCTTTTTCACCTTAGAGGGGGCCACAGCCAGCTAGGAAAAGAAAATGTGCCAAGCTGGGACAGAGAGGCACACAGCTCAGCAGCTCACAGGTGACCTCGGGTAAATACAGCAACACTCACAGCGCCACACACTGCAGACAAACGTGGCTCAAGAGGACACGTCAGCACCAATGAGGGAGCAATGCAGGGGCTTCAAGGCCTGAGTTCAAAGCCCTGGTTCAAGTCACTTGGGACAGTCCTTCAACCCTTTGGCTCTTTTTTTTCATGAATCTCATGATCAGCGCACATAGACAGCTTTGCACAATGTGGCCAAGTAAGAAAGGCCTTTTCTGCCCTGGCAAGGCATCCACCCTCAAGACACCAGGCTTTCTCAAGAAGGCTCCGGTAGAGTGGGTGTGACCTGCACCTGACACTTTCCTGGCCAGAGCCCCAGCATGTGGGTGGTGAGCACCCTAAGCCAGCCTCCACACCACCATCAGGCAGGGCTTCAAGTCAACAGTGTCACTAAGACTGAAGGAGGGTCAGGGGACTGGCTGTACCTTGGAGGGCTGTCATGGCCTACGACGTCCTATAGTATTGTTTGGGCTCAATCCCACGGTCCATAGAACCACTCTGGCCTCAGGAAGCCACAGCTCAGCATCTCTAGTTTGGGGACATGAGTGTCAGCATTAACAGTGGGGTGAAGGTGAGCAAAACTGGGGGCACACTGGGTGTGGTGGGGCTCAGTATAATCTATCACTCAGGAGGTAAGGCAACGCTGCCCAGAGTCCACTGCAGCCTTGGTTACAGTGTAAGGTCAGAACAAACAGAACCAAAAAGACCCCCTTCTTTCACCCACTGCCTGTGAGGGTACCCAGCACACAGAAACAAAGAGACCCAGGGGAGCACAAAAGGGCCCCAAAGATGAGTGCGCTAAGTCCTGAGCAAACCCAGAGGCCAAGGCCATCCTCACCTTCACAACAGTCTACCCTCCCTCTAGCAGCAGCCATACAATGTCCTGCTCGTCAGCCTCGACACCAGGACCTTTGCACGCGCACTGCTTTTTCTCTTCTTTGACTCTTTGGATGGCTCACCGCATCATGCAGGCTTCAGCTCCAACACAAACATCTCCTGTCATGCTGACTGAACCAACCCCACCTACCCAGGCCCTCACTGTGGTTTCCCTAGGATAACCACAATTTGCAATTACTGGCTTTGCGTGTTCTTTTACTCGCTCACTCTCAGTCTCTCCCCATGATCTGAAACTCCCACAAAGGCAAAGATCAGCACAGAACTGAGCACTGATGCAGTTGGAAGTGGGCGCCTACTGCACCTGGAGCCATCAGTAACATAAATAATACATGCATACAAAGTGACCCTTAATCTCTCAGCAGGGCCAAAAGAGCAGCTGGAGGGTGAGTTGCAAATGTGCATGCCATGCAGCCTGCAGATCAGGTGAGCCTGTGCTCTTGACAACCCTGGGGCCCACGTCCCACAGGTGTGTTCTATAAGGTACCTTCTGCCTGGCCTGGTTATGGTGGGAGTCAGGATAGTCCAGGCCATCAGTGAAAGAGACAGGCTAGACCAGCTCAGCAGCCACCCAGCATGCACATTCTCTCAATGCAAACTCACTGCCAGCAACGAAGACACACACAGCTGTTGTGGATCTGAGAGAAGCTCTCCTCCTGCCTCAGTGGTAGAGTGCGTGCCTGAACTCCATCAGAAGTGGTACACAGGGATACGGAAGCTCAGCTGACCTCAGATTTGCCACACAGCTGAGGATGACCTTGAACTTCTGATCCTTCAGCCTCCGCTTTCCAAGTGCTTATTGGTATTTTCCAAGATAAGAAGGGCTAGGAGCTGGGCAGTGGTGGCGCACACCTTAAGTCCCAGCACTCAGGACGCAGAAGCAGGCAGTTCTCTGAGTTCGAGGCCAGCCTGGTCTACACAGTGAATTCCAGGACAGCCAGGGCTACAGAGAGACCCTGTCTGGGGAAAGTAAATAAATAAATAAATAAATAAGAAAACAAAATGGAAGTAGGGGAGGAGGGATGGAGCTGGAGCCATGTTCAGCTGTTGAGTGCTCTGGGGACTCTTGCAGAGAACCCAGGTTTGAGTCCCAGCACCCACAGGCAGCACTCTAGTCCCAGGAGATCTGATGCCCTCTTCTGACCTCCAAGGGCATGCACATGGTACACAGACCTATACGCTGCCCAGTTAGCCATAAACATAAGAAAGGCATTGCCACACGTGCCTTTAAAACCAGCACTCAGGCCAGGCGGTGGTGGCGCACGCCTTTAATCCCAGCCCTTGGGAGGCAGAGGAAGACGGATTTCTGACCAGCCTGGTCTACAGAGTGAGTTCCAGGACAGCCAGGGCTACACAAGAAACCCTGTCTCGAAAAACCAAAAAAAAAAAAAAAAAAAAACCAGCACTCAGGAGACAAGGGCAGGCAAGTCTCTGAGTTCAAGGCCAGCTAATAGTGAGTTCCAGGACAGCCAAGGAAATATACAGTCTCAAAAACAAAACAAACAAAAAAAACAAGAAAGAAAAAAAGAGGAAAAAAACTGAGGAAGAGCAGCAGAGGTGGTTCCCATGTCTTTTCCCAAACACTGCTAGTTTTTTCTCTACACGGATGTCAGTCTTGAGCTCCAAACAGGTGATGTTTTCACAGCGGGCCGTACTTCAAACCCCACTCAGTTCAGAGGTGCTGTTCAGCAACGGCAAACAACAAAAAGGAAAGGAAACCCACAGTTTCAGTGGCTGCCCATGGTCCTAAACTGGGAGTGGGAAACCTGTGAGGAAGAGTCCTGGAGCTGAGGGTAGCAGGAGCCCACACAGAAACACACCGTAATGGCTACTCATGGTTGTCAACTTGGCTCTGTCTGGAATCAACTACAATCCAGAATTGGAAGGCTCACCTGTGATCCAGATCTTGAGGCTGGGAGACACAAGTTTCTGACCTGGATCTTGGCATAGTGGCTATGAATCCCAGGAGACGAAGGCAAGGAGATCTCTGAGTTCAAGGTCATCTGGGACAAAACAAGTCCCAGATCCAGGCGTGGTGGTCCACACCTTCTGCTGGAGACCTACTTTTCGCCTGCTTGCATTTACTTGCCAGCACATCTGTTGGAATCTACTAGCCTGTGGGACTGAGCAACTATAGATCCTTGGACTTCCCAGTCACAGCTGACCATGGTTGGGGAGTTGGACTACAGACTGTGAGTCATCATAACACATTCCCTTACTATATAGAGACTATCCATAAGTTCTATGACTCTAGAGAACCCTAATACAGCAGCCCTCAAGAGGCTGAGGCAGGAGGATTGCCATGTACTTAAGCCCCTGGACTACTCTCAAGAACAGGCTGAAAAGGGAAGAAGAAAGGCCAGAGAAAATGAACACCTGCAATCTCGGCACTCAGAAGTTAGAACAGGACGGTCTCTAAGAGTCCAAGGCCAGCCTGGGCTACAAAGTGTGGTCCTGTAAAAGAAAGAAAGAAAAAAAGAAAGAAAGAAAGAAAGAAAGAAAGAAAGAAAGAAAGAAAAGAAAAGAAAGAGGAGAAAGAAAGGAAGAGGAATTGGGGAGATGGCTCAGTGGACACAGTGCTTTCCATGCAAGCATGAGGAGCAGAGTTTCAGCACTCAGCAGGGTACTGTGCACACTGTAGCCAGCACTATGAGGCAGAGCCAGGAGGATCCTGAGGGCTTGATGAGCTCCAGACTCAGTGAGACCTGGTCTCAAACTATAAAATGAAAAGCCAGGCACTGGTGGCACACACCTGTAATCCCAGCACTTGGGAGGCAGAGGCAGTCTTATCTCTGTGAGTTTGAGGACAGCCTGGTCTAACGAACAAGCTCTAGGACAGCCACAGTTACACAGTAATACCCTATCACACACACACAAAAAAAAAAAAAAAAAGAAAGAAAGAAAGAGAGAAAAAAGATGAGAGGAGAGATGGCTCAGTGTTTAAAAACTATTCTTACTATTCTATTATTCCCTATTCTTACAGGGAACTTGCGTTAGATTTCCAGCACCACAGAATGGCTCACAACTGTCTAGAACTCCTCTGTGCACACTTGGCATGCCCACAGACTTACATTCGAGGAAAATTCACACATTAAAAAAAAAAAGTGTGTGTGTAGTGGGAGAGGTCTGGAGAGATGGCTCAGTGGTTAGAAGCACTCGCTGCCTTTACAGAGGACCTGGATTTAATTCCCAGAACCCGCAAGGGGGGCTTACAACAGTCTGTAACTCTAGCCCCAGGGGATCTGACACTCTTGTCGAGACTCAAAGGCATGCACATAGTCCAGACATGCATGAAAACAAAACACCTAACCACATAAAATAGAAATAATGAAAAAAAATTAAGGTGGAGAGATTAAGAGACAGTCATGCAACCTCTGGCTTCCTCGATAGCTAGAGGCACAGGTGTGAACACCAGAATACACCACATATGGCAGGGTGAGGGTATGAAACAGTGAATAAAGGCCTACTGCGTTCCAAGTGGCATGACAGGTTAATCACATCTCCCTCTGCATCCTTGAAGCAGGTGGAGAAACAGAGGCTCAGCTGCAATCAATGTCTCTGTCGGAGCCAAAAGAGCCGACAGGCCCCAAGGACTAGCTGTCTCCCATTCAGCTCACTTGTTTCCGGCTACAATTGGTACAATTACAAAGGAGTCAGCATATGCAGGTCCTATGCCAGCTGTCCAAAAATCAGTACGAGCAACAGGACAACCCCAATTAAAGAAGAAACTGAACACGGAAAGTCAGCTCACTAATCCTAAGTCACAGGGCCAAGGAGAAGCGGATCTGAGACCTGAATTTGAATCTAACCCTAGGCAAGAGCCATCTTGCTGCATCCTTCTGGGCTGGGCTCCTTGAAAGGCTTGGTCAGTCAAAATGCCCTATGGCCGAGAAGCCAAGTCTGGTAGTAGCAAAGCTGCCATCTTCCCACACCAAACGGGCTGGGATAGCCACCAACCTCTTTATGATGTAAGCTCAAGAGCCCAGGAGAAAGGCTGGCCAGAGACCAGGCAGCAGTGAGGCAGTTACATCATCCCTGCTGAACACATTTCCTAAGAATACCAGGCTGCCTTGTGGCTGGCCCTAACTGGTGTCTTTTCTGAGCACAGAGCCAGCAATTTATTCCCAGCACTCTCGAAAACACAACAAAAAACACGTTCTCTGCTAAGCACAGCCTGGTTACAGGAGAGCAAGACAGCCGTATGACAGAAGCTCCAAGCAACCCAATGACTGGAATGCCAAGCCATACCAGGCTGGCAGAGGAAAAGAAATAAAGCTCTGTGAATATCCGGAACACATAAGCAGAAGGATGCTTAGTGCCGTCGGCTCTGGGTGGCACCTCCTGCACCCATCTGGGCCCCTTTGTAAAAGCAAGTCAGTGAAGACCAGGCTGGCGCACAAGCGCAACATTCAGTGTGAAAAGCCGAACGCGTTCAAAGTTCAGCTAAATAGAACCAAAATAATCGGGGAAGTAGAAGCAATGGTTCGGCTTTATCTTTGCTGGCCCATTCAAGAAGAATGTGCCTCGTGTCAACACTGAAATGCACTGCCTCTCTATACCGGCAAATGCTATTTGGGTCCCAGTTCTCCAATCTACACGTTTACACACCCCTGATCCAGCTTCAGTCTCCAAACTGGATCAGGGACGTGGCTCTACCTCCGTTCTCTCCGCCCAACCTCTATGCATTTATTCTAAGCAAGAGGCTCCCAGATCCAGCCCTGGCATCTCCTACTGGCTGTAAAACAATAACAGGGGCCCCACACCCCTACTAGCCTCCAGAAACACTGCCACTGGAGTCTTCCAAAGCTCTAAAAACAACCGGAGCTCTGCTGTAGCCTGGTTTTCCCTCCCCGCAGGGCCTCTCTCGGTTCTGAAGGGAACCAAGTCCCCTCTCTGCAGGGAACGCAAACCTGTGGCGGCTACTCCCAGCTTTGTGAGCCGCCTGCCTCTGACCGCCATAGCAGCGGGGAAAACGCCCCAAGCTCAAAGGAAGGAGTTCCCACTGGCGGTGTCTTTTGTCGGTGGTGCTGAGGTCTAGGAACAGAACCTAGGGCATCGCACACACTGAGCAAGCTCTCGCAAACGCCCCTCGGTCTACCAATGAAATACCGGGACCTGTCATTAGATACCTGCTGCACCCCGACACCGTGCAACGCCTGTGTCCTCTTTCCACGCCCACCGCGGTCCCGGAAGGCCGCCGCGTCCCTCTTCACAGACCCGGAGACCGAGGATCCCCAGGCAGAGCGACTCAGCCAAGGTCACTCGGTGAATCCAAAGCCAGGTCAGCCTCCCCTCCCGACTGAGAGCCATAGAGCGGTGCCTGTCCCCGGGGGCGCGTGTGCCGTCACCCGAGAGCCAGTGGTGCGACCAGCCGCCTGGAGCAGCCGCGGCCGCAGGGACCGAGCAGAGAGCCTGGCCGGTGACAGTGCGCGCAGGGGCCCGCCCTCCTGCCCACCCCGCACTCACCCGCTGCTGCCCGCCAGAAAAGCGAGCGCCTCCAAAGCACGGGCCCGCACGGCCCGCCGCTCCCGCCGGCTCCGGGAACCGAGAACAGTACCGGGGACAGCCGCAGCCCGGAAGTATTCGGTCTGGAAGTGACGCACGGAGGCGGTCCCTGGGAGAGGCTGGATCGCGGCTGCGCACTGGGCCTAGGAATGAGCGGCGGAAGCTTGTGGGGAGCAGGTGGACGGGAGGAACGGAGAGGAGGCGGCAGGAGGGGGAGGGCAAGCGCTTCTCCGTGGAACGGGACCTCACTCCTAGGGACCGTCGCGGAGACACGAGCGGAACCCGGAAGCAAATGAACTGGAAATGACGCGCGGCGCTCCACCGGCCAACGCTGGCTGGCAGGGTTGTCATGGAAACAGGTTGCAGAGCTGGGAGATTGGGTTTTGGGTGGTTTTTTTTTGTTTGTTTTTTTTTTCGAGACAGGATTTCTCTGTATAGCCTTGGCTGTCCTGGAACTCACTCTGTAGACCAGGCTGGCCTCGAACTCAGAAATCCCCCTGCCTCTGCCACCCAAGTGCTGGGATTAAAGGCGTGCGCCACCACCGCCCGGCCGTGATCCCATTTCAAAGAAGGGACGTCGGTGGTTAGGCGAGACTGAAGAGAGGGCCGTGGGTGTTAATGCTGGCGACCGAGATTAAGAATGCCGATCGGGGAAGGAGTGTTGGAGTCGGATAGACTCAGGAGAGGGCTCTGCAGTTAGCACTTGTTGCTTGCAGAGTACCTGGGTTCCGCTCCCAGCACCCACGTGGCGGGTTACAACCATCCATAACACCAGTACCAGGGGATCTGCTATCCTCTCCTCCACGGGTATCTGGCCCTTACGTAGTTTCGGGCAACACTACTCATATACGTAAAATAAAAGCAAATCTGCTACATAGCAAAACTCAAGTAATATCAATGTATATAATAGAAATAATAGATTCCTATTAATTCACAGACGACCTCATTGCTCGGCTCTGTAATCCTAACTATTCGGAAAGCTGAGTCGGGAGGAGTGTGAGTTTAAGATTAGGATGAATAATTTATCGAGCTCATTCCTCAAAAATATAATAAAAGGGTGGAGCTGTAGCCCAGTCTTAGAACCCTTGTCTAGACTGTGTGTACTCCCTGGGTTCGGTTCCAGACAAGGAAAAAAAGAGAGTGGGGAGACTCCCAGTGTGGATTGATTACTAACTTAACAGTGTATCCTTGAACTTGCCACTTAATGTCTCTGACTGCATCATAATATCTGTTAAAAACAATAACAAAGGGTGGTGGCGCATGCCTTTAATCCCAGCACTTGGGAGGCAGAGGCAGAGGCAGGCAGATTTCTGAGTTCAAGGCCAGCCTGGTCTACAGAGTAAGTTCCAGGACAGCCAGGGCTACACAGGGAAACCCTGTCTCGAAAAACCAAAAAAAAAAAAAAAAACCAATAATACCAGCTTCCTAGTGAGATGTAGTCAGAATGAACTACATAAAACTGCTTAGTGGGTCTGGAGAGACGGCTCAGTGGTTAAGAGCACCAACTGTTCTTCCAGAAGTCCTGAGTTTGATTCCCAGTAACAATATGGTGGCTCACAACCATCTGTAATGGGATCTGGTGCCTTTTTCTGGTGTGTCTGAAGAGAGCAATGGTGTACTCATATACATAAATAAATCTTTTAAAAAGAAAAAACAACAAAAAAGACAGAAGCTGCCTGGTGCACAACGAGCACAGACACAAAGGACCTAGAGGAGCCGATGTCGTTTTCCTGCCGTCCAGGTTACTCTCAAACCTGTGGAGCTTGGCCCGCCTCTGTCTCCTGAAGGAAACTGGATTCTTAGTTCCCTAATCATGGAAACCAGGGGGGCAAGACCAATCCCAGTTTTCCTGCAGGACCTGCACAGTCTACACTGGCTTAGTCCTGACAGCCTGCCACTTGACTTGTCACGGGTTCTCTAAACTCCTAACTGCACATTTACCTGCAACTCCCTGAGAGATGAACTTGCAGAGGACCTGGGTTCCTCAGACGCCAGTCCCAGGGACTTAGACACCCGCTGGTTGGCCTCTGAAGACACTGTACACATATGATGCACAGACATACATTCAGACAAAAACCAAAAAGTTCATACACACAAAATAACTTAAAATTTAAGACTTAAGCATCATTTGTTTGTTTGTTTTGTTTGTTTTTCAAGACAGGGTTTCTCTGTGTAGCCCTGGCTGTCCTGGAACTCACTCTGTAGACCAGGCTGGCCTCGAACTCAGAAATCCACCTGCCTCTGCCTCCCAAGTGCTAGGACTAAAGGCGTGTGCCACCACTGCCCAGCTGTTTTTGTTTTTCAAGACAATCTCTCTGTAGCCCTGGCTGTCCTGCCTGGAACTCACTCTGTTAGACCAGTCTGGGCTCAAACTCACAGAGAACCACCTGCCTCTGCCTCCCGAGTGCTGAGATTAAAGGCGTGCACCACTACATCTGGCTTTTTAACCCTTCTGGCCTCCCCACCTCTGATACCTGGTTATGGGTGCCCGTCCCAGCACCCCTCTCTGTCTTGCTTCCTGTCTGTCTTGTTTTCTTTCTGAAGTTCTGATTTGTCCAGCCTTTCTAGGGCCTTTCTCCTGTGGATCCCCACAGCACTCTTGGTTATTTTATGTCAGTTCTCAGCACCGCAGGTCACATCTGTCTGCACGGGGCTCTGAGTTCCATCTGTATTCCCTAGGAGCTCTGTGTACATCTGACCAGGGGTTGTCTCTTTGATTGCAGTCATCACCCTTAGAACCATGGTAGTACCAACAAAATAATGCCAGTGGCTTCTCAGAAGCTTCATGTAACCCACATCCAAGTTTAGGGGCAGAGCCTATACTGCTTTTGTAGATGATCCAATTCCATTCCTAGCTCCACATAACCGAAACTCCAACTCCAGGGGTTCCACCTGCACTCACAGAGCAGACACAAACACATAATTTAAAAAGTAAAAATTAACTTTTAAGGGGGCTTGGCAGTGCTGGTGCACCCCTTTAATCTCAGCACTCAGGAGGCAGAGGCAGGTGGATCTCCATGAGTTCCAGGACAGCCAGGACTACATGGAGAAATCCTGTCTTTAAAAACAAGAAAAACAACAAAAAGCTTCTTAAGAGCCAGCAGTGGTGGTGTCCACCTGTAAACTCAGTGCTCAGCAGATGGGGAAGGAGAATCAGGAGTTCAAGGCTATCCTTGCCTACAGACAAAGTTGGGGCCAGCCTGAGCTACATGAGACCTGTCTCAACTCCCCAAACAGTGAAAAAGGAAAAAGAAAGCACTCTGAGCCAGTGTGAGAAGCTTGTATTTCACACAGGGCTGCAAAAAAGTCCCTTCCACCTCTGTGGTTCTGTGCCAGTCAAGAGGGAAGCCCTGGGGATGGAAACGCCTATTTCCTGTCAGAAAGACTTGGTCTCAAGAGAAGTACATTTCTCATCTTTTACACAAATGAAGGCTGCTGACTTCGGTGCTTGGTAGACTTCATTATATAACGATCCATCCGCAGGTTACATAATGGCCATGTGGTAACAATCAGGCACCTTCACTCTTTAGGAGCCAACACTACCTACCTCTTTCTATTTTTTTTTTTTTTCTGTAAATCACAAAAGTAGTATACAGAAGAAAGGCCAAAAGAGTAAGAGTAGTTACCCTGCGACCCTGCTGTGGGCTTCCTTGGCCTCTGTGAGAGTAACACAAGTACAAGAAGCTGTGATACAGTAGCAGACAAAGGGGTCAGCTCTAAGCAGCAGCAGGTGAGTGGGCGAGCTGCCTGGCCAACATGTACCTGCAGAGGACAATGGAACTCTACACGGAGCCCTAAAACATACTGTGAGAAAAAGACACTGCCGGCATCAGCAAGTATCCAGAGCTGACCCGAGATAGGAATATGGAGTCAGATGCCTGTTTCCCCAGTCATTCCAGTCCCAGCACTTGGGAGGCTGAGGCAGGAGAATGGCTATGAGTTCAATACCAGTCTGAGACCTACATAGTGAGTAGTGGTCTGGTTTGGAGGGACAGGGAGGCAACAGTTAAGAACCCTTGCTGTTCCTCCAGAGGACCAAGGTTCAGTTCCCAGCACCTCCATTACACAGCCCACTATCAGCGGTAACTTGAGCTCCAGGGGATCTGATACCCAGCTGCACATAAAGAATAAATCTTCATGGGATAGGGGCTTTCTAGGGAGGGGAAATGGGGAAAGGGGATGGCATCTGAAATGTAAATAAAATACCCAATTAAAAGAATAAATCTTGTTTTAAATTATGTGTATGTGTGTTTTGCCTGTATATATGTGCACCATGTTATGTAGTACTCACAGAGACCGAAAGAGGGCAGGGTGTTCAGACCCCCTAGAACTGGAATTGCAGACAGGTGCGAGGCGTGAGCCACCACTGCTCAACCAATATTTATTTTTATGTGTAAGAGTATGCGGATGTCCTTCTGTAAATCTGCACCTCGTGCCTGCAGTGCCGGTAGAGGCCAGAAGGGGGCAGCATCAGATCCTTGAACCGGAGTTACGGAAGACTGCTAGTCTCCAAGTGCTAGGAATGCCTCCTGAGTCCTGTAAAAGAGCAGCCAGTTCTCTTAACCACTAAGCTATCTCCCTAGCCCTGCAGCCATCTTAACTACCTCACCATCTCTTCAGACCTGATAAAAACAAGTCTTTAAAGAAAAAAGAGAGACCTTGCTGGATACTATGTGTGCTTGTAATCCCAGTCTTCAGGAGGCAGATCATGAGTGGCCAGAAATTCTAGAACAGCCAGGGCTGCATAGTAAGAGCCTGTCCCGACCCTCATGACCCTCCCCCAAACAGAGCTATACAGCTCAGCCATAGAGGGCTTGCCTGACAGCATGAGGCCCCAGGTTCAATCCCCAGTATTTCAAGTAACAAGATTCCATTCCGTAGTTTTGGTTGGGTTTTGAGCATGTAGCCAGGTCTGGCCTGCCTTTCAGCTGGAGGGAAGAGAGCAGTCATACAAGAAAAGACCAGGAGGCGGAGGCTCAGCTGCTGGCAAGCACATAACTAGGTGCTAAGGGATAGAGCCCGGCACACACTGTGCTGGATGTAGTAGGAATGGCGTCTTGCAGAGTGCTAGCTCACAGTGTCTAATGAGCACTGGAAAGCCTAAAGCGCCTCTGCCTCAGGCTCATCTGTCAGCTTCCAGCAGACAACAGCACCCGCCAGATACAGGTGATAAGAGATGTCTGCCCAAGTGCTTGACCAAGCACTCAATAGTAACTATCATTATTGGAAGTCGGTCGTTAATAGCCCTACTCACCCAAAACCTGGTTTGTAGCCTCAGCTGACCTAGAACTCTCTGCCCTCACTTAGGTGATGGGGTTACAGGTATGTGCAGCCACTTTCCAAAGGCTTATCGTTTTGGTTTGTTTTTACATTAACTGTTGTGTTTGTGGGGGAGGTGTCATTGCACACCACAGCATAGGTGTGGAGGTGAGAGTACAACTTGGTGGGGTCTGTCCTCACCTCCTACCACCAGGGCCCTGGGAATCAAACTGAGGTCAAGCACCTAAAGTCACCCACCGTGCCAGCCCACCATCTGACCTTATTCCCATATCTTCACAAGAGCCTAGGGCAGTGGTTCTCAACCTGTGGATCGAGCCCCCTCTGTCAGCCTGTGTGTCAAGCATTTACGTTATCATTTACCACAGCAGCAAAATTTATAAAGGAGCAATGAAATGATTCTACGGTTGGAGTCGGTACAGCATGAGGACTGTACTAAAGGGTCGCAGCCTTATGGATGGTGGAGAACCACTGCCTCCAGTCACTCCACCATGTCCACTGCTTGGTACAGCCCCTTTTCCTTTATGTTTTCTTCAGAGTTTTACACTGTAACCAAGGCGGGGTACTCACTATGTAGCACCGTGCTGTCCCTGAACTCAAGGCAATTCTGCATCAGCCTGCTTAGACTGTAGGTATAAGCCTGAAATACGACCATTCTTTTTGATTGAATGAAATATCTCTGACATCTCTTTCATGGACCCTCCCTGTGGACAGTAAGCCTTTTATTTTTTAAGGATTTTCTGAAAAATTAATTATATTTATTTGTTTGTTTTCCATGTGTTTTGCCTGCATGTGTGTATATGCACTGTGTGTGCTTGGTGCCCATGGAAGGCAGAAGAGAGCATTGGAACTGGAGTTACGGATAGTTGTAAGCTAACATGGAGGTGCTGGGAATTGAACCTGGGTCCCTTACACAAGCAATAATAGCTCTTCTGAGCCATCTCTCCAGCCCCTACAATTTAAAAAAAGATTTAATTTTGTCTGTGTGGGTGTTTTGCATGCATGTTCTCTGTACACCACACTTGTGACCGGTGCCCACAGAGGACAGAAGAGGGGGTCGGGTCCCTTAAAGCTGGAGTTAAAGCTGATTGGGAGTTGCCTAATGTGGGTGCTAGGAACCCAACTCATCCTCCAGAAGAGCAGTAAGTGCTGAGCTATCTGTCCAGATGGTGGGGCCCATTTCTTTTTGTTTGTCTTGTTGTGGTTGTTTGTATTTGTTTGGGTTGGGTTTTTGAGACAGGGTCTTTTTGTATAGCCCCCTGACTGTCATGAAACTCACTTTGTAGACCAGGCTGGCCCCAGACTCACAGGGTGCTGGGATCAGAGGCATGCTTTGCGACAGCCCAGCGTGTTGACTCTATTTCTAACTGTATGTTGGCAGTTTGTCTCAGGATTTTGAGTGTGTGCTACAAGTCAGACTGTGTGTGGAATCATCTCCCCAAACCTTGGTTACTTGACCTACATTCACATTTCCCTCCTCCAGGGTATCTTGATTTGGTTTGATTTGACTTCACTGTTGGATATGGTGTCATGCAGCCGAGAGTTTGCTGTGCTAACAAGAATGGCCTTGAACTCCTGACTCTCCTGCCTTTACCTCCCCGTAACAGGAATTAGAGGAGCACAGCACCTGTCTGGTTAGCATCACGCTGGGTCACATGTGCTAGACAAGTACTCCATCAACTGAGCCACCTCCCAGCCGTCAGGTTATCCTGCCTGCTGGATGAGATACCAGGAGGAAAGAGGTTCGTCGCTTCGCTCCCAATGAGCGAGTCTACAGCAGGTTTTACCCTGGGAGGCTTCCTGTCCTAGTATAGCCTGGATTCTCTGGAGGCTACGGAGGCCATCTAGTTCCTGGATTGAGCACTCATTGAATTGGAGGAGGTTGTCACCCCCAAAGGGGGGCACATGTGTTCTCTGACTCCTTCAAAATCCACAATCCACAATCCACAATCTTCCCCTTTTCTCCCCTATATGAACACAACTCCGGTGTTTCAGAGTCCTCATGGCAGCCGCAAGTCCAAAGGTAACTGCTGGCTAAAGAGCTATTACTGGAGATCCACCCTACCCAACCCACCTCCAAGGAGACATAGCTCACAGGGTTGGATCTTGATCTCAGCTGAGAGTTGTGTAATTGCTCCAAACACAGTCCCCAGAGGTTGCGACTTTTAGTGAGTATACTACACAGCCCTTCAAGCACAGGGCTCCAAAGGATCATTTGCAGAAATGCAAGTATCTTCGCCCTTTGAAGCAGGCAGGAAAAAGGCACACTCCGAGTACTTGTTAACATACCAGCATCCCTCGGCAGAAAGAAAGCCATAGTAGAGGCTAGGGAGATAACTCAGCAGTCAGGACCAGATCCCAACACCCGCATGAGGTGGCTCAAAGCTGCCAGTGATTCCAATACCAGGTGATACAACACCCTCTTCTGGTCTCTGAAAGCACCTGCAGACACAAGTGCATACATACACAAGTATGACTAGAAAAGAAAGAAGGAAAGGGGCCAGGCACAACAAAAGTACAGTAGGCTCTGGGACCCAAAGGCCTGAATTCAAATCTCAGGTCTGCCACTTCCCAACTGTGTGACCTTGACAAGCTATGTGGCCACTCTGGGCCTCCATTTCCATCAGTAAAGTGAGATGAAACTGTACTCTCAAGAATGCTTTCCAGACTAGAGATCCAACATGTGCTGTCACGTAGAGAGGAAGCATTCTTCATGAGCCAGGTACCTTGTTCCCCAAGGTGGATGCCAAACCCAGGGCTACAAGCACACTGAACTACAGCCTGTCACACCCAGGGCCACAAGCACGCTGAGCTACAGCCTGTCACACCCAGGGCCACAAGCACACTGAGCTACAGCCTGTCACACCCAGGGCCACAAGCACGCTGAGCTGCAGGCTTATAGTGAAGTGCAACTTTTCCCCCAAGATTTATTGATTTAATATGGGTACACAGTAGCTGTCTTCAGACACACACCAGAAGAGGGCATCAAATCCCATTACAGATGGTTGTGAGTCACCATGTGGTTGCTGGGAATTGAACTCTGGACCTCTGGAAGAGCAGTCAGTGCTCCTGACTGCTGAGCCACCAACTTTTTAGAAGCACCTTTTTAATTTGTTGCTTTGTTTTCTTTGAGAAAGGCTCTCTCTCTGTGCAATCCAGGCTGATCTCATAGCTCAAAACGTTCTGACTTTTACAGGCGAGTATACCATCCCTTATCCCAAGCTAGCCTCAAACTCACTATATTGCCCAGGATAGCCTAGCCCTGAACTTCTGCTCCTGCTGCCTTCACTTCTCAAGTGTTGCAGATTGTGAGTGTGCACTTCCACACATGACATTTACACTGCCAGAGCTGGAACCCAGGAACCCGTGGGCAATGCTAGACTCTTACCTATGTGGCCACACTCCAGCCCTGGACACAGTACTTTCCAGAAAATCAGCTCCTTGTTGATCTTGGAATTAATCACTACCAGAACCAACACCGGTCAGAACTCTCTCGGCACCTACAAGATACTGGCTGATCGTTCACAGTCCAGTATCTTCCTGTCATACCTCCTTCAGTTCAAGCCTCTGTCTTATTTTATTTTACTTTTCCAGGCCGCATACAAGGGAAAGGGCAAAAAGTATGTCTAGAAAACTGGGAAGATTTACGGAGGTGGTATCCACCTACCAGGCAGGTGGGGGTCTGTGAGACACACATGTACTCCTTAGAGGTACAGGCAGGAAACCTTGCCTCCTCCTTTCCGGTCAGGAAAAACCTTTTGAAATCAGATAAACTCATCTGGCCACACCTGGTGGTGCAGTCTGTACTGCTAACTACTTGGTAGGCTGAGGCAGGAGGATGGAAAGTTCAAACCTCGCCTGGGCAAGCTGGTGAGCTAGCCCAAGGTTAACTGTAATAATACACATTCATGGTCTGGTAATAACACTACACATTCACGGTCTGAGTTCCTGTGCGTGAGAGGCGTGGGCACGGCATGGCTGGGTCTTCTAGGCTGTCACCAGACTGCCATCTACACACCTGGTGGGCGGCGGCTTTCAAACGCTGGGGTCGGTTGTGGACTCCGCCCATCTCTGTTCCTCGCGCGTGCGCAAACGACGGCGGTCCCGCCCCCCTCGGCGGCTCTTTCTCTCTGCGCGACGCTCCTCAGCGGCAAGATGGCGGCGGCGCAGGCGGATTCCAGCGACGGAGCCGCGCAGTCGGCGAAGCCGGCGTCCGAGACTGACCCTCTCAGCCGCTTTACGTGTCCCGTGTGCCTGGAAGTGTTCGAGAAGCCAGTGCAGGTGCCCTGCGGACACGTGTGAGTGGCAGGCGCCCGCCGGGGTGGGGGCGCGGGTGGGCGAGCGGCGGCGTCTGACGCGGGGAGCACGGCCGGCCCCCCTCGAGCCTCGGCGTCGCACCTCACCGGGCCGCGGGCTGTGCGTCCGAAGTGCTCGGGAGGCCGCCGGGCTAGCCTGGAACAAAAGGGAAGTGTGGGGAGGCTCGGCCGTCCCCGCGGGCAGGGTGTGGGGTGCTCGCGGAGGCGCGCTTCCCTCGGCTTGACTGAAGCGGGGTGGCACGGGCCAGGCTGGTCCGCCGGTTCAGGAGTTGAGCGGAGGGCGGCCGGGGCTTCCCTGGGGGCTGTGACCGGGTAGCGGGATTTCAGTTCCCTCCTTGCACATTTCAAACAGCCCTCAGCTGACACTGGGGATGCTCGGCCGCCTTCTTCCATTTTCCCTGTGGCCCGGTCCACTGACGGTCACCTAGGAGTCCGTCTTCGTGACTCCCCAACTCGAGCGCCCCTTTTTGGTCGCACAGGCATTCCCGCCTCCGTCCTGTGAGTGCCAGCCTTGTTCCCGGTGAATAAACCTGCAAGTGTCAAGGCTCGCTCACTCGGGGCAGCCTCACCTGCTCGCCGTGCCCAGGTGCGGTGCCCGTGCAGGCCAAGGCAGGGCCTTCCCAGCACCGTAGGATGCTCGTTACCCCCAGCAACACAGCTCCTGCCAGCTTGGGTTCAGGTACAGGTAGCCTGGACGGATCACCAGCCGCCACTACTTCATGCCCTGATGTAGGTGGCTTCCCTCGCTTCTCTCCCGGCTCGGCTAGCTTTTTCCTTACACGGAGCAGCAGCGTGTAGGGACACAAGGAGAGGACACAAAACGTGTCCTCTCTGCCCGTTAATGTAAACCAGTGTTCGTCACTGTGAATCCCCAGCCCCCCCTCACAGTCAATTTACAGTGAGTGTCTGCATGCCCTCCGTGTGTGCTGCTTTGGGATAGAGTTAAGGCAGTTTGGCCCTCGGGTTTACAACTCAGGAAATTGATGGTGAGTAGTGGCCAGTGAGATGGCTCAGAACCTGAAAGCTCCTGTCACCAAACCTGACAGTCCTGAGGAGCCACATGGTAGAAGAATTGATTCCCACAAACTGTCCTCTGATTTCCAGATGTCCTCAGTGGCACACACATTCATATTTTTTTAAAAGGAAATACTAATGACTGTTCAAACTATGGTGTGTATACACTAGGAGAGCACGTGAGGGCTGTTAACATTTGTGAAGAAACATGATTGAGAAGCACCAGAGTTTGAGGCGTCCTTGACCTTTTCCTAGGTCAGAGGGCAAAAAGCAGTACTGGCATAGCACACATTACCAGCCCAGTATTTAGCAGATTGGCGCTGTTTGAAGTCAGACACGCCTAGGTGAGGGTAGCTGACTCTGCCTCCTCCAAGTGCTTTGGGCTCTACTTACTTGGTTTTTAATGTTTGCCTTTGAAGCTGGAGAGCCCTACAGCTGTGGTTGGGGCATTTGATTTTATGAAATTCAGGTCAAGCCTGAGGCTACACCCTTTCGGGTCTGGTGGAGTGCAGATAGCTAGATGCTAAAGAGTGCTGACAGGCTTAGAACTAGGTGATGCCCATTTCTGGGAAGTAGAAACTGAAAGTCAACTCCAGACACAGCTAGATGCTGCCTCCTTGTCGGGGTATGACTCAGGCACAGGGGCTGTATCTATCTGGTAGACTGTTAAAATCTGTGTGCTGGCTTGGATTCCTCAGTTGTCTTGAGTTATTTTTGGGATGGGGTATAGAGAAGGGCCTGACCACCCTGCCTTGCCTTTTCTTTGTGTCATCTGCCACATCACTGCCCCAAAGGCCTTCCTTTCAGTATTTGACACACTCCTTCCTGTTGGTGTCATCTCTGTGGCACTCTGCAGCCAGGTCTTTGTGGCCCGCCGTTAGGTGTCATCTCAGAGGCAGTCCCCGTGCCCCACCTGCCAGGCTCCGCCAGGCTCTCCATTATTGTCCTTATTCTTCATCACCATATGAAATCACTGTTTTCTTCAAATACAGCATCATGCTGGGTGGTAGTGGTGCTTATTTACTTATTAATATTTATATGAGTACCCTGTAACTGTCTTCAGACACCAGAAGAGGGCATCAGGTCCCATTACAGATGGTTGTGAGCCACAATGTGGTTGATGGGAATTGAACTCAGGACCTCTGGAAGAGCAGTCAGTGGTCTTAACCACTGAGCCATCTCTCCAGCCTAGTGGTGCACACCTTTAATCCCAACACTCAGGAAGCAGAGGCAGGCAGATCTCTGAGTTAAGACCAGCCTGGTCTGTAGAGCAAGTTCTAGGACAGCCAGAGCTATACAGAGTAGCCCTGTCTTCAACAAACATGACAAAAAAAGGATAGTCATAAGGATGGGGCCTTGTGTCTCCTCTGCCCTCAGGTAAATAACTAGTTTCCTCCCAGACTGGACTAGAATTTTTGCCTAATAGAAATGGTAAAGATTTCTTAAAAGACCTTAAAAAAAAAAAAAGGAAGTGTGTCCATTCTGATACACATACATACCCCCCTCCTTCCCGGACTTTTCTAGCAGATTTTGTTAATATGTCTGTAAGATCTGGGTAAGTAGTACCCAGAGTCGTAAGTAGTTTGTCTCTGTCAGAGTGGTGTCCTGTGCCTTATTAGCCTTCCTGTGCTGTGGGCCATCAGGTGCCACCTCTGCCTCTGGATCATGGTGTTTGAGTTACTTGAATGTGAGAATTTTCAGCCTGAGTGCCCTCCCTCCCTCAGTAGCTTCTGCGTGATCTCTACTGTTTGATTTGTCTGCCTGTGAGTAAAAAGTTCCCTTGACACTTTTGAATTTGGGGTTTGGTGTGTGTTTACTTTGTTTTTTGATACAGCGTCTCTCTTTGTAGCTCTAGCTATCTTGGAACTTGCTATGTAAACCAGGTTGGTTTGGAACTCAGAGAACTTCCTGCCTCTGCCCCCTAAGTGTTGGTACACCACCATGCACAGACTGAACTTTTTTTTTTTTTTTTTTTTTTTGGTTTTTCAAGACAGGGTTTTTCTGTGTAGCCCTGGCTGTCCTGGAACTCACTCTGTAGACCAGGCTGGCCTCGAACTCAGAAATCCACCTGCCTCTGCCTCCCAAGTGCTGGGATTAAAGGCCAGACTGAACTTTTAATTTGAGGGCATGGAATGTTCTCTCCTTGTCTGCCAACCCGCACTGTTTTAAGGTTGATCCAGAGGCTGCCTCTGAGGTCTGATGAGCACTAGCTCCGCTGGGTTTGTGTGTTTCCACAGTGCTTTGCTTTTGCTTCTGATAGTAACAGTCCCACCTAGTGTGTACACAGTCTCCAGCAGTCCTCCAGATGGGTATGAACATCTTTTTGTTTGTTTGTTTGTTTGTTTGTTTGTTTGTTTTTGGTTGTTGTTATTGGGGGTTTTTTTGTTTGTTTGTTTTTTTGAGACAGGGTTTCTCTGTATAGCTCTGGCTGTCCTGGAACTCACTCTGTAGACCAGGCTGGCCTCAAACTCAGAAATCCACCTGCCTCTGCCTCCCAAGTGCTGGGATTAAAGGCGTGTGCCACAACTGCCCGGCAAACATCTTTTTTTAAGCACATAAGAAAATGGGGCTCAGGAAACTCTGCCAAGACTCCTAGTGACAGGCACTAAGCATTGAAGGCTCAAACACCATGCCTTTCTCCAAATAGCAGGGATGTGTGTGTGTGTGTGTTCTCCATAGTGTCCCAAAGCCCAGGTACAGGTTCTTTTTTCAGTTGTAGAAGGGCATGAAATTTTATTTGAATAAAATCAGTGAATCTGTCCCAATCCATTATTCATTGGTGTCTTTTAAAAGTTGATCCACTTTTGTTGTCTTGTCTCTTTGCATGACACAGGTTCTCTGTATGTCTTGTTCTAGCTTTTGCTCTGCATGCCTGCAGGAATGTCTGAAGCCGAAGAAACCTGTCTGTGGGGTGTGTCGCAGCGCTCTGGCACCTGGCGTCCGAGCTGTGGAGCTCGAGCGGCAGATCGAGAGCATAGAGACTTCTTGCCATGGCTGCCGTAAGAATGTATGTGGACTTACCATGGAGAGTCCTTGTCCTTTGGCGATGAGATGGTAAAAGAGCTGGAGCAAGTGTCTGAAGTTAGGGCCTCAACGCTGGCCAACAGCACAAGTGCATGCCTGCTGTGTGCGTGGCTGTGCTAGGTGCGGGAGGGCTTGGGGGTGGTAGGTTTTTTTTGTTTGTTTTGGTTTTGTTTTTTTCACCTTGCTGGGTTTTATTTTTTCATGAGTTGGTTTAGTGATTTATACAATTTACTTTTGAAATCCATAGAAATAAATCCCCACCCCTATAAAAGGCCATCTTCAGCCGGGGAGTGGTGCACACCTCTACTCTAAGCACTTAGGGACAGAAGCGGCAAAGCTAGGAGCCCTAAACCAGCCTAGGCTACTGAAGACCTACTTGAGAAAGTGTAACTCACGTGTGTGTTTTCTGTTCTCATTAGAATATAAGGTTGTTTCTGGTTTTTAAGATACATATAAAATGAACATCTCTCAGTGTAGAGTGCTTGCCCAGCATGCAAGAAGCTCTGGGCTCCGTCCCCAGCACCCTTTCAACCAGACATGGTGGCCCTACCTGTAATCCCAGCACTCTGTGGTAGCAGGAGGAGCTTAAATTCAGGGCCAACCTGGTGTACATGAGGCTGTCTCTCAAAAAAAGAAAACTCCACACGAGCTCAAGGAAACTTCATAGTCCTCATAGCCACTAGAGTCATAAAATCCACTGTTTTAGCCCTTGAGAGAGTCTGGGGTGTGAGGTGGAGGGGCCGTAGCAGTGTCTCCCTACTAGTGGAATGTGTCCTTGCACGCTTACACCAGGCTATGTCGCTGCGGGGTGCTTGCCTACCCTGCTCACTGCTGCTGGGAGCACAGATAACTAGGGCTTTATCTTCCTTAGTGGTTTCTAAATCATTACAGTTTTTATTCCAGACAGTAAAAAGGTGTAACACACCACTGTGTTTCCCTCCACAGATCCCTTTGGAAAGGCAGGTCAGTTGTGTGGTGTTGCACACTGGGGACCCTGGCACTTGTGCTGTGGGGGAGGGAAGCTTTCCATTTAGAAAGTTGCTCAGTACTTTCTACCTTTAGGCAAATGTCACTGCAAATGATGCCACACACACAACAAGATGCACCTGCTACTTACTGTACTCTTCCCTTTTTTTTTTTTCTAAGATTTATTTTATTTACATGAGTACACTGTAGCTGATTCAGACACACCAGAAGAAGGCATCAGATCTCATTACAGATGGTTGTGAGCCACCATGTGGTTGCTGGGAATTGAACTCAGGACCTCTGGAAGAGCAATCAGTGCTCAATCACTGAGCTATCTCTCCAGCCCTGTTTCTTTTTTTTATACTTGAATTTATACTTGTGTATCTTTTTTTAGTTTTAGTTTTGTTTTAGAAAGGTTTTACTGTAGACCAGGCTGGCCTTGAACTGAGAGTTCCACCTGTCTCTGCTCCCAGTGCTGCAGTCTGCAATTACAGGCATGAGTCACCACAACTGAGTCTCAGTGCTTGCCCGTAACTGCCTGGCCTGTTGGTTTGTTGGGGTTTTTTTTTTGTTGTTGTTGTTTTGTGGGTTTTTTTGGTTTGGTTATTGAGACAGAGTGTGTCCTGATTTGTCCTGGAACTAGATACTAGGACTCAAGGAGACCCTCCTGCCTCAACCTCCCAAGTGCTGAGATCACACAGTGGGGTCTTTCATGGTCAGGGCTGACTTTAACTGATCCTCGTGCCTGCACCTCTCAAGTGCTGGATCACAAGTGTGAGTGATCGAGCCTGGCGGGTTTCTTGCCCTCCCCACCCCTTTTATTTATGTTTTATATTTTTAAGATTTATTTCTTTTTATGTGTATTAGTAGTTTGCCTGCTTGTATGTCTGTGTGAAGGTGTCCCCTGTTTGTACCTAACTACAGACAGTTGAGAGCTGCCGTTTGGGTGTTAGGAATTGAACCAGGTCCTCTGGAAGAGCAGCCAGTGCTCATAATTGCTGAGTCATCTCTTCAGCCCTCCTTTTTATTTTTACTCAGGGTCTCCTGTACCCTCAGCTGGCCTCAGATTCACTAAGTCTGGGAATGTCTTTGAACTTTGAATTCTGAGCATCATAGTGTAATGGCTGTAAAATGTATGTATCCCTTCCCTTAATCCTTCCAGAGGGCTTAGTGTTGGGGTACACAGTAAGACTTGGATAGTCTTTACAGGTTTGTACATTTAAATTCAGGCTCCTAAGTGGATAGCTGAGTCCGTGCTCTGGGCTGGCTCCTAGGTAGCGGCTGAGTTGGTGCCCTCTGGCTGGTGCCCTCTGGCTGGTGCACTCTGGCTGGTGCCTGTGCTCTGGGATTGGAACCTTCCTCTTTCTCACTTTTTTTCATTTCAAATCTCAACAGACTGGCCTCAATCTTTGTCTTTTTTCATTGACACTTTTCTCCTCTGTGTGCTTTTAATTTTCTCCATTTCCAAAGTTAGTAAAGCTGTGTGTTATTGGCACCTGCCAGTAATACCAGCATTGGGAAGGTGAGGCAGGGGAATAAAGTTCAGAGCCAGCCTGGGCTATATGAGACCCTGTCACAAAACAATAAAAATTTGTTGTTGTATGGTAGGCATGCCCCATATAATCTCCTTCCTTCATTTTGTGTATTTTTTCCCATTAATTTATTCATTTTACATCCTGATCAAAGGCCCCCCCTCACACAACACGCTCCCCTTATATCATTCTGCAAGAGCTCCTGGGCAAGTGTGTTAGTGTGTATCTAGTCTCTGCTGTGGAGGCTGAGACAAGAGGATTTCTTCAGGCCAGTTTGAATAATAAATCAAGACCCCCTTCCAAAACAACAAAAGTGCAGCTGGAGGCAGACTGAAATACTACTCAGTTTCTGTGTAGGTTAGGTGAGCTTAAAACTCTAGGTGGTCCCCTGCCTGCCTTACCCTCCCAGAGTCCTTGAGCTCACAGACGTGTGCCACCATGCTCAAGTAAGAGACAAATTCAGATGTGAGGGCCACCAAGATGACTTTGCTGCCAGTAGTGCTTGCTGCCTAATCCTGGGGACCTGAGACCTGAGCTCAGAACCCATGGGTAGATGGATGCTGTAGCGGAGGCTTGAGGGCCGCCACGCAGGCTGGCTCACCTACTACTACTGAAAGTTCTTGTCTCAGGCAAGGTAGAAAAGTAAGGACAGCAGCTTGGGGTGTCCTTGGCTTCCACATGCAAGTCACATACACATGCACAAAATAGATAAGAGAGTGGCGTACTTTTAAAATAGCACTTGGGAAATGTCAGTCGGCAAAGAGCAGACGGTGGGGAGGGTGACCTCACAGTGGAAGCAGATGTGGGTGGGTAACCAGCAGCATGGCTCCTGTCCACCGGCAGTCAGGAGTGCTCCGACTGTTCAACCCAGTATGTGGGTCAAGTTTTCTTGCCCTTGGTTTGGGATCTCCTCTTACGGCCTCCTCACTAATGTTGGTCCTGCTCTTTCTATTCAAGTTCATCCTATCTAAGATCCGGGCCCACGTGGCTTCATGTTCCAAATACCAGAGTTACATCATGGAAGGTGTAAAGGCCACCACCAAGGATGCATCCCTTCAGCCGAGGTACCAACCGACTCCCCCAGAAAGACGTGGAATGTGTGTGTGGTTGGAGGGTTTAGGTGTGTGGAATTGGAGAATTGGAGGTGTCACTGGAGCTAACCAGGGTTGACAGGATCCGGGGTGGGGATGTGTTTATGTCAAGCTGTGCTCCTGATCTGCAAGCATTCGGTTCTGCTGCTTTGGAGATGCAGTGGTTGAGACAGTGAGGAAAAGGTCTCAGTGCTCTTTTTTTCTCACCTCCAGAAATATCCCAAACCGATATACCTTTCCTTGTCCTTACTGTGCCGAGAAGAACTTTGATCAGGAAGGACTTGTGGAGCACTGCAAACTCACTCACAGCACGGATACCAAGTCTGTGGTAAGAATTGGCTTTTCTTCTTTGATTGGGTGAAAAGTCAGACTTACAGAAAATGACCAGGCTGTACAATGGAGTCTTACCCTTCACCTAACTTAACATTTTGCCCAAATGTTCTACATTATATATGTATGATTTTTTTTTTTTTTTTTTTTTGATGAGCCATTTAGGAAGAACTTACAGTTACTGAATATTTCAGTGTATATCTTTAAATTTTCTTTAAAAATCATTTAGACAAGAACAACAAACTCCAGAGTTTCATGTAGGCTGGGCTGGCCTCACACTCACCATGTAGCAGGGGTGGGTTTGAATCTTGTCTCCTGCTTCACCTTCCAAACCAGGATCACGCTCACAGGCCCGAGCTGCCACGCACAGCTGCAGATATTCTCTTTAGATGTTCTTGTGGGTGGGCGTTGAACCATGGTCTTACCTGTTTTAGGCAAGCACTCCATCATTAAGCCATGCACCAGCCCAGAAGCTGTCGAGATAAGTGGGTGCTGTCAGAACTGGTATAGGTGGTTCAAACTCCAGCTGTGTTCAGGACTGGTGCTCTTGGTCATAGGCTGTCAGGGGAGCAGGTGCTGCTTTGTCCTTATCTAACTAGGCTCACAGCTCCAGCTGAGGAGTGGCTTCAGATTCACAGTGAACGGTGACCCTGAAAGGCCTGGAACTCATGTGGCCACAGGCTGAGTTAAGCAGGGAGTATGTGAGCTTGGAGAGCTGAGATGCAGTCAAGGAGGCAGACTTAAGCTTCTTAAGTTTAAGGAAGTGTGTTTTCCTCCTGGCGGCAGGAGGAAGCTGGGCTTGTCTGCAGTTGAAGGCTGCTGCCCATTGAGTCCAGCAAACTGAGCAAAGCAGGGGATCAAAGGGGGAGGGTCAGGAGCTGGACCACCTGAGATGTCCAAGTGCTCTTAACTCTCGTGAGCCGGCAGCCTGTGCTGAGGCCTGCTCTGCCATTGCCCTCAAATCACTCTGTAGCCAGGCTGGCCTTGAACTCTACCTCCTTCCTCTGCCTCCTTGGTGCTGAGGTAAAGAACATGTGCTCTGCCCCGTGCCTGTTCAGATTGACTTTTTGTGTGCACACTTTGGCCTCATCCCTGTCTTCTGGTTCGTTACTTGGTTATTGTTGTGTCCTGCTGGATTTTACCTTCATTTACAAGCCTGTGCCCATTCCCACATGCCATTTGAATTGAATAAACCAGTGTTTTCTGGGTTGCTTCATGTTTATGGAGCAAAGTGACCACTCCTTGTCCCTGGGCTTGTCAATAAAGCTGTCCTATCAGGAAGGGGGCTGAGCAGAGGGCATAGAGGGTCAGCTCAGGCATCAGATTCCATCACCTTGTGTCCTCCTGACAGGTCTGTCCCATCTGTGCCTCGATGCCCTGGGGAGACCCCAGCTACCGCAGCGCCAACTTCATGGAGCATATCCAGCGCCGCCACCGCTTCTCCTATGACACCTTTGTGGTGAGTCTGCACCGCCCCAGGGGACAGCACTGGTGCTCAAGCTTCTGGAAGGGGTTCCCTGGGGCCCTATTCTGGGCCGAGGAGCTCTCCGTCCCAAAGGGAAGCTGCACTATGTCTCTTAGTGGGTGGGTGCCAGAGTGAGACTTAGACGCCCTGGCAGTCCTCCAGCTGTGAGGCGTCCTCCTCCCTTTCCTCTCCCTCCTAGTCTTGCCCACTTGTGCTGTGTGCGATCTTCCCCTTTAGAGAACTTAGCTGGGCTCCACTCTGCTCAGCTGCTCATGAAGATGAGGCAGCAGATGGAAATGGCCCTCAAGGAGCTTTATGAGCTGACGGGGTGCAGCTCCAACTGATGCTTGCTGCCTGAAGTGCGAGTGTGACTTAGTGGGGAGCCTTTACCCCCATGCAAGCCATGCTGGGCTCTATCCCCAGCAGTGTCAAGACAGTGACACAAACCAGGCTCAGGCTAGAGAATGGCAGGAGTGGAGGGCACACTGTGTGTGTGTGCGCAGAGGATCCAAGGTCAACTCCCAGCATGCCTTGTAGTAACTCTAGCTCTGGAGATGTAGCACCTCTTCTGGACTCTGCACGCACCTACACACATGACGTTCTCTGCTCCACACATGCACATAAATACATCATAAAAATGAGTCCTTTTAAAAGATAGTCACACCTTAGCTTGCAGCCACACTCCTGTTCTCCCAGCACTTGGGAAGTAGGGGCAAGAGGATCAGGAACTCAAGACTAGCCCAGGCTGCATGTTTCAGAGTGGACAAAACAAACATTTATTCTCAGTCTGGTAGTGTTTGGAACAGACTTCCAAGACTTACACTTCACTAACTGTAGAGGTAATATCCTTCCTAAAACTGCTCAAGCAGAGTTTTGCCTCACTGAAGGTGATGGTTTGGCTATCATGTCCACCGTACCTCTTCGCTTTTAAAAGCCTTGCTTGTTTTTTGGGCACTGAAGCCTCTTAGGAGCAGCACTTCAGTTGAGTTGTGTCTGCATGTGTTTGTTTCTGCACCAATGAACTGAATTCGGCATTTGAGTATTTGGTCTGTGCCAAGTGTGTGTACTGTCTTCTGGGCCATTTTCCACTGAGGAAGGAATTTCGTTTGGTGGTTGTATGAGTCTGTGTGTGTGTGTGCTTGCGTGCTTGGATGCAATCTGCATGCATGGGCAGAGGCTAGCTGTCAGTGTCAGCTGTGTTGCTGCTCTCACTCTGCTCTTTGAAATAGGGTGTCTCCATCTAGACCAACTAGTGGGGCACGCCTCTGATCCGTGTCTCCAGTGTAGAGCACTGAGATCACAGGCGTGCACCTCGGTACCCTCTTCCTACATGGGTGGTGGAAATCTGAACTCGGGTTCTTGTGCTTAACACAGCAAATACTTTACCAACTCACTCATCTCTGCAGCCCCAGGGATGGTTACTTTTTAATTTTTAGATTTTATTAATTTTTATCTTATGAGTATTTGCCTGAATGCATGTTTGTATACCACATGCGGGTAGAGCCTGCCAGAGGCCAGAGGTGTTGGATCTCCTGGGACTGGAGTTAGGTGGCTATTACTCACCGTGGGTGATGAGGGTGACGAGAATTAAACCTAGCTCTGGAAAAGTAGTTAGTACTCTTAACCGCTGAGCTGTCTCTTAAGCCCCAGACTCTTACTGTCACTTAATGGTGGAGACAGCAAAGACACTGAGAGATGAAGTCATTTTCCCAGTTCCAGCAACTAGACAGGGGCCCGGCCGGGGTCCTTAGCAGCCCTCTCCAGACCCTCTTGGGAGGCTTCTGTGAAGATGATCCTTGCGGCTGTGAACAGCGACTTAGGCTGCTGTCTTTTCTGCCCTCAGGATTATGATGTGGATGAAGACGACATGATCAAGCAGGTGTTGCAGCGCTCCATCATCGACCAGTGAACGGTTCCCGGCTGTGCACCTCACTCTAGAGCTTCCACTGTGCATTAGGTGTGAGCCCTCGACTCTTGCACCTCACATGTAATGCAGATCTGGAATTGAGCCATGGCACCAGACAGGGTCACTTCTTCAAGGGTGATGGGGCCCTAGAGCACAGACAGTCCTGTTTCCTCTCGGCTCTTGCCAGCATTGTCTTCCCCACTGGTAACCTTGTTTGTCTGTGGTCTGCTTTCGCCGCACCTCAGCCACTGCCTCCTTTAAGAAGAGCCCAGCTTCTCCCACGGGACCTTATTTCACATTCATCCTGTTGTCCAGTGTGCATCTCTCAGGTCCTCTCAGCCAGCCAGGACCTGCCCTGGGCCGTGAATAGCACAATAAAGCAGGGATTCCTTTTCTTGGCCCTGAGGTGCCTTGGTTCTGCAGTAAACTGGGCCAGGGCTCTGCTCCTCTTCTCCTGGGGGCCATCGCAGTCTGATGGTGGAAGTTTTGGTTACTGCTGTTTCCTCACAGCTGCACATCTGTACACCTGATGGCGTCCGTTTTAAATGCCTGATGGTGCCTTTTTAGGATAAGGTATCACCATAGAATTGTAGTCGAAAAGTTGGGTAGCAAAGATGGGGCGTGTTCGTTTGTAAGTAGGGAGAAGGTGGTGGGGTGTGTGGCTTTTTGTTTTTCTTTGATGCTGATGAGTCCTCAGGTGGCTGGGTCATGTGCCCCTCTGTTGAGGACCTGCTGACATTCTTGCTCTTTAGAGTGTACGGAGGGAGGCGCCGGCTGCTGTGTGCTGCTTGGTAACTTGATGAGCCTGAGCAGTGTTGCTGCCTCCTTGTGCAAGTGTGTTTCAGACCCTGCCTTTCAGTTTGCAGGCAGTGGTAAAGCCAGGGTCATCCCCTCCCTGGGAAGTTAAGACAGTCAGGCCCCTGCACAGGCCAGGGAGGCGCTCTGCTGGAGGCTTTCTTGAGCAGCAGCTCTAAGCTGGAAATTCAGCACATTTTACAAAGTACAAGGAAGGGCACCACCAGTCTAATGCACAGAACAGACCCTCTGACAGACCTAGGGCTTTGGGGTAAGTCTTCTTTCCAGTCATGTGACTCTGGTCCATCCGAGACTGCACGTAGCATTGTGCTTCTGCCACCACAGCTCCACAGTGATGCCTCTGCCCACCAGGGCGAAGCCAGCTCAGGTGCCAGCAGAGTCAGACAGGATTATTTCCCGACGTTACTGCTTCTTCATTGTATCCTGTGGAAAGGTTTGCTCAGGAGACTGTGGAGGGAGGTTCCACAAGACCTTGCCCTGGGGAACTAGGAAGGGCGCAGCTGTGCCGCAGGGCGGCAGGAACCTTGTCCTGCATCACACTGCTGTTGCTGATATAATGACTTTCCAGAAAGTGTGCTTATGTGCTGACTTTTAGAGGTGAAATATAAATAAATTTCATAATTTATCCAACCAGCAAGCTGTAATGTTTTCATTTAAACAGCTTTTCTGAAATATGGGCCCAACAACCTCTATCTAGAAAGTGTCCAAAGGAACATTCTTGTCTGTCCTTGAGTCACCCTGGCTTCTAGTCAATTCTGACACTTCAGCAGCTGAGCCTCAAGCATCTGTCTTCTCTGAAAACTGAGCAGAAGTCTGTCCATCTGTCCATGTCACTATGTCCCCATCCCCCTAAAATAGGGGAATTCACAATACCAGGTCGGGCTCTAGACCCACAGCAGCAGTGACAGTTACTGGGTTCCAAGGGCTCCAGCTTCAGGCCTTTGAGAATGTGTGCACTGTGCCAGTTGCACCCCTTATGAACTGAGGCCATGGTATCTAGTGAACCGTCTAAAGAGGTGTACAGACCCCTGCACTGGATGCTGCCTAGGGTTCGTTTCCGTCTTGGTCCCATAAAGACCTGAATAAGGCCCAGAGATCACAGCAATTCCTGTCTCAACCCTGACTGTGGACAAGTTAGAATGAACTGTCCTGCTTATTACATCCTGGAGAGGACAAGAAGAAATGCCTAATCCAGATGTCTGAGAATGGCTTGTTCATTCCAGCATCTCCGAGAGACTACATTTGCATCTCGGCTAAGTCCTGGACCCCAATTACAAGTCTGACACTGGAAGTAAATCCCTTGTAATACTAGAACAGGTCCCAAATTAATTTCTGCCTAGGCATAGTAGCATATACCCTTAATCCCACAGACAGAGGCAAGCAGATAGATCTGTGTTAGAGGCCAGCCAGGGCTACTTACTAAGTCTGTCTCCAAGATTTGAGCTGAGACCTAAACTCAGCTGAGTCCAGAGGCCTAAGGTGACAGCCAGCCTGTTATTTACTCATGAGGCACTGTGCCTGGGAAGGGAGCAGGACTATGCAGGGTCAGTGGAGGAGACTGGGCATGGGCAAAAAGCAGGGTGGAGGGTCCATTGATGGAGATCAGAACACTGGGGATTCTGATGGACGTGGCCCAGCTTAGACACAAGTGAGGCTTCTTGGACACATGGAGAAGACAACCAGGAGGCAACCACTGAAGTAGGCATAATGGTGGCTGGCACCCAGAGTGGTCCGACTAGGTCAGGTGGGAGATGAAGAAGAGGCGAATGACCCCATGTTGGCCCCTAAAGGCCAGGAAGTAGAGGTTTGAGAGTTGAGCCCAGCAGTAATCAGGGAGGAAATAAATCAGTTATATTTATTATTGCTCTTCTGGGTGTTGTTTGGTGTGTGTTGAGAGAATGTCACTTTGTAGTGAGTCCAGGCTGCCCCTAATTCTTAGCAATCTACCGGCCTCAGCCTCCTGAATGATAGAATTTGAAGCCAAGTGTCACCCATGTCCAGAAGAGGCAAGGCCTGGAGTTCTAGAGTTCTGTACATAACAAGGGGCCAGCCTGGCTCTCTGGCATGCCCTTCATCACCCACCCCTGCCTCAGTAGCAGCCATGTGTCCGTGTTCCTCGACTGACTGCTGCATATCACAGCCAGATTTGCCAGCCATGAGCTAGACAGTCGCCCACTGCATCACCGTTCTGTTCCAGCATCTGCTATCTAGTTGGTAAGGAGTTAACCTGAACATCCACTTGAACTCTTGTACCTCAGCTCCTCGCTAGTCCCTGATTGAACTTGAGCTTCTGAGCAGAATATCTTTCTCCCATGTCACTGTCTCCAGTATCTTAGACTCCTCCAAGCTCATCAGCCACCCTCAGCTGCCACAGACCCTCTCTTGCCATGACTGACACAACCCAAAGGGTCCTCCCAGAATCCACGTGACCTAATAGCCAGACTGGCCTTGAACTCTGACGTGAGCAGAGATTGATTATGAACTCCCCATTCTGCCCTTGACTCCCAAGGGTAGGAATTACAGACATAGGTCTCTATACCCAATTCAGCTTTAATTACTGGAGACCAAACCCAGGTCCTCATTCTTTATCATTCTATTCCCCCCTCTCCCCCACCCCTGCCTTTTCTTTGAGATTATCCCACAGTGTAGACCAGGCTGGCCACAAACCCAGGGTCCTCCTGGAGTCTCAATGTCTACCATGGATGGCCATATTTGGCCTTGAGTAGGCTTAATAAAAAAAATTCCTAGAGTTAGGCTGGAGAGATGGCTCAGTGGTTAAGAGCACTGACTGCTCTTCCAGAGGTCCCAAGTTCAATTCCCAGTCAACCACACAGTGGCTCACAAACCATCTGTAATTTGTAATGGGATCTGATGCCCTCTTCGTGTGTGCATGAAGACAGAGTACTCATATATAAAATAAATAAATCTTTTTAAAAAAATTCTAGAGTTGAAGTGAACTACTTCCTTATGAGACAGCTATTCCATCCTGGGGGTGAAGCCACGCACAGCCTGCAGGGGTGGTGGTGTCCCCGGCCTCCCAGGCAAAGCTGTCCTTATCCTACAGCACTGAGGCTGGGGTTGCTGCCAGGTGGGACTTGTCTACCCAGAGCCTCCATATGGTCCCAGGATACCCTCTGAGCTTTGTTAGTATGGGGACTTTAGTGACTTTATTCACCCATTCCTCTTACACAGGGAAGAGGATGAGACCAGGCCTCTCACAGGCCCTCCCTTCCAGCCTCCACCTTCAACAGCCATGTGACCGTCTTTGTTCTTCCATTTCCCAACCTGATGGAGATTCCTCAACTAACTTCCTTCTAGATGTGTGGGAATCTCCTGGGGGTAAGCCACACAAACAACATGGCGCACCCCTGGGACCCTAGCACTCAGGTGAAGGCTGGAAGGTCAGGGGTCAAGGACATTTTCAGCTACATTGCAAGTCCCAGGCCAATCTAGACTGCAAGAGACCTTGTCTCAAACATTCCTCCCCTCCCCCATTAGGCTTTCTTTTTCTTTTGAGACAGGGCCTCTCTATTACGAAGCTCTGGATGTCCTGAAACTCACTGCGTTGACACTTTGATCTACCTGCTTCTGCCCCTCCTGGGATTAGAGGCATTCCCCACCACACCCAGCCAGGTTCTTCGTTTACTATTTTTTAGACAGGGTCTCAGGTATCTGGGGTTGATCTAATTGGAAGTAGCTGAGGGTGATCTTGAACTTGCATTCCATGCTTCAAGCCCGAGTACTGAGGCCATAGGTGTGCATCATTCGGACATGATTATGGGCTGCTGGGGATGAAATCCCGGGCTTCAGCTATGCCAGGGAAGCGCTCTTCCACTAAGATATGTCCCCAGCCCTTTGTCCCTTTTGTCTTGCCTCTTATACACAGGATTTCATGTATCCCAGGATCCTCCTGTCTCTCCCTCTCAACTGATTGGATCACAGACGTGTCACTCCACCTGCTTCTGAAGCTTTAGCTTTAATGGCTGCACGACACTTGTGGGTGCAGCCGAAGTATGCTTGATTTTTCAGTAAGCGCTTTGTATGTGGTGGGCAATGCAGGGCACATCACCACACACACCGCATGCTTGCCCTCTCTTCTGTCTACTGCATCCACAGGAGAGAGGCTGGGACAAGCAAGCCTAGAGAACAGTGAGAGGGAAAGTGAGCGCCAGAAACACAGGTGCGCAAGAGAAAGAGGAGAGGACCAGGAGCCTTTTTTGGAGACAGTCCACCAGGGAGTCCCCAACAGCAGGAATCCAAGCAGGAGAGTGACTGATGAATTTGTTTGTATTTATTTTACTGGCATTGGTGTTTTGCATTGCATGTTTGTCTGTGTGAGGGTGTCAAGAGTTATAGACAGTGCGAGCTGCTGGGTGGGTGCTGTGAATTAAACCCAGTCCTCTGGAAGAGAAGCCAGGGCTCTTAACCGCTGAGCCATCTCTCCAGCCTGTGACTCAGAGATTGTTAGGAACACACCCTGCAGACAATTGTAGATAGGCCAGACTCTTAGGAGCGAAGATTTTCATGAGAGCCTGTTCCTGGACAGCAAAATGGGGCTTGGCCATGGCTGCTGAGAGGCTAATGGGCTCCCGAGTGTCTATGCTTATGTGTGCATTTGTGCGTGCATGCGTGTGCGTGTGTGTGTGCGTGTGTGTGTGGGTGTGTGTGTGCGCGCGCGCGCGTGTGTGTGTGCGCGCGTGTGTGTGTGCGTGTGCGTGCGTGTGCGTGTGTGTGTGTGTGTGTGCGCGCGTGTGTGTGCGTGTGCATTTGTGCGTGCATGCGTGTGTGTGTGTGTGTGTGCGTGTGCGTGTGTGCGTGCGTGTGTGCGTGTGCGTGTGTGTGTGCGCGCGTGTGTGTGTGCGTGTGCGTGCGTGTGCGTGTGCGTGTGTGTGCGCGCGCGCCTGTGTGTGTGCGCGTGTGTGTGTGTGTGCATTTGTGCGTGCATGCGTGTGTGTGTGTGTGTGTGTGTGTGTGCGTGTGTGCGTGTGCGTGTGTGTGTGTGTGTGTGTGTGTGTGCGCTGCTGTGATATGTGGTGGTGTGATGAGTGCAGGTGTTACTGCGGATGTTAGAGGACAGCTTGTCACCGATTTTCTTCTTTCTTCTTCAGTTCCAGAAATTAAAATCAGGTGGTCAAACATATATGGATTAATGCTTTTTTATAATATTTTTAGAAAAAGATTTATTTATTTTACGTATGTGAGTACCCTGTCCAACATCAGAATCCATTATGGATGGTTATGAGCCACCATGTGGTTGCTGGGAATTGAACTCAGGACCTCTGAAAGAGCAGTCAGTGCTCTTCACCACTGAGCCAATTCTCCAGTCGGGATCAATGCTTTTCTTCTGCTCATTTGATTGCTTTGAGGATCTCCTGTAGCCCAAACTGGCCCTGATCTCCTCCTGATTTCCTACCTCTACCTTCCAAGTTCTAAGGTTACAAGTGCCAGACAGTTGTGAAAATTATCCTCTGTAGCCCAGCCTAGCCTAGAACTCACTGGGTCCCCAGGCTGGGCAGCTGCCTCCCCTTCCCAAGAGCTATGATTACAGGTATAAGCCACAACACCCGACTGGAACCAGTTTCTAAACAGATCTCAAGATTTAACAGATGAAGCTGTGGGAGGCCCCAGTTAAATCTGAATTTCAGCTAAGGTGTTCTCTGCAGTCTCATGCTAAGAACTTTTTATCTATGCAAAATTCTAAGTCAACCTATGCATCTCGGCTACATCTGGCAAATCTATAAGTTAAGTTATGGAAGAATGAAATTAGCACAAGGTTCCTCCTGGTCAGAAGAGTACCACACCCAGTGGCATCCCCAGCTGCACCCCCAGTTGACCTCCGGTGGTACCCCAGCAGCACCCCTAAGTGGCACCCCCAGCTGACCGCCTGCAGCACAGTCCTAACAGACATTTTAAGTCCATATTCCAGAGCTGGTTCTACCCCACCACTGCATAAACTGGGGGTGGTGATAGCACATGCATCTGTGATCCCAGCCCTCTGGATGTAGAGGCTAGGCCAGAAGTTCACAGTCGTACTCAGTTGAGGAACGCAGTCTCAGAACTCAGGACTCACAAGCCTCTGTGATGGGTCAGCCTCATAGCCTTGCCCTCCAGAATACTACCTTCTCAGGAACAGCCGCCTGGCCCCAGGCATTGTCATCAGTCCGCCCGCCCAAGCCCTAGGCCTCTCAAGAATACCCACACCTGGTTTATCACAGTACCCTAGCCTCTCAGCCAGGTTGTAGCATGGAGGTGACATCAGCATCTCTGAGCTGCATGTCCACTGAAAAGATCTGTGGGTCCAGCAAAAGCAAAGGCCTGTGAACAGGATTAGAGTCAGCACCAACGACAGGTCTGGCGGCCTGAGCAGGGTTCGGATCGAGGAGTCCAAAAGGAAGAGCCAACTGCAACCTGGGAAAATCTTTACCTCCTCAAGACAGTCACCAGAGGAAGGAGATGAGAGAAGATAATGGACCAAAGAACATTTATATATGCTATACAAATTATATATGCATTTCATATATATTTGTGAAATAGTACATTTTTTTTTGCTCTTTTCAGTTTATTACACGAAAGAGTTACCCTAGTCCAAGTTAAAAGTGGACCCCAAATGATTACATTATACAAGCTGTGAGGGTTTTTTTGTTTTTTGTTTTTGTTTTTTTTTTTTGTGGTTTTTTTTTTGTGTTTTTTTTTGTTTTGTTTTGTTTTGTTTGTTTGTTTGTTTTTCGAGTCAGGGTTTCTTTGTGTAGCTGTGGCTGTCCTGGAACTCACTCTGTAGACCAGGCTGGCCTTGAACTCAGAAATCCGCCTGCCTCTGCCTCCCATTAAAGACGATTAAAGACGTGTGCCACCACCGCCCGGCTAGCTGTGAGGTTTTTAAACTTGTGACAAGGGACAGAAGGGAAATTCTACTCATTGCAAGGAAATGCTCACTTAAGCTTCGGAGAGCCACAAGCACTTAAAACCCATGAACCGTCGGCTGATCGACCTCAGCCAGTCCAGTCTCTATCAGGAACTGGCATATGTCCTTGCACTGGTCACCCTGGAGCTGAATTACTTCACCGTACTCTGGATGCCCAATTACAGTACCATTGCCGGCAAATTTCTTCTTAAACGCCCTCACTAGTTTGTTTTTATCGTAATCATCAGCGATCCAGAAGGAAACCACTAGTTTCTCTGTCTCCTTTCTTTCCTCCCTCCCTTCTTTCTAGCTTTTTTCCTCTCTCTCTTTTTTTTTCCCCTTCCCTTCTCCCTCTGACCCTACTTGCTCTGGCCCAAAGGTTTTTGTTATATGTAAGTTTGTTTATTATATGTCGCTGTCTTCAGACAACCCATAAGAGGGCATCAGATCTCATTACAGATAGTTGTGAGCCATGATGTGGTTACTGGGATTTGAACTCATGACCTCCGGAAGAGCAGTCAATGCTCTTAACCACTGAGCCATCTCACCAGCCCTCAATTTTTTTTTTTTCCTTTAAGGAAGGATTTTACTATTTAGCCCAGGTTAGCCTAGAACTTTGTCAAGCCTGCCTCAGTCTTCCTGTGTGGATTGCAGGACCATGTTCAGTCTCATTTAAGAAAAAAATTTTTTTTGTTCAGTTTTTGGACAGGGTTTCTCTGTGCAGCCCTGGCTGTCCTAGAACTCATTTTGTAGACCAGGCTGGTTTTGAACTCACAGAGATCCCCCTACCTCTGCCCACCAAGGGCTGGAATTAAAGGCATGTACTACCATGCCTGGCCATTTTAAAAATGTTGTATTATGTGCCTGTGTGTGGTATATGCACATGACTGCAAGTGCCCACAGGCCCAGAGCAGACCCTAGGAGCTTGGGTTATAGGTAGTTACATGCTGCCAGACAGGATTGCCGGGAAAAGAACTATGGTCTTTCTTCTCCACACCCCCACCTTTGAGACAGGTGGAGTTCTGGCTGTATTGCCCAGGTGGATCCCAAATTCTTCTAGGCCAAAAAACATTTCATGAATTTTTCCCCACTGTTGCCTTATGGGAGGAAGAGTTCAGGGATTGATCTCAGGGACTTGTGCAAGGGGTGCTTAAACCCTTGTACATCCATCACACATCCCTTTCCGGACCAGTCCCTTGCCCTCTGTGTTCAGAGATCTAGAAGAAGGGAAGCCAAGGGCCTGTGGAGAGGAAAGAAATCCCAGAAAGATTGAATCTGTTGTCAGGAGAGCTTGGGAAGGCTCTACAGCCCAGGATGAGGCCCAGAGGACCCATGAGCACCTGAGAGCATACCTGAGCCAGTTCCTGAGAAACAGTGGGGTTCAATCTCTGGGTGCTCCCAAAGACACTGAAAAGAAAAGGTCTGTAAGCTAGACTGCTCTCTCTCTCTCTTTCTCTTTCTCTCTCTCTCTCCCTCTTCTTCTTTACTCTCTTTCCTTCTCCTCCTCTCCCCCTCCCTCTCCATCTGACTTCTTGGGGCTCCTGGGCTCCTCCATGCTCTGTTTCTTCTATACAGCAGGCCAGGGTACAGTTGTTCCCTTGTTCATCTGTGCAATACAGACCCTGCTCAGGGCAGCAGCCCAGGGTGAGGAGCCATCCTCTGTCCTTGTGGAGATGGGGTGGATGGTCAGCTGTGGGTTTTGTTTATTTAATTTTAATAGTTTGACATTTTTATGTGTATGAGTATTTTCCCTGCATGTATGTCTGAATGCCGTGTACATCCAATGCCAGTTTTTTGTTTGTTTTTTATGTTTTTGGCTTGGAACTTATGACCCTCCTGCCTCTGCTGCCTAAGATGCCGGGGTTACAAGTGTGTGCTGTGCCTGGCTTGTGGCTCAAGTCATAGAATTTTTTCTTGGAAGTTAACACTAATCGGGACTACAGGGATTGTCTAGAAGAGGCGTTCTTAGCTGGAGGGTCGCACAGAAGCCAGCCTTGGGGCAAACTAGGCTGGAGTTTATCAACTGCTGGTGTAAATGTGGATAACAACAAAGCAAGTAAGGCTTGGGAAGGGTCTCATGGTCAGACATCAAGGAAGGGGAATGAGGGGGAAGGAGGGTGGCACGTTGGTGCCAGGCCAGGCTGCAGAGGGAGCTGGTGAGCCACAGAGGAGAGTCCTAGATGCTCTGAGGATGTCCCAGGGATGCCTAGTGTCTCTGAGGCTGGCGCATACCCAGCAGCAGGGACCTCACTGAACTGGGAATTAAGTACAGCCTTTTGAGCTTTGTCGGCTTTTCTGGGAGATGGAAGTGGGTTAGTTTCCGTCACAGGAAGGCTATCAAAGTTCAACAACTGGGAGCCATCCACTGTGTGCTGCTTATTTAAAAATTGAAAATGAATACATTGTATTGATGTGTGATGTGCGTGCAGGTGTGTGATGTGTGTCGTGTGTGCGGGTGTGCATTGGCCACGGCACTTGTGGAGATTGCTGGACAATGGATTGTGGAGTCAGTTCTTTCCTTCCTGCTCTGCATGGGACCCAGGGATGGACCTCAGGTCATCAGGCAGCAAGTGTCTTCACCTGCTGAGACGCTTCCTGACTACACTGTCTCTTCACTTCGCTAACAAGTCCTCTGTGGTGGACTTCCCACTTCAAAACCAACACCTAGAGGGGCTAGAAAATGACTCAGCTGCTGGGAGAAAGGCACTGCTCTCACAGAGGACCCGAGTTTGGTTCCTGGCACCCACACTGAGTGACTCACCTGTGACTCTAGCTCAGGGGACACCGACGGCTTTGGCATGCATGCAAGTGTGTGAGCGAGCGCGCGCGCGCACGCACGCGCACGCGCACACACACACACACACACACACACACACTAACATACCCACATGCACCCTCTCACATACATAATTAAATTTTTTGAGGCTGGAGAGCTGACTCAATGGTTAGGCCATGGGTTCATTTCCCAGCGCCCACATGGTGGCTCAGAAGCATCCATAACTCCAGTTCCAGGGCATCTGCCTGCTTCTGAACTCCGATAGCAGCAGGTGTGTACATGATGCACACACATACGTACAGGTAAAACGCTCAGATACATGAAACAAATCAAAAAATGGTTTAAATAAGTAAGCCTTTGGAAAATGAGAGTAATAAAAGAACATCCCAGATATTTGCAAGCGATAACCGCAGCACCTGAGAAACAGAAGAGACGGGCCAGGTGGCTGACGCTGTCGCTCGGAGGCAGAACTCTTGCCCAGCACGCAGAGGCTCCGGGTTCAACCTCCAGTGCTGCAACTGAATTATACAACTTAAGACATGGGAAAGGCACGGAACACCACAGAGGACTTGCCCTCCATCCTGCTTTCCCTCCCTAAAGATGTCCTCACCAGGTCCTAGTCTCTCTAGTCTCTGCATGAAAGTTTTATGGGTCTCTAACTGCCTCAAGATTTTTCCTTCTCATATGCAAATTAGCCAATATCGGTGGAATAACCTATGCTAATATCCTGCATTTCCCTTTCTTTTGGAGTCTGAACTTCCTTCTGCCTAGCTATAGGGCCGTAGGGTGGATGCCACTGGTCTTCTTGTGAGCCCATTTGGAGTGCCTTGTCCCGGTGTATGCTCCACTTTGGGGATGAGAAGGCTGGAAAGGGCCCCTTGCTCTGGACCTGGCTCAAAGGACTTGGATCCTGGCCCAAAAGCAGTTTGTATCTGGAACTTGTTCTGTAGACCAGGCTGGCCTCAAACTGAGAAATCTACCTGCCTCTGTACCCTTCGCCCTACCCCCAACCCCAGTGCTGGGTTTAAAGGTGTGTGCCCCCACGCCCAGCCTCAGGGGTGTTCTGTTTTCTAAAGATGGAGATAGAAGCTGAGGCTGACCTCTGACCTTTCACCTCTCTATTGTTCTTCTGGTCAAGGTCAGCTCTGCCCTCTATCTCCTCATCTAATCAATGGGCCAGGGATTCCGGCAGTGGAAACCAGAAGTTCCTGGTTGGGTCCAGTGGCATGGCATAAGACCCAGGAATTCCAAGGACTCCCCGAAGGCTGAAGCAGGTCAAGGGTCAAGCTCGCCCTGAGCAACTTAGAGATGAGAATTTTCCCACAATAAAAAGTAAGAGCAGGGAATCCTGGGAGCCAGACCAGCAGGTGCCAGTGCTTGCTGCCCAGACACCTGAGTTCCAGCAGAAAGTAAATGTGGAAGGACACACTGCACATGGCAGGCACACTTGCTCACTCACACTCACACACACACACACACTGCATGTACACTGAATGCACACCAGAATAAAGGGAAAGGGTTGACGTTGTAAGTCACAGATGCTTGGTTTTAATTCTTAATTCTTCTGGGGGCGGGGAATTAAAAATGCAGAGTCTGATCTAAGTTCTACGTCACTCTGATCTACATACCAAGGTCCAAGCCAGCCAGGGCTACTTAGTGAGACCTTTTCTATACATAAATAAGAAGAAAATAGAAGTCACCAAGGTGACGACCAGGAGTACTTGACAAGTGGTTTAGAATACAAGGAACAAGAAACAGCTCCGGATGTCCAGATCCAATCACACAAATGCCCAAAAGAAGCAAAAACCACCTGTGCACATTGCAAATGGCCGTCCAGAGGCCAGCCCAAAGGCCCTAATCTCAGGCAAAAGCGATAGAGAGGAGGAGACAATAGCCGGTGGGGACCAAGTCTGCAAAGGAATCCTCCACTCCCTGCTGAAGGGACCTCGATTTAACCTTTCTGGAGGACATTTAGATAGATGTCAAGTTTTTATGAAACAGGCTGGCTATGTATGCTAGGTGGATGAGCCCAGCCGTTCCCTGAAGTTGCTTGTTTGTGGCAGGGAAAAAAAATGTACTGGGGGGTGGTAGCACGTGCCTTTTAGTCCCAGCACTCAGGAGGCAGAGGCAGGCCCATCTCTGTGGAGGGACACCTGAAGAAATGCAGCTATGTATTCAAATCAATCCTCCTCCGGAATGTCTTTCTTGGTTGCTTTAAACAGTCCCAGGTTGCAGGGCAGTGGTGGCGCACGCCTTTGATCCCAGCACTTGGGAGGCAGAGACAGGTGAATTTCTGAGTTCGAGGCCAGCCTGGTCTACAGAGTGAGTTCCAGGACAGCCAGGGCTACACGGAGAAACCCTGTCTCAAAAAACAAAACAAACAAACAAACAAAACCCAAAAAAACAAAAAACAAAAAAACAAAACAGTCCCAGGTTGCTCTCTAGGACGGAGAAATACAGAGAGGCACTTTGGCCAGCAGAGGGCGGAGGAGAACTGCGCCTCCATCGAGGAGCGGGGGTGGGGGCGGGGCGGGGGTAGCGGCATCGGGGAGCTCTTTAGGAGAATATTACACATCAAAAGGATCTTTTGCAGTCCCTGCCCTCAGGAGGCTGAGGCTGGAGGATAACCAGCATGAGACTAGCCTGCTTATGAGACCTTGTTTTAAAAACAAATGAAGTTGTCGGACCATGGTGCCACGTCTCTTTACTCCAGAACTCGGGAGGCAGAGATAGGTGGATCCAAGGCCAGCCTGGTATACAGAACCAAAACCTACATAGAGAAACTCTGTCTCAAAAACAAAATACAAAAAATCCCAAAAGGGTTGCTGACTGTGGAGTTACAGGCCTTTAATCCCATCACTCGGGAGGCAGAGGCAGGTGGATGGATCTCTGAGTCCAAGGGCAGCCTGCTCTACAGAGGGAGTCTTCCAGGACAACCTGGTCTACACAAAGAAACCCAGTCTCAAAACCCTTCTTGCTTTGCAAGAAGATCCAGTCTGCCTCTTGCCTGCACCCCAAAGTCGGCTCCTGTTACCTAGGACTGGTCTAGCGGTGGTCTCTCCTCTTGGAGGGGTCGGGGGTGCCTCCATGTCAGCCTCCAGCAAGGACTGTGAGAACTGTTGTGGGGACACCCAGGAAGATCCACTCAGACTTAGTCCTGGAAGGGAAGGCCTCCTTCTCCTCGACGTGCACCCCCTCTGGGGCTCAGATCCTCCAAGGCCTGGAGGAAAATGGACAACCAGGTTCAGACACCAGGTGCTCCTGCACCTGTTCTGACATCTTCAGGAGACAGCAGCCACCAAGGTCTCTTGTAGCCCAGGTTGGCCTTGGATGGGGCTATGCCTAGGTAAGGATGATCTAAGCTTCCTCCCTCTCAGTGCTGGGATTATAGGCACCCACAGTTACCTAGTTTTCCACTTGAGGATTAGAGGCTAGGTAATGTCTGCCTGGAGAAGCTCACCTGGAGTTGGAGTTACTCAGCCAGTGCTAGCCTAGGTCCCTGCACCCAGCTCTGACCACAAGTTCTGCTGGGGTGACTTTTTTGGGCTGGGTACTGAATATTTGACCCAGAGCCTCCTGCACGTTGCAGTTTTGTTTTGTTTTGTTTTGTTTTGTTTTTTTTTTTTTTTTTTAAGATTTACTTATTTAGGCTAGAGGTGTGATAACATGGTAGCCTAGCACATGGAAGGCAGAGGCAGGTGGCTCTCTGTGAGCTCAAAATTAGTCCGGTCTACATGGATAGCCATGACTACACAGAGTCACGTTCTCTTTAAATGTATACACACACACACACACATACACACGTATGTATGTATATATGTATATGTATTAATACATATATACTTATGTGTCTTGGTGTTTTTACCTGTGTTATGTTTGTACACTACCTGGAGAGAGGCCAGAAGAAGGCACTGGATCCCCCAGAACCAGAGATACAGATGGTTGTGAGCCGTCGTGTAGGTGCTGGGAACTGAACCCAGGTCCTCTGCAAGAGCAGCCAGGGCTCTGAACACCTGCATTATATCTGAATATTATATTTTTTGTGTTAAATATGTCATTCTAAGGCTGGTTGTATGGCTGGCTCATTTGACAAGAGTTCATATTTGCTAGTACAGGAGGCGGAGGCTTTGATTCCCAACACAGCACAAAACTGGGTGGAGCTGTACACACCTGTAATCCTAGAACACAGGAGTGGGAGGCAGGAGGATGAGGAGGTCAAGACTATTGCTGCAGGGCAAGTTAGAGGACCTGATACCTGTCGGTTATCAAGCAATCATAGCAAAAGACTTTGAATTGTCTCTTTGAAGTTCAAAGGCTACTTACAAAGATCTCCCCTTATCTAGGAAACAAGACTTACTTTCATTTCCTTTGCTAGTCAAATACCTTTCCTTCAGGTGGTTTCTAGAGACCTGTGATGTCTGCTCCTGGGAAGGGAAGGATCAGATGTTTAGGTTCATCCTTGGTTAAATAGTGAGTTTGAGATCAGCCTGGGCTACAGACCGTCTTAAAAAAAAGAAAAGATCCAAAAAGAACAGCAAAAGAATTGGGGGTGGGGCTCTGGCTGTAGCTCACACACATTCCTGGCTTTGAACCCTAGACTCTGGGTGGTTCCTGCAGACGAGCTCAGCACTAGGGAGATGGAGGCAGGAGGACCTGGGTTCAAGGAGACCCTGAGTGTGTGTGGGGGTATGTGTGTTTGAGCTGGGTCAACAGCTCAACAGCTAACCCAGCAGCCACAAGATGCCCCACAACCACCTGTAACTCAAATGCCAGGGAAGTCTGGCCACACATCTGCCTGTGTGGTATGCACTCACACAAGCATATACATATAAATAGAATTCTAAAAACTATGCCCAGGCAGTGGTGGTACACACCTTTAATCTCAGCACTCGGAGGCAGAGGCAGACAGTTCTCTGTGAGTTTGAGGCCAGCCTGGTCTACAGAGTGACAGCCAGGGATTACAAAGTGATCCTATGTCTCCAAAACAACAACAACAAATAAATAAATACATTAAAAAAAAAAAGGATTCTGCATTAAGCATCCCCCACGCCCCACCTTCACTCTGTAAGTGCAGGTGCATCCCGGATTCTATTCCACTTGCTTTGCGCGGATTTGAGCAGCTACAGCTAACTACACACCTGTTTCTGGCTTTGCTCATCACTGTGGGGTGGGAGGCATTCTGCTGTTGCATGGAACTGTATCTCTACAGCCTTTCTTTCTTTTCCTGACAGGCTCTCACAATTTACCCAAAGCTAGCCTCAAGCCCCAAACTTCCTGCCTTTGCCTCCAAAGTAGAAGGAATACAGATGTACCCCTCCCCACCCCCCCACCCCAATCTGGATATAGTTAATTTTCTGCTGCTGTATGGTCTTCCACTGTGATTATGCAATCTGGGTAGTCTATATCTACTGTTATAGATATCTGAGTATTCTGTATTGTTTTGTTTGAGGTTTCTGATTCCCCCTCCCATCTCTCTTTTCCTTTTTGATATTAAGAGCACAGGTGTCAGCCAGGCAGTGGTGGCGCACACCTTTAATCCCAGCTCTTGGGAGGCAGAGCCAGGTGAGTTCAAGGACAGCCTGGTCTACCAAGAACGCTGTGGGGTTTGGGGGGATACAGGTGTCAGGGCTGTCCTTTTGTTTGGTCTGGGTTCGAGGCTGGCCATGGGTTCTTAGCTTTGGTTGCCTTTAGAGGTATCCGGTCCCTTTGACAGTTAAAATGCGTATGCCAACAACCCCACCCTAAATAATCAAATCAGGATGTGTCTGCCCCTGAGGGCTTAGGTGTTTTCAGATACTCTTGAGGAAAAGCTTGGCAGAAAAAAACCCTGGGTGGCAGTCAGCCTAGGAGGGAAGCTTCCTGGGCGTGGAGAGTCACCTGTCACCCGTTAGGGGTTAAGTCACACCTTTTCTAAGCGGCATGCCAGCATCCATCATTTGACCAAGTTTTACTTTCAGGTCTCTGGCAGGTGTGAGGGTGTGAAGGGCCTCTCCTGGTGGGCTTCACTTACCTCTCTCTTTCCCTCCTTGCTAAGTAGGCTTGGGGGAGGTTGGGGGGGGGCGCTGCCGCTGAAACAAAAGATAAAAAGAAGCCTAGCCAGGTGTGGATCTGGAAGAGAAAACAGGGCTGGAGGAAGGCTGGTACCAAGCAAGGTCCTGTGGTAGAAATTGAGCAGAGGGGATGGAGAAAAGTCAAGACCTAGCCAGCTGACCTGTCCGGGAGGTGGTGGTGGTGGTGATGGGTTGGCTGTGTGCTCTCTCTCTGGACTCAAGGGAAGATTCATGGATAAACTAAATCTACCCAGAGGGCAATGTTCTGCACGATGGTTGCCTGTTGTCTGACCATCCTCCCCCCCAACTCCAAGTGCTGGGAGTTTGATTCTATTCTCTGTTGTTACCTCCAGTGCCTAGAAACTCAATGGTTCTGCTAGCATGGGGCCCCAGAGGTTTCCATAGCCCCTCCAATTACAGGTGTTTATCACCCCCATACTATGGGGTGTGGGCTTGTTTCCCCGGGGCCACCCTTCCTCCCTGTGACTCTTCCAACAGGATTTTCAGGAAGTTGGGAGCCTCAACCATGGTCTTAGCCACCTCTGCCTCGCACCTGTCCTCAGTGGTGTTTCACAACGCAATTCTAAACACGTCCGTCCTCAGCTGAAAGTCCTTCCGTGACTCCCCAGTGTCCGTAAGGCAAAGTCCAAAGACCCGAGGCCAGATAATCGAACCCCTCGGGGTCTGCCCACACCAATCTCATTCTGCGAGATGCTCTCAAAGTTTGGACAGGCAGAAGTTACTGACTCTTACCTCGGGCCTTTCCCCCTCGGTGCTTCTTCACTTCCTCTGGGAAGTCATAGGCACCCTCCCCTGTCAGGTGACCGTCCATTGACAGTCACAGCCGGCTCTCCCCCCTCCCTTCATCAAATCACACCTCCCTTTAGCATTAGAATCCTCTGTTTACTCCGTCTGTCTCCCCCATGGCCGGGAAGCCATCCTTGGGTAGGGCACTGAGGGTTTTGTTCAAGGCTGTGTAGACAGCACGTGCAGATCACCGCACTTTCTGGCTCCCCGGCGCCCAAAGGCCAGCAGCTCAGGGGATGTTGGGGGGCACCGCGCTCTGCCGGGGGCAGGTGCAGCCACCAGGGGTCGCCCGAAGCGCTCGGATGCCGCGCGGTCCGGCCCGGGAGGAGCTCAAGCCGAATCTCAGCGCCACGCGGCGAGAGCCCCTGCAGCCCTAGAGCACCTGCTCGAGCCGCAGTCTCTGGCCGCGCCGCCGCCAGCCATTGGCTCAACCTTGACAAAGGGGCGTGGCCAACCCAGCGGCCACGCCCCCAGCCCTGGTACTTAAAGGAATTTGCTCCGAGGGAATCGTAGTACCGCGGCCCGGCCTCGCGAGTGGAGTTGCTTACCGACCTTGCGCGACCCGGTGACCCCGACTACCTAGGTCGCCCCGGCCACCATGCCGCGCTCCTTCCTGGTTAGGAAGCCGTCCGACCCCCGCCGGAAGCCCAACTATAGCGAGCTGCAGGACGCGTGTGTGGGTGCGTGGCGGGGTGCGGGACGCGGGCAGCTCGGGGTGGGGGGATCCCAAGAAAGCGGCGGGGAGAGTCGGGCTCTACGGGCGCGACAGGTGGATCTGGAGCTCCGGCTCTTGGCAGTTGGGGTCCACCGAGGGCGTCTGTGACTCGGGATGGGGAGGCTCCGCGAGTGAAGACCCGAAGGCAGGCAGTCCTGCGGAGTCCGGGTGGGGGAGGGGCGGGACGGGAGCCCCCCCACCCCCGCTGGCGCCCCGAGAATCGGCTCATCTGACTCTCTGCTCTCTCTTCTCTACCCGCAGAGTTCACCTTCCAGCAGCCCTATGACCAGGCCCACCTGCTGGCTGCCATCCCTCCGCCCGAGGTCCTCAACCCCGCTGCTTCGCTGCCCACCCTCATCTGGGACTCTCTCCTAGTGCCCCAAGTGCAGCCGGTTGCCTGGGCCACCCTCCCGCTGCGGGAGAGCCCCAGGGCCGCAGAGCTGACCTCGCTGTCCGATGAGGACAGTGGCAAAAGCTCGCAGCCGCCCAGCCCGCCCTCGCCGGCGCCTTCGTCCTTCTCTTCCACCTCGGCCTCGTCCCTGGAGGCCGAGGCCTTCATCGCCTTCCCTGGCTTGGGCCAACTTCCCAAGCAGCTGGCCAGGCTCTCGGTGGCCAAGGACCCCCAGTCCCGGAAGGCCTTCAACTGCAAATATTGTAACAAGGAGTACCTCAGCCTGGGCGCTCTGAAGATGCACATCCGAAGCCACACGCTGCCTTGTGTCTGCACGACCTGCGGAAAGGCCTTCTCCAGACCCTGGCTGCTCCAGGGCCACGTCCGCACCCACACCGGTGAGTAGACAGACATAGCTGAGCGCTGAGTCTGCTCTGTTTGGCCTCAGACCCTGGGGGACTCAACACTTACTCCCGACGCTGCCAAAACAGTGGACAAAGTAGCTGTTGGTTGTACTGTGCCCTGCTCCTTACTGTCCCTTCTGGGAGTGAAGGGGTAACTTCTGCTCCCCACTCCACTGGACCCGTACTGTAGAAGCCAGACAGGATATTTTTAGACAGGATATTCTCCACCTGGCCTTCAATCCTCGGGCTTCGAACTTCCTCAGTCTTCTCATTTTTAAAATGTACCTAAGAACACTTTGTACGAAGTGAAATGCTGGGTGCAGTTGCCACTAAGAAATGACTTCCCGGTGACTGGAAAGATGGCTCAGTGGTTAAGAGCACTGGCTACTCTTCCACAGGACCCTGGTTTAATTCCCAGCACCACGTAGCAGCTCACAACTGTCTGTAAGTCCAGTTCCAAGGGGTCTCACACCCTCACACATATATGCAGGAAAACACTAACCCACACAGAGTAAGAATATAATATCATCATTTAAAAAAAAAAAACCCGCCAGGCGGTGGTGGCGCACGCCTTTAATCCCAGCACTTGGGAGGCAGAGGCAGGTGGATTTCTGAGTTCGAGGCCAGCCTGGTCTACAGAGTGAGTTCCAGGACAGCCAGGGCTACACAGAGAAACCCTGTCTGGGGTGGGGGGGAGACAGAAAAAAACAAACAAAGAAATGACTTTGCTGTCCTCTCAGCCTTGGGACACGTGGAGAGCTTCTAAAAGTGAGGGAAAGGCTTCAGCCGGTCTTGGTGGAGGTTCCTGTTGGGGTTATCGTTGGAAAGTGTGTCTGTCAAGCTTTGGGGTGTGAGCTGGCCAGTTGGAGCTGTGCCTCTCCTGTTGTGGCCAGTACTGGAGTAGTGAGGCCTCAGGGGCCAGGGGTGGTATCTGCAGGTCTCACTGACACCTTTATTACATGAAGAAGATTACCCATTTCCCCTCCTCCAGGCTCGGATTGCCTCAGATTTAACCTATAAAAGTGTAACAGGCTGGCCTTTCTCCTGCAGGGTTGCTGAGCCATGGGGCTCTACTTTGGGGAAGAGCTGAAGCCCTCAGGGGTCCTAGGCTGCCTCCTATCCCCCCCCCCCCCACTTTGTTTTGATGTAAAGGCATGGCTCAGACAAAACCCCCCTTGAAATGCACCATTGTGTGTCTTAATGGTGGCCCAGGGGGTGGGGGCCTGCAGGGTTGGAGCAGGTGCATGGGGCAGCGGTGCCCAGCACCTGTTCTGGCCGCAGCTGCTGGCTCACTGCATGGCAGGCCCCTTTAATCCAGGGGGTATCACATATACAGTGCCCCCCTCAGTGGCCTTTGTCCCAGCCGGCCTGGTGCTGATTTCACACTTGCCAGGAACACTATGAAGGCGTCTAGGGGTCCGGGATCTGTGAAGAGTGGGGAGTATCTACACTTCCTGTGCAAGCCTAGAGACTCAGCTCCATCCCACCATGTTATCTTGAAACCTTCCCTTTGTTAAGATTTAATTCAGTTCTCCCCTCCCTGCTAAACTGACAGAGCTTCAGCCAGTCTTGGGAGGGGTCAGTACCCCTGACTTGTAGGGACCTGCAGTTTGCCAAGGTACACCGTCACACTGGGCTGCTTTTCCCAGCCCCACCTGTGCAGCTGAAGCCATCTGTGGGTTTGTGCCCCCTAGGATGGCTGAAAGCAGCTCTGTTCAGTGAATACCTACTGAGTGGGTGGGACCCACAGGAACCCTGCTGAGATTCCCTCCATCCAGAGGCTCAGCACACCCAGGAGTCATTCATCAGCCCTGAATTCCATCACTAGATTCTAACCAAAGGGCACCGCCTGTGGGCTAGCAGACTGGGAGGGAGAGGAGGCTGCCTTGCCTTGTTTTGAAAATCCATTTGGCATTATAGCCTCATGCTCGGCACATAGTAGGATGCAGCAGATGTCTGGTTTTGTCAGTATTTGTATAGCTCATCCAGGCTGGGTTTAAATGAGAGACCCTCCTCCCTCTGTCTCTACAATGCTGGATTACAAGTGTGGACTACACGCTCCGGTCCCCTGTTTTAAAAAAGCACATTTATTAATTCAGGTATTCACTGAACAGAGCTGCTTTCAGCCATCCTAGAGGGCACAAAGCCACAGCAGTCTTCAACTATACAGCATTTATTAAGCACTTACTGGACACAGAGCCCATGTGTACTTACAGCCCTGGCTGCGCAGGGGGTGTCAGGATCCCAGATGTCTGTAGCCCCCCCCTACCCCCCCCCACCCCCGGTTGGGGCTTGCAGTAAGTTAAGGAGAGTTTCCCTACTGGCTTGATGGAGGAGCAGCCAAGATTTGGCGTTGCAGTCCGGTGGGCTGCTGGCAGGGTGCAAAGGAATGGCCTAGCTGTCTCTGGGTGGGGGTGGGGAGGCCTCTCTGGACTGCCTCTCAAGCTTTGTCCCAGACAATGTAAATCACAGTAAATTCAAGGCTGGTAATAGGAGGACCGACCGCAGCCCCCCTGCCTAAGGCAGTGACTACAACCAGGAGCTATGGAGGCCTGGTAGATGACCTGGAACTTGCTGCTTACCTTCTGTGCCTCAGTTTCCCCATCTCCAATAGGATTGCAGAAGGGTCACATGACAGGCCAATCAGCAGTGTTCAGTGCTTACCTGGTGGGAAGGACTCTGTTTCAGGTAGCCCCACCTAGGAGGAAGTTTGGAGACTCAGAAGTCTGGTGATGTTCAGGGCTACACAGCAGGAAGCCCAGAGACCCCCATCCAGTGCAGGCCTGGCTGTACTTGGTCTGACTGAGTGGGTGCTGTTGGGTGCTGTTCAGGGCTTGCTGACTCTGGCGTCTCTCCACAGGGGAGAAGCCCTTTTCCTGCTCCCATTGCAACCGCGCCTTTGCCGACCGCTCCAACCTGCGTGCCCACCTCCAGACCCACTCGGATGTGAAGAGATACCAGTGCCAGGCCTGTGCCCGGACCTTCTCCCGAATGTCCTTGCTCCACAAGCACCAAGAGTCCGGCTGCTCCGGAGGCCCTCGCTGACCCTGCTCCGTCCCCATCCTCGCTGGCATCTTCCTGGTGCCCTGAGCTCATCGTCCTCACTGCCAGGATTCCTTCCAGCCTTGGTCCGGGGACCTGTGGAGTCTATGTCTGGCCCTGGTTCCTGCCTGGCTCTCTTGGTAGCCTTTGTTGCAGATGGCTGATGGAGGGAGGGTAGAGTGCCTTTCTATCCTCCCAGAGCCTCCTGCTCCTCAATATTCATGAGGTGTAGCCTCTGGACACAGCTGCTTCGAGCCACAGAACTAAAGCCAACCCACTGGCTGGGAAGCTTGAACCCCACTCAGGGGACCCCACTTTCTTACCTCCCCCAAGGACCCTTCAAGCCACCTTCCTTGAGGTACAACAGACTATGCAATAGTCCCACCCCCCAGCTGCATCCCTGCCTCAGCAGGGTGGTCACTGGACACATGTCCAGGTGCCCCTGGGCCTAGGCAGCTGTTTCAGCCCCAGCCCCCATTTGTCCTGGTGACACCTGTTTCACAGCAGTTTAACTGTCTCAGAAGGGACCATGAATAATGGCCATCACTTGTTAGGGGCCAAGTGGGGTGCTTCAGCCTGGCCAATGTGTTCTCCCAGAACTATTTTGGGGCCCAACAGGTGGCCCTGGGAGAAAAATGTTTACATTTTAAAGGTATTTATATTGTAAGCAGCATTTTGTATAGTTAATATGTACAGTTTATTGATATTCAATAAAGTGGTTAATTTATATACTAAAACCGGCTCAGTGTTGTTGAAGAGGACACATTAAAGGGACTTACAGGAGGGAGGGGCAGGGCTTTAAGTCTTGTGCTTGGGAATTCTAACTGGAGTGTCATTAACTTTGGGCACTGGGCTGCCCAGCCTGGGTATCTGTCCCCATCCGGTACTGTGCAAGCTTCTCAAACTCTTAGTTAATCAGAGCTCTCTTGGGAAGCTGCTTTCAGGAGGCTTAACTACCGCCTGGCCATGAGCTCTGGCCCCACCATAGCAGGTCTTTGGGGCAGAACTAGCTGCCCCTCCCAGCTGAAGGAGGATGTCTTTCCTGTTCCCAAGTGCCTCCCTGTCAGGCAGGCCCACACCTCTGTCTGGCTGCTGGGTACCAAATGGCCTTTGATGCAAGGAAATGGGCTGGCTGGAACCAGGAGGGTGAGAAGCCAGGCCAAAGGGTAGGGGTCATTCAGCTTCCTGCTCGGAGGACCAGGGCTGGAGCAATTTACCTCGGGCTAGTTGGTGCTGGTGACCTCAACTCTGAGGGCCTCCTGGGGCTCAAGAGAAAATGAGTGTCCTTTCTAAGCACAAAAGGTGCTGAAGGTGCCAGTTTCCTGTGGGGAGCTGAGCAGGCGTCGCCGGCAGAGCTTCAGCCAGCCCAGCTCCAACAAGGCTGGGGGTGGGGAGCTTCCAGCTCCAAAGGAGAGATGAGTCTTCTAAACAGGAAATGGTGACCCGCAGGCGGGAGCAGCCCTAATGACTTACAGCTTTCCTCCCGAAAGGGAAAAAAAAAAAAGTCTCTAACAATCGCCAAATTGTGGCAGGCCTCCCTGAAGGGGAGGTTGGTGAGGTGGTACTGGGGGCTGGGCACAAACTGGCTGAAGGCCTACTGTGTCCCCAGGAGGTTTCTCCACATAGGTTGAACAGTGACTGACTTCACCCCAAGCCTGGAGGGATGGGATGGGCCTCCAGGACCAGACTCAGCGCTGAGGGCCTGGCCCCAGGTCTAGTGCCTAGGACTTGGTCAGCCTGGTTCTGAGCGTGCTGGGAGTCAGGTAGGCCTGGCTCCTGGCCCTGACTCTCACCTCTCGCTGCCAGAAACAAGCAAGAGTCCCTCTGCTCTCAGCCCCAGTTTCTGCCTCTAGAAACCTGAGGCAACAGTGCCTGTCTCTGGAGAGGCTGTGAGGAAACATTCCTTCAGTCATTCAGTGGGTACTGGGAGCCGGGGAGTGCCAGGCAGGCCCTGTGAACAGTCGTTGTGCTCAGGAACTTCTGTTCTAGTGGGAGAGACAGAAAACAAACAAGCAATCAAACATACTGCTCTCCTGCGGCGGTGCCAGGATGGAGTGAGAGGCCGGGAAGACTTGAGAGCAGCAGGCAGGGTTCCCACCAAGGCATCCAGAGCCCTCAAGAGGGTTGACATTCCACCGAGAGGGGAGGAGGATGAGAAGGATGGAGGTGGAGGAAGAGGGATGGGAGAATCCTGGGAGCTGGGGGTTGGGGAGTAGGCTGTGGGGCCTGGGAGAAGCTGTCCTGAGAAAGACCATGTGGAGGCTCCATGTGGAGGTTTGTCCTGAGAAAACCAGGGGGGAAGGCCGGGGCCACTATGGAACCTCAGCCCAGAATGCAACCAAGGGGCTTTGAGAAGGCAGCTGGGACCAAGGTCTCACATGGGGCCAGGACCAGGGCTCTAATAGCTGGGTAGCTTAGTGCCCACCCAGCCTGGGGCCTTGCTTACTTCCTTGGGACTGGTAATGGATCTCACTAGATGGGAGAGAGGACAGAGTTGACCCAGAAGGAGCCTCCCTGGGCCTGGGGCTGAGCAGACAGCCTTCTGTGGGAAGAGCCGGGGTGGGGACAGCAAAGGATTACTCACAGAAATGTGCAGTTTTTGACAACGTGAGGAGAAAAGGCTGTCTCTAGAAGACGGCAGGCAGTGAAACTAGCCAGGGAGAAATGAGAAGATTGGGGTGGGGGGCGGCATTCTTTATTTTTTAGATTGTTTTGTTTGTTTGTTTTTGAGACAGGATCTCCCTATGTAGTTCCAATTGTCCTGGAACAAACTATAGAACAGGCTAGCCTAGAACTCCCAGAGATCCACCTGCCTCTGGCTTCCAAGTACTAGGATTAAAGGCATGTGCCTGGGCTGCAGAGACGGCTTAGTGGTTAAGAACACTGACTGCGCTGGGCGGCGGTGGCGCAGGCGCACGCCTTTAATCTCAGCACTTGGGAGGCTGAGACAGGTGGATTTCTCAGTTCCAGGCCAGCCTGGTCTACAGAATGAGTTCCAGGACAGCCAGGGCTATACAGAGAAACCCTGTCTCAACAAACAAACAAACAAACAAAAAAGAACACTGACTGCTCTTCCAGAGGTCCTGAGTTCAGTTCCCAGCAACCACATGGTGGCTCACAACCATCTCTAATGGGATCCGATGCTTTTGCTGGTATGTCTGAAGGCAGCTACAGTATACTCACATACATGAAATAAATAAATAAATCTTAAAGGCATACGCCAACACTGCCAGGGTTTGTTTGTTTGTTTGTTTGTTTGTTTATTTATCTAAGTATTATTTCTGAAGCCAGCCTTTACATAGCTAAGGCTAGCCACAAAGTAGTAGTAGGTTATGTTGCATGATCCTCCTGCCTCCACCTCCCAAGTGCTGGGATAACAGATGTGCACAACTATGTCTAGTTAGCTCTTTTGAGGATAGACCTCCCCAAACCTTGTGTATTCCAGGCAAACATCCTGTGAATGAAGTTTCATTCTAAGCCAACCCGACCCTGATCCCCTGCTTTGAAGAGAAGGTATAGTCTAGGTTATCAAAAAAAAAAAAAAATTATTTACCTTTTGTGTGAAGGGTTTACAAGCACTGTGAGTTTTTGTGGTGCTGGGGATACAGCCCAGGCTCTCATATACACTGGGCAAGTGCTTTACCGCTGACTGCTGAGCTACAGTCCCAGCCCATGTTATTAGCATTTTTTTTTTTTAAAGTACAGGTCTCCTAAGCCTGGTGGATCATACCAGCACTCTGGAGACTAAGGCAAAAAGATTGCTGGGAGTTCAAGGCCTACCTGAGCTACATAGCCTGTCTCAAAAAGAAAAACAGACAAACAAAACCAAAATAAAACCCAGGTGTGATGGCACGTAACTTTAATGCCAGCTTTTGGGGGACAGGCAGGTGGATCTCTAACAAGTCTGATCTATAAAGTAAGTTTGTGCTGGCTGGTTTTATGTCAATTTGACACAAGCTGGAGGCATTTGGACAGAGGGGAGCCTCAGTGGAGAAAAGAGCCCCATAAGATTTGCCTGTGGGCTAGCCTGTGGTGCATTTTCTTGATTGATGATTAATGTGGATGGGCCCAGCCCACTGTAAGTGACGTCATCCATGGGCAGGTGATCCTAGATGGTATAAGAAAGCAGACTGAGTAAGCCATGGGGAACAAGCCAGTAAGCAGCACTCTTCCATGGCCTCTGCAGCAGCTCCTGCCTCCAGGTTCCTGCCTTGAGTTCCTTTCCCGACTTCCTTCCATGATAGACTGTGACATATACATACACATACACGTACATACATATATCCCAACATTGGCTGTCGCAGGAGGGCTGGTATATGCCTCAGTTGGTCCAGTGTTGGTGCAACATGAAGCTGGGCTTGGTCCCAGCACTGCTTACCCCGGGCAAGTGGGTGGTGCTTGCAGGTGACCCTAGTACTCCGAGTGGAAGGAAGGAAGCACAGAGTTCAAGGTCGTCCGTGACAACTTCCTAAGTTGGAGGCCAACCTGGGCTCCTGTCTCTAAACACAAAACAAAGAACCCACCTACTACAATGGTCCTAAAACGGAGCCCTTCCCGCACAGCCGTTCTTACTGTGCTGGACAGTTGGCTTCCTGCCTAAGAACAAGCCCCTGTCTCCGCCGCAGTTCAGAGCTGGGCCTGGGGAGATGCTGGCCAGGGCTGCAGGATCTGGCCGGGCCATTAGCTCTTCCCTTGGGATTTTCTTTAAAATCATTCCAGGAAATAAACTGGCTGTAAAGCCACCCCCGGGTGAGTGTCCCAGCAGGCAGGTCTGGAGCCAGGGCCACCTCTGGGCACATCTGGGCCCTATTAGTGGCCTGGCAGCTGCTCAGAAGTATCCCCCAGACTGGGATGTGTGGGTCCCAGCAGGCAGGGATCTAGGGCGACCTTTTTTTTTTTTCTTCTTGCTTTCCAATGGTCAGTTTCACAAATGTGATAAGAATTTATGTCCTCAATAAAAACAAAACAAAATTTAAAAAAAAAAATCTGGTGCTTTAGGGATGGCTCAGCAGTTTGGCTAATCTTATAAGAGGATCCAGGTTCGATTCTCAGCATCCATAGAACATCTTACAACTGTTTGTAACTATAGTTCCAGGAATCCAATGCTCTTTTCTGAACTCACCAAGCATGTGCATGATACACATACATACATATGTGCCGGCAAAAATATGCATACCTATAAATATGGGGGGGGGACTCATGAGGCTCGGCTGAACCATGCTATCACAGCTTTCCTGGCGCCTCTCTGTCCCCAGACCCCAGGTCATGAAGAACTTAATTTATATTCTCTCAATAAAAAACCAAACAGGGCTGAGGGTGTGGCTCGGGATGTGCTTGCTTGTCTAGGGAGTACAACACAGGGCTCTGAACCATCCCAGAGACACCCAAGCATGGCGGTTACTCACCTGTAACTCCAGTACGTCAGAGGTAGAGGCAGGAGGGTCAGAAGTTCCAGGTTATACTTGTTTACTACTTAAGGTGTGTAAAGCTAACCTGGGCTATATGAGATTTTCGACAGAAAAAAAAAAAGTGATGATAAAATATACATAACAAATGTACCCGTTTTAGGAATGCAGACAAAGAGAAGCCATCGGTGACAGAGCAGGGCCTCTAATCCTCCTCGCAGAAGCAGATGGATCTCTGAGTCTTCCAGGGCAAGCTGATTTCTGTAGTGAGTTCCAGGCAAGCAAGAGCTATACAGTGAGAGAGACCTTGTCTCAAAAATAAATAAATCAGCTGGGCACGGTGGTATATACCTTTAATCCTGACACGTGGCACAGACAGGCGGATCTGCATGCTAACCAGGCTACACAGTGAGACCTTGCCTTAATAAACAAACAAACAATAAATAATGAAACAAACAGGCTTGGATCACACTCACTGACAGAATCCTTGTCCACCCTGCTCAAGGCATTGGGTTTTGTCACCAATGTGGCAAAACCAAACTAGAACCAAGTCCCCTTCTTCTTGACCCATGGAGCCTTGTCACCTCTGCCCTCCGTGTCCCCCCTGTTCTTTTCAGCTACTCCAGGTGAGCTTGCATCCTGTTCTCTCCAGGAGGAACACTGTCCAGGAGACCACAGAGTCACCTCCCACCATCCCTCTCCTCTTTGTCCCACAGTCCTTCCTGCCTTGTTTTGCCCTTGCCACTAACATCTGAGAAGACACATCTCCGACTTCACCTATCCCCCTTTACAGGTCCCGTTGACCCTCTTCCTGCCTGAGCATCGACTCCACAAAGGGGGAGCTGTGGTCCGCTCTGTTCTCCGTCTTGCCTGTTGCCTCTCTTTGTCAAACACTGAGGTGAATGCAGCAGACATTCACAACTGACCTAAGGAGTAGCCTACTCACAGAGAGGGTAAGTGACTCACCTGGAGTCACACAGCAGTGCAGTAGCAGCCCTGAGATTTGAACCCTCGGTTCTTGGATTACTGTTTGCCTTTTGCTTCTTTTTACTTCTGAGTGTCTTAAATGACAACAAACTCAACCTGTATCTTTTAAACACTTGAGCTGGTCTCCTAGAATCCTCGCTACAGGCCCAGCTTTCTGCAGTAGGTAGCCAGAGTCATGGGTGCTAGAGAGTGAGTAAGGACATCACAAACCTGTGGGCTGAAGGGATCCTGTGACCGTTGTAGATCAGAAGCTTCCAGACCACGGCATGTGGCTGACAACCTCCCAATCTGGACTCCTTTTCAGTTTGCTCACGTGGGGTTTTGTGTATCTCGGCCTTTCCACAGTTTCTCCGAAAACATTGTGACCTGGGCGGCTTGAAGCAGTATGATTTCGTCACTGACCAGAAACCCAAAGGAACTGTGTTCTCAGGGTAAAGGCTCTGAGGCCCAGGGGAGAAGCCTGCTTGAAGTCTTTGTTCTGCAGTCCTCCTCCTTTTGGGTCTTGTTAAACTCAGATCTGTTCTGCCATAAGCTATATTTGGCTCCATTACATCTGCAAAGAGCCTGTTGCAAATGGAATTGTGTCCGTGAGTCCTGCACTTAGGACTTGAACTTGTCTTTGTGGGGTAGATGTGGAAGGATACTGGAAATGGAACCCAGGACCTAGCATGCTAGGTAAGTGTTTTACCACCGAACTCCACACAGCTCCACCCAGTTTGTTGGTGTGTGTGTGTGTGTGTGTGTGTGTGTGTGTGTGTGTGTGTCTATAGAGGGGTTATCTTGACTGTTAATTATAGGAGGGTCCAGCCCACTGTGGGCGGCACCATTCCCTAGGCAGGTGGTTCTTGACTATATAAGAAAGCTAGATGGGCATGAGCATGTGATAGAGCCAGCAAGCATTGTTCCTCCATGGTTTTTGAGTCAGAGTGTCTTATGACAGCAACAGAGTATGAAGTTAGGACATAGGCTCTCTATATAGATCTGGCAGGCCTGGAACTCACTAGGTAAGACCAGGTTGGCCTCAAACTTACAAGCAACCTCCTGGCTCTGCCTCCCAAAAGCCGGCATCACAGATGTGTGTCGCCACCCCTAGCTTCTCAGGATCTTTATGTCTTGCTTTAAATTTTTAAAAAAATTATTTATATTATTATGGGAGGGGGGCACATGAGTCATGGCTCTCAAGTAGAGGTCAGAGGTCACAGGACTTCATAGAGTTAGCTCTCTTCTCTCCCCTTTACAAAGGTTAGGCTAGTGGCTCGTGCAGCAAGTGCTTTTTATCTACTGAGCAATCTTGCAGCTTCCCGGCCCTTCCCTTTTGTTTTTGAGGCAAGGTCTCCTCAGTCAACCTTGAACTGAGTAGGTGAGGATGGCCTTGAACTTGGATCTTTCTGGTCCAGCCTCTTGAGTGCTGGGGTTATGGCCTGGACCATCGCCTCTGTCTTAAAATTCAACCAGTTGCCAAGAGTTGAACAGGTCTTTTTAAAGTATCTGTGACCTTTTGTAAGTTTTTTTTTTTAAAGATTTATATTTTATTTTATGTGTATTGATGTTCTATCTGCACGTGTGTCTATATATGCCCAGTGCCCATGGAGATCAGAAGAGGGCATCAGATCCCCGGAAACTGGAGTTTGGAGGTGGTTGTGAACTACCATGTGGATGTTGGGAACTGGACCTGGTCCTCTGAAAGAACAACAAGTGCTCTTAACCACTGAGACACCTTTCCAGCCCCACCGTGCGATTCTTACTATTCATACACCAAATCCTGTGAAAGGTCAGGAAGCCAGCTCGGAGAAGGAAGGAGGGTGGGGGCGAAGACAGAGTGAGTCAGGTCTTACTGTGTAACTCCTAGGAGAGAGCAGCCTTAAGCAGAACTCAACTGACCCTGACCTCTGGGGTCACAGGGTGAGCAGGCACCAGGGTGTGGATGAGTAAGGTTTGCTATGACTAGAATCAGGGCCTTGCAGGTGGAAGTATGACCTCGTCCTGGGGTGCACCGGGAGCCACAGGAGGGTGCAACTGAGGGAGGGGTGAGAGTTTACATTCTTGAGGGAGATTCTGTGCACAGATCTTGTGCACAGGGAAATCCTGGCTACCAGGCCAGCTCTTGAGGAGGAGGCCACAGCCGCATCTTGGCACCAGGATGTTTAGACCCGAGTGATGAAAGGCAGAAGGGTGAGGCCTGACCTGCATCTCAGCCAGAGAGGAAAGCAAGCATCCAGTATCCTGGGTGGTCTATTCCTGTAACCCCAGCGTTTGGGAGACTGAGGAAAGAGACTCTCTGGTTCAAGACCTGCCTGTGCCACAGAGTGAGTTTGAGGCTAGCCTGGTGACAAGAGACTGAGTCTTTAAAACAAAACAAGAGAGGCAAGAGAGATGGCTCAGCAGTTGAGAACACTGGCTGAGGACCAGTGCTCTTCCAGAGGACCCGGGTTCAATTCCCAGCATACACACAGCAGCTTACAACTCTGTAATTTCTGTTCCAGGGGATCCGACACCCTTACACAGACATCCTTGAAGTCAAAACAGAAATATACATTAAGTAGATAGATAGATAGATAGATATCTAGATAGATAGATGAAAAACATACTTCATAAAGCAATAATACAAATTAAATAATATTGTGAACAGTTGATCACCTGTTTTCAAGAGACTGCCAGTGGCCCTCAGCAAAAAGGGAATGATGCCAAACTGGCTAGATTCACATTTCAGCATCATGGCCGATCTGTTTGCTGTGTGAGCCACAGCAAGTGGCATAACCTCTCTCACGTGTTGGCTTTCTCCTTCCCAGATGGCTCTAGTGAATTGCAGGTGTGGGCCTGCCTTAGGCAGGGCTGCTACCATGCCCATTTTATGGACCCAGGGGGAGCTTTGACAATGCCTAGCCTTCCTACTGCCACCCAAAGGATAGCCTGTGTCTCTCACTTTACTTATTTGCACAGGCTGGAGGCTGAGCCCTCTCCAAAGGAGACCCCCAGGGCTCCACAACCCAGTTCTGGCCAAAACCATCAGTGTGCACAGAAACGACAGCAGCAAGGAGAAATGAAACCCATGTCACTTCGGGGACTGCTCGGGAGGGGATCCCCCAAGGAAACCCACCATCACCCCAGGAAATAGCCCAGGCTGGGCAGGGGGCTTTCCTGAGGCCTTCAACCCTGTTTTGAAGGGTGAGGCTGCTTTGTCTCCAAACCTGACAACTTAAGTTTGACCCCTGAGGATGTAAAGACAAAATTTTGGATATTTGTTTGTTTGCTTGTTTTGTTTCCTATTTTGGTTTTCTGAGACAGGGTTTCTCTGTGTAGCCCCAGCTGTCCCGGAACTCACCCTGTAGACCAGGCTGGCCTCAAACTCACAGAGATCTGTCTGCCTCCTGGGTGCTGAGATTAAAGGCATGTACCACTGGGCGGTGGTGGCGCACGCCTTTAGTCCCAGCACATGGGAGGCAGAGGCAGGTGGATTTCTAAGTTCGAGGCCAGCCTGGTCTACAGAGTGAGTTCCAGGACAGCCAGGGCTACACAGAGAAACCCTGTCTCAAAAAAACAAAACAAAACAAACAAACAAACAAAAAAAGGCATGCGCCACTGTGCCTGGTTGGGTGCAAAATAATAATAATAATAATAATAATAATAATAATAAAAAATTTAATTTTAACTTAAATAATTTAATATATAAATTATATATAATATACTATATATAACAGACAACAAATGACAGATGACATAACACATAACATGTAAAAAAATAATAAACTATTTAATTTAGAATATATTGTATATGAACAAGAACAGAGAAAGATAGCCGGGCGGTGGTGGTGCACTCCTTTAATCCCAGCACTTGGGAGGCAGAGGCAGGTGGATTTCTGAGTTCGAGGCCAGCCTGGTCTACAGAGTGAGTGCCAGGACAGCCAAGGCTATACAGAGAAACCCTGTCTCGATATACCATATATAACAGACAACGAAAAAAACAGAGAAAGAAAAGCTGTGACCCGGGGCAAGCACTCAACTGACCTCCCCCTGTTCTCCCCCAACCCTGCTCCTCAGTAACTCAGTGCCCAGTGAACATACACTGGCAGGATGGCAGGAAGAAAGGAAGAGAAAGAAAAGAGGGAAGGACAGGTGTGACCGTCGCCATGGTAATCCTGAAGCTAAGTGGAGGTGACAGAGAAAGGCGGTCCATTCTGTGTATGCTTTTGTCCAATCTGTGCGATGTGTGTCTGTGTGCGTGCAGGTGCACAAGCACTTGGAAGCCAGAGGTGTCTTCCTCAGTTGCTTCCCACCGTATTTTTTTGAGGCTGGGTCTCTCAGTGAACCTGGAGCCCCCAACTCAGCCAGACTGGCTGGCCAGGGAGCCTCGAAAGGGCTGGGATTACAAGTGTCCCCACCACATCTGGCACTTATTTATTTATTTATTTATTTTTGTGGGTGGGTTTGGGGGAAGCAACTCAGGTTATTATTTTGAGGCAAGCACCATACTGACTGGATCATCTCCCATCCCAGTTTGACTTTCAAGATAAGGTTTCTTGGGCTGTGGTTCTTAGTGTCTGGGCCTCTGCAGCTTTGAGACTAAGATACCCTCCTCTCCCCTCCCAAAGGCACGCAAAAGGCAGGACAACCCTGGCCAGTGAGTCACTCTCTGCTGGGACTAAGGCAGCGGTGACAGCCCCTTTGAGAAGTCAGGGACTGAGGTCAGGAGGGACAAAGGACCTGTCCAAGGACACAGCTGTCGGGGAAGTGGTGACAAGCTGGAGTTTTTAATGGCTTTCTAGGGCACAATGAGGCAGGCTCTCCCATGTTCCCCGGGTTGTGTCACCAGCCTGACTCTCCACCCCAGAACATTCCATCACCAGAAAACAAAATCCCAGACCCAGGGACGGTCCCTCCCCCTCTCCCGCCCCCGCCTGCCTCTGCCGAGCTGCATCTGCTTTGTGTCTGTGGCTTTGCCTGTTCAGGACATTTCTTATGCATGGAGTCATAAAGCAGCTCACACACATCGCATGCATGCTCTCTCTGCCCCCGTCTGGCCTGTCTCACAGCCGATGCCTTCGAGGTTCAGCCAGGTGGGTTTGCTGCTGAGGCTTGCGTTTGTTTGTTTTTGTTCTTTAAGGCTGAATAATATTCCCTGGTATGGAGATATACCACCCCCCCTTTAGGGGCACTTGGGTTGTTTTCTCCTCAGCTCTTGGGGAAAACCCTGCTGGGAACATTCCTGTGCATGTTTATGTGGACTGGAAGCCACCCAGGGGACATTTAACTGTCTTGGAGCCATCCTGGGTCTTTATTGATGTATTACTTTATTTATTATTTTGTTGTCCAAAGATTGAAAGCAGGGTCCTCAGGATAACACTAGACAAGTGTCGTGTTACTGAGTGACAGTCCAGGAGGCTCCTTTTTTTTTCTTTTTTCTTTTTTGGTATTTTGAGACAGTCTTTCTCAGTGAAGCCCTGGAAGTCCTGGGCCTTACTCTATAGATCAGGCTGGCCTTGAACTCAGAGATCTGCCTGCTTCTGCCTCCTGAGTGCTGGGATTAAAGGCTTAAAGTCATGCATCACCACTGCCCGGGTCTTTTTCACGTTTTATTTTTAAACCAATTTTTTAAAAAATGAAACAGGAGATCTCTCATGTAGCTCAGGTTAGTCTCAGATTTATGTAGCTGAGGACAGCCTTGAACTCTCGGTCCCTCCACCTTTGCCTCTCAAATGTGGGCATTACTATATGTGAGAGTCACCATGCCCCACACTAGCAAATTTCTCGTTATGTTTCATTTGTCTTAATTTGTACACTTGAGCGTGTATACACTGTACGCTCCGTGTAGAGCTCAGAGGACAGCTTGTGGGAACTGGTTTCTCCTCCCACTCTGTGGATTCTGGAGGATCCAACTCAGGCTGTCAGGTTGAGTGGCAGGTGCCACCCTGTGAGCCATCTTTCCAGCCACTTTTTGTCTTGGAAACAGAGTGGCAATGGCATCCTTGGGTTGGCTGGAGAGGGTGGTGCATGCCTTTCATCCCAGGACTCACGAGGCAGAGACAGGTAGATCTCTGTGAGTTGGAGGCTAGCCTGATCTACATAGCGAGCTCCAGAGTGGCCAGATCCACCTGCCTCTACCTCTTGAGTCCTGGGATGAAAGGCACCCATCACCACCGCCCAGATTATTTTTTTGATTTTGAGACCGTTCTCATGGAGCCTAGCTTAGCCTGGAACTTGTCATCCTCCGGCTTCAGCCTGAGTGTGTGTACCGCCACACCTGGCTAGTTTTCATCTCAGCATTTGTTTATTATTTGCAGCATGAGGACAGAACCCAGGGCTCCTGCAGGCTACGCAAACTCTCTCCCTCAGAGCCCCGTCTCAACCGTTTGTTCCACTGGGGGAATGAGTTTGTGGCTGTGAAGCCCTTCTCTCACGAAGTAAGGGATTCAGGACTGACTGTCCAGTGTCGTGTGTGAGATCTCTTTCTCTTGGAGAAACAGAGCTGCAAAAGTGTGCCCGTCACCATCCAGACAGGATCTGATCTGGGCTCTCCACAACGGCCTGGCGGCCTGGGGGGTTGGGGGGTGGAGAACCAACTCGATGACTTGAAAGGTGGGAGAGAGCCAGCGCCTGGGTCCCATCTGGGGCTCTGCTCAGAACTGGGCACTGCCTGGTAGAGACTCTAAGGAGCCAGATGTGAGCCACCTGGACTCCCAGCTGGTCTGACACAAATGATGTCATTGAGCTAGGTGCCACAAGCCAGCCTGGTTCTGGAACCTATGGTGGTGGTCATGACATCATGGGGAGTCTTGGAGTACCCAAGCACCCTTGGAAACACAGGAAAGACACCAAGCAAGCAGAGGGGCCTGAAGGGAGACTTCTTGAAGACCTTAAGCACAAAGGCCCAGGGCACCCAGAAACTGCAGGAGGGTGCTGGGGTGTGGCTTGGCCAGTAGGGTGCTTGCTTAGCAGTATAAAGCCCTGGCTTTCATGTCCAGCCTTTCATAAAGCAGACATGGCTGTATGTGCCCAGAATCTCAGTGCTACGAAGGCAGAGGCAGGAGCATCAGGATTTTAAGGCTTGCCGATCCTACATAGAGTTCAAGGCCGGTGTGGGCTACAGTCTCAAATATAAAATAAAATGAGATGGGGGGGGGGCTCAGAATATAAAGTGCCAGCCACCAAGTCTGATGACCTGAGTTTGATTGCAGTGACCCACATGGTAGAAGGAGGAAACCACTCTCCTTCGAGTTGTCCTTTGACCTCCATAGGGCTCCTGGCACGGGCACCCACATTCCTACCCATAATAAAGTTTGAAACGAATAAAAATAAATAAATAAATAAGAATAAGGCCAGGTGTGATAGCACACACCTTCATTCCCAGCACTCAACAGACAGAGGCAGGTGGATCTCTGGGAGTGTGACAAGGCTAGCCTGTCTTATGTAGAGACTTCCAGCCAGCCAAGGCTCTGTTTCAGCAAACAAACAAAAACAGAGAAAAGAAAAAAAAAATGTCAGGCGGTGAGTGTTAACGGGCAGGGCTGGACCTGCGGCCCCAAAGGGTCATGATGATCCCGGCGATTTTATCCTAAGCCGCAGGAAGCCACCAGGGGATTTTACTTGAAGGGGTGACACAGTGTCTTAGCTGTCACGTGGGGACCAGACAGAGGCCACTGAGCCACAGAAAGGAAGTGGAAGCTGACAGAGGCACCTGTGGGCTGAGTACACTGGCCAGTCAGCTGAGGGAAGAACGGGCCGCAGGTGCCTCAGTGTCTGACTAGGGACAAGGCCATGGCAGGATGGCATGGGGGTGTCTGGACTGAGTGCAGACTTAGGTCTCCCTGGGAGCAGGGAGGAGAAACATCACCACATTCCTTCCCTTTCTTTCTTTCTTTCTTTCTTTCTTTCTTTCTTTCTTTCTTTCTTTTTTCTTTGGCTTTTTTGAGACAGGGTTTCTCTGTATAGTCCTGGCTGTCCTGGAACTCACTCTGTAGACCAGGCTGGCCTCGAACTCAGAAATCCGCCTGCCTCTGCCTCCCAAGTGCTGGGATTAAAGGCGTGCGCCACCACCACCGCCGCCCGGCCCCCCTTTCTTTCACTTTTTTCTTAGTTTTCAACTTTTTAGCATGCAGGTTTTGTTGGTGTGTACGTTTGAGTGTGGGCACTCGTGGACATGTGTGTGCAGACTCAGGAGAACTTTGAGGATTGGTTCCCTCCATCCACGGTAGGATCTGGGATCCAAACTCAGGTCATCAGGTTGACCACTGAGCCATCCCTCCACCCCCTGTTCTGTTTTCTTTTGAGACCAAGCAGGCTTTGAGTTCTTTATGTGGTTTAAGACTACACCTGAATTTCTGATACCCCTATGTCCTAAGTGCTAGGATTACAGGTGAGTCCTACTGTGCACAGCCGGGTATTCTCTCTCTCTTTCTTTCTCTCTCTCTCTGTCTCTGTTTCTGTCTCTTTCTGTGTGACTGCCTCTATCTCTGTTTCTGTTTCTCTGTCTTTGTCTCTCTGTCTCTCTCTGTCTCTGTGTCTCTGTGTTTCTTTGTGTGTCTCTGTCTTTGTCTCTCTGTCTCTGTCTCTCTGTCTCTGTGTTTCTTTGTGTGTCTCTGTCTCTGTCTCTCTCTGTCTCTCTCTGGTCTGCCTCTCTCTCTCTCTCTCTCTCTCTCTCTCTCTCTCTCTAGGCTGGCCTTGAATTCACAGATAAAACCACCTACTCTGCCTCCTGAGTCACGGGACTAATGTTGGGAGCCACCACACCCAACTTCCATTTTTATTTTTGAAAACTGTTATATTTTAACTTTTAAAAAAATGTGTTTGGATGTCTTGCCTGAATGTATCTTGTGGACTGTGTGTGTGTAGTGCCCACGGAAACCAACAGAACTCTCTGGGACTGCATTTACAGGTGCTGTGAGCCACCATGTGAATCAAATCAGGTCCTCTGGACGAGTAGCCAGTGCCCGTAACCACTGAGCCACCCCTCCAGCTCCTATCTCATGCTCCGAGCTTGCATTCCTTAGGGTCTGATAGCGTTCAGTCTTCTCTGACTTAATCACAGTACAATCCACCTATCTTAATTACTGAAAACAGATAATATTCAAACCTTATGCTCACTTTAAGCTGACCTTATTGAATTTTGAGGGCTTTGATGCTTTGGCTTGAGACAGGATCTCAGGTAGCCTGGACTACAGAGCAACGCCCTTTCTCGTGCCTGGAGGACCCGAAGTCCAAGGTCATAGTTGACTGCACAGTGATTTGGATGCCATCTCGAGGTACACGAGACACTGGCTTGAAAAGAAAAAGAGAGAAGCAGAGAGAGAGATAGGGAATCAGAGACGATGGTTGAGGCCCCAGCCTAGCTCCCTGCCTGCTGAGGAACCTTGGCTAGGCCTCTTCCCCTCTCTGGGCAGCTGGACCTGAAGATGCCTGGGTTAGCTCAAGAGAAGGAGCCTAGGAGGTAGGATCCTGCGGTTAATGATAAAGACGATTTCTGCCACAGATCTTTGCTCAGGCAGTTTTTATTTCCCAGGATGCTCTTCCTTTTGATGCCCTCTGACTTCCAGCCTTCCCACAGTTGTCCCGAGCATTCTGGAGCTTTTCCGTGTCCCCCGACCGCTCCCCATAGCCCCTCCCAGCTCCTCACACCCCACCTCTTCCCAGAGCACTGGCTACCATCTGCCGCTGTGCTTAGGTGTTGATTTGCCGGTGTCTGGCTCTCCAGTGGAAGGTGTCACTGTAGGAGGCTGGGTGGTTTGTGCTCTGTTCCTGTGATATCCCAGTCTTTGATGGTACCTGGCGCAGGGCATAGAAGCTAAGATTAATCGATCAAACAGGATTGCCGAATTCCCTCCTGGGTGACCTTGGACCTCTGCTTTCTTTTTCATTCACTCACTCACTCACTCACTCACTCACTCACTCACTCACTCATTAATTCATTCATCTATCTATCTATCTATCTATCTATCTATCTATCTATCTATCTATCTATCTATCCTGTGCGTGTGCACAGGTCAGGATCCCAGCGTGGAAGTCAGAGGATAATTTTCAGGAATCACTTTTCTCCTTCCTGCATGTGGGTCCCCAGGTCATCAGATTTGGGGGCAGGCACCCTTACTTGAGACATCTCAATCTCTCTGTGTTTGTCTCTCCCTCCCTCAGGTGGTCCCTCCTCCTTTCCTGTTCTTTTTGCCTGTTTAGAAACAATGTCTCCAGTAGCCCAGGCTGGCCTCCAACTTTCAATGTATCCAAAGCAAGTCCAGTTCCCTTGATCCTCCAGTCTCCACATCCCTAGAGCTGCTACGGACATCACTACCTACTTTGGGGCCACTTCTTTCAACCACAGGCTTGTCTAGGCCAGGGGAGGGGAGGGGAGGCAGCGGTGGGGTCCCAGAGCGCGGCCCCCTCCAGCCCTGGCCGCCCGCGGCGCAGCGAGACGAATGCAGCACACGGCCGCCTTTATGGGCCGCAGACAGCGCGCCGCCAGCCTAACCCTGCGTGGAAAATTCGCAGGCGGGAGGCGGGGGGTGTCGCCCGGCAGGTGGAGGCGGGAGAGGAGAGGACTGCAGTCGACAGGGTGGCCAGCCCAGCCGCGGCAGGCTCTCAGAATGTCACAGCCGCGCATCCAGATTTCTTTCCTTTTTGGTGTTTTGGAGACAGCCCGGGCTGGCAGTGTAGCGGTAATCTCGAATTGCTGATTCTCCTGCTTCCACCTCCTACTTAAGTGTCCAGCTAGATTTCAGGGTGACGCCCGCAGCCTTAAGAAGCTGAGCCAAACTTAAAATCAGGGTAGTGGATGAAGGAGGCCACCGCCTGCCCAGTGAGGTAGGACTAAGGTCTGCATGGAGTTCAGTACCTTGGTACCTGGGGCTTTTCTGAGTGTGGTCGCGCTGGGTCAGGCCATGCTAAAAGAAAGAAGTTCTCATGAGCTCTGGACACTGGGGCCCCTCTGCAGGGGGTGTGTGGGGGTGCACAAGCCAGGCCTCTCTCTTCTTCTTCTGTTTGCGCTGCTGTGATGGAATGCCTGAGGCAGCGTTCTGTATAAATCAAAGACACTTGCTCAGTTCCTGATGCTGGCGGCCTCCCCATGAGGTCCTTGTGCTGGGTCACCACTGTGGAAGAACAAAGAGGAGGTGAAGCCCCACCCCACCGACAGTGACAGGACTCCATTCATGGGGCAGAGCCCTCATCACCTAAACCCCCTTAGGCTCCCCTACCCAACACTTGTGTTGGGCAAAGAACCACTTTTAGACCTTAGAGCTCCTAGATAGCAGGACACAGGACACACACCCAAGCTGGCACGGGAGGGCCTTCCTGTACCGTTAACAGCATGGATGGGAGAATCGGGAGAAAGGGTGACGCCAGAGTGACAGCAAGGTAACTCCCCAACAAAGCCCTATCTCAGAATCACACAGGAAGAAGGCAGAGAGTGAGGTAGGAGGAACCCCGTGTTCAGAGAGGTCAGTCAAAACCACACAGAATGTTCTGGGTTAGCCTGGACTACAGTGTAAAACCCTGTCTAACAAATAAAATTAAGTTTAAAAATCCCAACAAGGTGGAGCACAGTGGTAAAGGCAGGGGCAGTCAGCCTTTGAATGTGTCATTCTTTGTGCCTGGGACCTGGTCCTTACCCCTACTGGTTCCCCAGCCTCTTTCTTTCTTCTTCCCCTAATGCCCTTGAGGGACCATCTCAAAATACTGTGCATTTCCCTACCACCCTAGCCTTTCCCTTTGCCACAGTCTTTATTACATTATACACTTAAGATTTTAATTAATTGAGAAATCAATTAGTGAACAGTGGGAGATGGTGCTTGTGCTGTGTCCTTTGTGTGGAGCTCAGAACTTTCAGGGTTCCAGTCCCACCTTCCACCCACGCGGGCTCTGGGGACTTGAACTCAGAACATTGGGCATGGTGGCAAGTGCTCGTCCCTGCTGAGCCATCTTGTCTGCCCTGTTTTTTAGATTTTGTTTTATTTATTGGTGTCTAATTTAATTTTTTATTTTAAATTTTCGTTATGTATATTTATGAGTTCAGGTGCTTTGAATCCCTCCCCCCCACATCCACACCTCCACACACACCGAGCTGGGGTTACAGTGATTGTGAGTCTCCTGCCGTGGGTTCTGGGATTAAACTTGTGTCCTGAAGAGCAACAGGCACTCTGAACTACTGAGCAGTCTCTCCAGCTCCTGTCTGATTGTGTGTGGGTGTGTGATATGTGTGAGTGTGTATAGGCAGACTGGTGTGTAAGAGACAACATCAGGCTTGGGTCCTTGTCTTCCCCCTCGTCTGAGACAGCGTATCCTCATTGTTCAATGTCTTCGGGTGCCGTCAGCTTCTGGGAATCTTCTCTCCCTTTCTCATCTGCAGCTGGAGTAGTGTGGGGTTATACATATGATCGAGTAGCATTTTGTAGCACCTGGGATTTGAACTCAGATCTTGGAATGGCACAACCAACCATTTCTGCATTAAGTCACTTCCAGTCCTATTTTACTTATTTTTATTGTATTTGTATAATGTTAGGGAGGTACGTGATGTTTTCTATCTTCGTAGGGATGGCGGGGACTGAACTAAGGTCGTCAGTCTTGCTCAGTAAGCAGTACACCCTCTAAGCTATCTTGACACCCTAGTGTTTTGGAGACAGAGTCTCATGTAGTCCAGGATAGCCTTGAACTTCTGATCCTCCTGTCTCTGTCTTCCAAATGCTGGTCTGTGGCACTAAACAGACTCTGTTGAGACAAGGCCTCACTTTGTAGCATAGGCGGAAGTTGAACTCACCAGTCTTGACTGGTACCCTGTCTGCTGTCCTGACTCTGCCTGCCAGTGGCTGGGGCTATAGGCATGTGCCATCTTACCCGGTCATATTCCTGCCTGCCTCCTCTCCCTGCAGGGTCGGGGAGTGTGTGTTAAGAAAGCAGGACTCTGTGCTAACACACAGCCTCTGCACCTACCCTAGCACACAGTAGGTGTTCATAAATGCAAAAAAGAAATTGGTGAACAGGCAAAACCAGGGCGGATACTAAAGCTTTTTCTTTCCTTTCTGGCGACTTGGTCTCTGGTTAGCAAGGGACTGGTTTCCGGAGCTACAGACCGGCAGAAGGCCAGGTGAAGGGAGGGGCAGGGATGGAGGGCTAGGCTCCGCCAGCAAGGGAGCCAGCAAGGGAAGGCTCGTTTTCAGCTGCAGGACCAGCACCCTGGCAGGGTAGGGTCCTGGAGGCCAGAGCTGCCCTGCCTGCCGCCCTGCCTGCCGCCAGTGAGAATTCTCACACGTTGTAAAGGAGGCTCCTGCTCTCTTCTGGCAGCTGGCTGGACTGTCTGGGCTAAGCCAGAGATTCCCAGCAAGCAGCTTAGATGTGGCAGAGCCTCCTGGCCCTGGAATTCTCTTCCTGGGGACAGGGCACTGAGCTGAGATCTAGGCCAAGTTTGCTCCTTGGTTCACTGAGGCGCCACACACTCTCCCTTGAGCTCCAGTCCCATAGTGACTTGAAGCTGGGAGGACAATCCTTTGACATGCAGAGATACAGAAGAGGGGTCTGGAGTGACAGGCCACAGTCTGCCTCCAGTTGAAGTTTCTCTCCATATCTGCTAAGAGGAGAGGGAATTCAGGGTTGGCGTGTACCTTTCTTCTGGACTTGGTGACTAATACCTATAATCCCGGCACTAGGGAAGCTAAAACAGGAGGATTGTCATGAGGTTAAGACCAACCTGGTCTACATAGTTCTGGGCCAGCCTGGATTACTGTTTGAAACTCTGCCTTAAAGTGGGGAGGGGGGAAGGAAAGAAAGAAAAGAAAAAGACATAGAGCTAGGATCATGTCTTGTTTGGGGGGGGGGGCAGTCAGTGAGGAACTCCTGAGGATGGTTAGAAAATGTCTGGTGCAGACACCACTGGGCCTGAGTTGGAGCCTGGCTCTGCATACATTCCCTGGGGCCAGTACAGCATCCTTCACATCTCTCTTGAAAGAGGAGAAGCCCCAGAGGCTGGGAAGGACTGAGGAGGCCCAAAGGGGTGTGACATGTGTCATGCAGATGTAGGGCTCTGGGTTCCCCCTAGCAATTCAGGTTTGGGGTGATACAGAAGTAAGATCAGTAGTGGGAGAGGGAGCCTCATAGGCTCAGGATTTGGGGTTCCTCTGAGTTGGGCCTGTGCGGGAGTCACTATTTTTGAACTGAATTGGGTTGGCTGAGCATGCGTATATGTTGGTGCAAAGAGATGTGAGGGTGTGTGAGCAAGGGGGCACATGTGTGTATCAGTGGGTGTGGGCATGTCTGTGAGCATGTCTGTATGTGCAGAGATGTATTCTGGGACTGAACTAGTGTGAGTGTGTGTGTATGTATGTGTGTGTGAGTTGTTGTGGCTGAGCAGAGGGGGGGTCTGTTGGGTTGGAGGTAACCTCTGGTAGTGCGAGGTGAGAGTGTGAGACTATTCAGGCCCCTCAGGGCTTGTGAGGGTAGATTGATGTGTTCACATATAGCAAGGTAGGGGATGTCCAGTGTATGTCTGCATGTGTGTGTGTGGCCCTGTCACCGCCGGCTCCAAACCCGGCCACATAAACTTCACACCCCTGCAGGCGGGCTGCGGCAGCCCCTCGGCGGGTGCTGGGCAATGGAAAGCAGATGGGCCAGGATGTAGGCCATATGGGGCTGGGGGTGGGGGTGCACTACTCCCTCCCAGCACCAGGAAACCCCCCTGCCTGCGGCCCCCCGTCGGGGTGGGGCCTGGAGCTGACACTATAGCAAATGTCCTGCAGCCAGTGTGGAGCCAACGGGAGACAGCTTCAGCCTCACAGGGGACTCTGGTGTGTGTGTGTGTGTGTGTGTGTGTGTGTGTGTGTGTGTGTGTG
>JANHMN010000002.1:227860861-227888361 GCA_030674055.1 Rhabdomys pumilio
GGCAGAGGCAGAGGCAGAGGCAGAGGCAGAGGCAGAGGCAGAGGCAGGAGGATCTCTATGAGTTTGAGGTCAACCTTCTCTACATAGTGAGTTCCAGGACAGCCAGGGCTACATAGAGAGACCCTGTCTCAAGCAAAACCAATCAGAACCCCAAACAAAACAAAACCAAACAACAAAGCAACCATGGGGGGGGGTAGGGGAAGACTGGAGAGATGGCTGAGCGGTTAAGAGCACTGACTGCTCTTCCAGAGGTCCTGAGTTCAATTCCCAGCCACATGGTGACTCACAACCATCTGTAATGGGATCTGATGTTCTCTCCAGGTGTGTCTGAAGAGAGTGACAGTGTACTCATATATATTAAATAAATAAAAATTAAAACAAAACAAAACAAAACAAAACAAAAAAGCAGCATGGCCTTGGGATTCTCACAACTGGATAATAAAGGGGACTTGAGTTGTCCCATTCAACAGAGAAGGAAACTGAGACCTCAGGGGTTGGACTTGCCTGTCCTACTGTTGATGTGAGAGCCTCAGGGCTGCTAGATTCTAAACTAACTAAAAGGCAGAAAAGATATGGAGAGGAAGAAGGAGGCTGGGAGGGGAGGGAAAGGGGAGAGGGAGAGAGAGGAAGAGAAAGGGAAAGGTGTGGGGAGAGAAGGAAATTTGTCTTTAGGCCAGGCTCTGCCTACTCATGTGCCACCTGCAGAGGAAGCTGAGGTCAGAGGTGAAAGTGTCAAAGGTCTTCACCTGTTCCCCCGGCCTCTCCTGACCCTTCCTGGCCAAGTAACAGGGAAAGCTGGTTCACCTCTCTGGCCCTCTTTTTTACATCAAACAATGGGGTATGTATTTAACATTTTATCTTTGAGAATGGGTCTCACAGCACCCAGTCCAGCCTTGAACCTCCTATCTTCCTGAGCTCCAGGATTACAGGTGTCATGGAGTCCAGCTTAACAGACTCCTCTGTGACACAGGAGGAAAAATGCCCTCCAACTCAATGGTCTTGGTTTGGGTGGAGCTGAGGACAGAGAGGCGTCTGGAATTTCTCCATCTGAGTGTAAGGTGGGCGGGTGCAGGCCATGGTTGGGAGGAATGGGCTGCCCCGTGGGAGGAAGTGACGCCCACCTTAGAAATTCCATACCCAGCTGCAGCTGAAGGTTCTGGATCTGAAGCGGGTGATGGTTTTCTCAAACCACCTGAACTCCAGGTCATCAAATGCCAAGGTGACTGGGTCTGCTAGGTCCCCAGAACCACCGTATGCTTCAACCAGAAATACTGTGACCTCGTCACAAGTGGACTCCCACATTGGGAGGGACAATGTGAGCAGCGAGGTGACACAGGCAAGGCACAATGTAGGTGCTGGGTAGAGTCCCTAGGCCTCGTGCATGGCTGAGGCTTGGCTCATGGAGGACCACAGGGATGGTTCTGAACATCTGTTGTGTGCCAGGCAAGTGCAAAGCAACCTGGGAAGTGGTGCCCAGAGAGGGAGAGATAACTTGCCAAGGTTTGCACAGCTAGGAAGCACCTGAGTGTGGCTCAGAACAAAAGTCATGTCACACCATTAGGTGTTGTTGTTACTGATGCATCTGTGTGTATTGAGGGCCAGAGGACAACCAACCCTCAGGGGTCGGTTCTCTCCTTCTGCTGAGTGTTTCAGTGATCAAACCCAGGCTTGCATGGCAAGAATTTTACCTACTGTGCACCTCTGCAGCCCACGCCCCATGGGGTCTTGCTGATATGGGGAGAGGCACATAGCCCCCTTTGTTCTATCTCTTAACCATGGTCTTCTGGGAGTGCCTGGAAACTCACTCAGGGCTCTGGATAAAAGAAACTCCAGCTCTGGGGCTGCAACCTGGGGTCCCTCCTGCCTAGGGTCACCCAAAGAAGCACAAGTCCTAATTTCCCCGGTGAAGGCTCAGTCTCACCCAGCCTGCTGCCTGGGACTTGCCTGATAAGTGCTACAGTCAGCAAGTGCACCAATTCTGCTGTGTGATAAGCATCCCTGCACAGAGGCCTCTGTATCCAGCCCTGGAAAGTGAGGCCAGCCTGGCACCTCCTTGGTAAGTGGTCATGAGTAGGCAGGGCCGTGAGTCATCCTGTGAACCTTCTGCCATGAGAAGGGAGAGCCCCTGGCCACGTTTCGTGGAGACTGGGCTGGAGGCCACACATCAGGCTGAGGCTGGCACGAGCCCAGCCGCCAGGACATGGCTGCAGAACCTGAGGCCAGACTCCTGAGTCACTGTTTCCCCGTTGTTGCCAAACCAGGCCGGGGAAACTGGGGAGCCAGAGTGGAGCCAGGGAGGGGAGGCTGCGGGGAGTGGAGACCTCTGTCTTAGCCTTGTCGTACATGACAGCTAGATTAAAAAAAAAAAAAAAAGGGACCCTGTAGCACTAGAATGGGGTGCTGGCAGCTCCCTCAAGCCTCCCCATCTCCCAGCACCTCCTTCCCCATCAGCCACACAAACAATTATGTGTCACAAGTTTCTGGTTCTGAAGTTTATTGAGCAGATTCTACACCCCAGGATCTTTACATCTATGGTCTCTGGACCATCCCAAAGGGCTGGCTTATTGTTATCCCAGAGCCACGGCCTTGTCACCTGGCTCTTAAAGTGTAACCTTCCTAGTTTGTTACATTGTTTCCGGCTTGTCCAGCCTGTCATTATCTGCCTGGATGGTACTGAGAACACACAGTGGTCAGGCCCTGCCCTGAACACCCAGGATGGAGAGAATTGAGTGGGGTGCCCACCTGCTCCCCAGAGCTGATGCTTTAGAGCAGGCTGTGCTGTGACAGGGTCAGCAGGGAAAATGAAGGCCATGGGGGTGGCCAGTGCAAAGGCCCTAGGGCAGGATTACGGCTGGCAGGATAGAGGGGCAGCTGAGGCCAGTGTGTCTGGAGCTGGGAGGGGAGACAATGAGATCAGCAATGGCAGGCAGATTGAGCAGGATCTGAATCTTCATCTGACCCGTGGGAGCCTTGGGGGTCCTGAGTAGAGGGGGCCTCAGAGGTATTAAGACTTGGTTAGATTTTCTTAGACTTGGGGGATGATACACCTATGTCCATGGAAGATTTCAGGGAAGAGCTGTGAAGGACAGGATACAGAAGCAACAGTGCCCAGACCTGAAGGCAGATGGGGCTTCCACCTTGCTCAGCCTCCAAGGATGGTCAGGGGCCAAGCCCAGGGGGTCTGTCTCACACAGATGCAGATGCACACAGACACAGAGACACACACACACACACAGAGACAGACACAGACAGCGACACACACACACAGAGACAGAGACACATACAGACACAGACACACACAGACACAGACACAGAGACACATACAGACACAGACACAGAGACACACACACACACAGAGACACAGAGACAGACACAGACACCGACACACACACAGACACAGAGACATGCACAGACACACAGACACCGACACACACACACACACACACATACAGACACAGAGACACACACACAGAGACACACACAGACAACGACACACACACAGACAGAGACAGAGACACATGCAGACACAGAGACAGACACAGACACACACACGCAGAGACACAGAGATACACACAGACACAGAGGCAGACACAGAGACAGAGACACACACAGACACAGAGGCAGACACAGACACAGAGACACATACAGACTCAGAGACACACACAGACACAGAGGCAGACACAGACACAGAGACACACACAAACACAGAGATACACACAGACACAGACACAGACGCAAAGGCAGACACAGACAGACATACAGTCATATACACAGATACACACACTCATACAGTCCTGTACACAGATACACACAGAGATACATATGATTTGTCTCCTGTGATGGACATCCCCCTATGATAGGCCTGTGGGATACTGGTCAGCGCTCAGCCAGTGACTCACCAGGACTTGCCCTCATCTGGGACAATCACTGCCTCTCCATGTCCAGACCGGAAACCACCTCTGACCTGCTGAGGAGACAGGAGCTGGGCAGAAAGGGAAGAAGAGCCCTGGACTCAGGCCAGGCAGTCTGTAGGGACAAGCCTGGGGAAGGGGGCAGGCTTGTCACCTGCTTGTGATGCTCTCCTGGGCTGAGGTAGCATTGGGAAGGTCCCAGCTTCTCTGTTGGAGTCTCAAGCACAGCAGTGCTGAGGTGTGTTGGGTCCTCACAGTGTGTCACATTCACCCACCGTGTTTTCGTTTTTCATTGTAGGCTCTGGTCTGTTCTAGCATCTTCCATTCCTTTCCAGTCTGTTGTCCTATTTAATTGACGAAATGTTTATTGACCATCTATTATGTTCCAGAGAATAGGGTTTGTTTGTTGTTTATGAGATAGGAGCTCACTTTGTAGCCCTAGCTGGCCAGGAATTCAGAGAAACCCACCTGCATCTGCCTTTCAAGTGTTGGGCCACCCCACCTGGCCTCACTGAGTAGTTTGGGTTTTTTTATTGTTTACTTTTTTGTTTTGTTTTGTTTTGTTTTTAGATAAAATATTTCTTGTAGACCAGATGTTCTTAAATTTTTTCTCACTTTTGTTTTTATTTTGGTTTTTGTTTGTTTGTTTTTGAGGCAGATTTCTCCATTGTAGCCTTGGCTGTCCTGGAACTTGATGCTGTAGCCCAGGATAGCCTCAAACTCAGACCTGTTCGTTCTGCCTCTGCTTTCCAAGTACTCAGATTAAAGGTGTGTGTCACCACACCTGGCTGCAGGTAAAGACATGACTACAGCTTAAGAGGAATACAAGTCCTGTCCCCAGGAGTTGGTGGCAGCCCAGAAGCCAAAAGGAGCATTCTTACCATGTACAAAGTGGTAAGGACCAGAGGAGGGACAGGTGCTTCTCATGGTGAGTGAAAGGGGCTCCGGATGCGACCATTGAGCAGAATCCTGAAGGGAGCAGGGAGGAGGAGGGAGCCCTGTAGACACCGGAGGGACAGGAAAAGCTTCCAGCCAACAAAAACAGCAAGTGCAAAGGCCCTGGGGCTGGAATGTGCTTGGTGTGTTCAGGGAGCATCCGGAAGGCTGGAGTCAGAAGCCGACAACTAATGGGCCAGCCAGGACACGGAGTGGAGATACGTTGTCTGCACGTTTCCCACACTTTAAAGGCTCTCCAGGATCATTTGTCTTTTCAATCAGCCCTAGCAGCCAACTCACCCCTGAGGATGTGTGGGCAGGCAGAGGCGGGAGCTGGGCCTGGACACATGGTCGGTCGGGCTTCCGGCTTCCTTCCTGACCTGGTCAGCTGTCCAGGCCTAGGACTGACACCATTCAGTTCTGTCTTCCGTTCAGCCCATCCATTTGTCCCGACTACTCCTCAGCTGCAGGAGGGCTAGTGATGTAATCAGTGGGTAGAGCGCTGCTCGCAGGGCGGGCGTGCACGCAGCCCCAGGATCCCCAGTGCTAAAGAAGCTGTGTGCTGGTGCCTCACACCTATTAGTTAGTACTGGGGAGCCGGAAGGGAGGGATCAGAAGTTCACGGTCACCTAGACTACAGTCCTTATCTCAAGGAAGGAAAAAGATTATGGTATCGTTGGGTGTGGTGGTACACTTCTGTAATCCCAGCAGCTGAGAAGCTGAGGCAGGAGGATTATAGTGAGTTTGAGGTCACCCTTGTCTTGAAAGAGCAAGAACGTTTGTTGTTGAGCTACTCGTGCCCACCGCCCCCCTATGTGGGCACATGTGGTCCCTGAGGCCAGGTAGCCTAAGTCCCAGTTGGTCCTGCTGGCCTGGCAGGTGGTCCTGCTTCCTCCCATGTGAGGGTTGCAGGTGTGACAAATGCCAAGCACCTGGCTCATGTCACACAGGGACATTTGGCATCAGCACTGAGAATCCTGGGACCGTTCACCAGGAAGTGGCTGACCCCACACTTGAGCCTCCCAGACTCCTCTGCCCTCACAAGGCTTGCGAGCTGATTCTGGCCCAGAGTGAGCAGTCCCGGGCAGGTCTAGCCGAGACCTTTGGAAGCTCAGGAAGTACCAGGGCCTCAGCCACTCAGGATGCTTCCTCCTGAGAGACCAGCACCTGCTGTCCCTTCCCCTGCATTCAACAGGGTCAGGTACTCCAGGGCCTGCAGGTGCTCCAAGACGGAAGGGTGGAGCAACGGGGAAGTGGCTATTGCCATGGAAACCAGGCAGTCTGAGTAGAGTTGGGAAGCTTGTAGGCTAAGACGTTTAGTTAGTTCAAGCCTCATGGAGGTCAAAGGGGTCCATTCCTCACCATTGTCCCTAGGGGCTCTATCTTGGCCTTAGGATTCCCAGGGCGTGGTCCCTGCCTGTGAGCTGTTAGAGCCATGGGATCTCTGGGCACCTTAGAGAAATCCCCAGTGCCCTCTGAATGCAGTGTCCTGGGGACATACATACTGAGAGCAAGGAGGGATGGCAGGAGAGCAAGGCAGGACAGTAGGAAAGGGTCAGCTGCCTGTTAAACTCATCTCCCAGCTTCTGGCTTCCAGGGCTTTAATGGATAAAGCCTTTCTTCAACAAGCCTCTGGCAGCCTGGCGGGCATCAGCTCTGGGCCAGTGGCTGCTGGTACCTGTCATAGCAGGCGTCAGTGCCCACCTGAAAGCTCCAGAATGTGGCCACGAGGAGGGGGCTTGGCAAGAAAAGGCGGCGGTGATGACATCGCCTTGCTCACTTCTGGGTACCCAGTTCCCAAGGCCCAGCCTGGAATACTGTAGACACACCATCAAAATTTGCAGAATAGCCAGGCACAGTGGGTACACCTTTAAGTCTGACACTTGGGAGGCAGAGGCAGGAAGATTTTTCGGTTAGTTCAAAGCTGACCTGGTCTATGTCGCAAGCTCCAGCTTCAGGACAGCCAGAACTACATAGAGAGACTCTATCTCCAGAAAATGAATAAATTAATAAATAAAACAAATTTGTAAAATAAGCCGGGTATGATGGTTCAAGTGATTCCTGGACTCAGGAAGCTGAGGCAGGAGGAGAGCTTTGAGTTCTAGATCAGCCTGGACTGTAGAGTAAGACCCTTTGTCATCTCAAAAAACAATAATTGTAAAAATAATTTGTTTTTTGGCTTTTTGGTTTTTCGAGACAGGGTTTCTCTGTGTAGCCTTGGCTGTCCTGGAACTCACTCTGTAGACCAGGCTGGCCTCGAACTCAGAAATCCACCTGCCTCTGCCTCCCAAGTGCTGGGATTAAAGGTGTGCGCCACCACCGCCCAGCTATAAAAATAAATTTTTAAAAAAGCATAAAACATCAGCTGCTTAGACCTCAGCTTATCCTCATGTGGGAAAATCACTTTATATACAAAGAAACCTCACACAGAGAGGTTTAGGAATTTGTCCAAGGCTACACAGCTAGCAAGTGGTAACCAGGACTTGAACACAAGCTTATTTGCAAAACTTCGCCTTTTAATTTCCCTTTATTTTTTGCATTCATGTGCATGTGTGTACATGTGTGTGCATGTGTGTGCATGTGTGTGCATGTGTGTGCATGTATCCTTGCATGTGTGTGGAGGCCAGAGATTGACATCAGGTCTCTTCCTCGGTCACTTCCACTTATATTATTGAAGCAGACCTCTCTCCAGCTGAACCCAGAGTTTACCTTTGCCTAGTCACCTTGCCAGCCTGCTCTGGGAATCCTTGTCTGTGCCAGCCCCCTGAGTCCTGGGGTTACAGACTGGGTCAGCTTGCCCTCCGTAAGTGGGTGCTGGGGATCTGAACCCTCATCTTCATGGTTGCCATGTAGATATTTGACTCACTAAGCCATCTAAGCCATCTTCTTAGCCCTTGTTTAATTAATTAACTAATTAAATTTTGAGATGTTCTGGAATTCCCTCTGTAGACCAGGCTGGCCTCGAACTCAGAAATCCACCTGTCTTTGCCTCCCAAGTGCTGGGATTAAAGGCGTGCGCCACCACTGCCCAGCTTGGACCGTGAGATTTAAGGTGACAGAATTGTGTCCAGTTTTGGTCCTTCTTGCTGTGTGTTCCTGGGCCTTCTCTGAACCTCCAAGTTCTCATCCATGGGATGGGGGTTTGGATCCTGAAACACTGAATTTTCCCAGATCTCTCTGGGTGGACAGCAACTGGCTTGGGGCTGAAACTTCTGAGGTGATACCCCTGACCCTCCATCCACCCTTATAGGGTCACAAAGCAGCCATTATCCCAGAATCCTGCAGGCTTCCTGGGGCTGCTCCAGGGTTGATGCCTATGTCTGGACTGGCCAGGGGCTCCCAGACACCTCTGAGGTAGATGAACCTTCTGGCCTCACATCTGTTGACACCAGCCTGGAGAACCCATGTCTTCTGAATGCCAGGCGTCCTGATGGGAAGCCTAGTTACCAACACGCAGACACGGGACACAGAGGCTCACTGCAGAAGCCACTCCTCAGCTTCCCTTTCTCCTCTCCTGCCTGCTCATCCCTCTCAGCTTGGATCTTACTCCTTTTAGTAGGTCACCTGCCCCTGTGCCCTCCCTGACCTGCGTGACCTAGCTTCCCTTGTTACATATGAGGTGACACCACTGTTACTTTGCTGGCAGATTCTCTGTCCCCAGCTGTAGTATCAGGTTGGCCTAAGTCATGCCTTGTCCCCACACCTTGCACAAGGCTCCACAAATCCATCTATCGAATGCGCTTGGATCTGGCTCATGCCGGTACACAGTAGGCTTCAGCAAAACCTCTAAATTGACAGCAACTCCCTACAGGGAGATGAGGTGGAGGAGCCGGAAAGACATGGCGATCTTGGGTTCAAATTCTGCTTGCCGTGTGAACTTGGACAGGTGCCCTGACCTCTGTTTCCGAACTTCCACTGCCAAAATCAGAGACCACTGTGTTGCTGGCACACACACACACACACCACACACACAAAACACACACATACACACACAAAACACACACACACAGATCCCCAGAATTGAAGGGTTCCAAATCACACACACACACACACACACACACACACACACACACACACACAAAACACACACACAGATCCCCAGAATTGAAGGGTTCCAAATGGCTGGGTGATAGAAGCTGCTGCTGGCGGGGTCTTCAGGGAGCTGCCAGCTCCCACCTGTGTATTCTTCCCCAAGCCATCTCTGCACCTGCCCCAGGTCGCAGAATACACTTCAGGGAGATGAAGGGGTAAGTGTCTCTAAAAACAACCTGCCATTGTGCCCTGTGGGTGTGGAGGACTTGTGGGGAGTACCTTGGGAGGAGACCACATGGCCTGAATAGCTGGGGGGAGGGGAGGTGGGGCAGATGCAGGGCAGGTGCCGGACAGGTGTCCACAAGCATCTCCCAGCATTGTCCCTAGGGAAGTGCCCTCTTGTTCGTGCCCCAGAACCGGCCCAGCTGGTCAGACACCTGCACAGGTAGCTTCTTGTCTGGGCCAACACAGGTGTAAGCTGAGGGTGGGGCTGGAGGTGGGGAGCGGAGGTTGGGGGCAGGACCTAGAAAAGTCTGGCCCCCTGAACAATCAGTCACCTCCATATCCTGTTCCCTCATCCATAAAGGAGCTGCAGGCAGGCCTAGTGCCTGAGCAGAGTCCACACCCCCTGTGGGTTTTCCTGGCACACACATGCTGCTGGAGAGTTGGGGGTGGGTGGGCATGATAGTACTTCTGGCTTCCTACAGGTCTGACTCCAGGGAAGACTTGATCTCCACTCCCAGCTCTCTCTGGAGGGGGATGAAACAGTCTCAAGTAGCCTCTCTATGCTGGTCTCGAACTCATGATGCTCTGAGAGCACCTTGATCCTCCTACCTCAGCCTCCTAAGTGCTGGGATCTCAGGCTTGTTCCATCACACCCAGTCTAAGAGTTTATCTTTCACTCAAGAAGCATGTGTTGAGTACCTACTGTGTGTCAGCTAGGAGCTGGGACCATTACTGGGGGATGAGGTCTCTGCACTGAGGAAGATGGAAGGAGGTCCATAGGCAGACAAATCATCCCAAGAGCCTTCCAGCCTGGGGTGAAAAGAAAGAATAAGCTGGATTGATGGTAGTCAGATGGGGTGGGGAGGACTGGGGAGCACTGGAGTGGTCCCAGGTCAGGGCCAACCAGGGCAACAAGGGCCAAGACAGAAGTAGGCATAAGCTCTCAATTTTAGAACCCACCCCCACCCCTCAGCATCTGCCTCAGGGGCTGCTGTGTTCCCAGGAGCCAAGGCCAAGGGCCAGGCCGGAGGAAATGGGTTTGAGGCCCAGCAGCAGACTCTCCCGGGACAGCTAATATCTCTGAGTGCCACTGACAGGACACAGCCCTGGGTGGCAGGGTGGGGGCCGGGCACTCCATAAACAGCCAAGGCTCATAAAGCTGATCAAAGCAGCAGGCCTGTCCCAGCCCAGGCCACTTCCTGCAGGGGCCCAGAGCCCCCCTTGTGGGGGGGATGGAAGGGGGACCCAGGAAAGCCTTTTTCAGTCAGGGGGCTCTCTGTGTGTAAGGGCAGGCCCCCAAGCCTATAAGGCCTCTGTTTCTCGGCTTGTCTTACAAATCTGGATCCCTGCAGCTCCTGGACAGCTTGTTTCTGGAACAGAACAGTCTTATTACCTTGTGACCTCAGTCAGTGACACCCCTCCCCCACGCCCCTGTCCTCAGCTGGAAGATGGGGGAGCCATTGTCCCTCTTTAGATTCATTATTTGTTGGTAACAGCACTGACCAGGCCCTGACTAGGTGGAAAGACTGTGTCCTCACAGTGAGGCTTAGGGATGTGGTACCCACAACAGGCAGGGTGGGAAGGTCCTTCTTCTCATCCCCTCAGAGTGGGCCTAGAGGTGAGAGCTCTTCAGGCCTGACTCTGGTGTGTCTATACCTCAGCCTGGGGACTCTGGGAACCCTGGGGCATCTCGCCAGAACTTGGGGCCCCTCTTCTTTGCAGTTAGGCAGGATGGAGAGGGCTGTAATCCCAGCTGCTGGGGGACACTGAAGTCGCATGGAAGGTGGCTTTGTTTTGAAGTCCTACCTCTAAGCCAGTTATAGGAGCATCTGTGTATTCCCAGTACTCTGGAGGCAGAGGCAGGAGGATTACCAAAGGTTTGAGTCCAGTGTGGACTACACAGTACCAGGTCAGCTGGGGCTGACTACTAAGACTTTGTCTCAAAAAAGTGAAAGGGCTGGCCATGGTGGTGTGTGCCTTTAGTCTCAGCACTTGGGAGGCAGAGGCAAATGGATAGCTGAGTTCAAGTCTAGCCTGGTCTGCAGAGTGAGTTCCAGGCTGGACTACATAGATTCGATCTCAGAAAAATAACAGCAAAAACAAAATGAGAAAGAAGAAATGGGGGGAAGGCCTCATTTTAAAATGAAACCTAAACCAGGCAGTGGTGGCACATACCTTTAATCCCAGCACTAAGGAGGCAGAAGGTCCTCTGAGGGTTCAAGGCCAGCCTGGTCTACAGAGCAAGTTCCATGATAGCTAGGGCTACATAGAGAAACTCTATCTTGGACAAAAAAACCAAAAACAGATAAAATAAAACCTAAAATGGGGGTTGGGGGAGGCTGGGGCTATAATTTGGTGGTACTAGCGAGGCCCTGGGTTTAGTCCCCAGCACCCAAACTCCAGGAGAGTGGGAAGTGGCCACCTCCCAGATGCCCTCCTGACAGCTGGGATATTGCAATACCTCCCCCTCCCCCATCCTCCCTCTGTGCCCTCCAGTGTACCCTGGGTGAAGAAGCTGAGTCCAATCACATCTGTCCTCTCAGAGCCCACCCCTGGCTCCTACCCAATCCACAAAGCCAGAATTCCCAAAGCTCTAGGCCCAGTGCAACCAACAAGGCCCCCGGCTCTGTCAGCAGCTCCTGACATGTGGGTCTGCGTGGGAGGCAGGAGGGGACCTGGAGCTCAGGGCAGTGGGTGCTGCCACCCAAAGGCTCTGCAAGGGTGAGCAGAACATGGCAGGAGAAAAGCTACTGAGCCCAGGATCTCAGCAGCAGGGACCATGGGTCAAGGCAATGGCTGATGCACACTGAACGCCTACTGTGTGCCAGGCCCCACGCTAAGTACTGGATGGTCAAAGAGGAAGACCCTCGAACGGGTGGACAGACTCAGCCTGTGAGCTCTGCACAGTTGCCTACTATGGGGGGAACCCAAGTCCCCAGGACCAGACGACAAATGTCTGGTGACAGAGCCATGGCCCCGACTGGCTGTCCTCTGGGGATGAGCTTGGTATTCCGTTTCTCTCAGTAAAGTGTGGCCACAGCCCACTACAGTTTCTGTCCATGTGACTAGTGACTGAAGACAGGCTCTGCTTCACTTTTAGAACCTCTAAGGGGTTTCCCTGGCTGTGGGGAGGAGGTCTTTTGTTTGTTTTGAGATGGGGTCTCATGCTGCCCGGGTTGGCCTTGAACTCATAATGTGTGGGAGGTGAGCTTCCTAGTCTTCCCATCTCTATGAGCTCGCACCCAGACCACCCCAAGTCTGTGTCTTCCCACCCTGCCACCTCTGATACCCTGCATCAGCCATCCCCTGAACTGCCAGCAATAAATCAGTCGTAGGTTGGCCTCCTTTACTGAGGGGAAACTGAGGCATGGGGCATGGAAGGAGCAGAGTGGCCCAGGGGAGAGTTGGAAATCATCGGCAGAGGTCCTGGAATTTGTGTGTGTGTGTAGGGGGAGGATGTGGGGGGAAGGGGGAGGAGGAAAATGCTGAGGAGAATCCAGAGCCTCTTACATGCTGAGCAAGCATTTTAACACTCAAGTGTCCCCTGCCCCCTGAACACTGTCTTCTCAGAGCCTTCCCCTCCCCTTCTTCACGAAGGTCACAAGCAGCTCAGTGGACAAAACATGAAAGAGAAGGCTGGGCTCAGAGGGCCACAGCCAGTGCCCAGGTCACACAGCCCGAGGTAGCGAGCTTGTCTGCCAGTGTTTCCATAAGTGGTGGGGAGTCAGGGGCCAGGAAGGGCAGGCCCTGCTGAGGTCAGGCAGCCCTCCTGGGCCCCGGCTCCACAGAAGCTGGCCCAGAGCAGGAGTCCTGACTCAAAACCGTCTTCCAGAGTCTTCCCACGGCCCTGGTGGGGGTGGGGGACCACTTGGCATTTCCTGTTTGTTTGGGCAGGGCCCAGGCAGAGCCAGAGGGGAGACACAGGGATTTCATGGTCCTGTCACTCAGGAACTAGGCCTCTATCCAGAAGGCAGGGGCTGGGTCCTGAATCCTAGGATCGATTTGTCCTTACTCAATTCAACTGGGTGTCCCTGTCCCCACCCCACCTCAGAGTCCTTGTTTCAGATTCCCCCAGTCTGAGGATTTACCATCCAACAATTCAATGATCTGACCTCAAGTCTTTGGGAGACCCCAAGGCCATCAACACTGCTTCTCTGTGCCTCAGTTTCCTTCTCTGTTAAACAGTTATTGTGAGGATGAATTGAGTTGTCCACACAGCCTCTAGGAAGCTGTTACCCAAACAGTGGGTCCTGACTCTGACCTAGCATGCTGTTTCCCAGATAGGAAACTAAGGCCCTAGCAGGGGAAGGGAACCTACATAAGGACACACAGCTGGTGGAGGCCTGTCCACCTCCAGCCCCTAAGAGGCTATGTGATGCCAAGCAGGCACACAGTGGTACCCAATACAAGAACTTTAAACTCCTTCCCTGCCATTGGCTGGCTATGTGAACCCCACACTGCTTACTGTGTATCCTCAGTTTTCACTTCTGTAAAATGGGAGGAAATTAATGTGAGAACAGAACTTAAAGTACTGGTAAGGCAGAGGCTGAGCCTGAGCCTGTGACTCACACAGTGTTCTTCCCAGAAGGAAGCATAGTCTGTGCCCTGGGTGGCCCAGGCAGCTGGAGGAAGCCCCCGATCTCCAGCCCACCCCAGCTGGCTTTGTTGGAGAGCCAGTACATCCACAGGGTGACTGTCCTGTTTATGCTCCAGGGTGGCCTAGCTGACAGACCTTTCCCGCCCTTCCCCCACCAGGCTGTTACTCAATCTCAGTGGCCTCTCCCAGCTCCTCACTCTAGACCCTGTCACCTTCCACACCAGCACCTTCGTGTCTCTCTCCCTGGTCCCCCCTCCATGTTCCGTCCCCACTAGATCTTAGTTTTATTGACTCTCATTAGAGTCTAAAACAGCATCTTTTAACAGATTAAGCACTTCATAAATATTTGCTCAACAAAAGAGGATATGTTTTCGTGTGTTTGCTCACGCAGAGCAGGAGTCAAAAGCAGAGCCTTGTGCACGCTACGGAAGTGTTCTGTAGTGAGCTCTACCCTAGCTAGCCCTGTAGACCAGACTGGGCTTAAACTCACAGACATCCACCTGTCTCAGCCTCACAGGTGCTGGGATTATAGGTGTGGCCGCCACACCCAGCACCTTTCTTCCTTTTTGAGACAGGTCTTGCTGATTAAGTCTTGTGTCATCTCAGTTAAGGGTTCTATTGAATGAATGAATGAATGAATGAATGAATGAATGAATGAGCAAACAAACTCCGGGCTGCTGGGATGGGTGGAGATTGAGGCTTTCTCCAGCTTCCTTGGGCTACCCAGGTAGGAGAGAACAGGAACCTGAGCTGGGGGTGTTGACCCATTGGCATCCCAGCACTCTGGAGGCTGGAGTGCTGTGCGTTCAAAGCCAGCTTGGGTTATTTACGGTGTGACCCTGCCTCAAAACCAACAACAACCTAAGGGAACGTGGTAACCCAGGTGTGCAGGCACCTACCTGGATCCCAGCACCCAGGAAGTAGAGGCAGGAGGAAGGAAGCCAGTGGTGGCAGGCAGGCGAAATCTCTGAGTTCAAGGCCAGCCTTGTCTACAGAGAGAGCATTCCAGGGTGGCTAGCACCATAGAGAGAAACCCTATCCCAAAAAACAAAAACAACAAAACAAAACACAGTTTAAAATCATGGTCAGCTACATAGTGAATTTTAGGCCAGCCTGAGCTACGTGGGGCCCTGTCTTAAAACCAAACCAAAAAACCCCACCATCACCACCACCACAAAACATGGGAAAAGCCCTTTCTAGCCCCCTCCCAACTCCTGCAATTGCTTAAATCACAGCCCTTGGCTTGGAAAAGGCCTTGTTTATCCCACCCACCAGTGTGTGTGTGTGTGTTTGTATGGATGAGTGTGTATATGTGTATGTGTGTGTACGTATGAGTGTATGTGTATGTATGTATGAGTTTATGTGTGTGAGTGTGTATATGTGTATGTGTGTGTATATGAGTATGTGTGTGTGTGTATGTATGGGTGAGTGTGTATATGTATGGGTGTATATGTGTGTGTGTGTATCTGTGTATGTGTGTGTGTGCCTGTGTCTGTGTGTGTACATGTGAGTGTGTGTGTATATGTGTGTGTGAACATGTGTATACATGGGTAAGTGTATGTGTGTCCCTCATCCTGCCTGCACGGCAGCTTCAGGTTGGTGTCCCTGGTTCTGAAGTGCAGTTGGCTGTCCCGGCTTCCCCTGTGACCCAGCCTTGGCCTTGCCTTTCCTCTTAGCCCCCATTTACTTCCTCACTTGTAAAGTTGGGTCCCAACGGCTGCTTCCTACCTTGCCTGCTGAGAGAACCAGGCGAAGCAGCGGGGTCAAAGGGCTCGGCCCAATGCCCAGTTCAGTGTGAGCGCCCGGCCAGGGCCAGAACCGGCCTCGCTGTGGCCTCAGTTCCTCCTTTTGTAAAGGAGACTGAACAGCATTTCCTCCTGAGAGAGCCTGGTCTGCTCCACCCACATCATCCTCTTCCACCTCAGAGCAAATGGGGCTCCAGAGAGTCTGACCACCATGAGGGGAGAGGGGCATCAGCTTTCTCTCCTCACACATGGGGAGACTGGGGCTCCCACAGGCACCATTCCCACGCACCTGCCGTTTGGTCAGACCCGGGCAGCTGGGGCCCTGGCAGCCTGGGGAAAGGTGCATGGCCCTGGGGGATCCCAGCAGCTTCGGAGATGTTTCCTGATGCCTGCCTGGAAGGCCCTTGCTCCCTCCCCGCAGAGGAGAAACCCAAGGCCAAGGGGCGTTCCCAGTGGCCACCCGCTCCCAGGGGTGGCGACTGTCTTCCTGCCTCTGCCCCAGCTTTGCCCCTGCTGGGAAGGCTCTTCCTCTAGTGGCCTACAGATCTGCCCCCTTCCCAATGCAGCTCACACACGTCACTTCCTCAGGGACCTTCTTCCTGAGCAGGCACTTGCTCAGAGCCTTGAGGGTTTCCGCTTTCATAAGGAGCGTCCTGCCCTAGCCGAAGGTCTCCTTCCCTGGAGACTTAGGCTCAGAGCTCTGTACCTGAGCTGGTGCTCACCTGTCCTGTGGGGTGACCCCTGTCCCCCTCTGCACCATCTTTAGCTGGGCCATTGCTTAATCCACTTTTTCTAAGAATAGGGAGTGTCTGTTCTGTACACTGTCGAACCCCTGGGGCTATGATTAGTGCCCAGCACACAGTAGGAGCTTAGCAGTTATTTTGGGCGAAGGAATAAATCACCTCTATTACTTTGTTCCGTTTTTTTCTTTCCCATGTATTTATTTAGAGAGGATCTCATGAAGCCCAGGCCTTGAACTCCCGATCCTCCATGTTGGGATTGCAGGTGTCCACAACCATACCTGGCTTCTGTTCAGTTTTTCATTTCCTTATTTGGTACTGAGTGCCAGCTGTTCTGGGTTTGGTGAGTCAGGTCCATAATCCCAACACTGGAGAGACTGAGGCAGAAGAATTGCCAGAAGAACTCTGAGGCCAACCTAGGCTACATAATAAAGTTAGCCTGAGCTACATAGTAACACCCTGTCTTAAAAAAAAAAAAAAAAAAAAGACAGGTGCCACATCTGGTACTGCTCTGAATGGTTGGTAACAAAGTGACAGGCAGGGTCCTGCCCAAGGCCTGAAGTTTCTAGTCTTTAAAAACAACCACTGTCAGGAAGGCACAGAGAGAGATGCCCCATGCTGGCTAGGCTGTCAGAAAGGGTCTCTGGCAGAGGCTGGGAACTGGCCCCACCCCCACTCCCAGCTGGCATAGCTGTGGGCAGCTGGAGTTGCCAAACTCCACCACAGCTGCGTCACCAAGGGCCAGGAGGACCCAAGGCAGAGGGGGACTGGGCAGAGCCCACACCCAGGCTGGCTTCAGCCACAGGATTAGCCAAAGGCTCCCTCCACGTACACTGTTAGTCACTGTGCGGCGGGGCTATGTGGGCACTTGCTGGAACGAATTCTCTTGACTTGCAAGAAAGTTCGGGAATGGTGTTTGAGCTCCCACACCCCCATTTCCCAGAGGACAGAAAGATGTGGGCCTGATAAGTTTGTGGGAACCCTGAGATTTCCCTTGTCCCTGTGGTCCCCCTTTTGCCTTTCTCCATAGCCTGTGGGTGTGTCTTCCTGGTCTGTGTCTCTCTGTGTCTTTCTGTCTCTGTCTCTCTCTCTGTCTCTCTCTCTGTCTCTTTCTCTGTCTCTCTGTCTCTCTCTGTCTCTCTCTGTCTCTCTCTCTCTCTCTCTCTCTCTCTCTCTGTCTCTCTCTGTTTGTGCGTGTGTGTTCTGGACCAGTAGTATACCATTTCAAGCCCCAGCTTCCCCATCTATAAAATGGGATAATAGCCCTTACTTTGGAGGAGTGAGCTGGAAATTCAATTAGCTTTTGTGAGCCAGTATACACTTGGCCAACATCAGGGATAGCCATGAGTAGCAGACAAATACGGCAAATTTGCCCTCTTTCCTCTCTCCATTTTCTTTCTTCCTTTCTTTCTTTCTTTCTTTCTTTCTTTCTTTCTTTCTTTCTTTCTTTGTTCTTTCTTTCTTTTGAGACAGGGTTTCTCTGTGTAGCCCTGGTTGTCCTAGAACTCACTCTGTAGACCAGGTTGGCCTCAAACTCGAGAAATCCACTTGCCTCTGCTTCCTGAGAGCTGGGTTACCACTGCTGGCCATATTCTCTTGTTTCTTTTTTCTCTTTTTAAAGATTTATTTGGACCTGGTCGAGCTGGAGGTGCCATCGTGGATGTCAACATTCACCACAACAAGGACCAAAATTTTGGTGCGAGGAGTCCAAGAGCTAGGACATCTACCTGCATCGGCTGGTCAAGCCATACGGGTTCTGTCCAGACGGACCAACCCTACCTTCAGTCAGGTTGTGCTGAAGGTTATTTATGAGCTGCACTAACCCGCTACCTCCACTCCTGTCCCGGATGATCCAAAAGATGAAGCTTCCTGGCCGCTGTGGTTGTGGGGACCGTCACAGTTGTATGGATTCTGGAAGTGCCCAAGCTAAAGTTGTGTGCACTGCGGGTGAGCAGCGGGCCGAAGTCGCATCCTCAAGACTGGGGGGTAAGCTCCTCACCTTTGACCAGCTGGCCCTGGAGTCTCCCAAGGGCCGAGGCACTGTGCTCCTGTCTGGTCCTCGGAAGAGCCGAGAGGTGTACCAATATTTTGGCAAGGTCCCAGGAACCCCACACAGCCACACCAAACCCTATGTCTGTTCCAAGGCTGGAAGTTAGAGCCTCTCAGAGCCCCAAGGGCTAGCTCAGGCTACAAAAACTAATCCTGAATCTTACTGATAATAAAAACAAACCTTTGGATGCTGAGACACTATAGCTGTCTACACACACACAGAAGAGGGCATTGGATCCTATTACAGATGGTTGTGAGCCACCATGTGGATGCTGAGAATTGAACTCAGGACCTCTGGAAGAACAATCAGAGCTCTTAACTGCTGAGCCATCTCTTCAGCCCTCTCTTTTTTCTTAATAAATGTATATTCATCCTGTTTTAAATATAACATAAAGAAGGTGGAGGTGGTGGCACACCTTTTAATCCCAGCACTCGGGAGGCAGAGGCAGGCTGGTGTCTGTGAGGTCGGTATGATCTAGAGTGAGTTTCAGGACAGCCAGAGCTACAAAGAGAGACCCTGTCTCGAAAAAAAAAAAAAAAAACAGAGAGGAGAAACAAATATAATATCTGTAGCTCAGGCTGGCATTGAATCTTTGACAGCCAGCCATCCTAGGAGCCTTCATTCTGGGATTGCATTCTTGAACCAGGCTATCCAACAAAGTACAGCTTTTCTTTTTTCTTTCCTTCTTTCTTTCTTTCTTTTTCTTTTTTATTTTTAGGTTTATTTGTTTTATCTTATGCCTGTATTTTGCCTGCATGCATGTGTGTGCACTGTGTGTGTGACCAGTGCTTTCAGAGACCAGCAAGGGTGTTGAAGTCCCGGTAGTCCCAGACGGCTGTGAGCTACCACATGGGTGCTGGGAACTGAACCCAGTCTTCTGGAAGAGCAGCCAGTGTTCTTAATCACTGAACATCTCTCTCCAGCCCCTTTTTATTTTTTGAGACAGGACGTCACCATATTGTTCAAGCTGCCCTCAAATTCATAATCCTCCTGTCTTCAGTTAGGTGGAGCTGAGCTGATGGTTCTGGTCCATTCTGGTTTTGCTGTCTGCAGGGTTCGCTCTGCAACCAGACCCGAAGCATCTGCTTGTTCTCTGCCACTGGTATCTGGCATCTGGAAGGGTGGATCTGTGGAGTAGATGGGGACTGTGGCCTGGGGGACAGGCCAGGCAGTCTGTGGGAAGGGAGGGATGCCTGCTGGGTACAGTGGGCACTTAATAAATTCTTTGTGTCATCTGCTCCTTCCTACCCCCTCTTCCTTCTCCGAATGTTCCAGGTCAGGTTGGGTCCACACACCAATCCCTTCACTCACTTTTTCTTTGTATTTCTGGGATGGAAGCCAGGGCATGCTAAACAAGCCTTCTACCGTCAGTCAACTGCATCCCCCCATCCCCACCCCAACTCTCTGTCTCTTCTTATTTTGAGATGGGATCTCACCATGTAGCCCTGTCTGGCCTGGAACTCCATATGCAGATCAGGCTGGCCTCGAACTCACAGAGAGACACCCCTACCAGCTGATCGCTGAGATTAAAAAAATTACACTACTCAGCCCAATCCTGTGCTGAGTTTTCATTTTGACACAGCTTTTATTCGGTTGCCTAGGCTGGTCTAACCTCACTTTGTAGCCCAGGCAGGCCTTGCTGCCATCCTCCTGTCTCAGCATCCTGAGTGGCAGACTGCATGGCAGACTGCATCATTAGGTACTGTTAGAGAACACACCAGACTCTGCTGTAGGCCTTAGGACGCATGAACAAGGGGCAGGGAAGAGTCTTTGAAAAGCCAGCGTTGCCAAGGATGTCAGGGTTACCTGTTCCCTAAGTGGTGCTGGCCAGAGGGGGAACTGGACTTCAGCTGAGGATCAGACAGGAGATGATTGTGTGTATGTGAGTGTGTATGAGTGTGTGTACATGGGTATGTGCACGTGAGTGTGGGTACCCATGGAGATCAGAGGTGGTGGCATCAGATGTCCTGCAGTGGGAGTCACTGGTGACTGTGAGCCATGGGGCACGGCTGCTGGGAACTGAACCTGGGTCTTCTGAAAGAGGAGCCAGTGCTCTCAGTTCGGAGCCAGCTCTCCAGCCCCTCCTACTGCTCTGCTGTCTTCTCTCTGGCTGGAGTGGGGGCCTGGGCTGGGGGAAGGCTGCACAGAGGAAGCCGGAGGAGTCATGAAGTGAGGAGGCTTGGTGAGGACAGAAGGATCCATGGCTGCATGCCCTGAGGTCCCTGGAAGCAAGCCTAGGACATGGGATTGAGGGCAGGGGTCCAGGTCAGTATCAATAGCACCTCCCCATGGAGGACACTGGGCGGATGGCCTTCATCCCAGGAAATGGTCACCATGGTGACAAACAGCCCCTTCTGGGAATGGAAACACCCCCACAGCCCTACCACTGCCACAGATGTCATCTGGCCAGCCCACAGTGGAAGTAAGCCAGCTGTGCGCCACTGGAGGCCTGTCAAGATACCAGATCTCTCCAGAACACTCTGCAGCTCAGGGAGAGTCAACATGGTGAGGGTGTTTGGAACTCAGCCCTCAGAGCTGGAGTTCAGTCTCAGCTCTGCCTGTCAACTTGTAGGATATCAGGCAGGTAGGTCACCTGTGCACTTACGTCTCCTCTAATGGAGACAGAGATGATGAGGATGGCGTCCAGACTGAATCTGTCACCCATGTGATCAGTGCATGGGAAACAGTCAGACATATGGAGTGCACAGCAGGACACTCCACCCACCCCATGCCGTAACCTTCAGCTTCATTCTCATGAGCTGCAGGATTCATTCTTGGCACTCAAGGGAGAGGCAGGGCAGAGGGTTGTCCCTGTGTAAAAAGAGGGAGAAGCCAGATGTGGTGACACAGCCTAGAATCCCAGCACTCAGGAGAAGAGGAAGACAGTTCCGGGCTAGCCTCAGCTATTGGCAATAGTCTAAGGACCAACAGGTGTGCCTCACAAGTAGAGAGCTTGCCCAGCATGGGAAAGTCCCTGGGTCCCATTCCCAGGACTGAAAGAAAACGAATGGTTGCAGCTTAGTGGTAGATCTCTTGCCTCGCACGCACAAAGCCCTGGATTCCTTCCCTCACAGCATAAACCTGTCATGGTGCCTCAAGTTTGTAATCCCAGCATGCAAGAGGTAGGAGAATCAGAAGTTCAAAGTCACCCCCAGCTCCACAAAGAGCTTGAACCCAGCCTAGGATACAAGGAGCTCAATCCTGCCACACACCCCTGCATCCTGCCACACACAAAAAAGGAAGGTTTCTGTGGGTGGGTGTTCCCACCCCAGCAGAAGCCCCCAGACTCTGGTGACAGGGGTTTCCTCTGTCCACCTCAGTGCTTCGCTGATGGAGTCAGTATTTCTTTCTGTCTACTTTTATATTCCGAAAAGGCATTCTTCCCTTGGGAAAGCCCCAGATCCTGGCCTGCAGCTCCACCCAGATCCCTGGCCTGCATGTGGCCAAGTTCCTGCCTCTGTGGGTCGTGGGATTCTGAGCTGCTGGCCTAAGAGCAGGAGCTGAGGGAGAGAGGGGACTTCTCAGAGACCCCCCAGCACAGCCTGGGATCCAGTGGTGCAGGGGTGGGTGGTGGGTCCCATCACTGATGAGAACTCCTAATACCCCTTGGCCTAGCTGCTAATCACTTCCAGATTGGTCGGGTCAGGGCCAGGGCTGCAGCCGCCCGGCTCCATAAACAGCCCGGCATTCCAGATGGCGCCTGGCTCCAGCCTGGCGAGCAGGTTCACGGGATGGGGGTGGGGGGTTGTGGGGTGGCTAGCAGGTGGAGGACCCTCCCCACCAGCCAGATTCAGAGCCCCAGCCAGTTAGGAACCCTGGATCAGAAAGGCACCTTGGAGAGTAAAGCTGTTGGTGTAAGGAGAGAAACTGAGGCCAGAAGCAGAGGAGGGGACAGAGAGAGAGTCATGCATCAGTATTGGGGACCCAACACACAGTAGACCTGCACACTGACAGGGACAGAGAGGAGAGCCATCCAGGCCCATCCTCCTTCCCAGTGAAGTAAAGGGCTCCCCTTCTGGCCTCGATTTCCTCTTAGGTCAGCCGGGAAGGCTGAAGTTCCACAAAGCATTCAAGCTATGCTTGGTACAGCTGCCAATCACGCCTTTCTTCATCCTCCAGCCTGAAAGCCACGAGGCCCCCTCTTCCAGGAAGTGCCCTGACTGTTCCCACACCTCTCCCTTTGTGCCAGCCACCATCCAGACAGTGAGGAAGGGATGGAGGAGAAGGAGGAGGGGGAGGGAGGAAGAAGAAGGAGGAGGAGGAGGAGGAAGAGGAGGAGAAGGAGGAGGAGGAGGAGGAGAAGGAGAAGGAGAAGGAGAAGGAGGAGAAGGAGAAGGAGAAGGAGAAGGAGAAGGAGAAGAAGAAGAAGAAGAAACAAGAGTTTGTGAGACAGCAGAATGTACTGGCAGTGCAGTGCAGAAGCCAGGAGACCCTCTGTTTCCTCTTAGAGCAGATGGTGAGATCCCAGTCTACTGTCCCCAGACTGGAACTGTGTAATGATCCACCAGAAGAACGGACAGAGAAGTCAGCCAGTTTCCCAACTGGGCAGGAGTAGTCTAGTCCTGGGGTAGCCCCTGGCAGACATGATGGGGTCTGCTCTGAGAAACGACACAGCTCCTGAGGGCCTGAGCCGGTTTCCACCACCTCAGCCTAGTGTCTGGCACAGAGTGGTGGCCTTGGGAGAGCCCGATGGAACTAGCCACCTGGGGAGCTCTAGGCTGTGCTAGCTCCCTTCCCTTCACTCATGGTAACTTCTAGAAGCTCTTAGTGTAGGACAGCTGGCTGCCCAGTCTGAGGCCCAGAGAGGCGGTGACTTTCTAAAGTGCACGCAGCTGGAGCCCGGATCTCATCCCTGTTGGAACTCAGAGACACCTTGAGTCCGTCCCCCCCATTCCAGGGGGGTCCAAACCACAGTCAGGGCCTAGCTGGGGGGTGGGGGAACACTTCCCGGAGCCCCCCCACTCCACCGCAACCTGCGCCCTCCCGGGCTTCGGATTTCAGCCAGCCTTGGGGTGAGCAGCCTGTTCTGCCCTGTGCCCGGGAGGAATGTTCGCGGTGGCATGGGCCCGGGTCCGAGAAGAAAGGCAGCCTTGTGGGCGAAAGGTGAGCCGCTGGGTGGGCGCGGGCGTGTTTACCCAGGGCCGGGCGTGTGGCTCGGGATGGCGCCGCTGTCAGCCGCCGGCCGCCTGGGCCTCTGCTGGCCTCCAGATGTGCGCTGGCTCCAGCCGGCCGGGCCCCCACCCCACGCACAGAGGGGCTTTATCAAAAGCGGCTGTGAGGAGGCCCGGGAGGCTGCCTGGCTCCAGCCTGCTGGCTCTGCGCCCCACCCGGCCTGCAGCAGCCAGGGAGAGCCCAAGGCAGCAGCTCCCCTCCACAGGGACCGCGATCCCACCTGCCTGGGAGTGGGGTGCGGGGGTGACGATGACAGAGGAACCCACGGGGGTGGGAAAGACAGGGTTCAGGGCTGTGGGGGCCGACCGATGCAGGGCTCGCTAGGCCGGGCTTCTGGGGCAGGAGGTCCCCTCCACTCTCGGGTTGGATGGGGCTGGCTGGCGAGGGCGCTCTTCTTTATGGTTTCTTGGTAATAATAATAACTTATAGCCAAAAAGTAAATAAATAGAGACCAGGACTCCCGCCTGCTGCCGCCTCAGCCCTGTTGCCCTGAGCCGCTTTTCCACAACTAGTCGGAGCGCATCCCAGAACTCCTTCCTGTTTCGGTCTTGAAGACGGTGTAAAAGGATGGAGGTGTGGAAGGTGGCAGGGACCTCATCCTGCGGGCTTGAGAAGGCCTGGCTCCGGGTACATCCCCTATTCCGAGTCTACGCATTTGGGGCTCTTAAGCGAAGGCATTTTCACCACTGTGTAGTACTCCACAGTATGAATTTCCCGCTTCCTAGGCCTGTGGTGATGGGTGTCTTGGTGGTTCCCTGTGGCACACTGTAGACTGCCCCGGGGCTGGGGAAGTATTTTCTGGGCTTTAGTAGTCAGGTCTTAGCAGTATGACAGGCGCTGTCTTTCCTCCTCTGAGAGCAGTTGCGCACTTACCCTCCCCAAAGACTGGGATCTTCGTTCCTGGAAAGCTGCGCGTCCCGGAAGGAACCTGGGAGTGGGAGGGAGATGCCCCCTGCTAAAAGCCCCACCGTAGAATCTTTCTTGTTTGCTTGTTTGAGGCAGGGTCTCACTGTATAAGCTTTGGCTGGTCTGGAACTTACTCTAGACCAGAGGTCTCACGGAGGTCCACGTGTCTCTGCCTCCAGAGTGCTTTAATTAACCATGTGAGCCACTAGGCCCAGCCACAGAACCTTTTTTTTTTTTTTTGAGCCAGGTTCTCACCGTGCAGTTCTGATTGTGCTGGAACTTGCTCTGTAGACCAGGCTGGCCTCAAACTCAGAGATCTGCCTGCCTCTGCCTCCCAAGTGCTGGGATTAAAGGAGCCACCGCCACCACCACCACCACCACCACCACCACCACCACCACCACCACCACCACCACCCCTGGCTGATTACTTATTTTAATAACCTGCATGACTTTCTGTTCATGTGAGCTCAGCTGCCCACAGAGGCAGGAAGAGAACCAGCTGGGAGTTGAACTTGGTTCTCCAGGAAGGGCTGCAAGTACTCTTAGTACTCAGTGTACTCAAGTACACTGAGCCAGCTCTCCGGGCCACAGAAACCATTCTTTTGTTAACAAATAAACATTTCCAGGTAGGGCTGTAAGTTGTGGCTTAAACACCTGTGGCCCAATTTGTTCGGAACCCTGGATTCCATCCCCAGCATCCACACCTAAAAATCCCAAGTCTGTGAAAATGTACCTTCCTGTTGAGACAGGGAGAAACTCTAGGGAGTTTAGGAAGCTGGATGGGGGGCACAGGTGAGAGGGGACACAGGTAGAAGGAGCTGGCCTGTGTAGAAGGCCAGGGCCCGGAAACCCACAGGTCAGCTCTTGCCTGGTGGCCTGACCAGGCCAGCCATGTCTCCTGTGGGGTCTCAGAGGTTGTAATTAAAACCTTATTCAGTTCTGAAATTGTTGGTTCCGCCCTTGCCGGCCCCTTCCCGGAACTGGATTTCCAAGGCAGATCCCATCTGGCCTGCCCTGTTCTGCCTGTTCTGTCCCCAGAACACACAGTAGGTGCTTGTAGGTGCTTGTAGAGTTGTGTTTCCTCCTAATTCAAGTGTATCTGGAGTCCCAGGAGGGACCGGATTTGGAAATATAGACTCTCACAGTTATTAACTAAGGGTCTCAAGACAAGGTTGAGATGGTGACGCCCACTGAGAGGGAGGGCACGGGGACACAGAACTGGTCTTGAGGAGATGAGGCAGCAGGAAGCTGGTGTGATGTGGTTGTAAGCCAAGAGTGCTCAGTGCCACCAGGGATTGGAGAGCGCCTTGGGGAAGCAGCCCCATGTCCCTAAACTTCAGATCCTGGCCCTAGAACCAAGGGAAGAAATGTTTGTCTCTATGTTTATGTAGATAACGTCTCCAGTAGCCCAGGCTAGCTTCAGACTCCCTCTGTAGCTAAGGATGACTCTGACTCTGAACTTCTTTTTTTTTTTTTTGTTTATGTTTTTTCCAGACAGGGTTTCTCTGTGTAGCCCTGGCTGTCCTGGAACTCACTCTGTAGACCAGGCTGGCCTAGAACTCAGAAATCCGCCTGCCTCTGCCTCCCAAGTTCTGGGATTAAAGGTGTGCGCCACCACTGCCCCAGAGACCCTGAACTTCTGATCCTCCTGTTTCCACCTGCAGGGCTCTGGGATTACAGACGTGTGTTTCAGGAGCTCCATGAGGAAGAGGACAAAGGCTAAACCAAGAACTTCTACAGGAAGAATGGGGCAGGGAGAGGCGCTAACCCTCACTGGGGGCTGGACAGAGCTCTGACAAGGCTGCCCCTCCACTTGATGACCTAGGGGGAGTGGGATGGAACGAGTTGGTGAGACACTGGAGATTATTCTTAGACTGTGACTGAGACATCATAGAAACAAGCCCCACAGACACCACAACCTCAGAAGTGAAGCCAGCACCCACTGACAACTTCCAGAGAAGCTGCAGCTAGCACTTGGTCCCTTCAGGCGCAGCCCAGAGTCAGGCAGGTGGAGGGAAGTTCTCCACCTGTCTGCCCTTAGTCTTTCTTGTTGTGGTTCTCCAAGTCAGCAAGGAGGTAGTTCAAGAAAGGGCCCAAAGCCTGGCTGTGTCCTGTTTCCCACTGAGCCTCAGTTTCCCCATCTGCAGGTGAGGGAAAGGTCACGTGTCTTTGCCAAAGCTGTTGTGGACAGTAAGGGCCAACAGACTCAATAGGTGCTCACTGAGGGATGAGGGTCCAGGGCCTGTGTTTCCTGGACACAGACCTGACCTAAAGCAGGGACTGGGCTTGCCAAGTTCTGATCTACCTCCTGCCTGAGGCCTGTCCTTGGCCACTCACGGCTATGGCACAGGGGCCCTTAGAGAGACTCAGTCTGTTTCCTATTAGAAAGGCCTAGAATCAAAGCTGGCTCAGGCCAGGAGGGTTTTGAAAGTGGCTGAGATAGAGAAGGGTGTGAGATTCTGTGTCTCTGTCCCTCTGGGGAACCTGTTGGCAGCCAGATAGGCAGAAGGGCAGAGCTGAACGGACGGCTGCTAACTCCAGAGTCACTGAGTTCTATTGGATTTGGGCAGCAAAATTCCCAAGTTTGGGACAATGGCACAAAGGCACTTTTGTGATATGAGGTCAGGGAGGGCCCTCCGGTCCTGTCCCCACTTGACATCTGGACTGCTGTGTAGTATTGCACAGGGTGTTTGACATCTCGGGATCGGCTTCCTCATCTACCAAATGGAGGGAAAGGATATCCCTCCCCTCGGGCTTGTGATGAAGGCAGTGGATGAGCCATTGCTTGGGACGAGCTGGCAAGGCCCCTGTGTCTACTGGGTCTGCCCTGTTAGTTTTCCCACTTCCACTAACCCCATGGAGTCCTTTTACTAATCTTCAGCCTCCAAGGTGGGTCCTCGTACACACAACGCCCACTGCTGTTGTTATGGAAACCAGTCACGAGAGATGGAAGGACGTGCGCCTGAGGCACACAGCAGGTGGAGGGCAGGGCTGAGACTCAAATCCTCCACTTTTCCTTCTGCTGCTGGGATAAACACTGTGACTAGAAGCAACTTGGGGAGGAAGGGTGTATTTAGCTTCCAGGTTACAGAGCATCCTCCTGGGATGCCAGGGTAGGAGCCTGGAGCAGAAGCCAGGAAGAGAACGCTCTTACTGCCTGCCCTGCTTGCTCACACACACCCCTTT
>JANHMN010000002.1:227896640-227908448 GCA_030674055.1 Rhabdomys pumilio
AAAAAAAAAAAAAAAAAAAGAAAGAAAGAAAAAAAGAGTTCTCTTTTGGCTAGCAGTGGAGTGCAGCCCTTCAATTCCAGCACATAGGGGCAAAGGCAGGCGGATTGGAGGCCAGCCTGGTCTACAGTGAGTTCCAGGACCATCCACCCTGCCTCACTGCCTGCCTTTGCATCTCACCAAGTAGTGAGAGGTCTGTCCACGTACTCCACGCAGTGACCTGGCTGGAGAGCCCTCCATGTCTTCATAAAAGGTGAAGTCCTGGCTTCACATCAGTGTTCCCAGAACACCTCAACCATCTGACTCCTGCTGAATGTGCCTGGTGAGGACCACAGCCTGCCCTGGAGCAGAGCACACTTTACTATAGCAGAACCGGCCGACAACGGGCACAACACTGCTAAGGGCACTGGAAACTTGACTTACAGGACGCCTAGCCCAGAGCTAATTTGCACCAGAAAGATCAAAGGCTCCACCAGCCACCTTTAGATCTCATAGCTGCTGCTTCAAAAGGTTGATCCACACATATGCTTAAAACAAGACAACTGAAGCCTTTGCAACACAACGAATTGCCTTTATTTCGGTCTGCATCCACATTTCAACATTTAGTGGTCCTGAACAGAGTGGGGAACGTGGCAATGAGCCAGGAGGCCAGGCCCACCGATCTGCAAACGTGGTGACAGAGCTCCTCCGGGTCCCCGTCGAGGGTCTGAGGAACAACACTGACACCTGCGTCTGCTGCAGTGTCAGGGCCTCGGGTTTCGGCTGTCGGGCTCATCAGACCAGAGAGAGCCCGGTTCAAACTTCTTCAGTGTGTAAAGCAAAGCGATTATGGGAAAGGAACCAACTCAGAACCGTGTGCACTTAGGACTTCCGCATGGCCTTTCTCTAGGCATATCCACCAAGGACCCTGAGCGCTGGCCGGTCTGAGTCGCCCTGTGACTGCTCTGTTCACCTTTAGACCCGAGCTCCAAGCTCGAAGGCTGATGGTGGCAGCAGGGCTGAGGACCTGGAGCTCCCTTCCCAGGCTGGTGGCAGGTGAACAAATGTGGCCCAGAGCTAAGTGAGGGAGGCCAGGCTCTACCAACCTCATCTGATGGCTTCTGGCCACAGCAAGTGTTGGGTGGTGACGGGCAACAAGGGAGTTGAGGAGGGAAAGCAGCACCCCGTGATAAAGGTGGGGAGACGGGAAGCCCTGAATTCCTCACCCGCGGCCAATTTCAGAGGAAGGGGAAGGTTACAATCTAAGCTTTGGCCGAGGGTGGGAGTGGAGGAGTGGGGACCATGGCTTGGATGGGGCATCACTTAAGACTTAAGAAAGCAGGGGTGCAGCCAAAGCGCCCCAAGCCCAGCAGTAGTCAGTCCCTCGGCTGCTACCTGAAGCCTTCCCGTCTATTCTAAGGGCCACCACACAGCTGTGGCGGAGGGCAGGGCGGGCAAAGGCAGACCCAGGCCAAGTGCCAGCAGCAGGTGATTGATTGTGTGACGTGTCTGTTCACAGTTGCGTTAGCTGTGCCCACCGCTCCCAAAGGAAACCGATTTCAACACACCTTCTTGATCCCAGAAGTTCAACCAGGCAGACAGCGGTTACACTCGACAGACGACGCTACACTGCACAACTCAGGGATCTCAAACGGACAAGAAGTTAGTATCAGAACAGTCCCAGGATGAAGGCTGAGTGGGGCTTCCTCTCCAGTACTTTGAGGTCTACGGATGTATCTAGAAAATTCACTACTGTGGAAAATGAAGACTTGGGTTGGATGGGGAGGGGAGGCGGGGCCTTGGTGACTAATTGCTGTAACACTGTCCTTCTGGAGGCTGTGGCAGCTTCATGTTCTCTTTTGACATCATCAGGCGCCGCAGCTCCTGCAGGACGACTTTGATGCTGTGAGAGTTCTGCCACTTTGCCAGCACCGCTGTGGCCCTGGGGTCCACCTGCAGAGGCAAACATGGACATCACTGTGGACTTTGCAGCAACACGGGCCCGCCCTCCCCAGGGCTCACATGTCGAGTCACATGGACTACAGTCTGCCTCCCTTCTCAGGGTCCTAGCATGAAAAAGAGGAGCAGAGCCCGTGGCACACAGGGAGACTTAACCTGGCGCCCACACCTTGTCCTTTCTCCACTATATACCCAGGGTGGGGCTGATGAAGACAGGAGGGGGGGAAGAGCAGACATGGCGCCCAGGTCTCTCAGACTGCCAAGGGGCTGGTGGCTCCAATACAGTAACACATAGGACAGGTGGAAGCAAAGTTCCTCTCTACTTCTCTGGCCCATCTCTGAGGACTCCAAGGACAGGCTGGGCACAGTGCCTCCAAGCTTCTGGCAAGCAATAGATTCAGGATTTATGCTGGGTAGGGCCCAGTGTTAGATCACCCAAGCCCGTGTAAGCTCTAAGGAGGGCTTAGTTGGCAACAGTGCTGCAGCCTGACCTCTCAAGGTCAGGCCTTCAGAGCCACGGACAATGCTAATGCAGGTAGCTGAGGCAGAGGACTGCCATGGAAGAGAGAGGTCAGCCTGGGCTGCACAGTGAGTTCCAGGCCAGACAGGGCTACCGGAAACAGTATACAAATATCACATGGCAGTGGCTGAGACACAGGAGGTAAAGACGTGGGAATGGTTTTGCCTCCACCTTCTACCTCATGGTGTCACGAACATCGAACACTCTTATCACAGTGACAGTGCAGGGCTCCTGGAGTGACAAGAGACAATGGAAGCAGCCCTGCCTACTGCTGCGAACGCACCGTGATAACCTGCAGGAGAGGCAGGGTGGGACTTACCACTCCATTGGAACTGCTCACGCCACTCATATTGACTCTGGTTACAAATCTCACAGACGGGGGTGCTTCTGGGTACTTAGGCCCACATTCTATTTTAAGGCTGTATATTCGGTTTTCATAAATTGTCTGGAAAAGAGGAATACAGAGATGAGTTACAACCTAAGAGAGGTACAACCTACAACAACCTGGAGACACTGCTGCCCAGAGCACCAGGTGAAGCATCTGCCACAGATGCCTCAGATAAACAAGCAAAGGACAGACACAGGAGGAAACCAGGGTGTAGTGTCAATAAGTCCGGCCTGAGGCCACTTCTGTAGCATCTGCCATCTGCCCTCAAACCGTCTTTCTCATCGAGTGAGTGAAGAAAGAAGCCATGCAGCAGAGGCACCAGACCCCCAGGGACAGCATCAACTCTGAAACGCCAACTGTGCCTGGGTGTGGCGGTGCACACCTGTAACCCCAGAGTCCAGGATCATCCACGGGAACATAGTGACCTTGAGCCTTAAGAGTCTGGGCTGTGTATGTCCCTATCTCAAACAAAAGTAACAACTGTTGCCGGCTGTGGAGAAGGCTCAGTAGGCACAGAGGCTGTCATGCAAACTTGTTAAGGCAGAAGGAGGGAAAGGTGTCTGCTGACCTCTACACAGTTAAAAAGCCAACCATCCCTTCACTGAGAAACACAGGAAAGCCCAAGGCCTACCCATCACCAGTGCTGTAACGTTGAGTAGTAAAGTGTGCCTGGCCTGAGGCATGCATGGAATATCTATCCACCTCAACTGGAACCACCACACAGCCCTGAAGACCTGGCTCAACCCAACTCTCTGACCCGGTCTAAAGACAACAAACACTGCAGAGACCTCCCACACGGGGGCTGTGGCCAGGACCAGGGACTACCCTTCCTTACCAGCAGGGGCAGTACCCTCTCCTTGGGTACTTGTACACAAAGCAGTTGCTCCTGTGCAGACATCGACACCTACTGGTCTCAGGATCTTTTTAAAAGCCCTTGAACACAGCTTAAGTATCCCTCTATCAGGTCCAGGTCATCCATAACACACCTATGCAAACCATTCTCATGACAAGATAAGCCAGTGCTCACATATGGTCTTACCATGCTCAAGTTCTCCCTGCCTCCTCTGGAGCGCTGCCACCCACCATCTATCCAGCATGGTCAGCAGAACTCGGCTATAGGGTCTGGGTGGAGGAATGTGGCTCATAGTTTATGGGTTCACATCTGCTGAAGTCTCCCCAAACAAGAATTAGTCCCTCAGCTCCCAGCATAGGGTCCATAAAGACCTACAATCCCCAGAAACACCCAGGGAAAGAAGCCAAGGCAAGACTGCCAAAGTTCCATGTTCCAGGTAAGAGCTCTAAAGTGAGGCCCTATCTCAAAAACAAGCACGCAAGCGAGGAAGGAAGGAAAGGTCTGGGGGCAGCTGAGCACTGGCTGGCTTTGCGGAAGACTGGTTCAGTTTCAGTGCCCACAAGGCAGCTCAAAGCCACCTAGAATCCCAATTCCAGGGGATGTGATACCCTTGCAGACAGCAGGCATGTATCTGGCACATAAACAATGCCTGCAGACAAAATACCATGTACATAAAAGACTGACCCGGTCCCAGCAAGCCAGCCCTGGGGTGTGGCTCGGCTGGGGGGTGGGGGGGGTAGAGCATTTGCTGAGTGTATACAGGATGCTAGGTTCCATTTCCATCGCAGCAGAATACCCGCAAACCCACACACCTACATGCCTGATTAGTAATGCAGTGCTGGGGGCTTCCTCTGCGTGCCCAGCCAGCCCGTGTACAGATTCCTATCTGTCAAGTGTCAGCCAGGTCTGACAGCACACGCTTGACAATCTACCACCTGGGAGGCAGCAGGTTCACACCAAGATGAGACCAGCCTAAGCTACACTCTGGGACACACCAGTAACCCACTCAAGGGCGAAGGCAGGTTCTCACTGGGTAGCCAGGATGGTCTGGAACTTTCTCTTTTGCATCAGCACTGAGTATGGGACCCCCAGTACATTCCCTCTACTGGCAACACAAAATTATTTTATACAGTACCTTTGAGCAACATGTTAAAAAGACAAAACAAACAAAGGAACCAGAAACAAAAACGAGAGGAGAAAGAACATAGCTGCAGACGCGGTGATAGTGGGGCTGCAGGCCACAGTGTGCAGTGCATGCCTTACAGTTACAGTGAACTCTAGTGGGGCTGCAGGCCAGCGTGTGCCTTACAGTAACAGAGCAGGCGCAGCAACTCACATTTTAACTCTAGCATTCAGGAGGAGAGGCAGGGGGATTGTCAGGAGCTACAGCGAGACCCTGTCTCAAAAAAATAGATAGCCAGGCAGTGATGGCTCACCCCTTTAATCCCAGCACTCAGGAGGCACAGGCAGGTTTGAGGCCAGCCTGGTCTACAGAGTGAGTTCTGTATACAGAGAAACCCTGTCTTGAAAAAAACAAAGCAAATACAAACAAACAAACAAACAAACATCTAGCAAAACTCAATTGGAAACGGGCCCAGTGGTACAGGCCTGTGACAGGTTCAGTGGGCTGATGTTTCAGTCCAACCCTGCCAGGGCTGGGCATCGTGGGGCTCGGCCATATACCACCTGCCCAGCATGCAGGAGGCCCTAACATCGCTCCCCCACAGTGCAGTACATCAAAGAGCTGAGCTCTCCTGTGTTGTTCAGATGCTCTGCCGAGGGCCAGTGAGCTGACTCAGCAAGTAAAGACACTTGCCCAGCACAATCCCCGGGATCCACAGGGTGGGAAGGGGAACAGACATACGCTTCAGGGTTCTGACTTCCATACCCACACTGGAATGAATGCGCACACACATATGAATAAATGTGACCACTATACTTGTGTGTGTAAGTTTGTGTGTGCACACATGTACAGTGTCACAGAGGCCAAAAGAGGGCCTGGAGCTGGAACTGCAGGCAGCGGTGGGCAGCATGGATGCTCTGGGGCAGCAAGCACCCGCACCAGCCTCTAAATAAAGGATCGTATACATATATAAAAATGATGTTGCTGCCAGGCGGTAGTGGCGCACGCCTTTAGTCCCAGCACGTGGGAGGCAGAGGCAGGCGGATTTCTGAGTTCGAGGCCAGCCTGGTCTACAGAGTGAGTTCCAGGACAGCCAGGGCTACACAGAGAAACCCTGTCTCGAAAAACCCAAAACCAAAACCAAAACAAAACAAAACAAACAAACAAACAAAAAACTGATGTTGCTGCCGCAGGCACCCTAGGGTCTCAGCACCCAGGAGGTAGAAGGCGGGCAAACACCTGCCAGATTGAGATGAGAGTCAGCCCTGAGACTAAGTAAGGACTAAGTAAGATCTTATCTTAAATAAAAAAAAATTATGTCAGAGCAAGGTGTGATGATGGTACATAGCCATACCCCAACACTTAGGAAGTGGAGGCAAGAAGTTCAGGAGTTCAAGACCAGCCTATAGTACATAAAACCCCAAGTCAAAAACAAAAAACAAAAACGGATAGGCTTAGTTTCAGAGCACATACCCGATGAGTCAATCATAGAGCAGACCAATCATATAAAAAACCTAGAAACAGTTGCTTTTATGAGTTTGTATTTTTACCTTAGAGAACTAAGTTAATCAAAACTATAGGGGTGCCAGGGAGGTCGCTTAGGACAGTAACCCCAGCTTCGGGAGCTTTGGGAAGTTGAGGCAGAAGCTCTCTATGTTCCAGGCCAATCTGGGCCGCAGCGAGACTCTAAAATGTCTCAGAGCCAAGTAATGATGAAGATAGAGGTTTGAAAAGAACAGGACAGAACTAATGACAGGGACACCACACTGCACACACTGCCAGCAAAGCCCAAGCTCTTCAAAACGCCCAAACGCCCAATAGCTGCCACTTCATCTGGTACATTCTCTACAGAACTGAAAACAGGTCCACACAGAAACCACCACCATATATACGTCAGTGTTGGTCCCAATGTCCACAGCAATGAGTGAAGACAAACAGACATGAACAAGACAGAGGCGTCTGGCAGTGCCACGGGCAAAGTACTACACAAGGTACCCCCAGGGAGTCGGGGGCTCCACAGCAGCTCTACCGCAAGGAGGCTGAGGGTGGGTCGGAGAAGGAGTCGCCACCAACAGTTCTCTAGTGTGATGAAAACGATTCAATGGTAATGGCAGATACTGCGGTGGTCTGGTTAGCCAGAGATCGATTGAGATCTCTCTCTCTCTCTCTCTCTCTTTCGTGTTCTCTCTCTCTCTCTCTCTCTCTCTCTCTCTCTCTCTCTCTCACACACACACACACACACACTCCTTCACCCACGCACTCACCCATTCACACACTCACCCACACTTACACGCTCACTCACTAGTGTGTGTGATATACTCAACCCAGAAGGGCAGGCTTGGCAAGTGCCTGGCAGGGTGCACTGACTGAACTTCCTGGTGCTGGGCTACAGACCATGAAGTAAGGCACACTTGTTGAGTACCAGCCCTCAGCCCTGCCTGCCCTGCCTGTGGATGCCGTCCGTGTGCATCAGATCAATGAGGAAAGGCAAATAGTAACCCTGCTGGGTCACACTTATGAACACTCTAAACCAGGTAAGGAGACACAGGTTACCTCAGTGCTTCTGAGGCCAGCCTGTGCTACACTATCAAAATGTATCTCAAATATCAAGGTTTGGGGACCACAGAGATGGCTTAGCTGTTTGAAACTCACACCGTTCTTGCAGAGGACCCAGTTGGTACCTAGCACCCTTGTCAATAGATCACGGGCTCCTGCAAGTCCAGCTCCAGGGGAATCCAACACTTGGATATCAGCAAATGCAGACACACAGCAAACATACATAATTAAAATATGAACAGCCAACAGACACAGCCCAGTGGGAGAGCACCTGCCTGCCATGTCCAAAGCTCTAGGTCCCAGAATTTGGGAGCCTGGGGCAGGATTCGAAGTTTAAGGCCACCCTGGTCTGCAAGGCAAGATTGTCTCCCCTGGTCGCCGGCAAAGCCTCCTCTCCCACTTTTTTTTTGAAACAGGGTTTCTGTGTGGCCCTGGTTGTCCTGAATTCTTTCTGTAGACCAGGCTGGCCTCAAATTTAGAGATCTGCCTGCCTCTGCATCCTGAGTATTGGGATTAAAGGCATGCCCTACCCATACCCAGAACCCTCTTCTGTTTTTGAGACAGGATCTGGATATGTAGGCCAAGCTACCCTCCAACCAACAGTGATCCCCCAAGAGCTAGGATTAGGTCTAAGCCACCACTCTGTCTTAAACAAAAGATGGGCTAGTCTGCTTGGAGTTGAGTTTCAAAGGCATGATTCGCTGTTTGCCAAGCAAGCATCTGTGAGGTCCTAAGGTAGACCCCATCTACTGGCTGTACTGCAAGCTCATACCATTGACACATGAAAGTGCCTTAGCAGCTCAGGATGCCCTACACCCCTTTAGAAAAGGATACAACCAGCCGGGCGGTGGTGGCGCACGCCTTTAATCCCAGCACTTGGGAGGCAGAGGCAGGCGGATTTCTGAGGCCAGCCTGGTCTACAGAGTGAGTTCCAGGACAGCCCAGGGCTACACAGAGAAACCCTGTCTCGAAAAACCAAAAAAAAAAAAAAAAGAAAAGAAAAGAAAAGAAAAGGATAGAACCTAGTTCAGGACAATCCAAGCAGTTTTTGTTAGAAACAGGGTCTTTGTATGTAGTCCAAGATGCCTTGAACTTGCAGCAATCCTCCTGCCTCACCTTCTGAGTTTATAGATGTGTACTGTAGCACACCTAGCCTGAACAGTTAAGCAGAACATTTTCAACAGCATCTACAAGCTGTTTAGATTTCTGTCTTGTCTGTCTTTTTGTTCTGCTCACATGTGTGTGCCTCATGTGTGTCCTGGAGCTGGCGTTAGGGACAGTTGTAAGCCTTCACATGGGTGGGTCCTAGGAATGGAACCTCAGTCCTCTGTAAGAATAACAAGTGCTCTTAACCACTGAGCCGTCCTCAGCCCATCTGTCTCTTTTGAGACAGAGTCTCAAGGACAGATACTGGCCTGAAAGATCACTATGACTGACTGGTGGGTCCTTCTGCCTCCACCACCACATGCTAGGATGTGGGCAACTGTGGCCACAGCAAGTTCTTGTTTAGTTCTCACAGGAGCCTCTCAGCATCCAGTAGAGCCGGTGGCTCAGTGCTAAACAAGGTTCACAACCTCAGACTCCAAGCCACCCCCAGGTGCTCCACGGAGAACATCTCCCTTGAGGCTGGATCCTCTGAGGAAGGAGTGGATCTGCAGAGCCATGCACATGTATGTCCTGAGGACTCTACAGAGACTCAGCGACTGTCGCAGGGAGGAGGAAGGGGACCGTGTACACTAACTTCTGCACACAGCACCGGAGTTGCGAAGATGACTTAAGGAAGCAGAGCAAACTGCAAGGATGTTCAGTGACCCTCTGAGGTGAACTTTCAGTGCCACTAAGCCTGCTGGTGCTGGAAGGGAGGGAAGCTGTCACCTCAGGCACAAGCACACTGGACAGCCATGCCACACTCAGGCTCAGCTCCAGGAGTGTCCCCTTTAGGGTCTCTCCTTCTTCCTGGATTCTCTCCTGTGCCCAGTAGTGAACTCCCTCCCACTCTAGTGCTGACCCTCCTCAGGAGGAGTGTGTCGGTGACTAGTGGGCAGGGAGGAGCACAGGCTTGGCAAACAGACCCAGTTCTGTGACTCTGGGAAGGTGACTTCACCCTGGGCCAGCTTCCCCACCTGTGACCTGGAATGTGGTTACGCAGCAGTATGTGACAACAACCTTGTGAGCACTGGACGACACTTGTGGAGGGCTAACCACGTACCCTCGAACACACACTGGCCTCACACAGCACAGCTCTCCTGGGCTTGCTTGTCCCCTTCTTTGGCTCTGGTCTTAAACACCTTTGGATCCAGCAGAGCTGATGGCAGGACTTGAACCTGCGCCGAGTGACAGACAGGACACAAAGGCACAGTCAAGCTGGGAAGGGATTGCTGTCCAAGTGCTCACTGTGTCTTGAACTCAGCCGAGGACAGCGAGCTCAAAGGCCGTGGTCTACACTGTCATATAAATCCACACCACTGGCAACACGGGATCCGCTTACCAGAGAGGATTAAACCGCACCAGAGGGCTCAAATGTATAAACTGGAATTGGTCAGAGAAAGAACAGCACATTTCAGAAAACAGCACTGGTGAGTGTCTGCCCACAAGGCTACCACTGCTTTAAAGAAAGGCACAGTGAGCTTAAAACAGTGACAGTTACAGCCGGAGCTTGGCGCTTACTCGTGGAGGCCCAATTATCATGCCTGTCCATCTTGTAAGTGTCATGTCCTCGTCGTCCTCCAGACCCCAGCTAACTGTGCCGTCGCCGACTCCTTTCTGGCCTTCTTCCAGCTCTTCCAACAGTCGGAAATTTCGAGGGACTTTTACTCCTAAAACAAATGTAAAGAAATTCAAGATTCGATCAAATCCAGGGAGAGTTGTAAGCCTAGACCGCGCTGCTCATGGCCAGCGTGTACGGCTGCCAACCGCTGCCGCAAACATGGAGCCCTGGGGAGGCAGAGGGGTGCTCACCTACCCCAGCCCAACTCCCAGTCTAGCTGTTGCTCCATTAACGGAGCACTTGCTGAGAGGAGTGTCAACTGTAGCCAGGGATACCACACTTCCCTTCACACAACCATGGTATGGAACATTTGGAAGCTGCAGAGACTTGGGGATGCTCCTGACTGGGATGACCTTAGAGACACAAGCATTGTATCTCATGAAATGCTCTCCCCACAAATATCTGTCAGCCAGAAGTGCCAAGAGGAGGCTTTTCATTCTGTAAGCCTCAGGCCCTCTGGCTTATTTTTTTTCAGCCCCAAAGCCTAGCAAGCTGTCCATGAAGGTAACAGATAGCGCGTGTCATATCCACACCAGGCACCTGAACTCTGCCTTTGGGAATCCATGCCAGCAGTAGCACCGGAAGGTTGCTCCTGGCCTCCCCTGCAACTTCCCCTGAGAAAAAACTTAGGCTCTACCCAGGCCACTAGCTCTCTTTGAACCCGGAGCCGCATCTGGCCAGACTCCAGCACTCACTCCATAGCACAGTGAGGACAGGACACTGCCCTGGTATGTCCCAGACTTCCTGATGTGCTGGGCACATAGTTCACCTATGCTATCATGGCAGCCATGCCCTAGGCACTGGGAGACAAGCAGGGAGCGGTGCCTGGATTTCCTGAACCTCCCACCCAGAAGAGTGATGGGACAAACATAAGCACATGAACTGTGTAAGAACAGGAGGGTAACAGGGTAACAGCTGAGGGCCTGAAGAAAAAGTGAGACAAAGGCACAGATGAGGGGTGGCTCAAGCGACAGCAGGTCTCCAGGTCTGACACTTCTTAGTGTCAGGGAACAGAATGCAGAGCCTACCTAAGCAGAGGAACTGGGAAACATAGGGCAACATAAAAGGCCTCTGACAGCACAGAGGACCATGAGAGACCAGTAAAGTTGGCAGAGTGACCCTGAGTGCTGTGAGGATGCTGAAAAGGACCAGTGGCCAGGTGGTGAGGAGTACATGGTGCCAGACACTGGCCCAGCAGACAGGATCTGTCAGGCGGCCTGTGGTGTGTGAGAAAGAGGTCAACTCTAGCACCCACAGGTCTGGTGTGAGCATCGGGATAGACTTGCTCATGGAACATGAGGTGACTTTGGCAGTGACAGAGTGCTGCAGCCTCCAGTACCACAGCTCCTGATATGACTGACTTCCTGGGGCTGGAGAGATGGCTCAGCAATTAAGAGCACTGGCTGCTCTTCCAGAGGTCTCGGTTGGCTTCAGCTCACGACCACACAGCAGCTCACAACTGTCTGCAACTCCAGTTACAGGGGATCCAGTGCCTTCACACAGACATACATGCAGGCAAAACACCAATGCACATAAAAGTAACTTTAAAAGGGAGTGGTTCCTTGGACTAGGAAGCAGCACAGAGCTAGCAGCTAAAAGGTCCAGTCTTACCCAACCTTCAACAACAACAACAACAACAACAACAACAACAACAACAACAACAACA
>JANHMN010000002.1:227908458-227982890 GCA_030674055.1 Rhabdomys pumilio
CAACAACAACAACAACAACAACAACAACAACAACAACAACAACAACAACAGTAATTTCATTACTGCTGAGGGTGCAGCCCAGTGGGAGAGCGCATGCCTGGCAGATACCTGCCCTAGCTCTATTTCCAGTAGCACAGAATTTATTTAGGACAAATAACATCACTCTAAGTCCCATTTACGGTAACAGTAAAGTGGTGGCACACACCTTTAATTCCAACACTTGGGAGGCAGAGGCAGGTGGATTTCTGAGTTCGAGGCCAGCCTGGTCTACAGGGTCAGTTCCAGGATAGCCAGGGCTACACAGACAAACCCTGTCTTGAAAAACCAAAATCAACAAAAAAACCCTTGTGTTTGAAGCTGGGATGATGGCACTCGCTTTTAACCCAGTACCTGAGAGGCAGAGGTGGGCGGCTCTCTGAGGTAGAGGCCGACCTGGAACCAAATCTTTACAGAGGAACCAAATCTTTAAAGAACTGTGCACACACGTGTGCATGCGTGTGCCTCGGCTGCTGTTCCTCAGTGGACGGCACTCACTGACAGACTGTGAATCCCAGGAATCCTGTCCCCACCTAAAAACACTGAGGTCTCAGACGTGCACGGCCATGTCTGCCTGCCTAGCTCCCACTTGGGGCCGAGGCTCAAAGCCAGGTCCTCAGTCTTTTTTTTTTTTTTTTTTTTTGGTTTTTCGAGACAAGGTTTCTCTGTGTAGCCTTAGCTGTCCTGGAACTCACTCTGTGGACCAGACTGGCCTGGAACTCAGAAATCCGCCTGCCTCTGCCTCCCAAGTGCTGGGATTAAAGGCGTGCGCCACCACTGCCCGGCCAGGTCCTCAGTCTTACAAGCGCTCACTACCTGAGCCACCCCAAGACAAGTGCGCAAGCAAAAGCCATTTGACTGAAAACACTAAATAGCAGCAAATGTGGTCATTGGGAAAAAAAAAAGAACAGCAAAAACATAAAGCATACTTGACTCACCGGCACAGAATCATTAGCATTTGTCACACCCAGGAGAGCTGGCTGCACTGTTCAGTTATATGAGGTGACGTCCTTCAGTAAACATGAGGTTTGGACATCACAGGCAAAAGGCAAACAATACAATTACTTCACTCAGAGTTAAATAAAAAAGGAGGGGAGGATTAGGAGATAGCTCATGGCAAGAGCACCTGCTCTGCAAGCATGAGGATCCAAGTTCAAATCCCGCACAGCCACGTAGAAAACAGGGATAGGAGAACATGCCTTGTGCCCATGACCCAGCACTAAACAGAGTCAGGGAGCTGCTCGTTCAGTATGACTATGTCTCAAGGCAGCAAGGAGATACCATTCTATGCTCTGCCTCCATTTGTCCTGTGCCCACTGTGCATGCCAGCACACGCCTCATGTGCTTGCACCCCATACACAGAGATAAACCTAATTACTATTAGAGACAGAGTCTCACTATGTTGGCCCAGGCTGACCTCAAGCTCAAAGAGATCCACTTGCCTGTTTCCCAAGTGCTGGGGATGCGCCAGGAGGTGGTGACTCACATCTTTAATCCCAGCACCCAGGAGTCAGAGGCAGGTGGATCTCTGAGAATCCAGGCTGGTGATTCCCTCTTTCCTTCTGGCTTTATTATCCAGATCTGTCATTTTTCTGCCGCGTGCGCACGCGTGGGTGTGTGCGTGCATGCATGTGTGTGTACACCCCACCCCACCAAGGTACGACCGAAAAAGCTTTTGCATTTCCTGTTCTCTGTAGAAGACTTCCTTCCGTCGGCCCTAAGACAGACTCCTTCATCTTTTCTGGGAGTCATTTCTATGACACTTGACCCCAGTAATCAGCTGTTTTCTCTGGTCAGACTGGGGAGACAGTGAGCTGGTTCAGCACAGAGAGGGGTCTGCCACCAAGGCTGGCAGCGCGGCTCTCTTCCCAGGAGCTGTGGTGGAAGGAGGGAAGTGACCTGCACACCTTCTCCTCCACATGACGGACACAGGTCCACATAGCACATGCACACCAACAGCCCTTAGTATTTTTTTTTTCCCCAGACTGGGTCCACAGTAGGTGGTGGCTGGGTGTCAGAGAGAGGGAGGGGAGAGAGGGAGACAGGTAAGGAGAGGGAGGATTGGAAACTGAACCCAGGTGCAGATGCTCACTGATCCAGGCCCCAGTCTGTTTACAGTAGTCTTGCCATGAGTTGAGCACTTTCCTCACCTGGTCCAGCAGAGGTCACAATGCTCTTGATTTCTACAGACGGAGCAAGCCTGGCATATGGCCACCGTGGTATAGCACCTCCCTCAGTACAATGCAACACCTCCTAGTACCAGAGCAAAGCAAGCCCTCTCCTGACACATGCCTTCTTCAGCTCAGCAGTCACAGCCCTACAGGCTGTCCCCACAGGAGTCTCAACTCTGGCTCTACTTGAGCCCTCCCCCTGGTCATTCATTCCTGGCCAGATGTCATGGCCAGTTCCATGCTCCTGCCCCAGGCTCTCTCCTTCAACTCCTGCCTCCAAACTCAACCTGGCCTCTGAGTCCATCCCTTCAGGTCCTGATTCCACTGCCCAAGTGCTTCCATGAGAGCCATAGCTCATACTAATCTGACTTCAACGTCCATGCCAACGCCCTTCCGCCCAGACACCTGCCAACAGGTCTCGGTCACCCAGAGCACCTCCAACAGTAACTGCTGCACTCCTCCCCAAGTGACACAGCCACTCCTAATCTGGGGATGTGGCACCAACACTTCTGGCTCCATCTCGCAGTCAGTCAGTAATCTCTCCTTCCATCTTGTGCGGTTTTCTTGCTCCACCCATCACCTCGCTGGGGACCCTCCACCTCTGCCTCTTGCTCTGCCTGTTCTCCAAGGGCCAGTCTTTATGTGATCAGGACACCATAGGGCACCAGCAGTCTCTTAGCACACACCCAGGTTGTGTCCCACAGAGTCGGCATCACACTGGCCAGCACCACAGCAGGCATTCTTCAGGCTACTGAGGGAGGCTTGTCTTCTTCAGACTCTGCTCACCGTGGCCTCTCCCAGGGAATGCAAGGCTGGCAAGTTACTAGCTTCTTCCTTCCCAACCAACACTCCTCCTCTTGCCTCCTGCTCAGCTCCAACAAGCTGACCAGACACTTTGGCCACGTAGGCCCGTCTGCCTTGCTCACTGCCTTCCCCAGCAGGTACTTCATGTGTTCTCGTAAAACCTGTCTTACAAAATTCCAACAGATTTTGGAAAACATACCCAGAAAATACTTCGAGTCATTAAAAGGGAGCCTAATTATTACATTATTGGTGTGTGTGTGTGTACACTGAGTCTCATATAGCCCAGGCGGGCCAGGAGCTACCTATATAACCAGCCTCTACTCCCAAGTTTTAACATTATAGGTGTGCCCACTATGGTTGGTTTAAGAATCTTATCAAAATGCTTAGTGAGGATTTTACAATTTAAGCAGAATTCCACATGACATACAAACCAAATGAGCAAGACTTGTCAGTCCCGACTGCAGAGGCCAGCAGGGCCCTGAGCCATACACCTTGACCTAGCAGCTCTGCCCACACCCCATGCTTTCTCTTTCTGTTTCCTGCCTGTTTTACACTATCTCACTCCTTTCAGACAGAACTATGACTCATTCACCCTAACCCCAACACACACACACACACACACACACACACACACACACACACACACACCCAGCTGTCTGGCACATGATGGCAGCTCTATAAATGCTTCCTGGGTGAACAGCAGAATCTTCTGGTCACACTTCCAATCCTACGTTGACTAGGATCAAAACGCTGGACAACATCAGATAACAACTGGGGTTATCTGAGTGTTTAACTGTATTTGTATGTGGAGGTCAGAGAACAACCTCGTAAGTACAATTCTCTCTTTTTTACAAGTCCAGGGGATCAAACCCACTCCCCTGGGTTTTCCCAGCAAACACCCGCATCGGGAGCAATCTCTCTGTCCGAGTTCAGGGTTTTGACTTCCGGTTCCATTTCTTACTTTGTGTGCACCACAATGCACTTGAGGTGGTCAGGAGACAGTGGCAGGAGCTGGTTCTCTTCCACCTGTGCGCAGATCACAGGGACTGAATTCAGGTCACCAGGCTCTGGGGCAGACCCTCCATCCACTCAGTCATCTGAGGTGTGCTTTTTCTGTTTTTTTTTGTTTTGGATGTAAAGTTTGGTAGCTTTTGCAATTACTAGGTTTTACTTATTTTGTGTGCATATGAGTGTTTGGATGTGCTGGTGGCAAGGCAAGTCCATGGCGCTCAGAGGAGTCAGTTCTCCCCACTACGTGGGTCCTGGTCTGATCTCAGGTTGTCAGCTTTGGCCTGAGGCCCTTCCCCAGCAATCATTCCCAGTCCTCTCAGCCTTATTTTACTTTAACTTTTAAGACAGGATCTGGAACTTTCTGTATAGACCAAGCTGGCTTTGAACTCTGGTCTACCTGCTCCTCTCGTCCTAGTGCCGGGACTAAAGGTATGCATGCCAGCACATCTGGCTCAGCTCTTTAACATTTATTTTTAGTTTTTTAAGATAGGGCTTCTCTATGCAACCCTGGCTGTCCTGGAACTTACTCTGAAGACCAGGCTGGCCTCAAACTCATAGAGATCCACCTACCTCTGCCTCCTGAGTGCTGGGATTAAAGGTGTGCATCACCACAGATGGTGCCAACAGCCCTTCCCCATTCAAAAAAATGCAGGAATCTGAGGGAAACTTAATGTTTTTTGGGGAGGCAGGGGGAGGGGGGGAGGGCATACTGGGGTTTGCCCAGAGCTTGGCACATACCAGGCCAAGTCTCTACCGCTGAAGCGCTCTGAGACAGTATCTTACGTGTACATGTACAGGACGGCCTTGAATTGCCTCTATACTTTTTTTTTTTGGTTTTTTCGAGACAGGGTTTCTCTGTGTAGCCCTGGCTGTCCTGGAACTCACTTGGTAGACCAGGCTGGCCTCGAACTCAGAAATCCACCTGCCTCTGCCTCCCAAGTGCTGGGATTAAAGGCGTGCGCCACCACCGCCCGGCAAATTGCCGCTATACTTGATTGAGCCTTCAATTTCTGACCTCCCTGCCTTTGCCTCTCCAGCAGCTGAGCTGCCTGTGGCCAGATCCACTTGCTTATTCTGTTTTATAAACTAGGGTGAACTGGTTCCTCCTCATCGAACCTCACAAGAGAAAAGACTCTTTTCTGTGCTGTGCTGGAGCCCAGAGCCTCTCCAAGCAAGCACTGCACCCAGAGGACAGTACCCACTCCTAGAAAGAGCTCCTCAGAGTAAAATTCACAAATGTGCTACGGGTGTTCCAAACTTTAAAATCTGTAAGGAAGCTAATGTAAGCCAACACTGTATGTAACAGTCCACAAAGCACTACAATCCTCGTGGCCTAAGGCACCTCAGTGCTAATTAACCTCAGGGCATGAATTTAAACATGAAAAAGTTCAAAATTAGAAGCACAGATGCAGCAAGAACTGAAATCTAGGGGCGGCCAAGCCTGACTCCCTGAGTTCTACCCTGGGAACCCCTGCAGCAGGACAGTCAACGCATACAAGTTCTGAGCCCCAGTCCTGTGATACAGCACATGCAATCACACACACAGAGACAGCACATGCAATCACACACACACAGACTAAATAAATGTAGTAAAAAAAAAATAAGACAGAAAACAATAGAAATGCAGGTGTCAGCAATATGTCTCAGAGGGTCAAGGCACTGTCACCAAGCCTGATGACCTGCGCTCCATCTCTGGTACCAATACAGTGGGAAAGAACGAACGCCCAGCCCACTAAGTTGTCCACTGATACCCACAAGCTGCAACACATGCAATCTCCTAATACAGAAAGCAACCTGCAGCTGACAGTTTCACATGACATCCCAGGGAAACATTCAACACAGTGATGTGAAGCATAGAAACACATTACATCTGTGGGAAAATGATTCTGGGGTGTGCATACACGTCCAACCCCAGCCCTCAGGAAGCTGCTAAGACTGAGACTATCCATGGCCACACAGCATGACTCTAATCAAATGTTAGGCAGAAGGGGGAGCTGGCTCACTGAGCGATGTGCTTGCTGAGTAAGCATGGGGACATGAATTTAGAGCTCAGTGCCATCATCCTCTGCTTCAGTTAAGTCAGAGGTCAATCTAGGCTCATGAGACACAACCAACCAGGCAAGCCAGGTAAGTCATGCAGACCTGAGTGCAGGCAGGCCAAGGCACACAGTACCCTGTCTCAAAAACCAAACCAAACCCAGGTGTGGTGACACCTGAGAGGCACAGACAGGTGAGTTGGAGGTTAGCTAGAACTACACAGCAAGACCCTGACTAAAAATGGGAGCTCACTTATGTAACTGCAGCACTTAAGAGGCTAAGACAGGAGGATTGTCACAAGTTCCAGGCCAGACTGAACTAAAGAGTAAAACTTTGCTTCAAAAATAATAAACAAAAGCCAGGTCTACAGAGCGAGTTCCAGGACAGCTAAGGTTACATAGAAAACCTGTCTCAAAAAAACCAAACACCAAAATAAATAAACAAATAGATAAAAATAAAATACAAACTGGGATTTGGAGAACTGGGGATTAAAAGCAGGGCTCTGGAGTGTGCAGTACAGAGAGGCCTGGAGCCCAGTTTCTGATGGCAGACTTCTGGATCCTAAGAGACCAGCTGCTGTTGAGGACGCACGGCAGCCTGCACTAAGGCCGGAGTGCTGGTCCAGCTTCAGAAGGTGACAAGACCCGAAAGGTGCCCTGGGATGCAGTATTAATGAACTGGACAGTGGGTAAATGACTTATGTTCTAATATCAAGCCAGCATGAGATGTCCTCTGGGAACTCATGAATGAGCTCTGAGGGTGGCTCAGCAATGTGACAGGCCTCTATCATAAGCAGAAATTAATGGTTCTAGAAGACTCCACAGAACCTGTTAATCTTTTTTTTTAAGATTTATTTTATGTATATAAATGTTTTGCCTGCTTGTATGTAAGTGTACCATGTGTGCTTGGTGCCCTAAGAAGTCAGAAGAGGAAGTTGGATCTCTTGGATCTTGAGTTACAGGCAGTTGTGGGTGCTGAAAACCCAACCTGGGTCCTCTCCAAGGGCAGCAGTGCTCTGAACCACTGAGCCATTTCTCCAGCTCCATTCACCTGTCAATCTTTACAGCTCAGCGTGATAGGATGGGAGACTGTTGGTGGCTCAGTGACAAAGAATGAGCTGGAAGTCCAGCCAGGAACTACTGAACCCCGCCCTTCCCTCTGTGACAGTACCACTGAGAGCTGCCCATCTCTGCATCACCCTGTCAGACACACTGTCTCATCTGCATGCCTAAGTCAGACATCCGGTCACAGCAGCCCAATCCCTTTCCAAAAGGTATCCGCCTCAACAGGTTCAGGACGTGAGAGCATGTGCTCAAGCCAGTATCAGCCCATCGAGTGCAAGGTCAGTCTTGGAGCCAGGCTTGTGGTGCACACTTGCGCCCTCAGACTAGACTATGTAGTGAGATCCTCACAAAATAACCAAAAACAAACAACAAAAACCCCAGCAAAATCAAGAAGCCCCATGTGCAAGAAGGCTTGCACACAGATGAAGACAAGGATCTACTTACTCCATGTGTGACACACAGGTGTCCCAGCTCAGCAGGTGTCAACTACTCAGAGTAAGGGCACAGAACAACTTCCTTAAACACAGAATTCATGGTGATACATGCCTTTAGCCCTAGCACTCGAAAGGGAGAGGCAGGCCCGAGTTTAAGGATAGCCTGGTCTATGCAGTGAGTTCCAGGACACTGGGGTTCTGAGTTCCTGGGGTTACAGAGACATCCTAGGCATCGCTGTGGCCTTGTTCAGGACTAGGCAGAGAACTCCTAGTTTGTATTCATTCCACTGTCACCAAACATTGGTAGTTTCAACTCAGGACATAGAGTAAGCGAGGGAGAGAGGGAGGGAGGGAGGAAGGGAGGGAAGGCTGAAGTGATTTTATTATTCTTTTGATGCTAGGAACCAAACCAAAGGCCAGCTTGGCAAGAATGCTACATAAGCTACATTCTCAGCCTTTTAGAGAGAAGGGGCAAAAGCCCCATAAAAACTCACCTGGCAATTCCAAGGATCTATTTTTATGTATTCATATGTATGTGTCTGTGTGTATGACATGTGAATGTGAGCATATGTGTGTGACACGTGAGCGCAAGCACCCAGAGGCCACAGGAGAGCATCTGTACAAACCGTCCCCGCCAAGATGGAGTGAGATACGGACAGCTGTGAGCAGCCAGGTGTGGATGCTGGTCCTGTGAAGAGCAGGTGCTCTTAACCAGTGACCCACCGTGTCCACCCCTCACCTGGCAGTTCTTTGTTTTTTCAAGACAAGGTTTCCTTTGTAGTCTTGGCTGTCCTGGAACTCTATGTAGACCAGGCTGTCCTCGAATTCAGAGATCTGCCTGCCTCTGCCTCCCATGCGCTGGGATCAAAGGTGTGTGCCACCACTGCCAGGTGGCAGTTCTGATACCATAGAAGGTGGCAGCACTTACCTATGATCAGCACTTGGGAGATGGAGGCAGGAGGATCAGAAGCCTATCAAAGGTCACCCTCAGCTCCACACTGTGTTTCAGAGTAGTCTGGGCTACATGATATCCTGTCTTAATACAACACAAAATAACACTAAAAAGGAAAAAATCCTACTTGCAGTGGCTCACCAGGCAGGCCCCATTGTGGGACCTGGCTTCCGCTTCTCAGGTGATCATATTCAGAAGCAGCTATCCAGAAAGCAGGCCATGAGGGAGAAAAGGCACTTGGTTGTAAGGGACCCGAGATGGCTCACAGTGAGACCTGTGGGAACTGGGCCTACTACAGGGCCTCTGTTCTCGTCTCCCATCTCCAGCTGTCTGGGGAACACCCTTCAGTGGAAGGAAGGACCAATCTCTACGGCCCAGATGGTGACATTTCTAGAAGCTGGCTGTGTGCATGAGGCCACACCCCCGAGTGTATATTTACAGTGGCACCCTGCCAGGGCTTGTCACTCTGGCACTTGGTATCTGGTTAACTGTCAGCTCAGGGCAGCACAGCATTGTGGGATGCTGGATGAGAGGAAGGACCTGGCAGCTAAGGGCCACCGTCTGACATCTTGCAGTCCTGGACACACAGGAGAGATGTCCCTTGAACTGTAGACATCTTGAGTGGCTGTCGCAGGCTCGTTTCAGCTTCTGAGACTTGCACTAAAATCACAACAGCAAACAATGTAGGAAGGTACAGAGTAGTGACCACACACCTGAGCTCGGCCCTCACAGGGACTCCAAGGCTGCTAAGTGGTTTCCTGGCAACCAGGGTATAGTTTAATGACCAGGCTCAGTCTAAAGGTGGCCTGAGGCCTGAGCACACCTGAGGATGTGGGGGGGAGCAGAGCTAAGCACCAGTTTCACTAAGGTCCTGTTTCCACTCTTAACACTGCAGCCTCTTGAAGCCTTGGGGCTGAAGTTAGAGCTCATCATCCCTTCACTTCAAGGCATCCATCCATCCATCCATCCATGCATCTATCCATCCATCCAACACTGAATGCCTGCTCACACCAGGTATTTGTTCCATGGCTTCCTCGTGCACATATTAAACCCAAAGTCATCTCTCCCCATCTCATCCCTAAGGCCTTTTTGTTAGGGGAGAGGCACCTGTGGAGGTCACCAGGCAGCTTGTGCAAGTCGATCCTTTCCTTCAACAACATGTGCCCTGGAGATCAAACTCAGGGTCCAAGGCTCACCAGGGCCTTTACCTGCTGAACCACCTCGCTGCCCCATGGCCTTTAATCTCATCTTTCAACACAAGTGTCCCCAACACAGGGCCACTGCACTGGCCATCATCACAGGCCACAGGGCTCTTCCCACCACTGGCCTCAGTTCCAATGTTGGTCCTGAGAGAAGCCTGCCCCCTCCACACCAGACTCGCTCATCAGAGCACACAGTTTTCTTCAGAGCACTTCCTGCCTTTTGGAGTCACTCTACTTCCACCCCAATGACCTTCTGTATGGTTTGAATGAAGCCTAAGGATAGTGCTATGTCTATCTTGTCTGCTACTCGAAACAGGACACAACAGGCCCCAGTAACCATCGGTGGGACAGAGACACGTTGAGGAAAGCCTGTTTCCGGGTACCCTGAAGTCTTTCCTTGCTATCTAAACTGTGCTAAGTGCACTTGCTCCTTTTTGGGGTGCTAGAGATGGAACCCAGGGCCTCCAACTTGCTAGACAAACACTCTAGCACCGAGCTGCACCCCAGCCCAAGCTCTTCTGGATTCCGTATAGGGCAGCTGCTGCCGAGCTGAGGCACGGGCAGGGCCTCATAAGTTAGAAGTGGCTGTCAAACCGGATCATGAGAGGTTCTAAAGTAATAACAAGCAGTGCTGAGTGGCAGTGCCACCCCAGTACCAGCTGCCAGGCTCTGTTCTGGAAGATACCCTCCATCCCACCCCAGTCCAGCCTGACTCAGACTTGGTCTTCCCAAGTGCCCATGGCCGTGTGTGTGTTAGTGACTGGACTGACTTGACCCTGCAGTCTTCTCCAGGACACAGTGTGGTGGGTCACTGCAGGCAGAGCCTCTCCGCTTCCCATGCCCACAACATCTACTGTTCTTGTGGCCTCACAGTTCCAAATCACCAGTGCCCAGGCTGGTGGCCCGTCCTTATCTAACCTTGCTCACCTCCACCGACAGATTCCCGAGGGTGCAGCCCCACACCAGAAGGGAGCACCCAGTTCCTCCTAAATTCTTCACTAGAAAAGCAGACTCTCGTGCCTTCCCAGACCCCAGGGGACCAAACCCAGTTCACCTTCTCTAGACCGCCAGAATCCGTGCCTGTAATCAAGTACAAGTTGTCGGTCCTGAGGCAGACTCTTCAGGTTTCCCCATCTGGCCTTCTCTTAGCCCACCAGAGACTGGCAGAGCTTCTCCCTCAGAAGCACCCCCCTTTCCTTCTTGCTATTCCTTCCATTTGATCCAAGGGTTCTCATTTCACTGTTCCTCTCCTACCCATCCAGATAATGGAGTGTTTCAGTTGAACCCACATATTTTCCCCAATTATCCGAAGGGGTAGAAGGAGTGACAGGCACTTCCTCCATCCGCTCCATGCAGGAAGAGGTTTTTCTTCTCTAAAAAGAAGCATCTGCGGGACTGCACCCCATCCCATTTTCCACTGCAGGAGCCTTCCCAATGGCGACACGCCCCGAGAGACCCCCCTCCCCCCACACACACCAGGGCTTCCGAGACACCTGCTCGTGCCCATCCAACGCGGCGCTGGACTTCCAGCGCGCCTTCTGAATCTGGTCTCTGCAACCCAGGCCTGCTCCAATTGCAGACACTCTGGCTCAGCCCGTGCAGGTGCCACGATTTCCCCGGGAAGCGACCACCATGATGCTCTCCCTCTCGCAACCCTGACCCTAAATTAGCGCGGGGCCCCGGGCGGCCTCGCCTGTGGCCCGCGAGGCTCCGTCTCCTCCTGTGCTCCCTAGGGTTGCGCCCGCGTCCCCCCGCCAGGCATCCCCGGCTCCCAGTCGCTCCGGCCAGCTCCCAGCGGGACCTCGCACGGGCATTCCCGAGCACACTCGGCCACTCTGCCGGCCGCTTCCCCATCCCCCGCCCCCCAGAGGCGACCGAGCCTCCGGCTTGGCCGCACCGCCCACGGCCCGGCTGCCCCCGCCCGGGCTTCCGGCCGCCGCTTGATCGCCCCAGGCCCGGCCGCGCAGCCAAACGCAGCCACAGGGACAGCGCGGAGCCCCGGCCCAGCCACCATGGCCTCTGCTAGCCTTGAATCCACCCCAAGCAGCCCGCGCCCCGTCCGCCAGCACGCCCGGCGCCCCCGCTCACCCGAGCCTGTGGTGGCTGCCATCTTGCGTCGCTGTCGCTCGAAGGCCGGCCCCTTCTTCACCCCCCCTTGAGTTTTTCTCCGGGCGCTGGTGCGCAGGCGCAGGCGTAAGCGCAGCCGCAGACGGTGCCGCTGACGCCCGCTCGGGGTCGCAGGAGCCGGGCGGGAAGGGTTTTGCCCGAGTCTTCAGTGAGCGAGCACGAGGGCGGGGCAACCTGCAAGTCCCGCCCATCCCGTGCGCGGGGGAGGCGTGCAGGTGCTCGGCGCCTGGGCCCCCGGGGTGACCACGCTCTTCCGGGAGAGCGGAAGGGGGAAGGGCTATGGAGCCCTGCGCCTGTTCCTAGGCTGTTTCTCGTCCCGCTGAGTCCTCACCACGTAGCGAAAATGAAACCAAGAGAGATGAAGTTCAACTCAGCTGTTAAAGTAGCTGAGTCAGAATTTGAACCCAAGCCAGATGATCTTTGTTATGGGGTAGCTGAAGAAAAATACACCGAAAGGTCTGAATACATCAAATTGTGGTCCACTACAATCTGGTTTCCCGCATTGCTGCTGCTCTGGAGCCTGAGGCATGTAGCGACAAAGTGCAGCTAGGGGGTTGAGAATCTACCTTCCTTGGAGGCATGCTTTCGTTTTGTTTGTTTAGGGGTTTTGTTTGAGACAAGCTCTCAACCCAGCTATCCAAGAGTCCACTATACAGAGGATGACCTGGACCATCTTCTGTGTCCACCTCCTGCTGGGGTTGCAGGCTTGTGTTACACCTGGCCTCAGAGTTCTTAGAGATGGATCCCAGGGCTTTGTGTCTGCTGTACAACTGAGTCACATCCCTAGCCTTGCATCTTTTCACTCTAAGCATTCATTCATCCAGGTATTTATTGATCATCTATTATGTGGGAGAACTGTGCTGTAGGTGCCGGAGATGGCAAGATCTCAAGGAAGTGAGATTCTCTTCTCAATCACTTGCATTCTAGTTGGACACAGAAGTAAACGAATATCAATAGATAAATAAATACGCATCGGACTTTGGGCCACTGAAAAGCACTGGGCCCTAGAACAGTTTGTCCCTTGAGGCTGACTCACTTCAGAAGTGAGAGTCTCTAGATTTGAGTCTTCATTGCTTGTCTTTTTGGGTGGCTTCTGCTAAGAGGTTTGTAAAGATAGCTGGGCATGGTGCACCCCTGTAACCTCAGCAGTAGGGAGGCTGAAGCAGGAGGATGGAGAGTTGGGGCCAGCCTAGAATACATGGTTGAAACCCTGTCTCAAATAACAAAGAACACTCCAGAGATTTGAAGCACCTAGCATCTGGTTTCCCATTCTGAAAAGGGGATACCGGCCCACTTTTTATGCTTTGGTGATTCCCCTTGCCGAAGAGAGGATGAAAGCGCACCAGGAAATCTGGCATTCACCAAGCCATGTACAAATCCTAGGCACTGCAAAAACAATCCCATTTTAAAGAGGAAAAGGAAGCTGGGGCCTCGAGAGATAGTTCAGCAGTTTTGAGCATTGACTGCTCTTGCTGAGGACCCAGGTTCAATTCCCAGAACCCACACAACCGCTTTTCTGGCCTCTTAGACATCAGGCGTGCATGTGGTGCGCATGCATGTGTACAGCAAACATTCATAAAAATAAATGGTTAAAAAAATCTCTTTTAAAAAAAATGTTTGATAGGAAGTTCCAGGTCAGCTAACCAGAACGATGGAAGGATCCTGTCTCAGAAAAGACAGGAAGGGAAGGTGAGAAAACGAGGACTGAGCCAATAGGTGGAGTGACGGCTAAAACACAGCTCTTTATCCCCTGTGTTCGTAAAACCTCTGCCAGCAGATGCATCTTGCAAGCAAAAGTGATCTTGCAAATTCCCACGAGAACAGCGCAAGAGGAAGAGAGTAAAATAAGCGCCCTGGGGCATGCTGGTTATTGTAGTCCAGAGGTGGCTTGCTGGGAGTTGTAGTACTCAGAGCTCACATTCCCTCAAGGAGACTCCGCCTCTCTCTCCTTGCATCACAGTGAGTCCCCCAGAGAGGGATTCCTCCTGCCACTACCCATGCTCATTGCGCTTGAGATCAGCTGATGGGCATGAGAGAATCCAGTTTATCGGATTGGTGGGAAGATTAAAGTGGTTAACTACCGAATTTAGAAGAGTGCTCAGCACTAAATGCTAAGTATTAGTTATTAATCCTCAATGACCCTAGCAAAGAAGCTTCGAGGCCCTACCAAAGAAGCACTTAGAGTCTACATTTGTCAGATAAGGAAACTGAGGCTGGGAGCAGTTAGTTTTTCCAAGAGCAGTCACGGAGGAGTGAAATCAGATTATGTACTTAATTTTTATATGTTTTTAAATTAAAAAAAAAAATTTTTTTTAATGTGGTAAAGAAAGAAAATCAACCGAACAACAAATGGGAAGAGATGGCTCAGCTGTTGAGAGCACATGTAGCAGAGGACCTGGATTCAATTCCCTGTATCTTCATGGCAGTTAACAATCCATAACTCCAGTTCCAGGATACCCCATAGTGCGGCCTTCTGGCCTCCATGGGCACCAGGCACTCACATATAACACATATACACACAGGCAAAAACTCATTTTAAAAATCTAAAAGATAAAAATAGAGAAGACCCACCAATATGGCTTAGCATGTCAACAACAACAACAACAATAATAATAGGTTGTATTTAAAATGAGGGGCTGGAGAGATGGCTTGGGATAAAAGTGCTTCTTGCTCTCCCAGAGGATTCAATATCTGTTCTGAGCATCCACTCATCCATGTCAGGAGACTCAAACCTGTAACTCTAGCTCTAGGAAATTCTATTTTTCCATCTGGCCTCTCCTCTGCACAATAGCACACACACGGTACACACTCAACACTCACAAAGATATAAATAAAAAATATAAATTTGTTTTGTTTTGGTTTTGCTCAGGGTTAGTTGGTGGGCATTTTTGGCACTATTTTATTGGGTTCTTATAATTATTGCATTCACATGTCTCTACCCTTATCACACCCTAATCCTCCTCCCCACACCAGCCATTTAATACCAGGTAAGAGAGAAAGAAGGTTAGAAGGAAACAGGGGCATAGACCTCTTTAAACTGCTTCCTGCTGATTAGGGTGTTGAGTTCCTTGGGGTAAGACCAATCTTAGTCATCACACTAGCTCCAACAACCACTTGACAAACAACAGCAGCAGGAACCAGCAGCAGCCTTCTCTGAAGGTCCCCAACCCCTTGGGGACTCTGGCACTTACACCCTCTCAGAAGTTCCCAGAATTCCAAATGTGACACTCTCAGAAACTCTATGCAGCTGGCAAAACCATGCCCCTGTTAGAGCACAAGGCAAGTCATAACCACCTGCTATGAAGCAGCCTCTTATCCCACACCTGGGATTAAAATAAAAACATATTCACACAACACAACTGGGTTTTTAAAGAAACCAAATTTCTCACTAAAGGGTTTCTCTGTGTAACAGTCTTGGCTGTCCTGGAGTCACTTTGTAGATCAGGCTGACCTCAAACTTACGGAGATGCTCCTGCCTCAGTTCCTTCTGAGTGCTGGGATTAAAGGTGTGCACCACCGTACTCAGCTATACTTACTTTTGTTTTTCCAGACAGGGTTTTTCTGTGTAGCCCTGGCTGTCATGGAACTTGCTCTGGAGACCAGGCTGGCATCAAACTCACAAGAGATCCACCTGCTCCTGCCTCCCAAGTGCTGGGATTAAAGGCGTGCCACTGAGCCTGGCAATTTTTTTTTTAATAAAAAGGAAAACAGGTTGGGTATATGTCACATGCCTTTTATACTAATGCTCAGGAGGCCAAGGCAGACAGATCTGTATGAGTTCAAGGCCAGTCTGATCTACATAGCAAGCTCCAGGTCAGCCTGGTCTACATATCTAGCCTGATAAGGAGCGAAGGCTACATAGTGAGACCCTGTCTAAAAAAGGAAAAATAAAATAAATTCTGTTTTAGCAAGATAGGGAAACATGGGAGTCTGGAGTCTCTCTGGACAGGAAAGGCATGTGTCATTTAAAGTCACTTTAAAAAGTTATAGCAAAGCTGATGTCCTGTCTATGGCTACAACCTCGTACTGTACCCCAGCTTCTAAATACAAAGTACAGAAAGGAGAATGAGTGGGCTACTTACAGGAAGACCTCAGACACTCAGGACAAAACAGGACCCTGCGAGAGGTTTGTGGCTAACAGCATCTGACAATTCTTCATGGCTTCAGATTTTCCCCAAGGGCTGTCTGCTCAAGGCCTCACCCCAGGCCCAGTCTGTGGTTTCTGGGTGCACAGCACCTTGTGCATTGTCTGGATTCTGTGTTAGTGTGTGGGTGGAGGTCAAGGAATTGCAAACGGAGAGTCTAGAGACGCAGCTGTGGAGCGTTTGCCTCAGACGTATGAGGCCCAAGGGTTCATCCCACTATTACAGAGGGCAGGAGAAGAAAGAAAGAATGAGAGAGAGAGAGAGAGAGAGAGAGAGAGAGAGAGAGAGAGAGAGAAGAAGGGCCCAGAGCTGGCTCAGCAGGTAAGCACACTGGCTGCTCTTCCAGACAACTTAGGTTCACTTCCCAGTGCCCACACGGTGACTCACAACTGTCTATAACTCCAGTTCCAGGGAATGGATGCCCTCTTAAGGCCACTGCGGGCACCAGGTATGCATAAGGTACAGAAACATACATGCAGGCAGAGCACCCATACACATAAAACAGAATTTAAAAAAGGAAGGAAGAAAAGACAGGCAGGAGGGTAAGGCGGGTAGACAGGGGGGTTGGCTGTGGTTATGTTTTCCAGTAGGGTATGCTGAAGAAACAGAGGCAGAAGGATCACAAGTGTGAGGCCAGCCTGGTCTACAACGGGGCTGATGAGATGGCTCAGTAGGCAAAAGCGCTTGCCACATAAGCCTGACAGCTGGAATCTGAATTCTACCCCTGAACCCATAGTAAAAGGAGAGGACCAACTCCCTCAAGTCATCATGAAGTGACTCAGACTTGAGTCGCAAGCCCATACAGCAGAGCTGGAACTTCAAACCATCTCCTTTCTCCCCTCCCCCTCCCTCCCTCTACTCCAGGCTCTCCCCTTGCTAAGTAGCCCAGGCCGGCCTTTCTCCTCCTCTTCTCCTTCCATGATCTCCCTTTCACCTTGCCATGTAGCTCAGGCTGGCCTTGAACTCATGGCAAGAATGTATGGCACATGCCCAGCAAACACTAAACTCAACCAGCTTCCTGATCTCACTGCAGGCTTTCTCCCTCCTTCCCTTTATCCCACCCAGGCTGCAGCCATGGGATGGTGCTGCACTTAGGGTCACACCACAGAGCTAATCACCTCTGGAAACGGCCTCACAGAAACACCAGAGATGCACTTTTCTACTATCCCATAGGCTTCCAGGATACAGTCAAGTTGACCATTACACAGGGTGCAATGCTTCACATCTGTAACCCCACTACTCAGGAGGCTGAGGCAGGAGGATCACAGTGACTCTGAGGCCAACCTTGCCTACACACTGAGTTGGATGTACTCAGCTTGGACTGTGTCCTTACAAGTAAGACTTTCTCAACACCTCCCCTGTCCTTCAAAAGGATTAACCACTGTCTTCCAGAAAAACAGTCATGGGAATGTGAACACTTGATACATTCACAGGGACTGATGCATCTATTTCTGTAGTTTAAAATGCATGTTTTACAGTGGGAGCATCTGGGAAATCAGGGTATCCCTTAGGCCCAGGACATTTCAGAGTCTGAGAAATACAGTTGGGGAAATGCAAATTCAAGCACCTATCAAATGAGCAGAGAACTGATTCCTGATCGGTATCACCCGAGCTGGCAGGGTGTGGGGAGACGGCCTCGGAGACAGGAGACAGCCTGGGAGGAATCGATTGAAATGGAAAGCACAAACACCCTTGGCCTTTCCTAGGAACTTACCCTGATGCCCATGGCATTCAAGAGCAAAGCCAAGGTCCTTGCTGCACTGGAATATAGTTTGTAGTCCCTGAGCCTGAAGATGATCTCATCCCATGACCAGTGGGTGGGTCTGAAGAACGAAGGTGGTTATGGGAAAATGGCTGAGTTCAGAAAGTGCTTGCTGTGTAAACATCAGGACCGGAGTGAGGGCAATCCCCAGCACCCATACACAAAGCCAGCATGCCTGTAATTCCAGCATTGGGGGGACCCAGAAAGAAGTACCCCTGGGTCCTGAACAGTCTGTGAGAGATCTGGTCTCAAAAAATAAGGTGGGCAGAGAAAGGAAGACACCTGACATTGACCTCTGGCACACACACATGCACTTGTGTATGTACCCGTGCATGCATGTGCACACACACACACACACACACACACACACCTTCGCTACATATACTACATATAACTGTACAGATGGACTGCAATGTGGCAGCACTTTCTATAATCCCCATACTTGAAAAGCAAATAAATGAGGGCTGCTCTGAATTCAAGGCCAGCCAAGACTACAAGAAAATTCTCAAAAACAAGACTTATTCGTTCTCCACCCCCTCCACCCATACTTTATATGTGTGGGTGTTTGCCTACATGTATGGCTATGCACCATGTGCATGAAGTACCCATGGAGGCCAGAAGAGGGCGCAGGATCAGTGCTGATACAGGGCACGGGAGGTTCCCTGGGACTGGAGTTACAGAGGATTGAGCTTCTGGGAATCAAAGCCAGGGTTTCTGGAAGAGCAGCCAGTGCTTTTAACTGCTGAGCTATCTCCCAGCCCCCAAGATTGGTTTATTTTAAAACTGGAGTATTATATACACAGCTCTAAATAGAACTAAGGAATCTTCTGATCATCAGACATAATCTTCTCTGAAAGATGTTGAGAAAAGGGAAGGTGGCGATCCACCCAGTTGTTCATTTGTGAGGTCTTTTTTTTTTGTTTTTGTTTTTGTTTTTTTTTCGAGACAGGGTTTCTCTGTGTAGTCCTGGCTGTCCTGGAACTCACTCTGTAGACCAGGCTGGCCTCGAACTCAGAAATCCACCTGCCTCTGCCTCCCAAGTGCTGGGATCAAAGGCGTGCACCACCACCGCCCGGCTTGTGAGGTCTTTTTAGAGAGGGGGAAAGTGGAGGGCCGGCAGGCAGACTCCTGTGTTTATATACCAGACATCGCAGTCTTATCAAAGTGATGGCCTTTGAGGGGCTACCCTTTCAGAGGATTAAAGTTCGCCCCTGAAGCACCCCACCCCATGGCCAGATGTGGTGGTACACACCTTTAATCCCAGCATCCTGCAGAATCAAGTAGATTTCTCTAAGTTTAAGGCCAACCAGGCCTGCAGAGTGGAACCCTATTTCAAAACGACAACAACAATCACACACACACACACACACACACACACACACGCACACGCACACGCACACGCGCGCACACACGCACACGAGCATATCGTATGTGCCTTGAGAAACCGGGGGCTTGGGAAACTGAAATCTCAGGTTGCATCCGGCCTTCAAGCCTCTTCTGCAAAGAGTACTCTTCTGTACAGAGTAGCTTAGGCGTTGCAGGCTGACTGGCCTTTGCTGCACACATCCACCCACTTAAAGCTGGGAGGAAATGAGTAACTGGAACGGACCACAGATGCAGTTTACAATGACCCTGAACGCTCTGCGTTGTGAAACACACCCAATCTTTGCCCACTGTCATTTGGAGAATGTTCTTGAGCCTTGGAAAACCTGGTGGGCTGGATGGGACCCTGCTAGTCTTCCTACCTACAGCACCATTCTGAGGGAGGTCTGGGAGGTTTGGGTTTCATCTGAGGTGACGGGAGTTACAGGTGGGAAGAGGCACATACCTAGCTCCCATCAAAAGAGGTGGGCACAGACAATGCCTGACCTAAGTCCACTCTAAACCCATGCTTGCCAATGTATGCCACTGACCCAGCTCTGTCACCAGATGGCAGCACAAGCCGCCTAAACCCTGGCTCCCTCTGCCCGCCTCCTGGGCATGCGCTCTAGAGACGCCCTTATTTCCAGGCCTCCTTTTACTTTTGAGGCACTTGAAGTACCAAGCAGGCTGGCCTTGAACTCCTTCTGTCTTGGTCTCCAGAGTCATAGGCCCTTGCCTCCAGGCCTGGCCTCATCTCCTATCCCTAATGGACTGATGAATGCTAACAACCCTCCTTCACTGGTCTTGGCTGTAGTGGCCAGTGTTGGCTAACTGTAAGGACCATAAAGTGCTGGGTCATGTTTGACCAATAAATGCTTCAGACGCGACTCAGCAGTTAAAAATCACTCACTGAGCAGTCATTGCTAGGACCAGAGCGGCTCCATTAATAAACTGGGTGTCTCATGAGTGCCATTAGCCCCAGGTCTGAGAGGGGTAAGACACAAGATGGTTGTGGCCTACCAGGAAACATCCCAGACTAAAAAGAAAAAAAAAAATAGCTTCAGATTCAGGAAAATACTCCGCCTCAAAGGACTCGGTTGACACTTAGCGCCCTCCCCTGGCCTATAGGTGCACCTTCTTATGTGTGTGCGCACATACACTCACACAGGCACATATTTTAAATGTTTTTCAGATTGTCGTTGTGTGTCCTCAACAACAGCCCCCTCCTCCTTTGTTAATAGTGCAGAAATCAGCCTAGGGGTGTTTTGTTGTTTATTTCTTTTTGTTTTGTTTTGTTTTTCGAGACAGAGTTTCTCTGAGTAGCCCTGGCTGTCCTGGAACTCACTCTGTAGACCAGGCTGGCCCCGAACTCAGAAATCCGCCTGCCTCTGCCTCCCAAGTGCTGGGATCAAAGGCGTGCGCCACCACCGCCCGGCTGTGTTGTTTATTTCTTAATGAAGACAGGTTCTTATATAGACCAGGCTGGCTTTAAACTTGCCACGCAGCCGAAGACAACCTTGAACCTCTATGATCTTCCTGCCTTCACCTCCTAAGTGCTGGGATTACAGGCTTGAATCACCATGTCTGGAGCCACAAAATCATCCTGACCAGAGCCACACCAGAATATATGTTCACTATTAAATTCTGCTGCCTTGGAAATGCTTGTTCAAAAAATAAAAAAACCTTTGAAATGTCCATCAGGTAGCAGGAGGCTCCGAGGCAGCTGCAGCTCTCACTTCCCCGTTCTGTGCTAGACAGTCTTGCTGATCACCCAAGCATCTCACCTTTGTACATGCTGTCCCACGAAAAGGCCTATTCTGTTCAACCCAGGCTGCCTCTGCCCCTCCTCCAGCTCCCTGTTCAAATGGCCTCCTGCCCCAGCAGCCTCTACCCTGCTTCTCCAAGGCTGCTTCATTGGTAGCTTTTCACAGATGACCTCGTGAAACTGCACTGTGAGCTGGGCATGGTGGTACATGCTTTGACCCCAGCACTCGGGAGGCAGAGGCAGGCGGATCTCGACAGTTCAAGGTCAGCCTGGTCTACAGAGGAAGTTCCAGGACAGCCAGGGCTACATACTGAGACCCTTGCCTCTTGAAAGAACAAAAAAATTAAAACAAAAAAAAAAAATTATAATAAAGAAACTGCAGTATTTTCTTTTTTTGTATTTATTGTGTTTTTTCCTAGATCAGTTCCCAGTCAGTCTGGTGGTCTGAGTCCAGGCCAGAGCCATGACACACATCAGATGCCAATGACTCCTCAAGGAATTCTGGGACAGGCCAACCAGCGCCACTTGCACAATCTAGGTGAAAAGTCTTGTGAAAGGTGGCACACACCTGTGATCCCAGCACTTGGGAGGGTACAGGGATCAGGAATTCAAGGTCAGCCTTGGTTATATAAGGAGTGTGAGGTCACTTTTGAGTATATGATACATTGCCTTAAAAAAAAAAAATTCAGGACTGGAGAGATGGCGCCCTGGTTAAGAGCACTTAAGAGGACCTGGTTTTTCCCCCTGGCACCCACAGCGTCTCAGTCATCAGTAACTTCAGATCCAGGATTCTAACGCTCTCTTGTGACCTCTGTGGGCACCAGTCACACACATGGTACACATACACACATATGGGCAAGACATAAAATACATAAATCCAGACGTCACTTCTATCAGGGGACAACCCCCCCCCCCCAATGTAGCCACCCGGATACACCACACAGCAACCAGAGTTAAGGAGATGCTTCCTTTGTTATAAATATATTATATACATTCAAAACATGACATTAAAATATTACTCCATGTTACAGAAAGATATTAAGGCTTTCTATTATTTACATTGACAAGCAAGCACCTTTAAAAAAAAATCCAAATAAAAAAGCCTTATTCTTCCTCCTCTGACACTCTGGCCAGAAGGGACACAGTGTCCCCTCCCCAAATGACCAAGCCCTTCACAAGAGCTGTGCCCATTGAAGATGTCTCCACAGGGAGACCTCAGATGTGGCTGGACACATGGACAGAAGAACTAGGGGAAGGGAGAATATCTGCATGTAGGCAGGACATTCTGGCCTTTCCTTGCCATCTGCCCTGACCCATACCCAGCTCTGCCTCCCTTGGGTGGCAGTTGGGGTGGCCCACCCATCTAGGCCTCTGGGGTGGGACTGCAGGGCTGATGGAGGATCATGATCCAGGGACATTTACGTCTTCTGGGGACTCTCTGGGTCACTGAGACAGACCATATGTGTCAGTGACCCTACACCGGCCAGGGAGCAGGCGCGCAGAGCAGGTGCACAGGATGGGGCTGGCCAGCAGGACCAGGCTCCCCTCTGCAGTCAGGCTTGGCCTTGGAGCAGCTCAGTGGCCAGAAAGGCCCAAGGAAAGAAAAGAAGAGGAAATGAAAACTCGGTGGCTCAAGTATTCTGTGTCACTGGGGGTGGGCTAGGGGTGCCCGGGCCCAGCCCAGGGGACTTCTCTTCACTGGAGTAGCTCAGAGACGCCGGGATTTGGCAGATGGCTTCAGTTCAGGTTCGGGAAGGTTGGCAACCAAGAGTCTGGACACGCTACTTGATCTTCTGGGCCCATTTCATGTCGTCTGCTCTCGGCTTCTCACCCGTCAGGCCTTGGATGAGGTCCTCCAGGCGCCGCCAGAAGCCTATAACCTCAAGGGGGTAGTTGAGCCAGCCTGCAGCAGACATAGTCAAGAGACTAGTGAGAAGGGCCAGACTGCTTGGGGACAGGCAGAAGAAGGTGGGGCACAGAGAGAGACCTCCCTCACACGGGGCTTGGGTCCCTCCCTTGGCCTCCCCTCAATCACTAGGATTTTTTTTTTTTTTTCTTTTTCTGGTTTTTGAAGACAAGGTTCTCTGTGTAGCCCTGGCTGTCCTGGAACTCACTCTGTAGACCAGGCTGGCTGCAAACTCAGAGATCCACCTGCCTCTGTGCTGGGACTAAAGGTGTGTGCCATTCCACCTGTCAATTACAAGGCATTCTGTCTGTTTTATTCACTTAGAGTCTAAGCCCAGGGCAGTAAACAGGCACCGAGTAAACTGTTGGCTGAGTGAGTGTCTGGAGTCACAAGAGCTTGAGATAGGGAAGGGGCTTTGGTGTATTCACGCCCTGACCTAGAAGAATGCTTGCACACAATAGCAGCTCAGTGGAGGTGTGTTCTGAGAACACTGGGTAGGCCAAGGCTGTATTCCCTCCCACCCTCCTGACCCTGGGGATGGCACCACCCACCTGTGGTGATACAGAAGTAAGTTTCATGGGGCGCCACGTGGTGGATGCGATGGTGTTTCCTTGGCAGGATCACGTGCCAGTCCTGCAGGACGGTGACCCAGCATGGCAGCCCTAAGTACGTGTGCGACCACTTGTGGATCTGGTTGGTGAAGGTGCCAAAGATGGTCAGGCAGAAGACGAAGCATTCCCAGGGGTATAGCTGCTCCAGGGTCTCTGCGGGGGCAAGGGCAAGGGCATGGAACCTTTGCAGCTGCCCCACTGGCTGGCCAGGGGCACCCAGATTTAGGAGCTCTTCAGATCTAGGAGCAGCTAGGGACTGGCTAAGAGTTTGGGCTCTACAGCCAACTGAGGCTGGGTTCTGATTCCTGCTGACACTTGTGGGTTGTGTGGGCAGGGACTCTGGCTCAGGTTCTCTGAAGCAGGACTTGAGGACACTCATGTACTCAGGGGAGTGTCTCTTGATGGAACATATCTACAGAGCAAGGGAGGCAGGCAGAGTCTGGGACAGGGATTCAGGCTCAGTGGGGCCCTGTTGGTTTCTAGGGTGCAGCAGCTCCACAAGGTTCACCTTGGAAGAAAGCAAAGCCATAGGCCTTTGGAGGCCTTCACCTGCTGGCTTCTGGCTCACGGGATGGGGAGAGGTAGGAGGTGGGTTTATGGAGAAGGGGCTACTGGGAGACTGTTGGTAAGGGTGGGCACAGGAGTACCCCATCCCTGGCTGTGGGCAGATCCTCTGTTTCTCCCAGTGGGAGATGTCACCAACTACCAGAAGTTCTGGCTTTTCCTCACCTGATGCCCAGCGGTGGGCCACACAGCTGTGGAATTAAGAAATGGGCACTACGGGCCTCAGCTCACAGTCCATATTTTGCTTTTTTTTTTTTTTTTCCTCCAGTGCTGGGATCAAACCCAGGGCCACAGCAGGCCAGCTCTTGGCTACTAGGTCCCACCCAAGTCCTCATAGTGTGCCTGTTCTTTAAATAATAAGACAGAATGAGGGCTGGGCTGTGTCTCACAGGGTGCTGGTCAAATGAGCAGCTCTGTGAAGGAGGTGGGAAAGGCCCTGGGGGCCACGTTACCAGAGAATACTCTGAGAAGTAGGAATTCACTCTTAGGCCAAATGTCCAACTTTTGCATACTAATAGAGAATACTTCAAATGTCATGTGACACCCACTCACTCCCTGGGAGCCTCCCCAGGGCCTCTGTCCCTGATGCACACTCTGAGGAGCCCCAGCTGCAGGTCTCACCTGGGCTCTGGGTCTGGAACTTGTAAGCCATGTTCAGCAGTGGCAGCAGCGTCACCAGGCAGTTGTCCCCATTGGTCTCGATGAAGTCGTGCCTTGTGATGGCTGTGGGGTCGATGTGGTGCTCCCGGAACGGCCGGATGAAGGCCTGGGTGGGCAAGGGACAGGCGTAGCCTCCCAGTCAGCTGAGGGCAGTTGGTGCCCTCCAGACCCTGCTCCTGGAGCTTCCAAACCTCTACCCCACCACCAACACAGATGCTTCTGGGAGCAGCCTCCAGGCTCTCAAATTCATGCTGTTAAATGGAGCCTGCCCAGGGCGAGCACAGACCCAGGAATGGCTAACCAGAGCCCATCCATCTCCCTGGCAGGGATTACGGGCAGTGCGATACCAGCTGGACCAATGGAATGAGGTGCTGAGAGTTTGGCTGCCACTAGGGGAAAGAATTCTCTAAGCAGCCAAAAGTGGAGGTTGGTACTCAGCAGGCAAAAGCAGAAACCAGAGATGGAGAGCCCGTTCTGAAAAGGTGTTGCCTCAGCTCAATGTGGCTTTAACTTAGCACCAACTGAGTCAGAATCCTTGCTCGATAAAACCAGTTTGGACTCAATTTTCTGCATAACCCAAAAGCCTCACTGACAGCTTACATGCAAGCACAGGACTGGCCCTGACTTGAGGGAAGATTCCAGGAGGCTCTCTGACCCGCCCTCCTGTGCTGTTACCAACCACGGCGATCCCCAGTCCAGTCTCCAAAACACAGCATTTCGTGTGGGTAGCTGAGGAGTTAGGGGACTAACCCTGGGACAGTCACACAGCCTGGCCTACGTACCTTCCCGACAATGGGCAGATCCACAGAGCCCCACGTGTCAGCACCCCAGTGTACCAGGCCGGACAGGAAGTCAGCGACAAGAGCCCCTGCAACTGTGGGCAATGAAGAGTGTGAGCCAAGGCAGGGGCATGTGGAGACGGCCCCTCCTTCTTGTTTACTCATTTGTTTATTCGAAGCATCCAGGCCCCTGCCCAGTGGAGAGTCTCAGCATAACATCTCTAGGTCTGGTCTGCACAGAGCAGATTCACCCACTGAGGTGGGAACATAATCACCTTCCTGGACTCGGTGTTTCAATTACGTCTCCATCCCACCTACCCCTCCTGGCTTTTACCTTGGACTCTGTCCTTTGAGCTTTCCCTGTGCTCTCAATCTCTCAGAAGTAGCTTGAGGTAGCCCCACCCCACTCCGCCACAGTCACCACAGGTCTTAGCTCTGGACTGTATTCCCACCGCTATCACGCATGAGCTGTGTGACATTGTGCGTGTTACTTAACATCCCTGTGTCCCATTTTTCTTCTTGTTGGGCAGGGGTGGTGAAGATGTAAGAGACCACAGTGGTGACTATTTATCAGGTGCTGTCTCAGCAGCTCACATGCTCTGCCTGTTGCCTCGGTCACTTCCCTACCTCTGCTAGCAGCATCTAGCTTACTCGACAGAGATGACCCACAGGCTGGGGGAGAGGTACTGAGCCCAAGTCAAACGCATGGCAGTGACACAGCTGGATCCACGCATGCATGGGGAAACTGAGGCAGAGTGAGAGGCAGTGTCCCTCACCCTCCCCTCACTGCTCCTCTCTGCCTGGAACATCCTCCCTTTCCAGGAGACAGTTCCCAGGCTGCTTAGGATCCTTCCTGGCTCCGTGTCCTTCCTAAGACCTGAATCACCCGGGGTATCTGGGAGGGCTTCCTCCCACTTCCTGTCACTTTCCTCGAGCACACCTGCCTTTTGCAGTTTTCTGTCGGCTCTGGGCTTGGCACTGTGGGCTCTGGTTTAGGGCTGGACCTTGGCTCTTAGAAATCAATGGGTTCAGTGTCACATGAGGTAGTGATTGGCACACAGTAGGCCCTCAGAGCTGACCCATGAGGGTAGCAGGGCATGAGGATCTGTGTAGGCCTCTGCCCTCTGCTTCCCGGCCCTGCAGTTTCTCACTGTAAACTGGTTGTCTGAGGCCCAGGTTCTGAATTGCAATGCCCCTTGCCCCCTTAGGCCTCACACTGACAGGGGACCAAGGCCTTGGGGTGCCATGAGGACTGTGGGTGAGAACCTCTGGAAACCTCCCTAGGGAGTGAGACTATAACCCAGGTGACAGGAGAAAGGATGCAGGGTGCTGTGGGAATGGAATTCTAGTGTCCAATCTGTTTAAAGGCAGCTGCTGAGGGTAAGTTTTTAGAAGCCAGTGATACCTGTCCATCCATCTACCCACCATGCACCCATCCACCTCCTACCTTATATCCATTCTCTCACTATCCATTCATCCCTCCACCCACCTACCCACTCATCTCTCCATTCACCCATCCAAACACAGGCGGTGTGGCAGAGCAGCCGGTGGGAGGCTGGGGACACATGGAGTAGGCCGGGGACAGGAGGGCTCCACTGCCTAGCGCTGGGCAGTCCTGTTACTCAGTGAAGACAGTGCCAGGAAGAGGACTTGCTGCTCTCTGGCACCCCAGTAGGTCTGAGACATCAGGGAAGCACCTAGTGTATACTGTGAATGGTGTAGACACATTGCCTCTAAGCAAGGGAGGGTTGGAGCCCTGTCTCTAACCACACTGCTACACCTCTTGCCTTATTTGTGCTCATCATCCTTCCAGAGGTCTGTCTCAGTATCCCTGGTCAGTGACAGATTTAAACATTACCATCCTGACAAACTGGAGAATACTAGATATCTGTGGTAGAGCATGGCAGGAACTCCAAGGCTAGGCTTCTTGTCCTGAATGTTGGGCTCAGGGTGTAGATGAGACCATTTCTTCCCTCCCCAGGCATGGCTCGAGTCTGGTTAGAACTGGACCTAACCTGCGCATACTGGTGTGCAGGCTTATGTGGTTCAAGACTGTACCTCTGACCATCCAAGGTTACCACGTGGCTTCTTTTCCACGTGGAATCTAAGGGGCCGGCAAACCTTATATACAGAGCTAGCCAGGAAGGCCGTCAGTCTCTCTTGCTATGGCTCAACCCTGCCAACATCGCAGGGTGACCACAGGCAATGTGTCAGTCAGCACAGGGGGCGAGGGGTGACGGGATGGTATTGTTGTAATACCTTGTTTCCAAGTATTTTAGAGTTGGTTTGCTTCACTGGGCTAGCTCATCTGGAGTCACTTCCCTTTTTGCTACTGAGTCCTTTGTCATTATCTGGTGCAGTGCACACAGCCAGCCCTCACTGGACCTTTCCTGAGCTCTAGCTGCACTGCTTATTCATGGAGAAGCCTATGTGCTCACGGATTCCCCCAACCCTTGGGCCATGGACAGCAGGGACCTTGTGTTTTTGAGTCAGAGACTCATGCAGCCCTGGCTGGCCCTTCTCTGATCCTCCTGTCTCAGCCTGTCAAGGACGAGGGTGACAGGTGTGCAAACATACCCTGGCAGACAGTGACACTAGGGTTCCTCTAGGCTCTCTAGCTGCTGACCTCTGGCTGAACACAAAGCTTGCAGCTTTGGCTAGTCCAGCAAGCCAGCTTGCCCTGGGGATCCTGTCTCCACCCCCTAAGGGCTGGGATTATAGGCAGGCTGCTATACACACTTGGATTTCTTCTATATGGGTGCTGGGATGTGAACTCTGCTCCACACACTTATACAGCAAGCATTTTATCCACTGAGCTATCTATCCAGCCACAATGCTGATGCTATGTTTATTTATTCTGAGGTGACCTTGGCTAGCCTAGAACTCGCTATATGGACCAAGCTGGCTTCAAACTCAGAGCTCCCCATCTTCTGCTTCCCGAGTCCTGGGAAGACTTACTACTATGTCTGCCTTCTGTTTGACACCATAAATAAAGTCCCCCTTTTTCTTTTCTTTTCATTTTGGTGGTTGGCACTTTTGCTTTTAAACTAGAGTGCACTGGACTTCAGTGCGTTGACTTTGTTAGTCCTTGTGGACCAAGGCCAGGTTTGTGTGGTTAAGCTCCTTCCCCTGAACTGGCCTGGGCAGTTAATCCTCTGTGATCAGAACACAGCAGAACAGCATTAGAAAGCCAAGCCAGGGTGGCCTTTGGGAGCCTCTCTCCTGTACCCAACACTGTCAAGGGCATTAGGAATGCACTGTGCAGGCTTCATTCTTCTGTTCAATTGAGGCTGTGAGACTGTCTCAAGAGGGGGCCGGAGGGAGTAACATGGGAAATAACCCAGAAGGTACTTCCTGGTCCAGGGCAAAGTGACCTCACGGTGGCAAGCTGCACTGACCTGATCTGATACTAAAAGGAGCCAGGAGATCATTGCTATCCCAGACTCCGAGGTATCCTAATCATTCTAACCAGTGTTCCCAAGTCAGCCACGATCACAATGCGGAGTCAGAGGGAGACTGCCTGTCTGGTATGTGTATGGGGCTGAGTTCTGCCCTCAGCATTCAGAAGGCTGAGGCTGTAGGACCAGGAGTTCCAGGACAGTCTGGGCTATACAGAGAACTGGAAGGCAGCCTGGGCTGTGGATGAGAAACTACCATAGGCCAATGATCGTCAATTAAGGCCATGACAGGCAACCAGACTGTGCTAGCCCAGATGGGACCCTGGGATTGGAAGGGGATACTGGCTATAAAACTAAAGGCAAGCAATTGATGGTAGAGCATGGCATAGAGTAGCCCCACTGGGTGCTAACTGGCACAAGTGCTGGGCTTCAACGGCCGCGTCCTTCCACCATCCCTCACCCCAGCTGGCCTAAGGATAATAATCTCTCACACACGAACCCTCGACACGAACAGTATAATCTCCCTTCATTTCCAGTGACAGGCCCCATCACACCTGACCTGCCCAGAGGCCTTAGACCTGCTGAGGCTGGCAGAGAAGGACTGTCAAAGGTCACCGTGGGGGTGGGGGCAAGAGGACCACACTCAGCCTCACATCCAGGTCTGGGCAATGAGAGTCATGGAGGATGCCTGTCCCTTAACTAGAAGAAACTGGCCAAACAAGTACGAGGGTGCAGACTGAGCTCCAGGCTCTGGCACAAGCTCCCCACTGGCAGTTGCCTGTAGCCTGAGCCCGACATCCCTCTGCAAGCCTCAGTCTTGTCATCTCTTGGATGACTGGTACCTGGTACTCACAGAGACATGCCCTGCACTGGTATTAGGAGCAATCTGGGTGACAGAGTGTCGTCTCCCACCACACGAGGAAATGGCTCTCAATGCCTGCAGCGTGGTAGCTGTTTCTAGGGCACTCAGTTGCCTATGAGGCTCCTTTAATGGGGGCAGGGTGCAGATACAGACATCTCTTTGTTCCAGCCCTGGTGGTGGCTGGTGGCTGGGTTACCCTGGGAGCAGCTTTGGCCTGGTCACCATCCTTCCCCACAGACACTGGGAAGGGCAAAAGAATGGCTCTATCCAGCCGCAGCAACACTGTGAAGGCTTCGTGGAGCTGAGAGACCGGCAGACTAGGTAGACAGACCCTGCGAACTCACATGGTTCAGGCTTGTCAAATCTAGATGCCTCAGGCAGCATGGCCTCTGGGCCTCAGTACTGATCCCTGCCCTCCTCAGTCTCCAGGTTGTTCCTTCAGGGACCCACGGCATGCTCTCCCCAAGAGAACGATCAGCCCATCTCCACACACGGTTCTTGTCATGGTCACTAGTGACCTTCAGGGCCAGGTCCCTTTGCTGCACTGTCAGGGTGACTCTGGTGGCGCCCTCTCTGAGGCCTGCTACCCTTTCAGCTTTTCCCAGTCCCCGGGATACACCTTGTGCTCACTCCTGCTGTCCAGGCTACTTGTGTACCGGCTCTTGGACCAAATATGGATTTAATCCCTTACCTCACCCACCACTCACCCTACAGCAGCCTGACTATTCATGCAGCTCAATTCTCCAGCTCCTCTGAGTTTGAAAACCTCTCAGCACCTGCTCCCTGGGTCCTAGCACCAGAAACCATCTTCCCATGAGAAGTTCACCAGTGACTCCCCACAACACTCAAGATAAACTCACTGTCCAGACCATGACCCTGAAGGTCCTCTCCCACTCGCCCACCCACTTCAGGGAGAGGCCATCAGACCTCTTTCCTTCGATGCACTGGCTCACAGCAGCCTCAGGGCCTTTGCACTTGTTCAGCCTCAGATACAAGCCTCACACCATCTCCTCCCCGCAGGCTGTTAAACAGCCTCAGCTTTATCTTGATCAGCTCCCAGGCATTACATCACACAAGCGCAGCTTTACCAAATGGAATCCTTTTGGTTTAAGCTCTGGTTTCCGGGGCTACCTGGGGCATTGGGAACCGTTGAAGAGATAGAAACAAGCTGGCACAGTGCCCTCGGCAGCTACCTGCGTGTTAACAGATAAATCAGGGCGCTATTTAAATCGATTGAGGGTTGTGTAAACACCACTATCAGGGGATTACCTGCCCTTATCAGTCCAGAAGCTGGGTGCCATGGGAGAGCTGGCCACCTCGGCTTCAAGGATGGGGCTGGGAGTTGCAGAAACCCAGGTCTCAGGCAGAGAGGGAAGGTGGTGACCTGCTGTACGGCATGAGGCTGGACCTACTACAGGGTGTCCACCCACCTATGGCCAGGGAGGGTGTGGCTGGAAAGTCCAGGGCCAGTAGGCAGAGGACAATGCTGGAATCTTGCTCTGGACAGTATTGCTGCCAGGGAGGTGGCCAACTCAGGGCATGACCTAGCAGATACTTAGCAAGGTTACCTTTCCTCTTATTCCTGATCACCAGCCCTCTCAGCATGGCTCCATCTTCCCGGCTTAACTACAGCCCCAGGAAACCACACTGCCACAGCCTCAAGGTTCAGGACATGTGCCGTAGTCAGCGCGCAGTCAAGGCTGCAGGGGCCTCCTAACTCTGGGCTGAGTACTCCTACGAGGGGGGTAGGGAACTCTTGTAGATGGGGCCTGGGCTCTCCATCACAAAACAGGCTAAACTCCCCCTGGACTGTGAGACAGCTTGATTAGCAAGGCTGTACACTATTGGCTTAGGCAGACAGAATGCTTTTAACGGGATTGAGCAGCAAAGCCACAGGGAGGACCAGGGAGGACCAAGGGTGCCACAGCCCCTTGGCCAGCCCGGAGGGTTAAGGAGAGGAAGAGAACAAAGACCTGAGGCAGAGAACAATCGGCTGGACAGAAGGGAAACTGAGCCATGTGAACCGGAACTGCAGCCGGGCATTCCAACCATATGTGCTTCAGATTAAAGGGGTGAGTGTCTTGCAGGTCCCTCCTCTCAGCCTCCAGTTACCCATCAAGAGGAGTCTCAGCCTGGCCAAGGGGAACACCAGGACTTCCTAGCACACAGTACCCTTACTCCATAAATACCATCCAACTCACTGAATTCTTGGCACCTGACATGTTCCAGGGCTCATGTTTGAGGCTGTAGATACAGCAATCAATCAATCAATAAATCAATCAATCAATCTGACTCTGAGTTGCTGGAGACCCAGTGGCCTCGGGTCTATAGTGTGTGGCAGGGCTTGTCACTATGTAGCCCTGGCTGGCCCAGAGTTCACAGGAGATCTTCTTCTGCCTCCCAGGTATTGAGATTAAAGACTTGCACCCACCATACTCCGCAGGGCTGTCTGAGGGGCCATCACGGAGGGCCTACCTAAGCAGGTGGCTGTCAGTAGATCTTGGGGATCAAAAGTGTGAAGTCCTGAGAAGGGCTACAGGCAGAGTGAAGGGCTTGTACAAAGGCCCCCACAGGAAGGAGTAGGGGTGTGTGTGCTCGCACGCATGCATGCACTGAGTGTGTCGCCAGTGCGGTTGAACAGCAACAAGGAGAAAAAGTTGAGGTTGCGGCCGTCAGATGGAGTGGCCACTGGGTCAGCACACTGGAAGGGCAGGGGGTGGGGGTCTGGAAAACAGCTGGGAGAGGAGAGTGGGGGAGGGGTGGCTGAATTTCAGTGCTCCAAAAGTAGAATATGTAAGGAACAGGAACTGGGGGTGATGTCACCATGTCACTTGACTGAATGCTCCAAGATGAGCAGGTGCTGATGCAAGACCACCCTGAGCACTCGCGCAGAAAGGCAAATGAGGGGCCCTGGCACTCACCGACACCCAGGATGACGAGGGGTGTGTGTTCCCAGCGGGCCAGCAGCAGGAGGTGGACCAAGTTGTGGGCGATGAGGCTGAAGCATAGGATCACAGAACACCACTCCTGGAGGCGCTTGCCTGTGGGGAGGGGAGGGAGGGCTGCGTAAGACACAGGCACAGCCTGAATGGCAGCAGCGGACTGTGCCAAGCACCCCCAACCACCTATCTCACAGATAGCACCACTGGCTCAGAAAAAGAGCTTTTGCAAGAGCAAGTCACTGAGCACATGTTGTGTGCCTATGAGGCTGGGCCTGCAAGTGTCAGCTCTTTGACAGACAGGTCCCAATGCTGGTCTCTCTTCAGACTTTCTGAGGACTTCTGTGGGAACTTAATGACACCCTTGTACTTTAACTGGTTTCCTGGTACCATCTGTTCCCAGATCATCTGAAGTGAGAGGCCTTTGATCTTCAACCTGGGGACATCCAGAGCCTGCCCAGCCTCCAGGTAGCAGGACGCAGGACACAGGCCATTGGCTGCAGGGTCAAAGAGGAACAGGGTGTTGGGGACATTAGGCCTTCCAGGATTGGCATCTGGATGCCTGCAGCCAGGCAGGAATGTGGTCTCCAGAAGGCTGCAGGTGACCAAGAAGAAGCAGAATCTGAGGACTTGGGTATGAGAATTCCATTTTATGCAATCAGTTTATAGTTTATTGGACAATCAGATCATTCCTTGTGGCATTGGTGGAGGTGTCAAAATTCTAGATGTCATCCAAGTGTCCATGGCCCAGGGTGGAGCCAGAATCGCCCCAATGGCCTTTCTATGCTGCCCAGGTTCTATGGAGGTACAGAGAGCAATGTGTTGATGATAATATCAATAAAGAAGACATCAAGGCCAAGGAAGGGCAAGGCCCCCAGAGGTCACAATAGCAGGCGTGGGCCTGAGGCTTCTGGTCCTTCCCTTCTCAGCTGGGCTGTTTCTGAGTCTTGTTTCGAGCCAGTCTGCCTGCCTCTTCCAGTTCCTGCTTGTGGGTAGGGTGCAGGACTCAGAAGCAGGAAGCCCCAGGGGTGGGACAAGGGGACCCAGGTGGTTACCCATAGGAACCAAGGGACAGAAGGTGGGCAGAGTCACAGCCAAGGATTAAACTAAAACAGTGACAGTAATGATGATAATGGCTAGTGCCCATGGATGGATGGACGGACGGACGGGCGGGCGGGTGGGCAGAGTCACAGCCAAGGCTTAGACTAAAATAATGATGATAATGGTGACATCAGCTGGTGTCACCATGTGGGGATGAGGATTGGCTGCAAATAGGACCCTCTGGTCAGGTTTGTTCTTATTTCTCAAAAACATGACCTAAACTTAAAACCACATAGCACCCCTAGTTTTGTTAGCCCTGAAAACACAGGGCTGTCTGCCACTCCAGGCAGGACAGTTAGCCACCATCTAAAGAGTCATGGGGTTCCAGGTTCACCAGTCCCCCAGCTGCTTTCAGGGCTGTCTTGCTAGCCTCTGAAATGCTGAGACCCAGACAAGGAAACTGAGACAGAGTCGGATGTGGGTCCTTGCCTGGAAACTGTAGGTCTATGCTGTCCTGGTTCCTGGGACATCCAGTTCTCACCTTGTTGGGCAGAATGGCTTTGAAATCTGAGTCTTTTTCTAAACTTCCCTCTCTGGACCTGGGTGTGGCTGCAGATGGACCTCATGTCTGGCCTACAGAAAACATGCATGATATGCTACCATGAGGCCGGCACCTCACAACACTCCGAGAGCTAAGACAGTCCTCCCAATGCGAGGGAGATGAAAAACTAAGTCAGGACCCAGGCAACCAACATGGCAAGCCCACAAAGTCACGGGACCTAAACAGAGCTAACTTTATAAAGAGACAGACTAGGGAGGTAGGGGAGACAATCAAAGGGGTATTAAGAGTGTGTGTTGGGCGAGCAGTGGTGGCACACACCTTTAATCCCAGCACTGGGGAGGCAGAGGCAGGCTGATTTCTGAGTTCGAGGCCAGCCTGGTCTAGAGTGAGTTCCAGGACAGTCAGGGCTACACAGAGAAACCCTGTCTCAAAAAAAAAAAACCCAAAAGAAAAAAAAAAAAAAGGGTGTGTGTTAGGGTTACTTACTCAAGACTCAGGTGTCCTGGCCTCCACCTGAAAGACTTGGAGCAAGAGGTGTTGGTGACTGGGCCAAGGTGCAGCAGTGACTGTTCAGGTTTGGGTGCACACCTGCAAGCCAGGGTGCCTGTGTGTGATGAGTGTGGAGCCTGGCAAGGGAGGAAGAGTCCCCTATATCATGGGGCAAGTCTCTTCCTGCCCCAAATAACCTACACTTGTGCTGGCCTCTGGCTATCAGATCCTGTGTGCCACAGAGAGCAGACAGGAGGGACAGAGAGAATAGGACAGACTGAGGGAGATGAACGGACTAAGGAAGCAGAAACCAGGGAGATAAAAAGATGAGACCATAGGGAGAAAGACCAGCGACAAAGTCAGACTAAGGTAGAGACAGACAGAGATCTGCCCAATGCAGCAAGTGGGACCAGGCCTGGCCAGGGACGGATCCCACAATGGCTCCAAGCCCCTGTGCCATGGCTTCAGTCAGGCCCATTTTGGTCTAACTTCAGGCCTACAGGTCAGGCCACTACCCTGTGGTCCTAAACACCTCCAGGGCAGAGAGCACTCCAGCTGTCCAAACGGATGGACAGTTGGATCCATACCTTCAGGCTCTGTATCCTTACATCTGGGGCACCTATGAAGTGGCACGTTGTAGGTGGCTCCTCTGAGTGTCACCTTGCCCAAGGAAGGTGGGAGGGAGGACCCACCAAACTCATGAGGCCCCTCTCAAGCTTGGCTTTCAGCTTACTGCTGAGAAAGGCAGATAGAGCAGGGCACTGAGGAAAACCTTCAGTGACTCTGATACCACACAGAACTAAGCCCAATGCCAGGGTAACTACCACCTCACCCCTGCCTATCATCCTCTTCTATCCCACCCACCCTGCCCACCTTGCTTGGACACACACACACACACACACTGTATCTGCCACCAACCCCACAAACAGGATAGACTGTTGTCCTAGAACTGGCTAACTTCTACAGCCAGAGCAAAAGCTGGCAAATAAGAAATGTACCCTCATCATCTCAGTCCTGGTACTGTGGGTAGCTCCCACAAGAGCAGGGAGTGCTACCATCCCATGCTAAGCTTCCACAGACATGGACAGGGTGGTCCTGGGGTGCCACGGATTCCCTGAAAGCCAAATGTCAGAGGTGCACAGCCTACCTTCCCTAGCCTTTCTGTGGCAGTGGCAGGGGCATAACTGTAAACAGGCCTGGTGTTTCAGAACATGGGAGCATGCAGGGAAATGCCTGCATACTCAGTAAATGGCATCTTTGTTAACTTACCCCTATCAGCTGTCAAATGACAAACCACTGTCAGCCTCAGAAATCTCAAGAACTCGGTCCTGGGACTCAGGGAATTCTCTCTGCTCCAGCCCACAGGCTCCTCGTGCTCAGTGGAGGATGTTGCCAGGCACACTCCCACTTCAGGGCCTTTCCACTTGTTCTCTGGCCCTCACACACTCTCAAGGTCCCTTCGCTCTTGCCCTCCCTCCCTTCAGCTCTGTGTTCAAAGGCTGTCCTTTCAATAGAGCCTAATATAGGCTCTCTCTGTGACAAGCCCCTTCTCATTACATGACATTTGCAACTCTACTGCCATTATTTGGGGGCTGGTTGCCTGTCCCCTAAACCAAAATGCCCGCTCAAGTCTTGCCTGTCCTCAGGGCTGAGAACAGGGACTGGAATAAATATACTATTAGGTGCTTAACAGACATCAGGCCTGCTGCCTCGATCCTTTTACAGGTCAGGTCAGGGCAGCTCTCTAAGACCACATAGCTCAGGGGACACAGACAGGGAGACCTACTGAGAGGAACTTGGAAGAACCAGTTTGACTAGTCTTTCCCTCTCTAAGTTAGAGAAGAAGGCCCCAGGAGACTGAAGCTGTGTGGCTGTTCTTCAGGAGGGGCGAGAGGTAGCCCCCAGGGGAAAGCAAGAGGAGACAACTGGGGCCAGTAGACAGTAGGGTGTGAGGACAGCAGAGTCACCCACTGAGCCCTCCTCTCCATTTTCAAGTCCCAGGTTATATTCTTGAGGATCAGCAAGACAAGGCTAGCTTCAAGCTCAGGGAAGGGCAGCTGGCCAGGTGAATCACACGGACGGCCTACTGTACACAAGGCCTAGAGTCACACAGAGGGTGCCATTACAGTGGGTGATCAGGTGAAGAGGCCCTGCCCAGGCCATCCAGTTAACCACTCTGAATGCCAACCAGCCTCCATCAAGGAGATCGAGTCCTGAGGCTCGGTGTTTGGGTATGGGCCAAGGACCCAGAGGAAAAGACCAAACACCCAAGACAAGTGGAAAACCACACATACAGACTGGAAATGTGCAAGCCGAGGACAATCCTTACAGACCTAGGACCCAAAGAGGAAAAGCAAATGGTCCTATGTCACGTGCCACTTATAATTCAAAAAGCATCAAAAGCATGCCAACCAGGGCAGGGAGCCAACGGGTAGTGGCCTCAGCCCCACCCAGGCCAGGGCTGTGCCCTGTCGCTGCCCAGCCAAGGGATCGGATAGAATGCTGGATAACAAAGCCAACTCATGGAGACACCCTGGCAGAGGGGCCTCAAGGCTGTCATCTGACTCTCGAGTGTACAGGCATTTCCTCAACCCCTGGGGACAACCAGCCAGGTGGTGAGATTGCTGAGGCTCCCTGGGAGCTGGGGAACAGGATGGAGCCAGCTTGTTAGGGTAAGAGCAAGTCAAGGAGCAAAGAAACCGGAGAGGGGACCTGGCCTTGGAGGAAGGGGTGGAGCCAGGGAGAGGGTCTCTGGGTGGTGATAAAGGTTGGGGGAACAAGTGTATGCCACAAAGTCCTAATGAGCAACTAGTATGTGGGTGTGGGAGAGGACAGAGCCAGACTCAGTAGGGTCTGAGTCGCTGCCGAGAATCTACCAGTAAGAGGTGAGGGCTGCCGGTCCCACTGGGAGGGGGAGGGGATAAGTTCACTGCAGCTACTGAAGCAGGGACCATGATGGAGCTTGGGGGAAGAGTGCCTGGGATACTCTGCAGCTGAAATCCAAATCGAGGCTTTAGTAGCCGGAGAACTGATAGTTCCAGAAAGGGGGGGGGGGGTAGTTTGCAATCCACCGTCTTGGAAAAACCGCACAGGGTGCCGACTCCTAACGTGAGGGTCCTAGGACTGCGAGTGAGTTTAGGTGGCTAAGGGCAGTGCCTACGGCTGAGATGTCTAAGGCTCCGCTGACTGAGAACCGGAAGCCTTAGATTGGGATCTGGAGACACAAGGCAGGCCAGGGTGGGGTTCCTAAACTGCCCAAGGTGCCCTGGGGCTAGGACTCCGGATGCGCAGGTGCATTGGGACTGCCTCTAAATCTCTGCAACCCCAAAGCCTCACGCGGCTGGAGCAGGAAGGAGTCTGGTTGGGGTCCCTAAATCTGAGGGTGCTCTTTGCAAAGTTGGAAGCCCTGGGTGGAAGCTGGGATTGGGATGGGGGCAGGGTTAGGATGGGGCTTGGGTTCGGATGGAGTGGGGTTCGAATCCATGGGCGTCCAAATGGGTTGCTGGAATTCGGATCTGGGTAGAGTTCAGATCTCAGCATTTCGGGTGGGTTGGGGTTCGGATCCGTAGGGGTTCGGATGGGTTGAGTCGAAGTGAGGTTCGAATAGGCTGGAGTTCTAATCCGTGGACTTCGGATGGGTTAGAGTTCGAATCCGGAGGCTTCGAATGAGCCAGGGTTCGGACCGCCTGGGGTTCGGTCGGGGCGGGCCCGGCGCCGAGCACCCATCAGATCGCAGGCCCTCCGCCCGTCCTACCTGGGGAGTAGAGCGCTGCCAGCTCACGGGCTCCGGCGTGCTGTGCGCCCCAGCGCCGGCCCTCCGCCGTCTCGTCCTCGTCCAGCTCCGGCTGCCGGCCCGGTGCGTCCTCGGCGCCCGCCATGGCCCGTCGCCCGGCCCGCCCGCCCGCTGCGCTCTGCCTGCGGCTGCGGCGGCGGCGGCCGCGGAACCGCGGCGAGATCACGCCGCCCAATGACTGGCCGGCGCGGGGCGCGGCGGCCGGGGCGGGGCGTCGGAAGGGCCGCGCGTCACAGCCAATCGGGGCCCGCGCCCGCGCCGCGCCCGGCCAATCGCAGGCCTTCGGGCCTCAGCCAACCGCGGCGCCGGGGGGGCGGAGTCGCAGCTGGACGCAGCTGGACGCGGAAGGCATGGTGGATGTGCGCGTCCCCGCTGCGCCCCGCGAGCTCCTGTGCTGTGCTCGAGCTAGGGAGTGGGCGCCCGTGCAATGGTCTGCGCCTTGACTTCGGTGCGCACTGCGAAGCGCCTATCGAGTGCATGGAGACTGCAGGTCGCGCGTTCGTTAGGAAGCTGCTGGACCGGGAAGCACACTGGCTACACGCGCTACGTTTCATTTCACTACCCAGGAGTGTCTCGTGTTCGAGGCCAGCCTGAGCTACATTGCAACACCCAGTCACAGAACATAAGAAGTGATACTGCCTGTTGAGAGGCAATTCATGACCACCAGCTGGGGTGCCTCCTCCTCTGGTCACTGTGACATCACCCTCACGCTAGTCAGCGCTTGTCAGGAGTAACTTCTCCCTATCAGAAAAGGAGGCCCTGAGGGCAGGGACTCTGCCTGGGCCAACAGCTGACAGATTTTAGTAGAGGTTGAATGAACTCAGGCTCAGCGAATGTTCTTCTGTCTTTAGGACATCAGCATTAAAAGAGCTAAAGGTGCTGGGCGATGGTGGCACACGCCTTTGATCCCAGCACTTGGGAGGCAGAGGCAGGTGGATTTCTGGGTTCGAGGCCAGCCTGGTCTACAGAGTGAGTTCCAGGACAGCCAGGCTTACACAGAGAAACCCTGTCTCGAAAAACAAACAAAAACGAGAGAGAAGAGAAGAGAAGAGAAGAGAAGAGAAGAGAGAGCGCTAAAGGCTTATGTAAAGTCCTTAAGGGATGATAAACAGCCTCCCCTTTTAGGCTGCAAAAGTGAGAGGTGCCTGGGACCTGCAGAGGAACTTAAGATCTGAAGAATTTTTCCAAGGCTCCATCTTTATTCTTCTCCGAGATTTAAGCTTCATATTTCTCAGCTGTCAGCCTCCCCAAGCTATCTCCCGTTCCCCCAGTGCTCCTTCCCTGGGCTGTCTCTATCCTCAGTCAATTCCAAGCCCCTTCTCTATCTCCTTATGTCTACTCAAAGTAAGAGCCACTCAGGTAGCAGAGTCAGGCTGCAGCCCAAGTCCTTCCTGGTTCCGATGAAGTTGACAGCCTGGCACTTGTATTAATTGCTCAATTAGATCTGGGGTGTCAGGGGTTCTGCTGACATGCTGTAGTGGGTGCTGGATCTCAGACCCTCCCAAACTGCACAGTGCCTATTAGCAAGAAGGCTGGGGTTGTAGGTTAGGGCTGGAGATCTCAGTGGCCAGCACATTGTGATTGACAGACAAGATAGGTAGCCTGAACTAACTCTGTCACACCGTTATTCAATTCACAGAGCATCAGCTTGGTCCTATGCGGAGTCTCTGGTATTTGCTGGAAATGACGGGGAAATCCCTTCCTGCAGTTTTTTGTTTGTTTGCTTTGTGGGCATGTGTGTTTGTGTGGTGTCCATGTGGAAGCCAAAGGCAACACTTGGGAGTTGTCTTGCTCCTTCAGCCATGTCCTGGGGATCAAACTCAGGTCTTCCAGCTTGGCAGTAAGTATTTTGACAGATGACATCCTGTAGAATTTTGAGCAGCAGAATGACAAGATTTTTTTTTTTTTTTTTTTTTTTTTTTGGTTTTTCGAGACAGGGTTTCTCTGTGTAGCCCTGGCTGTCCTGGAATTCACTCTTTAGACCAGGCTGGCCTCCAACTCAGAAATCCACCTGCTTCTGCCTCCCAAGTGCTGGGATCAAAGGCGTGTGCCACCACCGCCCGGCAGAATGACAAGATCTGATTTATGTTAAATTCTTTTCTCTCTGTCAGAACGAGGCATGGAGGCACACTCCAACATCACAACACAAGGGAAGTAGGGGCCGGAAGATTAGGTTGAGTTAAGTTGAATTAGGCTGAATTAAGTTAGTATACAGAAAAGGATATTAATTTAATTTATATAAAGAGAAAGGGGAGATAAGTATATTTATCCACAGAGATATTAATCTCCAAGGAAGGGAGAAAGAAATGAGAACTGATAGAAATGTTTCCAAGGGTACATAGATAAATAAATAAAATAAAATAAATCCAGGCCTTCGATCTCAGTACTTGGGAGACAAAGGCAAAGACAAGAAGGTTTCTTGGGAGTCTGAGACCAGCCTGATAATCTACAGAGCATACCTGAGTCAGCTTGGGCTGCACACAGAGACCCTGTCTCAATAAATAAAAATAATTGCTTTAATTATCAAAATGAAGGTGGCTATAAATTCAGATTATAAAGATATTACAAATCCTCTGTGAGAGAGGTCAAAATAAAACATACCTAAATAAAAAGGGGGTTGCTAGGTGAAGTCAGTCTATACTTTTGATGGTTTCATTTTGTTGGACCAAGGACATGATATCTGGGGAGAAAGGCTCTGTATTTGTGTTACCAGGAAAGAAAAAATTCTTTGGGCTCCTTCCAAAGTAATAAGGGTCAGATTTGATAGAGGAAAGTCTCCTGAAGAGCTTGGCTGCAGACAGGAAGAAAGCAATCAAGGAGACCACACAGGACAGGTGACATGATGTGCTGATTCCTCTACAGGGAAACAGCCCTGAACTGAGACATAAAAATGCCTCAAGCCAGAACTTCAGCTACGAACAGCCAATGGGTCTTGTTGGCTACAGAGTCCTCAAGACTTATCATGCCACCCTTTCATATGACACAAATGGAGACTTATTACAGTTTGATTATATGACCAAATTAACTCATAAAGAAAGACAGTAGCCTCTCACCTGCTCAAACGAGGAGCAAATATTCATCTTTGACTGATCTGGGCACAGGGCACAACCCATACATTATGTTAATATAGAAACATATATTACCTCTAAAAGCTTTATGTTCACAGAAAGACCAACAAGACAGGATTCACCCTCTGGGATGCTGAGATGCTGAGATCTGCTGTTCTAGCTCCCTCATCAGTCTTGCCTCAAATGATGCTATTTTCAGAGACATGCTTCTAGAAGAACTTCAGAAAGGACTGCTGATCCCAAGTGACATTGGCCTTTCAGACTGTTCCAGTCAGGACTTCAGTTAAGCCCTGAACTTTCTCAGCACATAGAGACTGGACAGCAAATGATCCAGCTAGCTTTCTTTGGACTTAACCATTTTTCCAGTTTCCTTTTGTGCCCCAAACCAGGAATTCTTTGCCCAATTCAGTGAGAAACAATTACAAGAAGCTTGTCACCTCATCCCTTAAGTGGGGGTGGATGGTTTTGGTTATTTTATGAATAATAGATACATTGTCATTTTAGGGGATGATTCCAAATAAATATGGTCCCGGACATGGAGGAATCAAAACAGAGAGCTTAAACCCAGGGATCTCTAACCTGGCTGTCCTGGAACTCACTCTGTAGACCAGGCTGGCCTCGAATTCAGAAATCCACCTGCCTCTGCCTCCCAAGTGCTGGGATTAAAGGTGTGCACCATCACTGCCCGGCAGCCAAGGAAAATCTTAAACCTGTATCAATGTACAAAATTCTGTGCCAATGTAACAAAATATAATCTCAATTTTGCATCAAAATATAAAGATCTTTATCAATATAAGATTACTTCTATAAAATGTTTTTGTTTAACAGTAGATTTAGCCGGGCGGTGGTGGCCCACACCTTTAATCCCAGCACTTGGGAGACAGAGGCAGGTGGATTTCTGAGTTGGAGGCCAGCCTGGTCTACAGAGTGAGTTCCAGGACAGCCAGGCTTACACAGAGAAACCCGATCTCAAAACAAACAAACAAACAAACAAACAAACAAAAATATTTTCCTTGGCATAAATTGTTGTATATTGATACAAAACTTAAGTCTAAACTTGTAACAACATAATATATGTATGTTTCAACTCCTAGCTAGGCATTGTGTCTATGCAGCTCATTTCAGATACAGGGATTAGTCTCAATCCTTCCAATAGCTGCTGCTACAAACTGTTTAGGATGATTAAATAATGTAAGTCTGGTCAATCAATCAAACTCATAGTCAGATCAGCTACTAGTCCGGATTATCACAAAAACATACACTCTGTGTTGTACGGACAGTAGGTAGCTGGAAACAGGCAATGTTTGCTTGTTCAGAGATGCTCTGAGAAGGTGGATGGTGGGACATCCAGAGGAGAAAGGATTCTGGGAGAGAAGGGGGCGGGAGATTTGCTGGGAAAATGTGAAAGCCAGATGCACGGTACTTGCGCACAGGTAACTAGCCATGCTGTCTCGGATAAATGGGATATTTTATGTTGTATCTAGTCAGAGATGAGCCTAGCTATATGGCCAAGGTATTTGTAAATATAGTTTGAATCTGAGTCTTATTTCTGGGAGCATGGGGCTGGGAGGAAGTATCAGAGCCCAACCTCAACAGTTCAAGGCCATCCTCAGCTAGATGGTTAGTTCAGGCCAGCCTGGGCTACATGAAACCAGCAGTGGTCTGTGGTGGTTCACACCTTTAGACCAGGTACTTGAGAGGCAGAGATAGGTGAATCTCTGAGTTCAAGGCCAACCAGGGTTACACACTGAGATATTGTCTGAAAACCAAACCAAACCAAGCTAGATTTTTCACTGAACCTGAAGTTAACCTGGCCTTCAGCAAACCCATGATCCTCCTGTCACTGCTCGCACATTGCTGGGTTTACAAACATGTTCATGGTCCCTCCCGGTTTTTAATTCTATACGGGTGCTGGGATCTGAACTTGGGTTTTCCTGCTTTTGTAACAAGCTCTCTCACTCTGAGCCATCCTTTAAGTCCCATGAGCACATATTCTCATTGTCCTCCCCTCCCCCTTTTATTTTTTTTTTTTAAATTTAATTTTAGCAGGGCAGTGGTGGCACACACCTTTAAGCCCAGCACTTGGGAGGCTGAGGCAGGTGGATTTCTTGAGTTCCAGGCCAGCCTGGTCTACAGAGTGAGTTCCAGGACAGCCAGGGATACACAGAGAAACCCTGTCTTAAAAAAAATTTTTTTAAAATTGTGTGTGCACTGGTATTTTCCCTGCATGTATGAGGGTGTCAGAACCCCCAGAACTGGAGTTTCAGACAGTTGTGAGCTGCCATGTGGATGCTGGGACTTGAACCCAGTTCTTCTGGAAGAGCAGCGTTATTCTTGGATCCTTTGTTTTAACCTGTCTTAGTGGCCACAGAAGGCTTCCTGACGTGCAGACAGACTGCCCCGGAGAGCAATGAATTACATACTGCTTATTCGTTTGTCCTCTGAAAGGGGTCCGTGCATCCCAGGGTGGCCTTGAACTCACTGTGTACCTGAAGATGATCTTGAACTCCTGACACGCCTGTCTCTACAGGCATGTACCATCCTCCTGGCCCTGTTTGTTTGTGAGACAGGATCTCACAGTGTACTCTAAGATTGCCTTTAACTCATGGGGATCTGCCTGTCTTGCCTTGTGAGATGCTGGGATCACGGGCTTGTGCTCACCTCGGTGTGCCTTTCTTGAGTGGCAAGTGGCTTCTTGTGCTTACTGGCCATTCGTGTAACAAATTAACATTTATTCAAATCTCTTGAATAGGTCTCGCCTGGTAGCCCTGGCTGTCCTGTTACTATGGAGACTCAGGGAGAATGCTCTTACCTCTTGGATTTAAAACGTTCAACAGCATACTTAGCCCCTTTCACTTTCTTAGTAGGTGTTTGTTTGTTTGTTTCAAAACAGGGTTTCTCTGTGTAGCCCTGGCTGTCCTGGAACTCACTTCATAGACCATGCTGGCCTCAAACTCAAAGATCTGCCTGCCTCTGCCTCCTGAGTGCTGGGATCAAAGGTTTGTGCCACCACACCGGGCGGCAGTACCCTTTATATACAGGAAACTCAACTTTTGATAGAGTCTGCCTTATCTTTATTTTCTTTGGTTTTCTCTGTTTAGATGCCATGGTGTGTGGCTTCTTCTTTGCACATTATAAGGCTCGTGTGTAATGCCATTTTTGCACACACAGGTAGATGCTTGGGTGACATGGCATTATCCGGACAAATGTTTAAATGCCTTAACAGATGTCAGTCACACTGGCCTGGCAGTAAGGAAGAACTTCCCCCTCAATGGTACTCGGGTTTACACTCACCAGCCACAGTCTTGCTGACAGTAGGTCTAGTAAATGAATTACAGGCGTTCATAATTTATTCCTCTTACGCTAGGCTCACGTCATATGCTCAGTGGTAGCCTGGGGCAGGTGACTGAAGATCTAGATCAAACCATTTGGAACGTGTCCTTCAGGGCAGAAAGTACCTTTAGGCAGAATGTTGACAGAAGAGCAAAGACAGAAATGAGGGGCGGGTGATATCCTTGTTTGATCTCTGGCTGTGATGAAACACCAAGACCAAAAGCAACCAGGTCACAGTCCCTTCTTACTGGCAGTCAGTCAGATGTCCAGGGCAAGAATCTGGAGACAGGAACCATGGGGGAGTGCTGCTCACTGGCTTGTCCCCTTTCCCAAGTGACCTTGGGGTGTGTTAACTACAAACACTGGCCAGATCAGCCCACCTCTTGTCAGCTTGACACACAAACCGATCACTGTTTCCTTGTTTGTCCTCAAGGTCTCCTGTAATACAACAGGAAACAGTCCAACTTTTTAAAATCCCAGCATTAAAAAATTCCAGGATTGCCGGGCAGTAGTGGCGCACGCCTTTAATCCCAGCACTTGGGAGGCAGAGGCAGGCGGATTTCTGAGTTCGAGGCCAGCCTGGTCTACAGAGTGAGTTCCAGGATAGCCAGGGCTACACAGAGAAACCCTGTCTCAAAAAACCAAAAAAAAAAAAAAAAAAATTCAAATGTTTCTGTAAAAAGCCCCAAATCTCTTAACTGTGGGCTCCTATAAAGTAGAAAACAAATTATGTATTTTCTGATTTTAAAGCAATACCAAACTAGGAAGGCATAATTTCAAATTCTGCAACTCAGTGTCTGACATCTGAGACTCTCGAATGACCTCTGCTCTGAAGGCCTTGGGGCACTTACTTCTCTGGCTTGGCATCCACAGCAAGCACGTTGTCTCCTACAGTTGGATCGGCTCCACTCCACACTGGCCACTGTCATGGTTCTTCCACAGTCCTGAGTCCTCTTAGATCTTCACGGCAGCTGGGGCTTCACTGATCCCAATGGCTGCCTGGCCAGCCTGCAGGGATTCCACTCCTGCTGGATGGTGCTGATTCTGAGCTTTTCTTCATGACTCCTTCTGTCCTGGGGTTCCCACTGGAACCGAGCTTACACCTTCCCCAGTGGCCTCCTGGCCTCTCTTCTCAGTGAGACTCAATCCTGCCCACTGTGCCAAGCCCGACCGCTCTCCATGATGTCTGCATGTCTTCAAAACCAGCACATGTGGAAGACTCTTACACATCTCTAAGTTTGACTGTCATCTTGAGATGTGGCCTTGGCCCCCTCCGGACAGCTTCTGTGTGCTGACTCTGAGGAAGCACTTCTCAGATTTCACTTCAGTGATGTGGGTCTCTTCCTAACCATTGCTGATTTTGTGGCCCCAGCTGACAAGCACTGATTGTCCCAGTGAAGCAAAGGTTTCAATTCCACAGATTTTTCATTCAGACATATCATATGCCTGACCCCAACAGTCTTTGAGAGACTAAGGTTTCCTGAACGTTCGTAAGCCAGGCCTCCACTGTCTGAGTTGCTCTCAGAGTTCTTCTAGACCACCACAGCTCACCAAACGCAGAGCGCACAATGACAGTTCCAGCCCAAACCTCCAAAATCTTTCCAGTTCTTCCCAAATCACACAGGCAGGTCCATTACAGCAACACCGTGCTTGCTCTAGCTTGGCATCTGTTGCCGAGATAAAACACCACGACCAAAAGCAACTCGGGCAAAAAAGGGGTTTATTTTACCTTATACTTCCAGGTCTCAGCCCACCTTTGAGAGGGTCAGGGAACAACCAGGAAGAAGGCTGGCTGCTCACACTCGCTCTCCCTTCCCAGGTGACTCTGGGTTGTGTCAAGCTAACAAAGGAGCAGCTTAGGTAGAATCACGCACTTAGGGTGAGAGCAAAGGCTGGCGGTAGAGAGGCTGGCAGAAGGGCTTGGCCTGCCACCGCTGGTGGCTCTGGGCACAGGGCTGTCTAAGCCTCTGCTTTCCGTCTGTGAAATGGAGAGATCCAGATCCTCAGGCTGCACACTGAGACGCAGAGTAATGACCATGGGTCAGTTTGGTGCCATGCACGGATCCAAACAAAGCAAAGGAGCCTTGTGGGGAAGAGTGGAGCTGAGCTTTTGGGGGAACCTTCCAGGCGCAGAGGCACTGAATGCTTCTCTCACAACTCCCATCTGTCATCTTGACCCCCAGACCCACACTCTTCCCTGGCATTCAATGCCTCTTTATCCTACCTCTCGGCATCTCCCACTTTTAAAAGATGCATTTCTTTTAATGATTTATTTTTCTTTTATGTGCATTGGTCTTTTGCCTGCGTGTATGTCTGTGTCAGGTGCTAGATCTCCTAGAACAGCCCTGTGGGTACCAGGAATTGAACCCAAGTCCCCTGGTAGATAGCCATCTCTCCAGCCCCCTTAAAAGATATTTTTAAAGATACTGTTAATATTTAGTCACCCCTCCCCCCACCCCACTCCCCGTGTGTGTGCGTCTGTACATACGTGATGCACCATGGCACACGTGGAGGTAAAAGGACATCATAGAAGAGCTGATTCTCCCATCATGTGGGTCCTGGGAATCAAAGTCAGGTTGCCAAGCTTGGCGGCAAGCGCCTTTAGTCACTGAGCCATCTCACCGGCCCCAGACTTTGTTGAACAGTTTTAGGCTCATGGAACAACTGAGACAAAGTCCCAAGATAACTCACAGGTCCTCCTAACACGCTCAGCATCTGTTATCTTTACCCCCATCACTAGGGTGACACGTGTCACTGCCGAAGAGACTACAGGGACACCATTAACACCCAGAGGCCACTGCCGACATCACGGCACCCGGCATTCCTCACTGGGGAGACCTGGATTGCTGTACGATGGTAGAATGTCAGTCAGAGTTCTTTTCAAAATGTACTTGTGTTTTGTGTGTGTGTCTCATGCCGCGGTGCACTGGAAGGACTGAGGGGGACTGCTTGCCTGTAGTAGGGACAGTGGCAACTGTTTCCCAGTATTCAATGCAAAATGTCTATCACCTCCATTTCTCCTCTGTCCTGGCCAAGTTTGTTTGCTTATTGTCAATTTGACCCAAGTTAGAGTTATGTGGAAAGAGGAACCTCTACTGAGAAAACGCCTCCATCAGATTGGCCTGGAGGTAAGTTTGTGGGGGCACTTTTTGTTTTTTTGTTTTTCAAGACAGGGTTTCTCTGTGCAGCCCTGGCTGTCCTGGAACTCACTGTATAGACTAGGCTGGCCTGGAACTCAGAAATCCGCCTGCCTCTGCCTCCCAAGTGCTGGGATTAAAGGCGTGTGCCACTATTGCCCAGTGGGGGCATTTTTTTGATCAATGTTTAATGTGGGAATGGTCCAGCCTACTGTCAATGGCACCTCTGGGCATGTGACCTGCATTGTATAAGAAAGATTGAGAAAGCCATGAAGAGCAAGCCAGCAAGGAGAGTTCCTCCATGGCTTCTGCTCCTGCTTCCTGGCTCCTGCCTCGAGTTCCTCCCAGGCTTCCCTCAGTGCTGGAGTCTGGCCTGAGGGTTGTAAGCTGGACTCAGCTCTTCTTGCTGCATGCTTTTGGTCATGGTGTTTTTCACATCAATAGAAACCATGACTCAAACATCCTTCTGTGTGGAGGTGGCTCCCTGAAGTTCAGAAGCATCTTTCTTGCTCCTCTGAAGTCTGTGATTAGTATGGGATTGACCCTCCCTTAGCAACATCCTCTTCTGGTCCCTGGGGACACGATTGGGTCAGAGGTGATCACCTGACTTCAGACGTTTCCATTGCAATGGACTTTGGGATCCTGGGATATGAAAGAGGCTGGTCTCATCAGGACCTGCTAGCACTGGACTGGGGATGCAGTTCAGTGGGTAGGGACCTTGCCTAATCTGCACTAAGTGCTGGGTTTGGTCCCAGGAGACCAGGTGACCCCTGCCTAGTGACACACACCTGTGGTGCCAGCACTGGGCATCCTATTTTCACAGACAATCCTTGAGGCCAGGGTAGAGTTCAGATGTCCAAGGTTCCCAGGTCTAGTTCTATAATAGATGGCCTCTAATCCCAGGGCTGGACCTGCTCCTGACCTGCAGCCTTTGAGCCAGGCGGTCTCACAGACTCATTTCCTGCTTTTGTTGACCCAGGCAAATCAAACAGCCTGCTTCCAGGACCTGCTCCTCCTTTTTCCTTGGCTGCAGGCAGTGCAGTTGAGGTTACCCTTTACCCATGGGCCCTCCAGGGATCTGTGACTGGGCACTTTCAGCCCAGAGGCAGTGAGCTGCTGGAGGAGGGGAGGGCTGCTGGAGGCGGGGCTGGCTGCTGGCAGCGGGGCTGACTGCTGGAGGAGGGGCTGACTGCTGGAGGAGGGGAGGGCTACTGGAGGAGGGGCTGGCTGCTGGAGGAGGGGCTGACTGCTGGAGGCGGGGCTGGCTGCTGGAGGCGGGGCTGACTGCTGGAGGCGGGGCTGGCTGCTGGAGCCACAATGACCAGCGTTATTACTGGTCCATAGAACTGTCCGTTTCTTTTCTTGTCCCCTCCTTTCTTTTTAAGGTTTTCTTACGTTTATTTATTTTATGTATGTAGGTTTGAGAGACGGTGCCTGGAGTTGGTGGGCTCTTGGGAGTTGAGTTGGCGCTCTCATTCTGCCATGTTGGTCCTGGGGGCTCAAACATAGGTTCTGAGGCCTGGCAGCAAGCCCTTTTTACCACGGAGCCATCTCAAAGGTTCCTTTTCCCCTGTGCCACCCCTAACCTTGTGGCAATCCTCCTGCCTCAGCCTTCCCTGTACGAGGATGACAGGCCTGTGCTACCATTCCCAGCGGGTCCATGTGGACCTTGACACTCTTAGTGTTTGGGCTGGCGAGGATCTGGTGCCACCCTGTGCTCTGTAGCTTGTTTCTAACGGCCCCAGGGCTCACTGTCAGTGGATGTCATTGACAATTCTCCATGAGACTGAACCTTGGCACCAAGTTCTATTCACTCCCTATTCTAATTTCGTTGACTGAGCCTATAGTGGAAAGAGCAGACTCACAAGACTCTGACTCCACACTCATAACCATCCCCCACAATAATGAGGAAAGGAAGGGAGGGGAAGGAAATGAGACCGTATGTTCCCGAGCACGTCCCCAAACATGCCCCTCCCATTGTCGAGTCCACGGATCATCCAGCAGTATAATGTCTTCGAAGAGAAAGCGATCCTCCGGTGCCTGGTAATGCAGCAGTTCCGCTTCTGCTGTACCCCTCCCCGACCTCAAAAGGCAAAGCAAGGCCTCGAAACAATACAAAACAACTGTTCTGCTGTGCCAGCAGCTGGAGAAAGAGTCCCCTGGGAGCCCTGGGCAGCTGTCAGCTGTCTAAACTGGCAGTCAAGGAGAAGGGGAGGGGGAGGGGGGGGAAGAGAGAGAGAGAGAGAGAGAGAGAGAGAGAGAGAGAGAGAGAGAGAGAGAGGCAGAGAGATTGTGTTAGCCTCAGAGTCAAGTCGACTGGGTACCAGCTTTTATCAATGGAACAGTCCCGGAAGGTCCTGGTCTGGGGAGGGGGGGCCTCTGCCGAGTCACTTTAGCTCCTTTTGAAAACACCAGCCGCTTATTTTTCCTCTAGGGCTTTTAAGTTTGTTTGTTTGTTTATTGGTTTTTCAAGGCTGTCCGGGAACTCTCTATGTAGACCAGGCTGTCCTGGAACTCACAGAGATTCTTCTGCCTTTGACTTCCAAGTGCTGGGATTAAAGGTGTGTGCCGCCATACCTGGTCTTTTACCTATGGTTTTAAAATTGTGGCGATGCAGGGATGTGGCTCAGGTAGTAGAGTCCTAGTCCTGGGTTCCATCGCACAACTGCAAAAACCAGAGAAGGCTCATCTGTCATCCCAGCAAGGGAGAGGAGGAGACCAGATCAGGAGTTCAAGGTCATCCTCGGCTGGTAAACAGGTTGGTCTTGCCTGGACTACATGAGACCCTGTCAGCCACCACGACCACGATAATGATAAATACTAAATCTATATAAAATACACAGAAAATGCAACCATCCTAACCATTTTAACTTTCTTATTTTTAAGATTTATGTGTGAGTGAGCTTTGTCTGCATGTATGTAAAATACACTATGTTTGTACCTGAGGAGGCCAGAAGATGGCGCTAGATCCCCTAGAACTTGAGCTAAAGAAGCTGGCGAGGCCCACCCGGTAGGTCCTAGGAACATTTTTTTTTTTTAAAGAGACAGGGTCTCAGTCAGAGTGGTAGTGGCACACACCTTTAATCCCAGCACTCAGGAGGCAGAAGCAGGCTGCTCTGGGTTCGAGGCCAGCCTGGTCTAAAGAGTGAGTTCCAGGACAGCCACGACTGCACAGAGAAACTTTGTCTTCAAAAACCAACTCTGTATATCTGAGGATGACGTTGAATTTCTGATCCTTCTGTCCCCATCTAAGGGCTAGATTTCAGGTGTGCCCTTTGAAGTGTCGAGGACTGAACCCAGGGCCTCATGTGTGCTAACTGGCCTCTTAATTAACTGAGTGGAGTCTCCAGGCGTTCACCATTAGGAATATACAGTTTAGGGACTTTAAACACCTCCTCAATGGGTGTCATAATACATCCAAAGTTTTACTTTGTTTGAGACAGGGTTTGGTTATATAACACAGGCTGGCCTTGAACTCATGACCCTTTTTTATTGTGCACCACCTAACCTGACTCCACAGTTCTTTACATCTTGGTCCCCACTAAACAGCGTCCCTTCTGTGATGCTGACCCTGTCCTGCCTCTGAGGGAGTGGCAGCCTGGTCCTGTGCCTGGCCCGTGCCTCTGGGATCCTGTGCTGTGTGTGGTACTTGTACACTGTGGTGTGGTCCCTGCTCCCGCCATTGAAGGCAGAAAGTTGTAGTCCAGCGAAGGCTGCTCTTTGCCGCCCAGATCATCTGCAGAGAACGCTGGGTGCTTCCATGCTCCACTGTTGTGAATGTGGGCGTGTCAAGACCCCAGTTTTCAGCTTGTTTGTGGGACCAGAATCAGAAATCCTCCATCATAGGGAGATCCCCAGTTTAAATGTTTGAGAACCTCCCATGGTGGTTTGAATCAGCTTGGCCCAGGGAGTGGCACTATTTGGAGGTGTGGCATTTTGGAGTAGGTGTGGCCTTGTTTGAAGAAGTGTGTCATTGTGGGGGTGGGCAATGAGACCCTCCTTGTTACCACATGGGGGCCAGTCTTCTAGCAGCCTTCAGATGAAGATGTAGAACTCTCAGCTCCTCCTGCACCATGCCTGCCTGGATGCTGCCATGTTCCTGCCTTGATGATAATGGACTGAACCTCTGAACCTGTAAGCCAGCCCCAATTAAATGTTGTCCTTATAAGAGTTGCCTTGGTCATGGTGTCTGCTCGCAGCAGTAAAACCCTGACTAAGACACTCCCCCAACTTTGTGTTTCCTGCACAGGGAGCCATATCCACCCCCCAGCCTCTCAGAGCACATTGAGTTCTGCTCCCATTAACTCTTGCTTTGTGTTGAGATGGGGTCTCATGTAGCCCAGGCTATTCCCACAGTCACCATGTAGTAGAGGATGACTTTGAATTCCTGAGCCGCCTTCAGCCCTGTGACACCTTTTTTGTTGTGTGTTTTGAAATCAGGACTTTTGAACCTCGAAGCCTTGCACTCCTCTTCTCCCTTCTCTCCCCCTCCTTCTTCCTCCCCCTCGTGCCCCTCGCCCATCATCTCACTCTAGCCCTGAAACTTCTGGTGATCTTCTTGCCTCTGCCTCCCAAGTGCTGGGACCATAGCATGTCACTCCCCTGCCTAGCTTTCCTCTTCTCTTTCAAGGTTGACAATGTCTCGTGGTGTGCTTTGACATCCCATGTGAACATGGAGATGGCTTCTCTATTTCTGAGAAAGGAAAGTCACTGGGACTTTGGTGGGACAGCAGGATCTTAGGTCAGGAGCTGCTCTCAGTGCTTCTGGGTGTGTCCATCTCCCCCACCCCTGTGTGTGTGTGTGTGTGTGTGTGTGTGTGTGTGTGTGTGTGTGTGAGAGAGAGAGAGAGAGAGAGAGAAAGAGGTGGTACTCAATGTCTCCACTTCTCCACCTTCATGGTCTCACCCTATATAGCCCAGGCTAGCCCCAAACTCCTGGCAAACCTCCTGCCTGACACACTTTTACTTTGGTTCACCCCTATTCCTTTCCTGTTGAGAGTGTGATGATGCCGTGTCATGTGACACGGGCCCATGCATTTTCTCACTGTCTCCATCTTAAGAATCCTGACACATAGCTGGGGAAGGTAGAACCAGACTCACCTCAAACTCCTGGCTGCATGGTTCCTGGGGCGCTGACCCAGGCCCCTCCTGGCAGCATGTGAACGTTGGAGAATAGATGGATGTCATCTCGATGAAGGAACACTCTAAGGCAGCCTGTCCTGCTCTGTAAGCTAGCGACTACGGTGCTAGCCTTAGCTTATTCCCATCCTGGATTTCATAGCGTTGAGTGCACACACGGGCATGTCAGGAGACTGATTCTTTTCTTCTTACACAGCAATGTAAATACGCTTTAGCCCATAAGATGGGAATTGCTAATTGCCCACGAGAGAGAAAGAGGCTGGGTCTCTGAAAATGAAAATGTGCCATTGCACCCCAGATGGATTTCCTTTGTCTTCTGGGCGGAGGCTCCACCCCTCCCTGCTGTAGCCTAATGCAGCCTAGTGGGGAGCAAAGCCCAAGTGCAGAAATTCATGGCCAGAGAAAGCTGTTCTCAGGCGGCTGGGCCCACTAGCTTGCTGTGTGTCCTTGGCTAACCTCGTGCCCTCTCTGGGTCTACTTTCCTTAGCAGTCAACCAATTGGTGCAACTTACTGCGATCTGGATAAGCAACTTAAATGTGGCTTTTACCCTTCGAGATTCTGTTTATAGCCTGTGAACAAAGGTGCAAAGACATAGCTGCAGCTTAGTTTGAGGCGCAAAATGTTGCAAATTGCTTGAAAGGTAAAGCCCCCCTCCCTCAAACACACACCACAGATTTGATTTGTGGTACTCTGTGGACTGTGGCAAGGGACTCCTGGCGACACCTGCTGGTGGAAGTCGGCACTGCAGCCTGCATAGCTGGGTAAGAGGGTTTTCAGACTTGGTTCCTTAGTGACAACTGAGGAAAGCGCCAAGGCAAGGAGAGTGAAGGTTAAAACCACGAATCAGATGGAATTCCAGCCTCTGCGCTGGGCTCTCCTGGGCGGACCGTTTAGTGGGGGCAATAACCAGGGTCTCACCAAGGTGCTAACCCTAGAGAATAAACCAGAACCCTGGAGGTGGGTGACTTGTCAATACAACACATCTAGAATCATCTGAGAAGGGCCTCTGAGAATGTTTGTGAGGGATGTCCTGATTGAATGATTGGCATTAAAGACCCGCCCACTGTGGGTGGCACCATTCCCTGGGCTTGGCGATTCTGGATTGTGTAAATGTAGAGGACCCAGCACTAGCACAGACTCATTCATCCATTGCTCTCTGCTGAGTGTGGCTGTGATGTCCAGATGCTTCAAGTCTTGTCTTCCCGTGACTTCTCCAAGTGATGAACTGGAATCTGGAATCGTGAGCTGTGTAAATCTCTTCTTCCTTAAGCTGTTTTTGTCAGGGGCTTGAGGAGTTTCACTCCCTGGTAGGCAGCCAGATAGGGAGAGGGGCCATGGCTAGAAAAAAAAAAAAGTGAATTTCCAAGCTAGCCAGCCTTGTCCTCAACCTCCAGACTTGTCTCCCACCAGCAGGTTCCATGCTGAGGAACTGATTCAGAAAACCCAGGCAGGAACACTGCAACCTTCCAACCTTCCTTGAAACTGACAGTTTTAGGTACCAGAGGAGGAGAACTTTACAGAGGCTAAAAGGTTTGCCCCAGGCCTTGGGAGGAGACTGGATTTCGACTCTTCCAGTCCCAGCTCTGCTGTGGGGGTCTTTTTCTCTGAGTGTCTGTCTTGTGTTTGCTTCCTCACCCCCAATGAATGTGGTCCCTCACTTGCTGTCTGTCTGAGGTGCTTGAGAACTCTCTGTGGCTACCTGCTGTGCTCCAGACGTTTTCTGCCTTTTAATTCTTTAACTGGTAGAGAGTTATCATGCAATGATGGAGACTCTCCTTGACTGTATCAGTATGTTGTCACAGCTAAGGATGGAAGGAAGAGAGGTTAGTCTAACAAGAAGCGCTGGCCTCAGAGGCTGAAGAACCAAACATCAGGAGGCCTGAGTGTGATGCAGGCTGGTCTGCCCAGCATTCTAGACGATGAATTCCAGGCCTTTCTGAGCTTCAGTCCTATCTCAAGAGCAAAACTAAACAAAACCCCTAGATCAGGCTGGCCTCGAACTCAGAAATCCTCCTACCTCTGCCTCCCAAGTGCTGAGATTAAAGGCATGCGCCACCACTGCCCGGCCCAAAACCCCTGAATTTACATCCTGTAATGACCCTATGGTCTCCATGGCTTGCTGTCTCCTCCTTCTCCTCTTCTCTCCCTCCTCCTCCTTCTTCTAAAGATTTATTTATTTTATGTATGTGAGTACACTGTAGCTGTCTTCAGACACACCAGAAGAGGGCATTGGATCCCATTACAGATGGTTGTGAGCCACCATGTGGTTGCTGGGAATTGAACTCAGGACCTCTGAAAGAGCAGTCAGTGCTCTTAACTGCTGAGCCATCTCTCCAGCTCCTCCTGCCATGGTCTTTAAGAGCAGGGTCTGGAGGGACACATCTCTAGTTAGGGAACTTGCTGAGTTCTAGAGTAGCCTGGGCTACATGAGATCCTGTCCAAATGGGGAGGTGGATCACTGGTAAAGAGCTTGCTGAACAAGTATGAAGACCCGAGTTCAATCCCCAGCCTCCACATGAAAAAGGGGAGTGTATACATGTAATCTCGGTGCTGGGAGGCAGAGATGGGGGATCCTGGGGCGCTCGCAGCTGAGCTGAATGAGTAAGTTCCAGGTTCAGTGACAGACCTTGACTCAAAAAACAAGGTAAAGATTGAGGAAATTACATTATGTCAACCTTTAAGCCTCTGATGTGCATCTAAACCACACACACACACACACACACACACACACACACACACACACACAGAAAGACAGACAGACAGACAGACACAGACAGATGCACACAGAGACACACAAACACACACTGACACACACAGAGACATAGACACACACAGACACACACAGAAAGTCAGATACACACACAGAAAGTCAGATACACACACACTCAGACACACACACACACACACACACACACACACACACACACAAATACAGAAAGACAGACACACCAGACATACATATAGAAAAACCGACATGGGGGCTGGAGAGATGGCTCAGCAGTTAAGAACACTGACTGCTCTTCCAGAGGTCCTGAGTTCAATTCCCAGCAACCACATGGTGGCTCACAACCATCTGCAATGGGGTCTGATGCCCTCTTCTGGTGTGTCTGAAGAGAGCAATGGTGAATACATAAGAGAGAGGGAAGGAGGGAGGGAGGGAGAGAGGGAGAGAGAGAGAAACACAAATACAGAGGCAGATACAGATGCACACAAATACAGACAAACAGACAGACAGACACACACCCTTCCGATTGTCTTTCTCTGCTCTGATAAATGGAACATGGCAGAAGGGACCGGTGGTTCTCAGTCTTAGAAAGCTTTGTGCTTCCACCTTGATGTCTCTGGGGACAACAGCATCTGTGTCATCAAAATATTCCAGGGGCCAGGCAGCTGGTGTGAGGTCTGGACTCAGCCCTCCCTCGATGGCAGCATCTAGCTGAGGTTTTAGCCCTCCAGACTTGCTGCTCCCACATGGAAGCTACAGGGTTCTTCTCTCACGATACTCTGTAGGCATGGAAGACCAGACAGGGACAAACTATGGGTTGCCAAAATGGCAGGACAAAAGTAATGGCAGAGGTCTCATGAGCCTGGCCCTTGGGAGACTGAGACAGGAGGACCACCCTGAGTTCTAGGACACCTAGCCAGGCCTACGTAGCAAGACCCTGACCAAAAAAAAAAAAATATTAAAAAAGAAAAAGAGGGAAAGAAAAAAAGGAAGGAAGGAAAGAAGGAAGGAAAAGATCCTGAGGACTGGAGAGAGATGGCTGCTCTTCCCAAGGTTCTGAGTTCTAGTCACAGCACCACGTGGTGGCTTACCACCCTCTATCATGAGATCTGGCGCCCCCTTCTGGGGAGCAGATGTACATGCAGGCATAACACTGTAAACATAATAAGTAAATCTGTTTTTAAAAGTATTTTTAAAAACAGAAAGAAAGAAAGGAAGAAGAAAGAACAAACAACCATTCCAGCCACAGGACAGCGGAGAGGCAACAGAGACAGGCAGGCCACACCTGTGTCTTAGAGGACAGAGCTAAGGCCAGTGGTGCCTGTGACTGAGCCAAAGCCACAGAAAAGCTTTGGTCTATATTAGCAAAGCTCTAGTCTCAGCAAACCGACTGAGTCTTGCAGAGCGAACCCTGGCACTTCCACCTGAACGTCTCAAAAAAGGTGATAAAGCCTGGGTTGTATCAAATTAAGCATCAAGTGGTAACAACATAGCAACTATGTATCTTCTCTCTAAACCTCAAACTGTTTCATGATCAACACATTTAAAAGGTGGACCGACCAGAGGTAGAGCGCTCACCTATCCGGCACAAAGCCTTGGGTCCATCCCCCAGCCTCACAACTGGATCTGTTGCTACACACCTGTAACTCCTCCACTGTGGAGGTAGAGGCAGGAGGATCAGAAATTCAGGGTCATCTTCAGCTACATAAGACCTTCTGGCCAGGCCTGTAACCCCAGCTATAGGGTAGCTGAGGTAGGAAGAATTCAAGTCCAAGGACAGCTTGGGCAGCTAGAGGGCTGGAGAGTTGCCTCAGCAATCAAGAGCGCGTGTTTTTTTGCAGAGGATCCTGGTTCAATTCCCAGTGCTTACATGTTGGCTCACAACCATCTATAACTCTGGGTCTAGGGGATACAACACCCTCTTCTGAAGTTTTGAAGCTCCAGGTATGTAGGTGATATACATATATGCAGACAAAATAAATCTAAAAATAAAAACATAAGCAAATGTTAGGGCTGAGCAAGACGGTTCGGTGGGTAAAGGCGTTGTTGCAAACCTCGGAGCTGCATTCAGTCTCCGAGACCCCTATGGCGGAAAGAAAACTGATTCTCACAGGCTGTCCTCCGACCTTCGCACGCCCTCTGCACCCTCCACACAAATAAATAAATGCAACTTTTAAAAGTAAAAGAATAAACCAACAACAAAATGGGTTGGAGTTGATCTTAAGGTCTCTCTTTAGAACCAAAACCTAAGCTATCACTGGGGTGGGTGGGAGGTAACAGAGGGTCCGTACACAAAAAGCCACCCCCTTGCAGGATGCCTGCCCATGCAGATGTTGTGCACACGGCCCAGCTGGGTAGCCGCTGGCTTCTGGGGGCATCTCTTATCCATCTGATGTCAGGCGACAGCGGGCAGAAGCGCCCACTAGTGGTGACTCTGTGCACCGCACCTGTCGTGGCCCTTCGGGAGTGTGTGTGTGTGTGTGTGTGTGTGTGTGTGTGTGTTTCTAACATGGGGCCCTCAAACTACTGCCGCTGAGCCCACTGTTTGCCTGTGAAATAGGTGGGGACTTAGAGACTGGGCCGACGCTGACGGAATGCACAGAAGCCGTGTGTGGTTTGTCTTGGTCAACCAAGAACAGAAAAGGGTTACAGAGGCAGAAACAGAATGGACAAAGGTTAGTGGCAAGCTTTCTTACCCACTCCTGTTGTCATCTGTATTTGAATCCTGCAGAGGCTGAGGCGTTGAAGGCTTAGCCCCACATTGGGGTGAGGGTGTCGGTTGGGGCAGTGTTAATGAGCCTTAGCTGGACATCACCGGAGCTAACCCTGGGACCCGGGAAGTTCAGACTGACTGGGCTCTTATGAGCTGGGGCTGTTAGGGGAAATGGGAGCTTCGGGCATGCCTCCTTTTTCTGATTCTGCATCCCTATAGTCTTCTCCCCCCCAAAAATATTTATTTTGTATATATGAGTACACTGTGGGTGCCTTCAGACACCAGAAGAGAGCATCAGATCCCATTATAGATGGTTGTGAGCCACCATGTGGTTGCTGGGAATTGAACTCAGGACCTCTGGTAGAACAGTCAGTGCTCTTAACGGCTGAGCCATCTCTCCATCCCATCCCTACAGTCTTGTGTACCTTTCCTTTGCAGGGCTTTTCTGCCACAATGCTTCTTCAGCCTGGCCTCAGGCCCACGGCAATGGAGCTGCTGACCTGGGACAGGATCTCTGAAACGGCAAGACAACAGAAATTCTTTCTCCTGTTGACTAATTTCATTTGTGTATCTACATATTTTAAAGACTTTTTTAGACTTAGTTTTTTTTTTTTATGTGTAGGTGTGTGCCAGCATGTTTGTCTGACCACCATGTGTGTGCAGTGCCTGTAGAGGCCACAAGAGGGCGTCAGATCACCTGGAAATGAAGTTACAGATGGTTGTGAGCTGGGAACTGAGGTGGATTTGTTTCTGGAACAACAGCATCCAGAGCATATCTGGGATGGCAGGTGATGCCACACGTCTGGGAAATAACCAGACCACCATGGTCGGGTTAGAATCAATGAGACCCCTGCTCTAACACAAGAGGCTCATTAATAGATATACCATGTCTCTATGTCATTATTTCAGAGCTAGGGTGGGTGTAGAAAAACCCGAACATTTACGTGCTCTCAGGGATAAGAGCCCTGGCTGCTCTTCAGCAAATCCACCTCAGTCTCCACCTGTCCTCTCCTGGTGACTCTCATGGTGAATTCTCATGGCGCTTGTTTCTCCTTCTGGGATCAGAAGTCCCACCTTCTCTCCTACCCAGCTATTGGCTCTGCTCAGCTCTTTATTAGCCAATCAGAGATGATGAAAAAGAATTTATACAATATTGAGACAGGAGATGCCTGACAATGCCAATGTCCGGACTGCAACCAGATCCCTCCAGCTCCGTATGTCTCTATATTATTGACCCTCAGGTGGCACAGGTTAGCCTCAAACTCTCTCTATAGCCCAGGATGGCCCCAGAACTCCTGGTCCCCCTGTCTTTGCCCCCTGTGTGCCACCTTGGAAGTCAACTCTCTCCTTCCACACTCAATCCTGGGATTGAACTGTGGCCCTCGGGCTACTGCAACTTTCACCTGCTAAGTCACATGACCACCACCCTCTGGTCATGTTTCCCTCAAGCACTTTGTCACAGTGATGGAAAACTGATATGAAGGTTTCGAGGGTGGAGGGCTTCTATCTTCTGCTGGACAAAGGCTGTAGCCTCTGTCCTGGTGCCACGCCTGGATGTAAGGAAGGTCCAGTATCTTCCATTTCTATGCTACTGGGGAAGCCCGTTGTCATGTTAGAAGCGTGTTTTGGGAGATGGGGAGCACAGGTCACACGGGGAGGACACCAGGAGAGCCAATGTGGACCATTTACTAAGGTTCCGCAGAAACCACATGGGGAGGAAGCAGCTCTCCGGGACATTCAGGAATAGAGGGCTGCAGTCACAGACATGTCACTTACCCATCCACCAGCCCTGTGGGCCACCCTAGCCGACGGCCACACTCAGGGACAAAGAAGCCACTTTGTAGATGTCCCAGTGGGCACTTGGCCCTACCACACCCACGTTTTTGAGACCCATGAAACCTTAGAAGGGTAAAATGGTGTGGTTTTCCTTATTATTCCCCAACCACTGAGACAGGCTTACTCTGTCTTCTAGGCTGGTCCCAAACTCGTTATGTAGCTGAGGCTGGCACCCTCTTCTGTCTGTCTGCTGAGTACTGGGTTTGAGCACTCAGGCAATGAGTTAGGCTAAAATAGAGGCTCACTGGGGTTTGGGGTGAACTTCCTGGTCCCAGTCTACATAGCTCCAACTTTCTTGTATCTCTCATTTTGAGCAGGAGCTTCTACCCTCCCCCTAAACTACTGCAGATTCCCACCTCAGTGTTTTTTCTTCAATTAACATGAGATCGTGGAGGGGGCTGGACAGACAGTTCGGTGGTTAAGTGTGATAGTCTATGTATGCTTGGCTCAGGGAGTGTGTCCTTGGAGTAGGTGTGTCACTGTGGGTGTGGCTTTAGACCCTCATTCTAGCTGCCTGGAAGCCAGTATTCTGCCAGCAGCCTTCAGATGGAGATGTAGAACTCTCAGCTCTTCCTGCACCATGCCTGCCTGGATGCTGCTATGTTCCCACCTTGATGATAATGGACTGAACCTCTGAACCTGTAAGCCAGCCCCAATTAAATGTTGTCCTTATAAGAGTTGCCTTGGTCATGGTGTCTGTTGCAGTAAAACCCTAACTAAGACCTTAAGAGCACTGGCTGCTTTTCCAGAGGACCTAGGTTCGATTCCCACCATCCATATGGTAACTCACAACTATCTGTAACTCTAGCTGCAGGGAATTTCACACCCTCTTCTGGCCTCTGCAGACACCAGTCACACAGACAAACATGCAGGCAAAACACCCACACGCATTATAAAAATGAAAAGAGCAATAGAATGGAGAGATAATTCTAGACGATTGCTAGCCAGGACAGTGGTCGCCAGCACAGGACAGAACTTAAATATTAAAATTCAAGCCAGGTGTGGTGGCTCACACCTGCCGTCCAGTGAAGGCTGGCCCAGGCCACACGAGACTGTCTCAAAATAAACAAGAATGCAGTAAAAATGTTCTTAGTGGCAGCAGCCAGGTCCCAGGTGCTTGGGAGCCACATGCGGCTGTCGTGACACACAGGGAGAGGCTGTTCTAGGCATACCAGAAAGTTCTGTTGGACAGCCCTGCCCCATTCCTCTCCCACAAAGCCACCCCATCCTTTTACATTCTCTGCGGGGAACCACACCCCTGTGACGTCACTGGCGCTGGTGCGTGTCCGCCTGTCTCTGGGTCTTTGCAAATGAACTGGTATTTCTAGGCCAGAGATAGCAAAATATATTATTTATTTATTTATTTTTTAGTCAGGGTCTCGCTATTGTAGCTCAGGCTGGTCTTGAACTCAGAGAGTGCAGGTATTAAAGCTGTGAGCCACCGTGTGCTGAAACCTTGAGTTCATCCTTCTGTGACCACCTCCTGGGGTCACGGGCCCACATCGCCATGCCCGGTGCTTGTGGAGTTACTTAATGAGGTCATTTCTCTCTCATGCTTTGCAACCTTGCTATGACATAGGCACCTGCGATCAGTCATTCTCCAGTGAGTACTTTAGAGGAAAAGAACTGTGTCATGACAGGGATGGTGACACAGGAAGATGTGGACACTACGCAGGAGACAAGGACCCCAGATCTCCTCAGAAGACCCTGGAAGGAGATGAGAGCCAGGCTGGACTCTGTGACAAGATGGCTTCCTCATGGATCATTGTGTTTGTGCTCTACTAAAACCAGTGGAGGGTTGCATATTCTCTCTCTCTCTCTCATGCACACACACACACACACACACACACACACACACACACACACAAACATTTTATCTTTTGACTAGTGTCTCACTATGTAGCTAAGGCTGGTCTTGACAACCCAAAGCAATCTCCCTGTCTCAGCTACAAATAGCCACTGAGAGGAACAAAAATATCCAAGCAACAGACAAAAGCCACTGTGCTCGCTGTATCAGGGAATTGTCTCTTCCCCCGAACAGTCCTGAGCATGACCGGCCCCCCCCCCCCCCCCCCCCCCGTAACAACCAGTTAGGTTATGTCCCCGATGGTCAGCAAAGCTGTTTGCAATATGGCCTCCAACACAGCGCTGCAGAGGTGCAGCCTTTGCCTGGTCTAGACCTACAGGCTGTACCTTTCCCCACCCCCAACTGTATCACTTGACATTCAGATCCCCCCCGGCACCTTCCCTGCATCGTATGTCTCCAGCATCTGAACCAGTTTAAAAAAAGTTTGATGAGCGACCACATGAGGGTTGAGAGACTCTCTCCATCCCTTGGTCAGCTGTACTTCTTGTGGTATGCTCACGTCCTGTGAGTCCGATACCCACAGCCCCAAGCTCTCCACAGAAAACCACCCAGTTGGTTTCCACTCAAAAAGACACTCGAGTTACTCCTGCAGTCCCAGGACCTGCCACGAGATGGCAGCATACACACAGGCAAGTTTCACAGATAGCTGGTATGCCGAGGAGGCGGTTCCGGAACTGAAGACTGTTGAACCCATTGGGGAAACTGAGGCCTCAGACAGGAGGCCTGGTGGTTTCACTCTCTGCTTATTTTTCTTGGTTAGGAATGAAACCAAGTGCTCTACCCCAGCAAAGCTCAGGCATGGTGCAAGGGCTCTGGCCATCATCAGGTATGTGGGAGAAGTTGTGAGCCACTAAGGACAGAGTGTTCCTCATTGGCCTGCTGAATAGGGTGTCTACGGCTTTGCCACTTTAAGCCCTGTGTGGGGCTGCAGGGAGATGAGTCACCTCCACCTGTCAGGAGCAGGCCAACAGGGCCCAGAGGCAGGACATCCCACATCCCCACGCTATATGCTGAAGGGCCACAGAAATGGCTGGAGGACCCTTGTAAGGAAAGTCCCCATAGGAACAAACACGGTTCCCCGAATCCTCTCCCCACCTGCTGTCCCATCTGTACTGAGTCACAGATGCTGCCTGCAGGCTGGGGGTGGGGGAGTAGGGGGTTCGGCTCGAGCCTCCTCCTCCTGCAGATGGGCTAAGTCCTCCCTCCCCTGAGTCTGGGGGCCCCAGAGTGTGTACAACCCATATTGGAAATGCCCATGGCCTTAGCAACCACCACAGCCACGGTCACCGCACCAGAGAGGCCAGCTCAGGGACCCAAGATTAGAGGAACAACTGGAAATCGGAAGTGTGGTGTGAAGTGTCTGGTTTTTTTACACATTAGGAGTGAATTCACTTAAAGGGACAGCTGGGCCTATGGAGCACAGGCCTGTGATCCCAGCTGCTCTGGAGGTGGACGTAGGAGGATCCTAAGTTCAAGGCCAGCCTGGGCAACTTATCAAGACCCAGTCTCAAAAGAACAGAAAGAGGGCTGGGATGTAGCTCTCTGGCAGAGCTGGAGCCAGCATGCCCAAGGCTGGCGTCTTCCAACTCCAGCATTCTCACTATAAAAGAAAAGAAAATCCCAAGCATGCCACAGTAGTGTTGGGCTAACCCATTTCTGTGTTGATCTGGCCACACCAGGAACCTTTGTAGCCTAGGTTGGGACAGAGAAAGGAGGAGCTGGGTCTGGATAGGGAAGGCTGGCTGTGCCAGCTGCCCAGGCCTGGTGGGGCCCCAGAGCCCTGAGGAAGGGCTGGCAGCCATGGTGAGGTGACAGGCATGGTTTATTGAGCAAGAAGCCCAGGGAGAACAAGGGTACACTCCTCTGGCCTCCCTGCGGGACAGTTGGGTCAGCCGTGGGTGGGTGAGCCCGGCAGGGAGGCTGCCATGAGTCCAGCTAGCCCAATCTGGAGGCCAGAGAGCCAAAGCTCTCTGAGGAGGTGGAGTCTGGTCTCCAGGGCCTGAGTCACCCCTTGAGTCTCTGTGTGACCCAAGTCACCTTTCTCTAGACTCAAGTTTACTGTTAGAGCTGATTACAACCCCACAGCTTGGGAGACTTTCTCCACGGCCATTTCTTCACTGTGACAACCCTGAGCCGCCACTAGATCTGCTGAGCCCTGGTCTCCTTACCTGTGAACACAGACAGTGCGGCTCACTTCCCTCAAATTACCAGGGGGATAAGATATGGCTCAGAGAGAGTGGGGGCCCCGGCTAAGGTCACACAGCAGATCCGTGAGGTACTGTATAACCCTCCCCAGGTCTTGCTGTGTCTCCCCAGAGTGCTGAGACGCCAGCAGGAAGCTAAGGCACAGAGACAGTTTGCTTCAGGCCACACCCAGCCAAAACAGTGAGTAAAGAGAGAAGTCAGGCCATTGAGACGGCTCAGTGGTTTAAGGTACTTACTGCCAAGCCTGAAGACCTGAGTTCAATACCCAGGACCCATCTGGCAGAAGGAGAGACCTGTGACCCCCGAGTTCTGACCTTCACGTGCAAGTTGTAGTGAACACTCACACAATAACTGAGACAAACAGACAGAGTCCTCCCTGGAGGGGCTGACATGGGGGGGGCGTGGCAGGGACAGAAGGAAGAGTGGCCAGATGAGATGGGCTTTCAGGTCAGGAGTGTTGGGGGCTGGGGACCCAGGGAGTCTTGGAAGGCTTCCTGGAGGCAACCTGGGCTGAGACCACAGGAGGGGGAGCCTGGAGCAGGGTTGAGGGAACAGGTAGTGTGCTCACTCACTGCCTTTCTGGAACCCAGTCTGAGGGGAAACTGAGGGAAGAAAGAATGGTGGCCTAGAGGCGGGAAGAATAGTCACCAATGTTGGATAAGGGAGGGCCCTCAGTGAAGCCCCAACGTCCCACTTTACAGCCAGGCCTGGCTGGGTGGCCCTGGGGATGTCACCACGCCTCTCTGGGCCCTGATCCCTTCCCGGCCCAGAGGCTGCTGGGAAGGCCAGAAAGCCGCAGGCAGGGCTAGTGTCTTATCCTTTCCCTCCCTGCCCCCCACCCCCAAGGGCACAGGGAGATGTCATTTCTCCAGCTCTTGGGGGCGGAGGTCACCCCAGCTCAGCAGATAACGCTGAAGGTTGAGCAACACCCCGACAGCTTGCCGGGGCCAGGGCTGGGGTCAATGGGTCGGGGGTCAGCCCCAGGCAGGTTGGCAGCTTCTGCTTGAGTGGCCCAGCTGGGAGTGGCGGAAGGGTGGGCCCCAAGAGTTGCCCTGGGCTCCCTCAAAAGGGTCTCACCAGAGAGAGAGAGAGAGAGAGAGAGAGAGAGAGAGAGAGAGAGAGAGAGAGAGAGAGAGAGAGAGACAGGCTGGTGGTCCGATCCTGGTGGCCATTCAAGTGCATGGAGGGTTTGCTTTCCCAGTTTGCAGGGTGACCGCTGGGCTGGCGGTGCGTCTACCATGTTCACACCGCGACCACCTGAGAAGCTTGCAGCCCCTAGGCAGGGCTGTGCGGGTCTTAGAAAGGCATCGTACTGCTCGGGGGTCCATTTGTCTTGATACCCAGACACCACCACTACCAGTACCAACACTGTCCACGGAGGAAACTCAGAGAAGCGAAGTGACTCACCCACAGACACAGTGTGGCAGAACCCCCACCCCTGCCACCTTCACGGAGAGGCGCAGGGAGTGGCGTAGGCAGGTGCGGTGGGCGGGCCATACATAGGGTGGAGGGCTGGGATCAGGGGGACAGCGAGCATCCCCGGGGTGGGCGTGCACCGGGTGGAGAGTTCTGCTTCCCAGGAGTTGGGGTCCCAGGGGCGTGGGCAGCACCTGGGTGGGAGGGCGTGCCCTGCGTGGAAGGCTGTTCCCAGGGAGTTGAGGACTGGGGCCAGCGGGCAGGATCCGGGGGTTGGGGTCGTGCACAGGGAGGAAAGATCTGTTTCCTAGGAGTTGGGGGCCCGGGACAGCGGACGGGAGCCGGGACTAGCCACCGGGTCCTCCAGCAGGGGGCGGGCGGCGGCCGCGCTCCTCCGTGTTCCCGAGGGGCGGGAAGGGGGCGGGCTGGCGTCACCCGCGTCCGTGGCGATCGCGGGGCTGGCGGGGCGCCCGGGACACCCGCTCAGTGTCCCGCGCGAGGACCCCCGCCGCGCCCCACTCCCCGCCGCGCCCTCTCACGCTCCCGCGGCCGGGCAATGACGCGCCCCGACCCGGGCGGCCGGGTGGCGGGGCGGCGGGGCGGCGGGGCAGCGGGAGGGGCCCGGGCGTGACGCAGCCGTTGCCAGGCGCCGCCTTATAAACCTCCCGCTCGGCCGCCGCCGCGCCGAGTCCGAGCCGCGCACGGGACCGGGACGCAGCGGAGCCCGCGGGCCCCGCGTTCATGCACCGCCTGCTGGCCTGGGACGCAGCATGCCTCCCGCCGCCGCCCGCCGCCTTTAGACCCATGGAAGTGGCCAACTTCTACTACGAGCCCGACTGCCTGGCCTACGGGGCCAAGGCGGCCCGCGCCGCGCCGCGCGCCCCCGCCGCCGAGCCGGCCATCGGCGAGCACGAGCGCGCCATCGACTTCAGCCCCTACCTGGAGCCGCTCGCGCCCGCCGCGGACTTCGCCGCGCCCGCGCCCGCGCCCGCGCACCACGACTTCCTCTCCGACCTCTTCGCCGACGACTACGGCGCCAAGCCGAGCAAGAAGCCGGCCGACTACGGTTACGTGAGCCTCGGCCGCGCGGGCGCCAAGGCCCCGCCGCCCGCCTGCTTCCCGCCGCCGCCTCCCGCCGCGCTCAAGGCGGAGCCGGGCTTCGAACCCGCGGACTGCAAGCGCGCGGACGACGCGCCCGCCATGGCGGCCGGCTTCCCGTTCGCCCTGCGCGCTTACCTGGGCTACCAGGCGACGCCGAGCGGCAGCAGCGGCAGCCTGTCCACGTCGTCGTCGTCCAGCCCGCCCGGCACGCCGAGCCCCGCCGACGCCAAGGCCGCGCCCGCCGCCTGCTTCGCGGGGCCGCCGGCCGCGCCCGCCAAGGCCAAGGCCAAGAAGACGGTGGACAAGCTGAGCGACGAGTACAAGATGCGGCGCGAGCGCAACAACATCGCCGTGCGCAAGAGCCGCGACAAGGCCAAGATGCGCAACCTGGAGACGCAGCACAAGGTGCTGGAGCTCACGGCGGAGAACGAGCGGCTGCAGAAGAAGGTGGAGCAGCTGTCGCGGGAGCTCAGCACCCTGCGGAACTTGTTCAAGCAGCTGCCCGAGCCGCTGCTGGCCTCGGCGGGCCACTGCTAGCGCGGTGGGGGGTGGGGTGGGGTGGCGTAGGGGTCGCCGCGGCCACCCCTGGGCACCGTGCGCCCTGCCCCGCGCGCTCCGGTCCCCGCGCGCGCGCTCGCCCGGGCCACCGTGCGTGCACCGCGCGCACCTGCACCTGCACCGAGGGGGACACCGGGGACACCGCGCGCACGCACGCACCTGCACCGCGCACCGGGTTTCGGGACTTGATGCAATCCGGATCAAACGTGGCTGAGCGCGTGTGGACACGGGACTGACGCAACACACGTGTAACTGTCAGCCGGGCCCTGAGTAATCACTTAAAGATGTTCCTGCGGGGTTGTTGCTGTTGATGTTTTTGGTTTTTTTTTTTTTTTTTTTTGGTTTTTTTTTTTTTGGTCTTATTATTTTTTTTGTATTATATATATAAAAAAGTTCTATTTCTATGAGAAAAGAGGCGTATGTATATTTTGAGAACCTTTTCCGTTTCGAGCATTAAAGTGAAGACATTTTAATAAACTTTTTTGGAGACTGTTTAAAAGCCTTTTGGGGGCAGTAGTTGGCTTTTGAAAAAAAATTTTTTTTTTCTTCCCTCCCGACTTTGGATTTATACGAGATTTTGTTTTTGTGTTTCTGGTGTGTAGGGGGCTGCGGGTTATTTTTGGGTTGTGTGTGGCGGTGGGTGGGGGTGTCGCATCTGGGTTTTTCTCTTCCCCTGGCAGATGGGGTGCAAGCCCCTCCCCCTAGGAGAGGGGGCAGAGTGCTGGGTCAGGAATTCAGGGTGACTCAGCACCCATGGGTGCTGGGGGGGGGACTTGCTAGAAACCCTGCTTGGGACGGATGGGCCGCCCTCTGGGCTTGGTTTGGGTGTCAGGCTTGTGTTGAGGACCAGGTAGGCAGGGACTCTGTAAGAAAGGCTAGTCCAGACAGCCCGATAAGGGCAGGTAAGTACTGTGCTCGAGGTACTGTGTGTTTGGTGATATGTAGGGGAGCCCACATGCCTGTCCGGTTTCTGTGTCCCAGTGTAGCTGGAAGAGAGACTGGGCCAAGAGGAGGGTGAAGGCGACAGTTACTACGCTGCTTTCCCTTTCTCACTAGTTTCTCTTCCCAGAAGGGACTAGGGGCCTCCCTTACCGTGCTCAAAGTGGCTGAGCCAGGACTTGAACACAGGGCCAGCTCTCAGATTTGCCGGGGCAGCTCTGCTGCAGCCGGGCCGCATTAGTGAGAGTCGAGGGTGTCCAAGGAGTAGTGAATGCGCTGTGTCCCGCCGTGCCTGGCACGCCAGAACTGTTACATAAGCGTTTGTTCTTGTTATTATTTTTGATGGGAGGCTCCTGGCATCTGGCTGTGTGAGTGTGGAGTGCCTGCCCAGGGCCAGCATTCTGCAAGCCCTGGGCCTGCCTGCATTTACTTCAAGCCTTGTGGAAGGTAGGCACTACTGTGCCCTTTGCTTTATGGATGTGGATAGCTTGTGGCTGTCAGGTCCCTATGAGCACCCTGCTGTGAGGAATTCTGAGTAGGTAACAGAGCAGTTTGCTAAAGGCCTAAGGGAGCCTGGGATCTTAAGGGTGACCAGTGACACTGGCTGGTGAGTAGGGAGTCTGTTTTCTTCCCTTACTCTTTGGAAACCTGGAGTGTTGGGACTGGTGACCTGTCTCCTACTGTCACAGGGTGAGGACTGAGGTTCTCTCTACCTGCCCAGTGCTAAGGTAGCTCGAAGCTTGTACAGACCGTCAGACACTTTGATTCCATTCAGTTTCCTTCCAGTCCTAGACAGATGGACAGACACTTGACCTGGTGGGCCCCAGAGCCAAGGTCAATGCCGCCCCATGGATGCATGGCCCAGTGTCTTGGTGGCTTCTGTCTACACAGCGGCTGTTGCTCCATTGCTCCAGGATTTAGAAGCCAAGCCTGGGCTGGACCTGGGAAATGGGGGAGGCTCTGCCTTCCCAGGGATGGGAAACTCTCATGCACCTCTGCAGCCAGACTGGCTTGGTATCCATCTCTCAGCAAAAGTAACTAGGAGGTCACAGAAGTGCCACTCCCACTGGAAGTGCATCTACAGCAAGTTTGGGGTTGGTTTGTAGTCCCTGTCCCTACCCCAAATCCTCCACCCCTCAGGGCTGGTTCATTTCTTGGCTCCAAGATCAGGTACCCCTCCCCCAAGTAGAGTGGCAGTACAGACTGGAAAGGATGTAAACCCAGGCCCATCTGATAACTCCAAGATCAGGAAAAGCAGTGGTGGGTCAAAGGTCAAAGGCTTTGACTGCCACCAGTGTGGCCCACTGTAGCAGAGGCCGCTGGTGGGGTGACATACCCCATGGAACAGATCACCAGTCTGCCAGGGACCAGCTGGACCACAAGCTTGGAGACAGAACAGCAAGTCAGGGAGAAGGCAGCAGCCTGAAGGGTAATTGTGGGGTGAGGACAGTCCACAGAGCTGGTGTCTATCCAGGACTTTGTCACAGGTGGGCTACTGGGCCTTCCTACTGCCAGGGCTGGTCGGCCATATTGGGTGGTTGTCACTGCTGAGCCTTGCTAGGACGTGGGGCAACCAGAGCCCTCCCTGTGCCTGCTCAGGATTGGAGCCTTTACAACATGTCCTCTCTCATCTTACTGTCTAACACAGCCACCCACAACTTGGTGACTTTACCCAGGAGAAAAGTGGGTGTCGGGAAGGGGAAGCTAGAGGCGGCGCTCGGTGTTGGGATCAGCTCAGTATTGGCCGGAGCTTCTGCTAGAGGATTCTTCTGCCTAGCAAAGAGGCTCTGTGAGGGGAAGTGACTTCTCTAAATTTGCATGACTGGGAAGGGTAAAAATTGGCGTGGGAGCCTGAATCAGGGGGGACCGTCTCCTACAACCTTCTGAGGAATGTCTTCTTCCCCCATGTGCAGCCCAGACTTGTTTGTTCTTTTATCTCACGTAGACATTTATTTGCCTGGTTCCTTTTCATTTATGTGACAAACATTTATTGAGCACCAGCTATCTGCCAGCTCCATTGTTGGTGTTGGAGCTGGGTGGTGACAAAGATCGAGGTGACAATTAACAGGGGAGAAGGACACTTAAATATTTCAGCCACTGGAACGACATAATGACAGGTGGGGACAAGTACTATGAAGGAAGAAAATTGGGGCGGGGAAGGGTGGGCGGGATGAGAAGGTCCCTGAGGGCTTCTGAGAGGAGGTGTCTCTCTGAGGCCAGCCTAGGCTGAGTGGGAGCCCAGGATACTGTGTGTGTCAGTCACTGAACTGTGTGCTTTCCAAGCCCCTTGAGACAGGCCCTAGTTTCCACCTCGGGCAAAGAGGCAAAGTCACTGTTCTCAGGGTGGCTGAGCCAGGAGAGTTTGACTTCCCAATTCAGCGTAACCGTTCACCTGCCCTCCTGTGACCTTAGACCTCCCCTTGGGGCTGACATGCCTCCCCCTCCCTCCCTTATCCTATTCTGGATTACCTATGGACCTGCTGAGACAGAGGGACCCCAGTAGCATCCTACCAACTACACCTGTGGGGGTTCAGGTGTTGCTATTGGTGTAGGTTTGTGGGCAAAGCAGAGGAGGAGAGGGTAATTTAAAGGCTCGGGATTTGAAGGGGATTTAAACCAAGCTGGGATCTGGCAGGTGGAGGACACATTTACTATGGGTAAAAAGATGAGCAGGGTGTAAGTGTTGAAAAACGCTATAAGCTTCCATGCCAGATGACCAGTGTTGATGGAGTTGGGTTTGAACCCAGGGCGGTTGGTGGGTTCAGACCCCTCCCTGCTGGCCTGGCTTGCCTTGCTATGGGGCTAACAACAGGCACACAACCTCTGAGGGTAAGATGTACCCCAGAGCCCTGTGGCTTTGAGTTTTGTCTCCTGGTGACTGGAGCCATCAAACTAGACGTTTGGCTTTTCTAGGCTTGCACTTCCTCATGGTGCACAGAGTCCATTTGGCCAACCTACGCCAAGCAAAGGCTTGCTGCAGGCCCCAGGTGAGGGGGGTTTACCTGCTAGTAACAATGTAACAACAATAGAAACAATGTTGGATAATATCTGGTGAGATGGTATTTGCCTATCCCAACACTAGGGAGGTAGAGGCAGAAAGGTCAGGAGTTCAAGGTTATCCTCTGCTACATAGGAAGTTTGAGGCTAGCCTGGGCTACATAAGACCCTGACTCAAACTCCTCACTCATCAAAGGAATCCATAGCAAACTGGTATAGTCATTTAGACAGTGATAAGAGGTTTGAGAAAATAAGACTGAAAAGTGGTAGAATGTACCTGAGGATGGGCCTCGGGATCAACAGGTGCAAAGGTCCTGAGGCAGGCTGGAGGGGTGGCAGCAAAGGCTAGGAATATGCAGGGTGGTGGATTCTTTCTGCAGGGCCTCTGAGGCCAGGGTGAGGCTAAGAGAGGCTGTGTGAGGATGGCTGAGTGGGTGGCCCTGCCAGAGCCTGGCACCCACAGAATCCCTGATAAGTCTAGTGACGAACAAAACAGGCCCCTCAGCCCTGGAGGCTAGGCAAAGTGCAGTAGGTGAGGGAGCAGAGTGGCTGCCTGCCTGCCTGCCTGCCTGGCCCAGGAGAGCTGAGGGATTCGAGCCTGTGACCCAGGGCCTGAAGCCATTCAAGTTGAGCTGTGTGCCAGGCAGGAAGAGGGGCCAGGCTGGCCAGGAGGGACTGGATGTACAAAGGCTGAGAGCCAAGAAAGAGAAGTTCTCTGGGAAGCCATGACTGTGGGACAGAGGGCAGACGCCTGGGGATGGGGGTGGGGTGGGGTGGGATGGGGTGACAATACTCCTTGTTGCAGAAGGAAGCTGGGTCTTCTATGGTCTCAGGACTGGAAGACAGGCTGGAGGCTGGACTTCTACAAGGCATTTTGTTTTTACTTAATTTCCAGAGAATGTAGATCGCTAATAAAAGAAAAAAAAAAAGTCAAAGGCATTCACAGTTTTAATACCCAGAAATAAACCTGTTAACTCTTGCTGTGTGGCCTTAGATATGTTACTTTGCCTCTCTGTGCCTCTGATTTATTGCTTACTAAGTGGGATAATAACCGACTGGCTTCATTGTGGGTAAGGAGGTAGTGAGGACTGAGTCAGTTTCACATGATATATTTCAAATGATCCTGTCCTAGCACAGGGTGGGCCTTAGCCATCGGCCTTGTACAGTGCAGCGGAGTCCACTATGTCCAGTACACGTGAATTGGGCAAACAAGTGCTTCTCTTCCCTGGCCGTGACAAGAAGATAGCACATTCCTCAGTGTTTTGAAAAGCTTTGACAGGTTAGTTCATGCAGAGACCTCTGGAGATGGCATTTGTTAGCTTCTAGAATGTTCTTTCACAGATTTTCATCCCGCCTCCCTTCATTGTAGCTAATATTGCCAGTGCCGTGTGCACACCTCCCCCTTTCTCCCTCAGCCATGGGACTGTCCAGGTCTGGAAACAGCTGCCTTGTGGAGAGACTAGGTTCTCCCAGCTTCTCTTGCAGCTAGGAATGACCCCCCCCCCCAAGCTGTGAGCACAAACTGTAGGAGGGGCTTCTGGAAACTTTTCTGCAGGATCTCTTCCTTCTTCCTACATTCTGCCTGGAACTCAGAGGTTTCTAGAGCTGCAGAGACCATATTGAACCCAGAGGCAACGCTTCACACATAGTAGCAAACCCAAAAGATGACAAAGGCATTTGAGTCCCAATGGTGGGCTGCGGTGTCTCACTGGTCCGTGCTGACCTTGCTCTGTGCTTGTTTATGTGAAGAAAAGAAATCCCTGTTCATTGAGACCTTTGCTGTTCTGTTTCCTGTTACTGGCAAGCTGAATTCATTTCTGACACATTTGCCCAAATGGCACGGAGCTCACTGGGCCTCTTTGTCACCTGTGTTTCTCAGGGGTGGCCTAGTGCTTCCTTGTCTGGGCTGTTCTGCTGACACCGTTCCCCTGAGAGGAGAAAAGGTCTCTGTTAGATGAGGTGAAAGGGTTGATTTAATTCATTTGAATTACAGAAGTCATGTGTGAAGGCGTCTGGTGTCTCCAGTTGGCTCAGTATGCTTCAGGTCAGGCGTGACCCAGGCCTTTGGGCTGGGTAGAAACTTCTCAGCTGGCTTCAGCTGGTTTCAGACCCTGCTTTCCCACCAGAGTCCAGAAAGGGGGCCCACGAGTGTTCGAGAAGTTCACGACCTGTTGTGGAGCACATTGTCAACTGTGCAAGGCCCAGATGTCACCTGGAATGACCTCTTTGCCCCAAACCCCAGCCACCAGCACCTGCTCCCTGGGGATGCCAGCCTGTCAGGGCTGGAAGGCACCTTTGCCAGGCACAAGGGCCAGCCCACCGAGATCGCTGTGGGACAAGTCAGGAGGCCAGGGAGCTGGCCGGTTAAGTTATTATTTTTATAGCTGTCACCAGATCCTTGGCCCAGCCCTGCAGCCCTGGCAGGGACAGAGGCAGCCTGGGAGAAAAAGGAATCCTCAGAGGCCTGGTAGCCAGGGCAGGGGCTGTGGAGAAGTAAGCACTGGGGTGGGTCAGGGCCTGCAGGGACTGATGTACAGATGTAACATTTCTTGCCTTCATCCATCCCTGACCCCAGGCATATGCCATGAGGTTCTCACAGCCCATTCTAAGAACTGCGTTGAGCCTCGCTTGAGTTCCTTAGGCCTACTCCAAGGCTGTGGGTCACTTGTTTTACAGCTTCGTCCTGTCTGGTCCGTGTGGCCGTGTCCTCCTGTGGATTCTTCTTCCTTAATCTACCATTCACACCTGCAAAGGCACTTAGTTGTCCCTGCTGGGGACCTCTAAGGGCCAAGCTAATGCCCAAGAGTCCCTTCCTACATCTAGGTTATCAGTCCTCTGATTTTGTTGTTGTGCCAGTATGCCATGTAGCCCAGGTTACCCCTAAAATGTTGATTTCCTTGCCTCTACTTCTTGAGTGCTGG
>JANHMN010000002.1:227992890-228020929 GCA_030674055.1 Rhabdomys pumilio
TTTTTTTTTTTTAAACTTGTTCATTTTCCTTTATGATTATGAATGTTGTACCTGTAAGCATGTATGTACATGCACAGTAGCATGTATGTACATACACAGTGTGCGGGCCTGGTGGATCTCCTGGAACTGGGATTACAGATGGTTGTGAACCACCATGCAGACGCTGGGAACTGAACCCAAGTCCTCTGAAAGAACAGCTGGTGCTCTTAGCCACTCCAGCACCCCCAAAGGTGCCTTCTTATACTAACTGTAGCCATGACACATTTCCGGGTTCCCAGATGTTCGTCCTGCCTCTTAGTGGGGACCCTAGGATGTCACGTGCTGGGTGTCAGTGAGCAGCTGGCTGGTGAATGAACTCATACAAGTAAAAAGGAATGACCCTCAAACGCTTGCCCCTCACCCCCCAACCTCACTGAGTTCCTGTAGGACCCAGGGAACTGGATGTCAAACAACTGGACTTCTTTCTCCTCTCTTGTAGCCCTGGCTGGCTTGGAACTCGCTATGTAGTTCAGGCTGTAGTGGGGAGAGGAGAGGCAGGGGTGGGGTGCGTGTGTGGTAATGGCTTCCCAAGCAGAGCAGAATATGCTTCTCTGACTGCTTCCTCCCTGGGTCCAAAGGATCAAAGAGATTTGAGTCCCAGTAATCTCTAGGAAGGTAGAGGGTCTGTGGCAGCTCAGCAGAAGGACTGGGCTGGGCTTCCTGGTGGAGGTGATCTCTCGTAAGAACTCTGTCCCTCACCCCCTCCTAGTAACCCCAGGCAGGGCCTCAGGGCAGGGAGACAACTTCTCTCAGGCTATGGCCAGGTGAATGGAAGGAGCTGGTGGGGTGGACGAGAGGGATGATTTCAGTGGAAGGCAGGTCTCAGCTGGCCTCCTGGGAGAGGCAGGAAGAGGATCAGACCCCTAGGGGGTTTCCAGCACCCCTTGTTCAGCATCCCCTAAGAACAGCCAGGAGCTTGTGGTCCCCTGTCACAGCTCGGTCTGCTTCCCTTCGGTATTCTGGCTTGGTTGATGCTTCCTATCTCTGGCTTTCCATCGCTGGTTTTATTAACCCTCCCACTCTTCAAGAACCTCGGGACACAATCAAGGACTAAGGGCTTCAGGAGAACTGGGACTCCAGCCTTCCACACTTCAGGAGACTTCCTGCCAGAGACCTAGCTCAATTGTCCACCATTCTAGTCTATTACTGAACCTTCAGCTTTGGGGGCTTCTGTTCTGGGGGTGTCTGGAGAAGGCCCAGAGAGCTGTAGTTTGGCAAGGCCACCTATTGCCCCTCATTAAGATTTTATACTATGTCCCATGATTCTTCTGTCCTATAGCTTAGCAGACTTGGAGGTGAGAGGGTACACACACACACACACACACACACACACACACACACACACACGTGTGCAGGGGTATGAGGGATTACTGACACTTCCGGGACCAGAGAAGACTGGCATCTACTAGGATGTGGGACAGAGGCCTGGTGGAAGCTGTCAGGCTGCTGGCGGGCAGGGAGGTAGAAGCTTTCAGCCAGACAAGCTTTCTGGAATCTCAGACACCATGCAGGTGCAGAAAGAGTGGATTGTTTCTCTACCTGTGTGAGAAGCAGGCGATGCGTGGATGGTTCTGGAAGAACTCCCAGGACAGGAGGCCCAGTGGCCTCTGCGGAAGGAAGCTGGGGGCTGGAGGGGGAGGGAGTCTCTCTGAAGCCCTGCCCAAGGCCCCGGAGTCACAGTCTGCCTGCAATTAGCTGTGTGGCCCTACGCCAGTGGTGTGCCCTCTCTGAGCTTTGGTTTCCCCGTGTGTAAATGGGGGTCCTTCAGGGAGGCTCAGACCTACTGATCCTCCTCAATCTTGTGTTTCCAGGAGGACCTGAGTCCCACCTCATCTTCCCGAAGCCCTGCAGGTCCAGGGTGGTACGTCCTGTTTTGGGTTGACCTAGCCAGAGCTGAGCTGGAGGAATTGAGCAGGTTCTGTCCTGGCCTAGTCTAGGGAGAAGACACCTGTCACTACCCTGTGCCCCTGGGACTAGCCAGAATAGTGTCTACTCAGACTTCAGGCTGGAGACCAGGGGTCAAGTGGGCTGGGGGACAGAGATGGAGAAATAGGGAGAAAGGCAGAGTTAGCTTGGGGGACAGCAGCCGAGCTCTATCAGGGTGAGGGTGGGGTGGGTGCACACAGTAGGTACGGGCACCACATGTCCACTGGGAAAGGAATAGGCACCCATATGTGGGGACCCAGCTGCCATGGGCATGGCTCTCCAGCCATCGGTCACTTCTGTCTTTCAGGTCCTCCTGGGGCTGTGGCTGCCTCTCCAGGGGGCCTCATTAGAGGGGAATTTGGAAGGCCTCAGTCCTGAGGTAATCACAGCCTGGAATGTTCTCTAGGAGGTCCAGGTGCCAGTGAATAGGCCCATGAAGTCTTGGACTCCCAGGGCCTTGTGTGTCAGGGCAGGCATACCCTTTTGTCCTAGAACCTTCAAATGCGTGAACGACCACACAGCCTTGACAGCTCTTCTCAGCTCCCTCCTAGTGCCTTCTGTGGCTTCCAGGGCTGTAAACTAACCTTCGCCTCCAGCTCTGGTCTTCCTTCTGGGGCTTGCTTCTGTTTTCCTTTGCCTGTTCTGAGACTAGGTCTTTCCACATTGCCATGGCTGGCCTTGTAATCACTTCTAGCCAGCAAGCCTTGCACTCAAGGCAATCCTCCTGCCTGTGATTTACCACCATGGCTGGCTTGACCTGCTATTTTGTGAACCTTCTGAATCTGACCTGCCACAGGACCTTTGCACCAGCCATGCTCCCTTCTGAGCTCTTGTCAGCTCTCAGAGCTTAGCCTGTGCATCCTTCAGCTCAAAGTCCCCACCAGGGACTCAGAGAGGCTTGTTTCTCAAGCTTCTCAGACTCCTCAGACGGTCCAGGCTCTCTCCTCCCCAAAGCTCAGCACCCCTTGCTCTCTGGTGACCGTTGTTGGTTTTATTTAGCCCAGGCTGACCTTGAACTCAGTACATATCCAGGGATGACTTTGAATTTCTAATTTTGCCTGTGCCTGTGCTGGGATCCCAGGCATGTACCGTCACGCCTGGCTGCTGGCGTTCTCTCTCTCTCTCTCTCTCTCTCTCTCTCTCTCTCTCTTCCATTTTATTTTTACTTTCTTACTTTCTCAATTTCTTTTAAAGACAGGGTCTCATGGAGCCCAGGTTGTGCTCCCTCCTGCCTCGGCCTCCTGAGAAGCTGGGATTAGAGTTGTCTACTGCCAGGCCCAGCTATTGCTGAGTTCTACAAGTGACTGGGGCCCACTGAAGAAGGAGTGAGGGGTGAGGGATGAGGGTGAGGGATGGGGATGGGGATGGGGATGAGGGATGAGGATGAGGGGTGAGGGTGAGGGATGAGGATTAGGGGTGAGGGTAAGGGATGAGGGGTGAGGATGAGGGATGAAGGGTGAGGGTAAGGGATGAGGGTTGAGGGATGAGGGTGAGGGATGAGGGATGAGGGTGAGGGGTGAGGTTGAGGGGTGAAGTGGCTTAAGCCCTTTCTGATCCACCATGACTCCTTGATTTACTTCTTGTGAAGTGACAAGAGTTTCTGGGGTTGGGGCTCAGTTGGCAGAGTGCGTGTAGCAAACTCTGGGCTTGGTCCTCAGCACTCCATAAACCAGCTGTGGTGGTGCTCGCCTGCAGTCCCAAGCACTCAGGCGGAGGTGGGAGAATTAGGATTTCAGGCTCACCCTTGGATACCATACTAGGTTCTAGGCCAGCCTGGGCTACACAAGCCTGTCTTAAAAGTTTCTCGCGCTCTCTCTCTCTGCGTCCTGTGGAGTGGGCCGCTTCCCAGGCTCATAGGGCAACAGTCAAAGCCTCTAGCCATGCTGAGCTCCCGACTCACCCCGTCCCCACCCGACCTCTGCCGCGACAGGAGCAGCTCTGAGTGAATCACCCATGAGTCCTCTGGCCTCCAGCGGCTCCCTTGCTCCCAACCCTCTTTCTCTTCTCCGTGTGCTCCAGAGAGCCTGATGAAACATGACCTGGACCACAACCCTCCTGGGCTCCAGAGCCTCTGGTGGCTCCTACTGCCTTAAAGATTAATCTTACAACCTGCAGATGCCGTAACATGAAGTGGGTGACTCCTCCTCCCCCTCCCTTCCCTTCCCAGACTGCCTTCCGGGTCCCACCCCCTCCCTCTTCTTTGTCCCCTCCCCCACTTGCCCCGTCTCCAGCTGAGGCTGCCTGGGCTCTTCCAAGGATTCCTGCTAGCCTCAGGGTGTTTGTGTGGCTGCCTCCTCCACTGGTTGTGTGTTCTCTCTCCTCTTCACCTAGCTGGCCTCTCTGATCTGGAGACCCTCTAGTAGCCGACCACCGGACTCTTTCTCAGGCCCTTGGGTCCACCTCCAAGCGGTCATCTGGAGGCTTGCTGGAGAACGACCTCAGAGAACAGGAGCCTCCTCATCCGGGAGCAGGGGGGATGTGAGGGGCCAGCTGTTCACTCTCTGAACACTGCCTCTGAACTCTCTGTGCTCACAGGTCTCTGAAGTCTGGCTGAGCCCCGTTCTGTCAGCACAGCCCGTGCCCCTCCCGCCCCCCAGTTCTCCTCAAAGCTGGTTCTCAAACTGCACTCACCCCCAGCCGTGACTTAGAGTCTGCTGCTGGAAACCTGAACAGACCCATCCCCAGGGGGAGACTTTCCAGGTGGATCCCCTACCCGACACCGACACCGCCTTGTCACAAAAGTCTCCTTAGTTGAAGTTGTCCCCGACCCCAGGATGCAAAGCAGGAATCCTGCTGACTGCTTTCTTGGAGTGTTCCCAGTGCACCCTGCAAGGCTTGGCACAGAGTACATGCTCAATAAATGTTTGTTGAATGACTGAATAAAGAAATAGCAGGATGAGGTGGAGGTTGGGAGCAAGGCCACTGTTTCTCCCATTCACACCCAGCCCAAGGACCTCATGGTGCCATGATGGCTACTGAAGCGCCTGCCATCTCTTCTACACGCACCCAAGGCCAAGGCAGGAAGAGGTTCTCAGATACCCGTTTAAGACTGAAGCAGCTAGGTAGTGTCCCATGCCTTACCCCAGTACTCAGGAGGCAGAAGCAGACAGATCTCTGTGAGTTTAAGGTCAGCCTGGTCTATAGAGATAGTTCAAAACAGCCAGGACTCCTTTCTCAAAACAAAAACAAAAATAAAATATAAAAAACAAAACCCCCAGTGAGTGCAGAAATCATTCCCAGGGGCTCCCTGGCCTCTCTGTAAAACCATTCATCTGACTGGCCACCGTGCCCTCCTGTGTTCTTCATGTCCAGCCTTGGCTTACCACTGATGGCTGAGGGGAGGGTCTTGTTTAGCCTAGGCAAATCATTGAGAGTGAGGCAAATCTCACTCAGTGAGAGGACTTAACTGTCTCTCTGTGGAGCCCCCTGAACAGGGATACTTTTAATGTCTCTGGGGCTGTCCTATGTTCCCTGAGAGCTCTTGGCAGTGGGTGTGAGTGGGGAGTGGACTTGAGGCAGGGACATCATCTGACCAAATCCCAGGAATGGAGATCAGAAGGGCCCTGGGAGGGGAGCGAGGCAGAAGGCCTGGGTGAGAATGGAGACCCCAGCTAGACAGCCCATGCTGTCACCTGCTCCCATCCCCCCAGTAATGGCACTTTCACAGGGCTATCCTCAGATACTGCACTCTAAAGTGACCAAGGGTCCTATAGCATCTGTGACTTGTATACGGCCTTGTGTAACCTTGGGGTACAGACCACAACCTCAGAGAGAAGGAGGAGGCTGGAGGCTGTTATAGCAGGCTGTGGAGGGAGGGACCAGTCTGGGCAGAGTATCATGTGCGTGTGCGTGTGCGTGTGCGTGTGCGTGTGTGTGTGTGTGTGTGTGTGTGTGTGTGTGTTCACTGCTGGGAGGAGCTCTGGGTGTCCAGGGTACAGACTACAGCTCTTCGTTCCACAAGAGCCACTATTTAATAACCACAGCTACCGGGCCTGTGTGCTTCCCAGATGTGGGGCCAGCCCCTGGGGGAGGGGCACAGGTTCTGTTGTCATTCCCTGATTATAGAGGTAGAGACATCTGTGGTCTCCTGGGAAGAGAGAGAGCAAGTCTGGGACAGGGTTGTCTGGGTCCAAGTCCTTGGTACACTGAGATCTACGCTGCCTGTGCAGTTATGTCTTCCTGCTTCCCCATGAGTGTCTGCTTGCCCATGAGTTTTTCTTTGTTTTTGAGACAGGGTCTTATGTAGCCAAGCATGAACTTGAGCCCCGTTCCCCCCTGCTTCCCCGCCTCTGATGTGTCATCAAGGCTGTGAGCTGAGTCTGGGTGCTGAGTCTGGGTGCCTCCCATGAAAGCTCAATCCTGGATGGATGCTCAGAATCATAGTCTCCATGGTTTAAAGAGACACTCGTGACCTGTCCTGATGTTCCTGTGGCCTCTTGTTAACTGTGGTCGCCCGCTGGGGTCATTGCGAAAGCCCTTTCTCTCTCCCCACTGTTGATAAAGCAAGGAAATCACTAAGCGTTGTGCCATCCTGTGGCCAGCCCGTTGCCCCTTTCCTGCCTGGAGGCCTGGGTGGAGCCAGCTCCTCATTCTCCCTCAAGGAGGCTAGATGGATCTGAAGGGGACTTTTGGGGGAGTGGGAGGAGACAGGCTGGGTGTCACGTCCTCCACCACCTGCCATCCTTGGGCGATGGTGGCTCCAGCTTGCCTGGTGTCCAGGCAGGACCCAGCCCTTACTTTGCCTGTACTAACTGAGCTGTTTTTGAAGTCACCCTGAAGCCAGTCAGGCTTCCCTAGCCCTTCCCTCTTGTCTCAAGCTCCACTGTCTCTCCCACTCCCAGGGCAGTAACCACCAAGGTCTCTCCATTGCCACTTTCTTTTTTGAGGGGTGGGGGTGGGGAATTTTTGAGACAGCGTTTTTTCTGTGTATCCCTGGCTATCCTGGAACTCCCTCTGTAGACCAGGCTGGTCTCGAACTCACAGAGATCCGCCAGCCTCTGCCTCCTGAGTACTGGGATTAAAGGTGTGTGCCACTATGCCCAGCTAGTTGCCACCACAACTAGCTGAGTTTGAAGCTCCCCTGTGGTGCTGGGACTCATTTATGAGAGAGGCCACAAGGGTCAAAAAGGCAAGTAACTGACTGCACAGTGAGCCTCGGACTCAGGCTGGTGTGTACTCGCTGGGGACAGAGGGACCATCCTGACACACAGATAGTCCCTTGCTGCATAGCCAGGTTGGTGTTTTTTATTCACTATATTATCTGTTTAATGTCCCTATCCCTCCTGGGAATGTCACCATTCTCAGTATGGGGACTGCGGTCTGCTATGAGCATGGTATTCCATAGCCCTGAACAGTACTCTGCACTCCGCAGACACTGGCTGGTGCAGAGATGGGGTGGGAGCTGCTGGCAGCCCAGATGTGCTGCACAGCTTGAGAATGAGACCCACGACAGAAATCACCCTCCTTCAGGGTCAGCTGGATTATTTTGTAAGTTTCTTTGTCATGCTCCACTGTGGTGGCTTGGTCCCAATTAAGTGTTGTCCTTATAAGCATTGCCTTGGTCATGGTGTCTGTGCCACCTGTGCCCCCATCCAACCCTTCACTCCCTTTCCCTACCCTGGCTTGCTTTGTTTCTTTCTTTCTTTTTTGTTTTTTCTAGACAGGGTTTCTCTGTGTAGCCCTGGCTGTCCTGGAACTCACTCTGTAGACCAGGCTAGCCTCAAACTCAGAAATCTGCCTGCCTCTGCCTCCCAAGTGCTGGAATCAAAGGCGTGCGCCACCACCGCCCGGCACTTTATTTTTGGTCTCTTCTCCCTGAGAGAGCCAGCAGAGGACATCTTGTCCGGTGGGTCAGTGACAAACCTGTATGGACACCACAAGAGCAGGACAGTTCTGGTAAGGAGCTGTGCCAGTGGTCGGCTAAGTCAGAGGAAGAAGGAAGGGGGCCGGGCAGCTCGTGAGACTGGGCCACTAATGATAGTGTTTTAATGGGCACACAAAGAGTGCTAATCTGATATTCTGCGTGTGCTTCTTACAATAGATATAATCAGAGCCGCAGTTAGCTAAGTCATTCTCCACCTATCCGCACACTCCACCAAGATCATTATCATCCTCCTTAATTAAGAGCCTAGCAAAGCTCGGCAGCCCACAGTCCAGCTCCAGGAAGTCCTGCCCAGCAGGTCCTCCCTATGCTGGGATAATAGCTACCCCCACATGGCCGGGCGAGGCCATGTTGCCAGCCCCATCCCAGGCTGTCCCAGGCTCCAAGGCCTTAGGAGTCAACTCTACCTGACATTCAGGACTGCAGCAGGCAGCCCCTGGGCCAGGCCAACCTGGAGATGTGTTGGGTCTGGGGCTTGTGGCTTATGCCGTGAATTTACATGCTTGGCCCAGGCTGAAAATCAGGCTACAGTCTGACTTCCCTGGAGCAGTGGGAAGATAAGAGAGTGAGGTCAGGGCCACATTTGCCTACTGCCAGTTCATCCAAACATCTCTGCCTGGAGTCTTTGGGCTGAGTTTGAGGCTCCCCTGTGGTGCTGGGACTCACTTATGAGAGAGGCCATGAGGGTCAAAAAGGCAAGTAACTGACTGCACAGTGAGCCTCGGACTCAGGCTGGTGTGTACTCGCTGGGGACAGAGGGACCATCCTGACACACAGGTAGTTCCTTGCTGCATAGCCAGGTTGGTGTTTTTACAGTTGTGGGACAGTGTTTGTTAGCATCTTTTTCTGATCTCCTAGAGGTAGCTGAGTCGGGTTCCAGAAGCTGAAGGACCAGGGGGCTGGAGTTGGAGAGTGGGTTTGAGAAACTCAAGAGATCGAAAGCTGCCATTTTGAAAGGCAGCCCAGCGATCTCAGGGCAGTGATCCTCAGCCTGGGTCCCAGGGGAGAAGAAGTGGTGGCGGTGGGGACAGAAGCTGGCAGAGAAGGTTCAGCTTTGTATGCCACAGAGCACATAGCCTGTCCTGTCCTGTTGAACTAACGATGAATCCAGTAAAGTCGTGTCCCCCGTCCCATCCTGTCTGTCCCATATATGTGCACACAAGAGAGAGAGTGTCAATCTTGTTGTCTTTCCTACCACGTGCCTCCTGAACACAGGACTTGGGGCTCCAAATGTAGAAATACCCCCCAGGTTGCCTAGTCCAGAAGGCTTTGGCTCAGCCAATTGGGAGTAGAGATTCTATTTTTTTTTTTTTTTGAGTCTACTTTTAGTTTCCTGACTCCATAGCGCCTCTCCTGGCCTGGAGGAGGAACTGCAGCCTGGAATCCCTGTATTACCCCCAATCCCTAAGGTCCTAAACTAGGACCCTTGGTAGGATCATTCTGACCCCAACTGGCCAGTATGGGCCAGCCAGACTCCCAGGACCCAATTCGAAGAGCATCCAGCACTTGTGGCCAGCTCCCCACTGACGCGGGAGACTGAATAACAGCCTCAGCCATCATGTGCTTTTACTAAAAATAAACTTGACATACTTTTGCATTGGGAAAGAACGCAGATTCCAAGCATTCTCAAAGGGCAAAGATGGGGAAAAGGAAGAATGGAAATTGGATTTTTTGAGCTTAGTAATTAATTAGTGCCTGTAAACATATGATTCACGCTTTTTTCCTGGCTGTTTTTTTTTTTTCTTTCCATTTTGCGTGGTCTTTCATAGAGACAGGAGAAAGGAGACCAGAACAAAGAAGGAGGGGTGGAGCAGAGACCGGAGAGTTAGCAAGCCTTGACCAGCTGTAAAGGAAGGAGGTACTCAGTAATCAGGTGGAGGTGGAGCTAGGAAGATGGTGACATGTCTAAAGGACATGAGTGGCTATAGTGGAGAGACAGGGCACAAGGTTACACAGACATTCCCTGAGAGGTGTGTTGGCGTTATCATGGTGTTATACTTAATTCTGAAGGACGGGAAGCATGGTGGAGGTTTGAGCTAGGGAAAAGTGTCATCTAGCCACACAGTGGAGGGTACCCCCCCCCCAAGACAGTTTCTCTTCGTAGCCCTGGCTGTCCTGGAACTAGCTCTGTAGACCAGGCTAGCCTCAAACTCAAAGAGATCTGCCTGCCTCTGCCTCCTGAGTGTTGGAACTAAAGGTGTGCTCTGCCACCGCCTCTGCTGCTGCCACTCAGATGATGACTTGTGTTGCTGAGTTTTCCCAGTGAGCACCTCGGGGTCATGTCTCTCAGAGGGGTGCATGTTAATGTATGCCTTTTTCCTACAGAGCACTGGCCAAGTGTCATGAGGGACCTTGTCTGCCCTTTTGTTTCTGTGTTTCTGTGTTTCCAGGGCCTAGGCTGTGTTTGTCACCTTGGCCTAAGGCCAGGGCAGAAAGGCCACCCAAGGCCAACATAGGATGAGAGAGGCAGGCTTTATTAAACTCAAGCTCTGGGGAAGTTGGTTTGGAAAACTCTGTATAGGGTGAGCTTCTCAAAGGGAGGCATACAAGCAGAGCTTACACTATGAGCCTACCCCAGCACCCTTTCTGATTTGAGAGTCTCTGCACTGGATCATAGAACCCCCTCCCCCCCCCAAAAAAATGACCCATGAGGTTGGAATGTTGTTATGTACACTGCTCGAGAAAACGAGACCCAGGGAGGACTGATGAAGCCATAGGCACTGGTTACAGGTGGGGACCTGGCATGGAGTTGAGTTCCAACTGGGGTGTCTGCTCGGAATCTCTTCTTTGAGGTGGAGGTTGGTTCCAGCACCAGCTCTGCACACAGGTGCTGTGTGTCCTGGGGCCAAATGGTTTGCCTCTCTGAGCACCTTTAAGTGGGTATAAGTACACTTGTTGACAGGGGGCTGGGTGGGGTCTGGGAGGTCTGAGCTGCCACAGGAGTGCAGTCTTCAAGGCCCTGCTCAGGTGCTCTGCCCGTAGGCCTTTCTGGCTCGTGACCTTTCTTCACTCAACACTCCAGTGGAGACATCCCTCCAGCCGCCCACTCAGCCTTGATTCACCCAGGCTGTGAGCCTCTACCTTCTGCCTGTTTTGTTCTCCTTTTTCTTAGTAAAACCGCTGCCTTCCCCAATTGCCAAAGCTCCCATCAGGGAACAGGCAGGCAGGGGCCCCTGTCATCCCACAGAGCCATCTCCCCAGCTTCCCCATCCCACTCACCCTGGCTTTGAGGACTGAAGTCACTAGGCATGAGCCCTTGTCTGGGGACATGAGGGTTTAGATAATTATCACGGGGTAGTGAGGCTCTGCTTGGAGTTCCCATAAGGGGGGCAGCTTGGCTGGTGGGAGAGCCAGGGCAAGCCAGAGGAGGACTCTTGGGAAAGTTGGCAGCCACTGTGCCAGGCAAGGGAGTGTGTGGGCAGGCTCACCCAGGTGCAAAGGGGGTGGACGGTGGTGGTGGGGGGAGATGTGGCTTGGGAATGTGAGGGACACTGGGGGAGATGCCTCACGGAGAGGCAGCTGTTAGTGGGTACATACAGAGAGATGCCCTAGGAAAGGCAAGGCACCAGGGTGGGGGAGGAGGACCAAAGGATACACGTTAATAATAAGATGTGCGAGTGAGCTATCACACACCTATAAGCCCAGCACTTGGAAGGTAGATGCAGAAGGATCTTTGTGAGTTTGAGGATAGCCTGGTCTATGTAGTGAGTTCCAGGAGAGCCAGGGATATGAGTCCCTGTCTTAAACAATCAAAACAAAACAAAACAAAAGGATATGCAAATAAGCATGTACCACGGTTGAACACCAAATCTACCTGACAGTGAGGCCATGGCAGAGGGATTGTGCCTCTGGCAGGCTTCATGGAGGAGATGAGCCTAGAGGCAGGCAAGTGGAGGGAAGAGCAAGACTTGGCCTGGGAGTGACTCTCCTGGCCTTACTTCTCGGTTCTGTTGTCATTTTGCTGTGAAATGGGTCAAATTCCCGTGCTGAGCCTGTTTCCTCCCATGGAACGCACAGCTGATGTTGCATGGTTTTCATGGGCCCAGGGAGAGGCTGCAGACGGACAGACGGAGGGACCCAGCCAGCAGATACTCGGAACTCATTCTTCTGTCTGTCAGTGTGATGGAAAGTGATGGAGCCTTGGTTTTTGACGAGGGTGGGTGCACATCTTAGCGTCCCAGAATCTGAGCTGGTCTCCATACAGAGTTCATTTGGAGCTGGCTTGACGCTCAGAGGTGAGCTGAGTGTCCTCACAACAAGAGCACCATATGCTGGTGGCAGGCAGGATACAGAAAACACACCATAGGCAGAGACAGGAGAATTCCCTGAAGCTCACGGGCTAGCCAGACTGGCATACACAGTGGTGAGCAAAACCAGATACCATCTCAAACATGGTGGCAGGTGAGGACCAACACCCAAGGTTGTCATCTGACCTCTAAATTCTCTAAATGTGTGCTTTGGTGCACACACACACACACACACACACACACACACACACACACGATTTAAAAACATACACAATGTGCCAAGCTTGAGTGTCTGAGAGTGTTCTTGGCTGTGAGCTTCATGGGGTGAGGAGGTCACTAGGTTAGACCTCCCAATGTGTACCTGCTGCACAGTAGGGGTGTGCTTGGAAGGAGAAAACTTGGAGTTTTTGTTCTCCTCAGGACCCTAGCGAGGCCACTCTGTCCCAAATAAGTTAATTTCTTGTGAGGCATGGTGTTCTGTCCCTTGCACTGGGACAGAAATGAGGTAATCGAGGTGATATCACCAGCCCAAGGGGAAACTGGAGGTGTCTGGCCTTGGCCCTGCCTTCCTGAGATAGCAGTCTTGGGGTACTTTCACTGTATGGGGTGTCCCTCAAGAGTGTAGTATGTTGTACATGCCAGGAGAGGAGACAGCCTTGGTGGAGGTTTGAGACTCAGTGTATTCTGGGCAGCATTCCTGGCTGGGGATGGGAGTGGTTTTGTGTGCATGGGAACTGACTTGGGGAGAAGGTTGGCAGCCTCCTGAAGACCCAGCCTCTCCTCAAACAGCCCTCTGCCCTTGCTTGGGTATTCCACCATTGTTACCAGCGGGTCCCTTGAGGCATCTTCTGTGGTTGTCCACACTGTGAATTTCTTTTCTATTCTGCTTGGCTGCGTGAGTAAGGAGACCATTTTGCCTCCTTTACAGTTGGACCATGGACCCATGACACAGCTTGGACAATCAGCTCCACTATCCCGGACCTGTAGGACATGAAAGACTTTGTCTCCATTCAGAGGCCTCCATCTATGTAGTCAGGTCATAGGACTCCCCAGCTCTAAAGCTGCCCATGGCTCCCCTTACCCCTTAAGATAGAACCTAGGCCTCTCCTCAGATGCCCTGCTGGTCTTACTTCCTTCTTCTGAGGGTTCAGAGTACGTGCTTCCCTCAGGGCCGAGCACTAGTGGCTCTCTTTGGCTGTTTACATGTCACATGTGAGTGAGGGTGTGGGGCTGTAACGGGGACCTAGGGCCTTGCAGGCTGGAGGCAGAATAAGAGGCAAGATGACCTTATAAAACACCACCAGATATGCAATCTGTTTGAAGCTTTAGCAGTTTGTGAGTGACTAAGTAACAGATGCCTGGAAATGTCCTGGACAATGGTTCTCTTGACTCAGTTTGACTCACTTTAGTTAGGATTAATGATGCAGATCTGTAATCACAGCTGAGGCAAGAGGATCACAAGTTCAAAGTTAGCCTGGGCTACAGAGTGAGTTCAAGGCCAGCCTGGGTAACCTAGTAAGACCTTGTGTCAAAATATAGAGTGGAAAAAAGCAGATGTTGTAACTCAGGGGCAGGATGGTCAATGTGAAGACCAGAATTCAGTTTCTAGTATCGTAACCAACCAACCAACCAACCAACCAACCAACCAACCAACCAGTCAGTCAGTCAACCAACCAACCAACCAACCAACCAGTCAGTCAGTCAATCAACCAACCAACCAACCAACCAGCCAACCAACCAACCAGTCTACTAATCAACCAATCAAAACCCAACAAACCGAGCAAGATGCCAACCAAACCCCAAGAAACCAAGCAAGAAGCCAACCAAAACTCCAGCCAACCAACCAACCAACTAACCAGTCTACTAATCAACCAATCAAAACCCAACAAACCAAGCAAGAAGCCAACCAAAACTCCAACCAATCAACCAACCAACCAACCAACCAGCCAATCAACTGACCAAAATTCAGACAACCAACAAACAAACCAACCAACCAAGCAGTCAACCAACCAACCAACCAACCAACCAACCAAACAAACAAACAAACAAATAAAAAACCAACCAACCAACACACCAAGCAAAAACCAACCAACCAGTCAGTCAACTAACCAACCAAACAACCAATTAACCAACCAGTCAACCAACCAACTAATCAAAACACCAAAAATCCAGTCAACCAGCCAATCAAACCAAGCAACTAACCAAAAACCAATAAAAAAAAAAAAAAAAAAAAACCCCAACCAACCAGCCAACCAACCAACCAACTAAACAAATCACTTCCTCCCCACCAAAAAAAAAACAAAAGAAAAACCAACCAACCAACCAACCAACCAAAAACTGAAACAGCCAACCAATCAATCAACTGGACCTCCAAACCAAAACCTTGCTTCCACATGATTTGATTCGAGGTGATTTAACTCAACACCATTCAGGTGCAGAGCTGTGCTCTCACTGGCCAGATCCACCCTCTTGCACGCTCCTTCTGTGCAGCATGGCTTAGCCCCCTCATGGGCAGCCCCCTAGCCGTGCACTCCTCCTAGCTGGGTGGTGTCCTGCACTCTCCCAGGTTAGTTCCTGACCTTACCTCAGCTCACCCTGGCTCAGGGCCTCAAGCTGCTCACTGCTTACCTCAGCTCACCTTGAGTTAGTTCCTTGGCTCCATTCACTGGGTCCACCCTGTCAACTTGGCCCAGCATGGCTCCACCCATCCGCTCAGCCCAGCCATACCCACAGCTCTGTTCACCTCATCCAGCAGGTGGTACCCCACTGCCACCTGCTCCCCCAGACACACCCCAGGTCTTGCAGGAAAGAGGGTCTTCTGGGAAAAGATGGCTCAGTAGGTACTTGCTACCAAGCCTGACGGCCTGAGCTTCATCTTTGGGGCCTAAACAGCGGAGAGAACTTAGGCCTGTAAGTTGTCTTCTGATTTCTACACAAATGCTTTTCTTTTTTCACACACTCGTGTACACACACACACACACACACACACACACACTAAATAAATAAATAAATAAATAATTGAGAAAGATAGGCGTTTCCAGCCGGGTCCTGGGGTTCCTGTGTGACTGGGATGTAGGAACCTTAGGGTGTGGGTGAGCAGAGGGCAGCGTTCCCGGGAAGCCCGAATGGTCCCTTACAGAAAGGAGAGTTGGTACGCAGAATACAGGATGGAAGGTCTTCCCTACTGAAGCAACACTAGCTGCAAAGGAACAGAGGCAGAGGATAGAGATCAGAAGCCTAGGACCAGGGTGAACCTCAGGCGGCAGTGCAGAAATGACTGATGGGGGAAGGGACACCAGGGTGGTGGCTGGAGGACATACTCAGACCCTTGTGAGGTTGGTGGCCTCAGGATGTCAGGGAGTCACTATGCAATGTGGAGAAATTGGGAAAACATCCCTCTGGCTGCTGGCAGGGACACAGGACCAGACAGGTCACTGGGTACCATGAGGGTCAGCTCATGGAGCATTGGGGACAGACAGGGGATAGATAACCTGGGAAAAGCAACCTTGAAAATGACCAGGGCTGGGCAGGTGTGTGGACCAGGCCTGACTTACTGACCCTAACACAGAGTGACTAATTTAACTTTCACAGTGACCTCAGGAGGAGGGGTCATTGCTGACCCTGCTTTGTAGATGAAGAAACCTGAAGCCCAGAGATGCTAAGATGTCTGTCTGAGGGGCACAGCTCCCAAGGAACAGAAATAGAATCTGAATTCAGGCACAGATGCACTGGAAGCCTCGGAGGCAATGGCTGCTCTTGAAGTCCCCTGGCAGGTGGCTCTGTAGGGACTCGAATCGTCCACACCCCTGAGTTAGTGTCTGATTCCATCTGGAAGCAGACATCTCTCCGATAGCTTTCCATAGGAGTCCAAGAACCCAGGCCACTGGGTGGAGACTTGAGCCTTGAGTCAAAAGTGCCACGCAGACAGCTCAATGGTGTCTTAGGTTCTCCTTTTGATTGATTGACTGATTGATTGATTGGTCTGGGGCTAGAGCATAAGGTCTGGCCCATGCTAGGCAGGTGTTTGAGGGAGTTTTTTTCAGGTCTGGCCACCGACATTAGAACTGAACAAGTACACGAGGTACTGGGAGTGGGTCGCCATCTTCCCTTAGCCCCCACCCCTTGCACGAGGCTGCCCTTGGTCCCAAAGCAATCCAGCTTCTTGTAGCCACGAAGAGGTTTTTGTCTGAGCTGCCCCTCCCCCTCCCACACCCTACTTTTTGTTCCTCTAGCCTCCCCCCAGTTTCCCACCCCAGGCCCTTTGCCTGGAATGTTTTCCCCACAGCAGCTGCAGTCAATTCTCCAGCTTCTCTGTCTGTTATCCCCACCACCTCTACAGGTGGCCCTTTCTGAGCATCTGAGCTAACATGTCTCCCTAGTCTTTCTGGTCACATGATCTGCTTTTGTTTTATGACATACTGGATACCTGCTGGATATCCATCAGGGGATTGAGCTCCTGCAGGCAGGGCCCTTGTCTGTCTTAGACCCTGCTCCATCCCATGATCAGGAATACAGGAGGCATTTAATATATGCTTATGGAATGAATAAATTGGTAAGAGGAAGAATGAATTGAGAGAATGAATTAAGAGTTGAGGTGACAGAGCCAGAAGTGGCACACGTCTTTAATCCCAGCACTCAGGAGGCAGAGGCAGCTGGATTTCTGAGTTCGAGGCCAGCCTGGTCTACAGAGTAAGTTCCAGGACAGCCTGGGCTACACAGAGAAACCCTGTCTCAAAAAACCAAACAACCACAAAAAGATTTGAACTATGGCTTCAGCTAGGGGGACCATACCCAAAAGTCTCATCTAAACTTGTGTTTGAGCATTTCCCATGGTCCATTAAAAGAAAAAGGGAGGAAAAATGAAGGAAAAACAGCTCAGGTGTGTCCCAAGCCTCTTTTCCCTTTTTTTTTTTTTTTTTTTTTTTTTTTTGCCAGGGGAGGAGCCTCTGCGGGGCAGGAGGGCATTGGGCAGGGTTGGGCTGAAAGTCCTCCCAGTGTTTTTATCCCCCACTAACCAGCTCAGACACTCCCGATACAGTGTAACAGCGGCACGTTATCAGCAGCATCTCTAGGGCCTGCTCACAAACAGCCATTAATCACACCGCTCCACCACCCTGCCCTCCTTCCTCCTGGTGCCTCCCGTGGAAACTGAGGCCCAGAGAGATGAGGCCTGCTGAGGCAGGAGCATGGGCTATTTGGCCCTGAGCTTTCTGATGTGAGCTGGAGGAGAGGCCAAATCTTCTTCATGACCAAGGGGCCCTGCCCCCAATTTGGGGCCCCCAGCCCTCCCTGGAGCCCCAGGGGCCTTCCAAGGTGGCCTCTTAATCACTGCTGGTTAATTAAGGAGGTTGGACAACTCCACCTGGCCCTTGTGGGCCTGTCTGGGAAGGGACTGCGACCTGGCTGCACTCCACCGTGGGGCCCCCACTTCTCAGTTGAGCCCCACCTGCATGGGTCTCTGGGTGCCCACGTGAGGAGCCTGGGGTCCTTGGTGGGTGAGGGGCTGTGGTGGGAGGCAGGGTTGCCACCACTATGGGTACCCCCGGAGTCAGGCACAGTGTGGGCGGTGGTGGCTGGGCTAATGAGGCACCGCACTGCCAAGGAGAACTGGAGGAGTTCAGACAGGTTCTGGGTGAGGTGAGTTTCGTGGGCCGGGCAGAGTCATGGCCCTATGCCATGTGTGTTCTCTTAGTCTGTGGGGGGCTGCCAAGACCCCAGTCCACCCTGCTCCCTACTCTACTGATGGGCCTAAAGAAAGGATGCAGGAGTGAGAAGGGACAGTAAGGGACATGGTGAGGGGAGGAGGTGCTCTGCCCGCTGTGGGGAGCCACACCCCTGACCACAGCACCGGGTCTGAGTTCAGGTGGGTTGTAGTCTGTGTTTGAATACACACTTGTTTGTACCCAAGGAATGGCAACGGCTTTGTGGGCCGATCTTGACTTTGCAGCTTAAATCTCAGAGTGACCTGGTCCACTTGCCTTGAGTAAGTGACTATTCCTCCGGTCCATGTGGCTCTGACTGGGATGTGGTAGTGGTAAAGATGGAGGAATCATGGATGGCTCCTTTGGATCTGTGTCCCTGATGAGGCTGAGACCGCTCCTGAAGGCTCACACCTGCTCCCCCAAGTCCATCAAAGAAGCTATTCAGGCCCTTGGCGAAACTCTGGAGCCTAGGAGGCTGTAGAAGATGTTTCCAGAGCCAGCTGTGCGTCTTGGTGCCTGGAGGACAGGGGTGTGAGAACCTGGGGTCTTCAGCAGATAGGCAGGGCGGAGCTGGTGCTGGAGCACCTGCAGCCCCTGGGTTTTGCTATCCCAGCCTTTGCTTCTGATCTGGGTCGCATGGATTTGCAGCTGACTTACCTGCATTTGGTGGACAGTATGACACTTGACACAGTTAACAGTTATGTAATCACCACCAGAGCCAAGGACCAGACTCTTTCCATCATTCCAAAGTTCCCCAGTGCCCTTGGCCCCACATCCCTCTGCCCCCACCCCCACCCCCAGCTTTCCATTTCAAGGGAGCTCAGACTCACAGAGAAACCTACTAGAAACCAGCAGTACCCTTTATCACATTGCCTGGAGGTCCCACGTGCCCATCTCCAGCCCCTCCCCTCTTACCTCACCCTCACCCCACACGTGCTCAGCTGGAGGTATCCTTGCTTTCTCACTTGAGCCCTCCACGGCTGTCTCTGAAGGACCCAGGTATTCAAACCCCACAAAGCCAAGCTCTATCCGAGAATTGCAACATTGTTGCATTTGCTCACTTTCAGCCGTCACTCAAGTAACTCGGATTGTCAAACGTCCCTTACAACCGATCTTTATTGTTGTTGTTTTATTTTTCTGGTCCAGAGTCCAATCTGGGTCATCTCCGGCACTGCGTAGCAAAAGGTTCCTTTTTCTTCTTTGTTTTGCAGCACTCGTTTTTTTTGGTTTTGCTGGACTAAAGAACACACTGTTTTAAAACTACTCCTGAGTTTTCCTAATCCAGGAGCCACGAAGGTGATCACAGCGGGACACGAGTGTGGGACACGAGTGTCAAGGAAGGGGCTGCAGATCTAGGGCATGGGGTGTCCTGAGGGGCTGTTCTGAAAGTGTTGATTAAAAAGAAGGAAGTGGGTGGGGACGGAGAAGAGGGAGGAGACAGCTAGTCATAGGGACAAAGAATGGGAGATGTGGCTGTAGTTATGTAGAGAATCTGAAAGTACAAAGTAGAAGCCACTCAACCAGGTGCAAAATCCTGGCTTTCATTCACTGGCTGTGAGATCTGGGGTTCACCTATGGACACCGATAGTGTCTCAATTTTCCTTCTGTGAAATGGGAGTAATGTATTATTTAGTCCTGTCCACTGCTGTGAAGACTAAATAAGCTATGATGGAGTGCTCAGTGTCACTCTCTTACAGTTTGGTGACAGCTGCAGCAGACAAGTTTTACTTTTGCCCATGTAGGTGGACATATGTACAGAAGCAGTGGACGCTTCACTATACTCTCCTGACCCAATTGTCTACCAGAAAAAAGTTATAATTTTGCTGGTTCTTGTCTGTGTCAGTCTCTTTGTGTGCCTCCCTGGAACCGAATCCTGTGGTGCTTTCTAGAAGGGCTCTGTCTTCACACATCTTCCTGCTTCGGGGGTTTCTGATGCTATCAGAAGCCTGCATGTGGTTTGCATCCCGCCGAAGATCTGGGGTGCTCCCTGCAGCTCCTCTTCTCTGAGGTGGCATGGTCCGATGGTGGAGACGGTGATTCATCTCTCTAGTTCCCCGTATATGGAGACCCAGGCTGGTGGGTTGTTGCCATGCATATTACACCACAACCATGTGCCCTGTGCCCTGTGGCCCGCGTGGCTTCCCACTGAGTTCCTAGAAGCTGCCTGGCTGGGTCAAAAGTCAAGTGCATCTTGGGCTCAACTCATCCGTCCGGGAGCCGCGGCCTGGACCCTGCGCATGCGCCATTCACTATGGCGGACGCTTCAGCAGATCTGTTCACCTTTCCCACAAGTAATCCCATACGGACATCTCTTTGTCTTTGTGTACAGGGATTCCCAACGTCCCCATGAAGTTGCAAGGAGGGAAAGCTGAACTTGAGGGGCTGCCATAGCTGTAAGGCTGTGGGGTTGGAGGTGGCTGTGGGCTCTCAGGCAGTCCCTACTTGTTTCTAGTGTTCTCTGCTTGAGGTGTCAGTCCTACAGCCCCATGGATTCAGGACAGGCTTTCTAGTTTATTTTACCTATAAAATTACATTTTATTTAATTTGCATGCGTGTGCGCGGAGGTCTTTCCACCATGTGGTTCTGGAGATGAAACTCAGGTCATTAGGTTTGGTAGCAAGTACCTTTACCCAGGGAACCATCTCACCCCTCCAGGACCTGCATTTTAAATAGGTTTTCAGAAGCTTAGTCTTGCTTGTTGTTAAAATAAACCCAGGCTACTGGAGCAAGGTCTGCCTTGAGTGTGAAGATGTGTTGTCAGCTGCTTGCTGTGTGTCAGGCTTAGCTGGGTGACCTTTCTGGGATAGGGAGGGATGACCAGTGCTCCCACCGAGTCTCAGTGCTCTCACCAAGTCTCAGTGCCTAGAACTTTGCTCAGTGTGGCATAGAAATAACTCAGCGATCATGCTGGGTATAGACCTCTGTTTCTGATCCTTCTGTATGTCTTACTGTCTTTACTTCTGTTCCTCCCTGACTATGCTTGTCCCCTTCACATGATCCTCTATGGTTCCCTCTGCCCTGTCCCTGACACCCCTGTGCTGGCCTTTCCCCTTGGCCCAAGGTTATCGCAGTACTGTGGGCTGATAGGAGAGTTCTGACCTGGGAATCCCTGAGCCTGGAAACATGGCCCTAAGTACACAGATTGACCGAAGGAGGGATCACAGCCTCGCTCACCAGGCACACAAGCCCCACTATGTTTTGGGGAGCAGGGGGTGCTACTTCACCTGGTGGGTTTGGAGATGGTCTGTATTGTCCCCCTTTGAGCCTAGGGGTGGCCTACGACCTGGACAAGACAGGATGACTCAGCAAAGATCCACAGGTTCCTTTTTAACTGTGTCCCTCTTGGCCACCCCTGGGAGGGGGGCACCTTTAGAGTCCTGTGTTCCTCTGCCCAGCATTTGAAGGTCCTGCCACGTCAGCCCAAGGTCACAGCAGTTGAAGAGGCAAACACCCACCTGTGGGGTGTGCGTGACAGAAGCAAACCAAGAACTGTGCCGAGTGAAGAACTCCATCCCATCACTAACTACAGTGAGATCCGGTTCTGTGGCAGAGGGATATGAGTCTCCTCTACCCTAGGGGTGGGAGCAGGGACTTTGGCCTGAATTCAGAAACTAGAACTATAAGAAAAAGCAGAGCCTTGTCGGTGTCAAGAATATATCGGGCAGAGGGAACAGCATGTGCAGAGGCCCTGGAGTAGGAAGGAGCATGGAGGCCAGCTCTGATTGGAAGCTGCCAGAGAGAAAGATTTTGGAATAAGGCAGACTTAACCTGGGTCCCTCCAGTAAATCGCTAGCTTTCCCTGAGCCAAGGCTCTCCTCCATGTCAAGTGGGAAAGACACAGACCTATATCCTGAGAGATGAATGGGGGTTAAGCCCAGGGCTAGGCTGGAAAGTCAAGGGGAGGGGCTGGGGGCAAGTGCTTGGCGGTGACATTCTGGATACTGGGTGTTTGGGTGGCTTTGAGGCTATGAGTGATGTCCTGGTTTTTCTGTGGTGAGCCCTTGGTCTCAGGAGTTAACCGCCTGCAGCGCTGGGCATGGCGCCTGGCACGGAGGCGGACAGGAACGGAGGAAGAACATCCAGGTGGGAGGGAAGGTGTGGACACGGGAATGTTCGAGGCGTGTTTGGGAAGAGTGAGGAGACCAGCCTGGCTGGTGGGGAGGCTGGAAAGACAGGTTGAGGCCAGGAGGCCCTGACAGGGCCAGAGGAGGGCGGGCCTTAGTTGGGAAGCTGTTAAGTAGCCCTTGTGTTTTCTGGAGCACTGGAAATCATTCTTGGTTTTGGTTTGATTTGTCATAAAATGTGTAAGAATTCCCACAGTTTGAAGGCTAATAACCCCCCCCCCCCACACACACACACAGAGATGACCCTCAAAGTGATCTCGGTTCCTTGGTACCTAGTGTGTCTACCTCAGGTTTTCCTGTGAGGTCCACTCACTGCTTGTGTCTCTTTTCACTGCTGTATAGTACTCCACTCATCAAATAGACCACAGTGTGTTGACTTACCCTTCTCTGTGTGGATGTCATCTCTGGTTTTGATTCTTCTGACCAGCACTGCTAGAATATTCTAGCACACTTCTCTAGGTAATCTCCAGAAGGCTTTTCTCTTAGGCTAGTCTAAGACAGTGTCGGACAGAGGAGGAGATGCATGTTTTATTTCTGGAGTTTTTCCACATTTCTAAGGTGGCTGGACCCCGTCAATATCCTTTCAGACACAGCTGCATCTGAGATCTCCTGCTGCAGCGTCCACACAGGGCTGAGCCGGGTCATGACAAGGCTCTGGAGCTTCTGCTACAGCCATTGGGAGACGGGGTTCCCCTACCAGGATCCTCCGTATCCTTCAGGAAAGCAGGCTAGTGCCTGGGCTTCCCATCCAGGTAGCCCTCCTGCAGGGCACGGGATGCTTGGGGTTAGTGCTTGGATCTGATCAGATAGGGTCCTGCAAGAGGCAGCATCCAGCAGGGAGAGGCAGTCTGGTGGGGAGCCCCCAGAGATGCAGGCTTTGGATTGAACCCCGTCCCCAAGGGAGTTACAGGCTGAGAAAGGAGAATGTTCTAGAGCTGAACTCTTGGCAGGTGTTGGTTGTGAGGGAGCTGGGGACACTTAGCTACAGTGCTGAGGGAGCCTAGTGTCCCAGGTTATCAACCTGCCCCAGATTCCATGTGCTGTGTGCCTTGGATGCTCATAGCACCCTCTCTGGGTTTAGGCTTCCTCCCTGTGGGAGGCTCAAGGAGGCTGGCTCCCTGTCTACCGGCTGCCCTGGCCCCTTAGGCCTCCTTGGCCACCCCCTCCATACCCTCGAGGAGGCTGAGGCTGAGGCACAGGGCCAGGGCTTGCACCTTGACAACACACCCACGCAGGGCACAAAGGCCCATTGTTTGAGCCCACGTTGGCGGGGAAGCGGGTGGGAAGCAGCCAGCCGCCTTTCACCCAACCCGCTTGTGGTCGGCGGACTGAGGAGCAATTCACAAAACCCCGCCCCTGCCTGGGCACCTGGCCAGGCGGCCTCCCGGGCAGGCACCCTTGCCAAGCTGAGCCAGCCTCTACCCTGCTCCTGGCCTCAGTTTCCCCAAGCAGGGAAAAGGCCAGGAGAGCATCGAGGTAGGAGGGTGGAACTTGCTGTTGGCCTGGGTGCTGGAGTCCCTAGCACAGACAAGCCACCCACTTGCTTCAGATGGAGGCTTGAGGACAGGGGCTCGGGGCCCAACAAACCTAGTATGAGGCCCTGCTTGCATAGTTTGAGAGAGTCTGTTTACCCATAAGTCTTAGTTTCTCGATCTGTAAAAGGAATTTAAGAGTTTACAACCATTGGGACCTATGGGATCACTGGGTTGTAGCCATCCATTTATCGATCTAAACTCTCATCATCTGCCCTCCCATCTGCCAATCCATCCATCCATCTGTCCGTCCGTCCGTCCGTCCGTCCGTCTGTCCGTCCATCCACCCACCCACCCACCCATCCATCCATCCATCCATCCACCCACCCATCCACCCATCCATCCATCCATCCACCCATCCACTCACCCACCCATCCATCCATCCATCCATCCATCCATCCATCCATCCATCCATCCATCCACCCACCCATCCACCCGTCCATCCATCCATCCATCCATCCATCCACCCGTCCGTCCATCCATCCATCCATCCACCCATCTATCCGCTGTAATGTGTTAGCCATGACAGCTGCAGAATTTCCAAGACCACATGTAAAGTGAAACATGAGACTCCAAATCCAGAACCAGGGACTGCCAGATGGTGTCGGTATCAAGCCTAGTTTAGACTCAGCCCTTTGAAAGGCTCTGTGCCATGGGCCCCCAACCTTGCTGTCCTGAGGCTAGCTTAGGGACCAGACATGGAGATTCACTAATGAAAAAGTCCCTGCAAGGGTGAGAATCTCTTCGTGGCAGAAGCCGGGGCCTCTGAGCTGTCCCTTGAGGCATTGTCCATTGTGACCCCCAGCTGTCTGGAACCACTCTTCCGAGAGTGGCTTCACTCAGGTGAACATCATGTATCTTTGTACCTATCCTGTGAGGGGATGCATAGGCTGTATGTTGGTGCCAAGAGGGAAACTGAGGCTCCGGTTCTCTGGATCATCAGCATTTGAGTGGCAGCGTCAGGATTCAAACTCAGGTCAACTCAAACCAGAGCCCGAGCCTCCTCTGTGTGGGGACAGTCAGAGCCTTATGCTAGGGCTCTGCTGGGGTTCAAGTTTGGGGAGGGTGTGGGTGAGCTGGTGGCCTGCCAGCTGCCACCTGGGCTTAATCCTTCCCATGGCCCTGAGTCACAGCTTTGTGTCCTGGGAAGCTGGCTCTGCCCTCTTCACCCATGGAACTTGTGTGACAGAGACACTTCCTGTCACCAGGTCCACCTCCTCTACACTTCAGGGTCACACAGGACCCTGAGTGGGCTTGTTAGACAGGACCCTGCATCTTTCTACTCTTGTGACACCTTGAGACATTTTTTCTGTGTTGTCTCACTGGGGCTAAACCCATCCTTCTGAGATATTCCAGCAGAGATTATTTGTCATCAGGTAAATTTGTGAGAGTCCCATCCCTAGGGAGGTGTTTCATGCACCTGGTGGGACCTCAAGTCTAGAGTGTGAAACCTTTGGCATCCCCAAACCTAGGCTTTGTTGACGTCTTATTTATTTTTGAGATGGTCTCATGTAGCCCAGGCTGGCCTAGAATTCTGTGTAGCAGGCTGTCTTTGAACTCTTGATCCTTCTGCCTCTACGTCAAGAGAGCTCAGAGATTAGGACCATGTCTGGCTTTACAGTTTATTCTAAAAAGTTCCAGTGAGACAAAGCTACATATTCCACAAATACAAATTCCTAGACTCAAGCGACTGGGAAACCCAGAGCCCCTGAACGCCCACACCGACACCCGGGGCCTCCTCCTTGTCTGATTGCCTCCCTCCTTGACAACAAACACACCCCTCCACGAATGGGGGCAGATAAGTGGCCCACAGAGCTACCTGCCCAGCTCTGCCCTGACTGCCACTCCCACTTCAAACAGCCAATCAAACTCTTCAGCAGAGGGATGGGCCATCCTGAACTGGCAGTTTGGGATCTGCAGTCTTTCCCTCCAGCAATGACCTGAGAGCATTCTCAATATTTGCCCTGTGTGATGGGGTCATCATGCTCTAGTTTTGGTTAAAATTAAAACGTAAGATAGAGAAAAAGAAGCTACAGAGAGGCGAGCGGCCTGTGGTGCCAGGGAGAACAAACAGAAGAGGGACTTTCTAATAGGAAGCAAGGATCAGGATGGCTTCTCAGCCTGGGGCAGACTCCTCGCCAGTGCCTGCTGCTGGGTTTTGAGTCTGGTCACAGTTGGGAGTAGGCCTGAGGCCTCAAAACTGGATCTGTGGCACAGCTCTGGGGCTAACACTCAGGCCCAGTTCCTGGGGCTCCTGGAGGAGTGAGTATGAGCAGCCCTGGCCCTGGAGAAATGGATCCCCGGTGTGTCCCTCTCAGGGCCTGGAATTCTACCCATCTATCTGACAGATGGGAAAAGAGAAGTTCAGAGAGGTGGAGTAACTTATCCAAAGTCACACAGCAAGCGAAGGGCAGAGGCAGAATACAAAAAATAAAAGAGTTAGACTCATACCCACTCTACACTCCTGTCCTCATTCTCTCTCTCTCTCTCCCTCTCTCTCTCTCTCTGTTTCCCCTTTTCCCTCTCTCTCTTCCCTCTCTCTGTCTCTCCCTCTCTCACTTCTCTTCCCCTCCCCTCCCCTCCGCTCTCCTCTTCTCTCCTCTCCTATCCTCTCAGGAAAGGGACAGAGAGCCCTTGGCTTAGGAACTTGGACGTCTGGCCCAGGATCCGGGGAATGAAAGGATCCTATGGGCCAGCACGGTTCTCCCTAATGCCTCAGACGTGGCTGGGCTCCCTCCTCGTCTCTTGAGGGAGAGAGTAATAGAGGGCTCAGGTGTCAGGCTTCCTCGCACCTTAGGGAGACTGGTTGAGCAGGTCTGGGGGAGGGAACGCTTTGAGAGAGGACATTATTATCAATCACACTGCACCCAGACCTTGAGCTGGGCTGGCTCTGGCATCATGTGGCTGGGATTGCTCATCCTAAGGACCTGGCTCAGGGTAGATGAGCCTGGGGACCAGCTGCAGCTTCCCCAAAGCCTGTGTAGGCAGTGGGGGTGATGGGGTACAAGTCTTCCCTGGCTGAGCTGAGACACACCCAGCCTCCCACCTGCCCTGCTCCCGGGAAGGAGGAACCCGCCAACGCCAGGAGGAGGCAAAAGAGCTTCTGTCCTCACGCTCTGTCACACCCACACAGGAGTCTGGCATTGCTGTCTGCAGTCGGGGAAACTGAGGCACAGAGGGTTAGGCTGAGGTTTGAACCCACAGGTCTGAAAGTAACTGGACACTCCTGGCCTGTGTGTGTCCTGGCCTCCTTCCCTGATGTTTTCATTGCTAGTGGCTCCTGAGGCCTCCATCTGCATCCCTCCTGCCCTGCCCGGGCCCTCAGCTACTCAGGACCTTCAAATCTGTCATCCTCATCTGTGGAATGGGGGCAGAGTCCCTTCCTCCAGGGCCCGAGTGGTAAGGGTTCCTTGCCATGGCTCCTCCTCCCTCCTAGAACTTTTCTCTCCAACATCTCTTCTTTGTTTCAATTGCTCGGTTTGACTGACAGCTCCAGCTAGGCATTGCTGCTCTAGGCCTGAGGGCCCCTGTGGTACCCTGGCTGGACCCCGGGGGGCGTTCATGGAAAAGCAGTTTAAGAGAGGCCAGAAAGGGTGGGGCTTCGTTTGGGATGGAAAGTGGAATTCTGAGGGGCCAAGAGCCCACCTGGAGCTGACTGCCCCCATCCCATGATAGTGAGGCCAGGTACCTCGGGGCACCCTCCTCCCTACCTGCCCTGGTGATGGGCTGATAAGACCCCACCTGGGAGGAGGCGGTGGCTGTAATTACAGGCCTCTATGTGGCTCAGGCAGGCGGGTCATGAGGTGGGAGTGACTCATGAGATTACTCTATGGGCAGGGCGGGGGCGGGGGCGGTAGGTCCTCCCCTCACCCTCTGGCCAGAGATGGGCCCAGGCACCCCAGGAACGGCCAGCTTTGGTGTTACTCTGGAGCGTGTGCCAGGCCTGTGCTGTTTGACACCTGCCCAGCTTGGCGTTGATGGGAATGTGGGACTGGCTGGGTTTTCCCCTTTCTTAGTCCCAGCCATCAGCTTCTGGGAAGGGGAGCTCTGAGGTCTGGGTTGGTAGATGGTGAGGTCTGGACATGCAGAGCCACAGAACTAGGCCTTGAAGGTTTGCTGAGCCAGGGGCCTACTGCCAGGAACCCCAGACTATGAGACTTACAACCCCAAAGGCAGGACCTTCTGAACCAAAGGCTCAGGTGTTTCTAGATCCTAGCTCAAAGATTCTAGGACTCACAGGTGTGGAGAGCTATACATCTGGTTTCATCGAGTCTCTGGCTGCTGTTCTAGAGTGTGGGAGACGCCCAGTGGGTAAAAGGCTTGTGGTGCAGGCCCGAGGACCTGAATTTGAATCCCCAGAACCCATGTCAAAGCCATGTGTGGCAAGAATGCCTACAACCCCTGACCTCCTACAGGAGAACCCTGGAAGCTGGGATAAGCAGCTAACCCAGGGTAAGCAGCTAGCCTGGGGTAAGCAGCTGGGAATAACAAGGGGGAAGTAAGGACCTTATATTGAAAGTGTTCAAATCACATACACACACAGGCATGCATACATGCAGACATACACACACAGGCATGCATACATGCA
>JANHMN010000002.1:228051086-228078586 GCA_030674055.1 Rhabdomys pumilio
TCTCTCTCTCTCTCTCTCTCTCTCTCTCTCTCTCTCTCTCTCTCTCTGTGTGTGTGTGTGTGTGTCTCTGTCTCTCTCTGTCTCTGTCTCTCTCTCTCTCTCTCTCTGTGTGTGTGTGTGTGTGTGTGTGTGTGTGTGTGTGTGTGTGTTATGTCTCAAAAATGGGGCAGGAAATCCTTCAGGCATTTTACAAACTGAAGATTTGAGGCTAGCCGCATTGTGATTCGAGGCTAGCCCCCCTGGGATATAGGGAGAGTAAAGAAATCCTATGAGCTGCAAAAGAAGAGACTCTCGGGGTTGAAGGGACCCCAAAGGGCCACTTCTGAGAAGGGGGTCTGGTGCAGCTCCCTTGACTCCACTTAAATGTCTCTGCAGCAGGGTTATGACGTGGACACCAGGCCTCACATCCTGCCCTCAGCCTCCTGCTGCTCCTCAGGTCCTGGGGATGGCAGATGGCTCCCTGTGGGTGGATGGAACCACAGGCTCCTACTGCACAGAACCTGGCCTGGATTCCAGATGTTCAGGAAGCCCAGGAGGTCGTCACATCTCACGTGGTGACATTCTCCCTCTCTCCTTCTCCCTCTCTGGAAGATCTTACATAGCTCAGGCTAGCCTCAAACTCACCAGGTAGCTGAAGATGACCATGGGCTCCTGATCCTCCTGCCTCTGTATCTCAAATGCTGGGATGGTAGGTGTGTGCTGCCATAACTGGTTCTGAGGTTCTGAGTTCAAACCCAGGGCCTTGTGAGCACTTTACCAGCAGTCTACAACCCAGCAGCAAACCTGTGGCTTCGTTTTCATTAGAAAAGTCTAGTGCTTGTGTGAGTGTGTGAGTGAGTGTGTGAGTGTGTGAGTGTGTGAGTGTGTGAGTGTGTGAGTGTGCACACCATAGCACATATGTGGAAGTCAAAGGACAGTTTGTGGAAATCAATTATTTTCTGCCACCATGTGAAGTTTGGGGATTCGATTCAGATTGTCAGACTTGGTGACAAGCACATTTACCCACTGTGCCGTTTTGTCAGCCTCAAACAGATTCTTCAGTGCTGAGCAAATAGCTCTGGCTTGAGGACCTAGAGTCTGAGACCCTTTTCTGGCAGCCCTCTTCTCTCCCGAGGAGGACTTTGCAGAGGGTGGGAAGCCTGGGTTCCAGTCTGGGTTGGGGCTGGGAAGTCAAGCATGTTGTGGGAGTGGGGTTTGAACTCAGCTCTGAGAGGTCTTGGAGTCCTACAAAAAGGAGGAGAGTCTTCTAGGGGCTGGAGGAGCAGGGCAGGCCCAGCCTAGCCTGGTGTCCAGTGGGGGTTGAGGGGAGTCTGGGAATGGTCAGTGGGGGGTAATGGGTACAAGCACAGAGAGGCCAGGCTAGACCCAAAGTGGAGCTGGGAGCACATCTCCATAGCCCTACCACGTTAGAGGGCCAGCTTTGGAAGTGGCTGGCTGCCATCTGTCTGTTTGTCGCTGGTCTATTTACCACAAATTCAGGGTTCTTTGTGAACCTGAGGATACCAGAGGAATGTTTGTCCAGCAGCAAAGTCCTCCAAGGCAGGTTGCCCACAAATGGCACAAACATTTTCATGAATCCCCAGTGGGACATCGTGTGTCAAACTGAAGTTTGAGTGGATTAAATAGCAGTTTCGTGATTTCAACTTTATAGGCTTCGTTAAGGATTTTAGAGATAATAATTCTTTCCCCCGAAAGCTTGCAGAGCAGTCTGCTCCATGGAAGCTCAAGGTGATGTGAGAAAGAGCTGATGTGTCATGGCAGTGACAGAGAAGAGGGAGAGTTCTGCCGGGTGGCTGGGGCACTTGCTTTCTGTGGGAGCATCTGGGTAGGCTCCCTGGAGGAGGGAACTTGGGATGTGTGGACTGCAGAGCAGACAGAAATGCTGGTTCTGGGCTGAGCTGTTGCACATGGCAGGCAGTGTTGGTTCCTGAAGCCAAAGACAAGGCCCAGGTGAGCCTGGCCAGACTGCGGAGCAGGGTGCATGGATGGCTGTCGGTGACCAGAGTGTCTGAGCAGAGCAGGGAGTGTGGCGTCTACCATGCAGTGAGGAGACTGGGTTGGGAGGAAGACGCCATGGCTGCACACTGGAGCGAGCATGGCAGACCGTGCCTTGTGTTGCCATCCATTGTAGGCTCTTTGACCCCATCCAAGCAGATCTATCTTAGGTCAAATATGAGTGCAGGGTCTCCAGAAGATCTGGCCCCACAGGGAAGGCTTGGGGAGGGGGCTAGCTCATTCCCTCTTCTTGTCTGTTGCACAGCAGGATACAGAGAACAGAGACATCAAGCTACCATACCCAAGGTTACACAGCCAGGAACCACACAGAAGGATTTGAACTCTAAATCAGAGCTCTGACCCGACCTAGGCTCAGTCTCTGTGATGTGAACGCTTATACCCATTCCATTTATTGAGTGGTAAACTGAGGCTATGGGAAACAGAGTCACTGGTGTGTGGGGTCACAGAGCAAGCATAGGGAAGTGAAGGTTTGACTGTCCAAAACCGTTAACTCTGGAGCCTGTTCTGTCCCCAGATAGAGCAACTGTTTCTCTTTCTCAAATGGTCACCTGATGATGGGGTCAAAAATGGCGCCTATCTGGTGGGTCACTGATCTCTACTGGGCTTTTAATTACAGTGCCAGGCACTTAGTAGGTCTCTTAAAAAGATAGGGACCATGAAGGTGGCTGCACATTGAAGACACATGATCACAGAGGCGTACAGTAGGTGCTCAGGCTACCATGGTAGGACACCCCTGGGTCCAGCCCAGCTGTGTTCAATCCTCTTTACTTTCCGCCCCCCAACTTTTCCTGACGCCAACAAACTGCACCGAGAAGATTGGTTAGGAATGGGGGAGAGGCTGGGGGCAGGGCAGTATGGAGCCTGAACTCTGGATAGTGAGACCAGAATTCCAGGTCTGAATCCTGGTCCTGCTGTGCGATGTCTGGCTAGGTCCTTGCCTTCACTGGTCAGGCCTTGGTTTCTCTTCTCATCTGTCATGCCTGGACCAGGCTGCCCTGGGAGGTGCCAGCCTCAAGCAGGGCCAGGGGCTGCTGCTCTGTCCCCTTGGCCGCCAGCCCCCACCTCCAGCCTCCAGAGCTTCAGGCTGTGCCGAGAAGACAGCCAATCTGTTTACTGAACCGGCTGACCCCTTCCGGGAACGCGGCCCAAGCTTCCCAGAACTCGGGTATTAATGACCCGGAGCCACATGACGGAGCATGACACAGCATTTTCGGGTGCAAGGCAGAGCCCAGAGGGGCGCGTGGGGGCTGTGGCCCAGCCTCCGGCCTGCCCAGAGGGTGAGTCACCCTGGCCTGCTCCAGCTTCCATCCTGCCCACTTGCGCCCTCCCCTAGTCCAGATGTCCCACCTGGCCAGGGCCACCCAGGACCCCTCAGCCTTTGCCTTACTGACACAGCAGAGGCTGTGGGTGCCCAGAGCTGCCCTCTGGGACCGCAGAAGAGGATGCATACGAGGCCCTGGCCTCCCTCCAGAGCTGGGCATGGGCAGCTTAGCCTTCCAGAAAAGGGGCAAATGTACCCCTGTTTGACAGATGACAAAACTGAGCCTCATGGAGAAGGGTAATTTCTGAACGTGGGGTAGGACTGATTTCATCTCAGAAAAGAACCTTTCACGGCAGAGGACCGCAGGGATGGGGAGAGGATTGAGGCATGGGGCACCGATGAACCTGAACCCAGAAAGCCCCCAACTCAGGCCTACTTTCTGTAGGCTGCACAGCTGGGCACGTAGACACATGTACTGTGCCTCAGTTTCCCCTGTGGAGGTGTTTGGCTTCCTGATCTTAGAAATCCCTAAGGACAGGTGACAGTTCATAAGGCCCAGGTCTTGGAAGCCAGGCTGGGGTCAGCATAGGCCTCACCCCCTAGGCACCCTGGGTCACCCCAGGGCAAGGTGGAGGCGGTGGTTTTTATAAGGCTGGGAACCAGACAGGTGTGGGGTGCAGAAGGGTGCCTGCTGGCAGGAGGGGGCCTCCTTGTTCCCAGCTGCATAGCCGGGCCGGGGTACATGGGACTGGAGGTGTTCTTTGCTTTATCATCCAGCCATTGCTTGAGCACCTTCTGTATACAGGTTTCTCTGTTGTTGGGTAGGTTGGACAGTTACAGTGGGGGAGGGGCACACGTGGATGGCAGAATACTTTGGCCCTGGGCTAGGACCATGGTGGACACAGCAGAGGATGACAAACAGTCAGGGAAAGTCTCCTGAGGTGACTTGCACGGGCAGTGAGTGAGGTGGCTTACCAGCAGAAGACTTACCAGCAGAAGACTTCACCAGTGTGAAGGCTCTGGGGGAGGCAGGCAACTGGGGTAATTGGGAAAGGCAAGCAAGGATGCTGGTGGCTGGAGGGAGGGATGGTGACAGTGTCCAGGGCCCAGTGCACAGTGATTCGCTACCACACGTGCTCTGAGGACAGCAGGACTCATATTCCCTGTCTTCCAGGGCCAGGACATGCCACCCTCGAGGCCAGAGACGCGTAAGGAAGAGAAACCAGCAGGGATCCCTGTTCAGGAACCCATGGAGAATTAGGTGATGAGAGGCCGCCAGGGCGATGGTGCAGCAGGGTGGGCAAGCCTTCTGTAGCCAGAGCTGTGGCTGTGGGCAGCATGGACGGCTGCCACAGAGGACCCCAAGAACCCCTGCTGCGAGACAGCAAGACTGGAGGGGTCCCCGGAAGAGGCCCTAGGGGACAGGCAAGAGTTTTCTACTGCTTCTGAGCTGGGAGAACACAGAGAGGAGGGGAAGGGTCTCAGTTCCCAGGCTGGAATCTGAGGCAGACCACTACCGCAGGCCCAGGTTAGAGCTCCGGTTCCCCACATGGATTGGAGCAGGCACCTGTCTGCCCTTGTTGGGTGTAGTTTGAATCACAGCACGTTTAAAGAGGGGTCAGAGACATCGGGGCAGGAGGGTGGAGGGGCATGTGTCTTCACACCGGTGCATCTTGACTCTGTGACAGCAGTGCTGTGTGACTCCGGTGACTCACCACACCTCTCTGAGCCTTAGGTCTTCATTAGTAAATATTCCTGTTTCATCCTTTCGTTCATCCATCCTTCACTCTATATTTAAAATGTTTATATTTATGTGTGTGTGCACACACATGTTCTCTCTCTCTCTCTCTCTCTCTCTCTCTCTCTCTCACACACACACACACACACACACGTTTGTATACCACAATATGTGTGTGGAAGTCAGAGGGTGACTTGCAGGGGTTGGGTCTTTTGGCTCCCAGGTCCCAGGAATCGAATTCAGATTGTCAGGCTTGCCTTCTTACACTGAGCCATCTTGCCAGCGCTCGATCAGTAGTTTGTTTTTGAGTACCTACTATGTGCCCGGCATTGGGCAGGGGGTGGGGCATGCAGTCGGGACACACTCTCTGCCTGTGTGGGCTGACTGGGGGCATGTAGGGCAGTGGTTAGGGATGTGGACTCCGGGGCCAGAGAGCCTGAGCCTGTTCCTGCTTCGGGGGTTATCGGCTGTGTGACTTCGAACCAGATGCTTCGCCTTGCTGGGCTTTCTCTGTAATGTGAGTTAATGACGTCATTCACTTTGTAGAGCTATGCCAAGCACAAATGAGGTCACGTAGGAAGCACCAGCCTGACACACAGTAGGTACTCATCCATGTCCGAATGGAGAGAGAGGGAAGATAAACAGAACACAGGTGAGCATCCTGTAGCGGGAGGGAGACAGGAACCAGCTCGTAAGACCAAGTGGGCACACAGTAAATGCTCAGTAAACATCTATCTTTCTGGGTCTGCTTTTCTTCCAGTTTGGATGGTGAGTCCTGAGGTTTGGGATGTGCAGGAGATAGGAAGTCAGGCCTGGCTTACCCAGAAACATAGGACTGAACACTGGGCCCCCCCCCACACACACACTGTACCCGCAACTCTCCCTGAACCCCAACTGCATCGCCCTCACAGCCTGGGTGGCTAGGGCGAGCCAGGGCCTGCCTGGCAGGTCCCCATAATGGCACTCATTACACAGGTGTCTGGCAGTACAGTGAGGAGACTTGGGCCCCAGGGGCCGCGTTCTCATGGCACCTGGCCAGCCACCGCGGGCCCTTCCTCATCCTTCACGGGCCTGTGTCCAGGAAGGGCAGCAGGCGGGGGAACGGGGCTGGCGGGGCGCCAGCTGGCATCCCACAGAAGGAGGGAAAACTGAGAAGTTTGGGTGCCAAAGGCTGGCGAGGAGGGGTGGGAGGGGTGCAGGTGCGCAGGGACGGTGATCCAGGCACGCGGAGGTGAGAGTTCACCGGGATGATGACACTCTGGGCCCAGCATGGCTCAGTCCAGTCAGCCCACTCATGAGGCGCTCTGCTCTGCCGCCTGAGTCTGAAGCTCTGGTTTCTGTGTTTAGGTGGCAGTGATGGTTGCTGGCCTTGCACTGAGGTACCACACGGTATGTTATAAATATGTACATGTTCCGTGCAAACTAAATATATATATATATATGGCTGGAGAGAAGGCTCTGTGGTTAGAAGCACTTGCTGCTCTTTCAGAGGGTCTGGGTTCGATTCCCAGCTCCCACATGGTAACTCCAGTCCTAGGGCACCTGATACTCTCTTCTGGTCTCCTTGGGCACCGGGCACCAGGGTGTTCAGACACACAGGCAGGCAAAACACTGACGCACATTACATAAAAATAAATAAGTCTCAAAAATATTAAAATACATTTATTTAAAAAGACCTCCAGAGCCACGTGGTGGTGCATGCCTTTGAGCCCAGCACCCAGGAGGCAGAGGCAGGCAGATCTCTATTAGTTCAAGATTCCTTTGGTCTACAGAGTGAGTTCCAGAACAGCAAGGGCTACACAGAGAAATCCTGACTCAAAAAAACAAAAACGAGCAAAAAAAATCTCCAGATGTAAACCCTAACCCTAACAAGACCATGACAGGGATAGAGAAAACAAAGCTGAGCCTCACTGAGGATTAGGGGTGACCAGAAAGAGGAAAGAGAGCTCCCGGCAGGAGGCGCAGTCAGTGCAAAGGCCCTGGGGCAGGCCACAGCCTGGCTGATGGAGGACTACCAAGGCAGAGGAGCAAGAGGAGAGATTGAGGCACACAGGATCAGGGCAGGAGGGGGAGCTTGTTCCTGGTACCATATGGGGCCTCTGCACGCTGGGCACAATGAGGGGGCTCCAGCAGTGAGGATGGGTGGGAGGGGCCAGAGAGGAACACTAGTGTGGGAAGAGTTGACTGTCAGAGGCGCTGATGGAACCGTGGGCTGTTCAATTTGTGTTTGAGCCTATTAGCCTGAGTTCAAACCCCTGGATCCCGGAGCCTGTTATTAAGCTGGCTGCACCCTGGGGCGCCTGCCTTTATCCGCAGACAGGGCCCAGCCCGCCTGTCCCCAGGTCGACCTTGGCCCCCCAGATGGGAATCGATGGGCGGGACAGGGGCACCCCAGGCCTGCTGCAGCCTTGCCAAGCACCTCACAGGCCTGAGACAGTCAGGAGGGCTGTGAACAGCCTGCCCCCAGGAGAACGGAGAAGGGATGGCAGCCCCGCGGACTGGAGGCAGGGAGGCTCAGTCAGACCTTCTCCTGGCCATGGCGTTGTCCAGTTGGTGAGGTTCCTGTCCAGGGGCCCAGGGGCCGCCCAACAGAGGTGTTGATGAGTTCCCCAACACCAGAGGCCGAGAGAAGGCTCAGCCCTTGGCTAGTCCACAGGAGTGGATGCAGAAAGTTGGAGGTGGGGACCATTCTTTTCTGGTTCCATGATGCCAGGTTTTGGGTCCAGTCCTTCTCAGTTCAAGCCTCAGTTTCTCCATCCATAACCGGTTAAAGCTGGAGTGTTAAGATCAGGAGAGAGCTTCTGGTTGAAATCTCGGCTTTGCACCCGCCCTCCTTCTCCAGCACCCTGGAGCTCCGTCTCCAGGTCCACAAACCTCAACCCTGACTCCTTAGACCCCAAGGCACCGACACAACACAGGCCCGTGTGGACAGTGTGACTGCTGTATGCCAGGCCACCAACATCCTGCAGCTTAGATCGCCCTATGAGGAACATCCTACAGCGAGATCTGTGTCACAGACGAGGTCAGGCCTTTCCCCCAAAGCCACACAGTGAATCAGACTAGTGAGGATTTGGACTTAGGCCACCTGGACCTGAACAGGTTCTTTCTTTGAGTCATTTCATTTTCAACGTAACAGCTGCCTCCTCCGGGAAGCCCTCCCTGACTGCCCACCCCAGGGTCTCACCCCGAGTCTCTTTAGCAACTTTGTGAACATTTAACAGACACATTTCTAGAGCAGGATCCAGGGTGCACAATGGTGAGTCGCACCCCTCACGAGGACTCCTGAGTCCACCAGTGCTATCAGGCTTTATGCATATCCTCTACCCCAAAGTCAGGCTGCATCCTTCTGCTCCCTTTCCCAATCTTGCTATGGAGGGGCTTCATTTCTCTGGAACTTTCTACAGGTGGAACCTCAGAGTGTCATTCTTGTTGGCGTGGCGACTCCAGCTCATCTGCATGTTCCGACCTCAGTCTTTTACGCGTCCTACTCCTGGTCCCACCAGGCTGTAAGCTGGGTCCAGAACTTGCTCTTGTGTGTTTCTGTGTCCTCACATCTGGTACCGGGCTGGGCACACAGGAAGTGCCTAATAAATACTAAGCAGAGAAAGAAAAGTGTGCCTCAGTCATAGTCACAGGGCAGAAGAGATCCAGAGGACCACTGTCCTCAAGCCTTGGAGGGCCGGTGGCATGGCTGAGGGCATCCAATAGTGTCCCTGTCATGTCCTGGGACCATGTGTCTCAGGTATGGGCTGAGGAGTCTGGGTGCCCAGGCGTCGTCCTATGGGCGACTAGCCACAGGTCCTAGAAGCAACACCCTTGCCTAGAGAAGGCAGCAGGTGGGTGGGAGGTGCAGCTCATCCTCCCAAACCAGTTGGACGCCTTGAGAGTCCCTGGGGCGCTGGGAGCTGAGTAAAGAGCCAGGAGTGCAGGGGGGAGGGGCGGCAGCAGTTAATTAGTGCGAATTATCGGGAAATTCCAGTTCGTGCTGCATCAAGCTGGGCAGGAATGGGAGGGAGGCACTAATCGGGCTTCCAGGTCCCCAGCAACTGGAGGCTCTGTGCCCCAGGGCCTCCGCTTCCCTCCAGCCAGGGGTCAGCCACAGCTTCATGTGGCCAGAGTGTCCTTAATGGCTCGGCACACTTCCCTTATAGGTCTGTATCATGATATCCCAAGGCCCATTTCCCAGATGCAAAAACAGAGGCAGGGACTTGGGGAATTGGCTGAGGTGACATGGGAGCCCCCAGGAGCAGAACCGAAAGGGTAGGGTCACTAGGGAGCACGACTTTTCCAGGGAGAGCAGAAATCATTGACACTCATTAATTGAGCACCTACTGCATGCATGCATGGCTCAGCTCTGCAGACAAGGGCTGATCTGTACAGATTGTTTTGATTGGGGAACTGGGGCATCAGGGAAACGGTTCCACATTGGGTTTGAAGACTGCACAGTCCCGGGGTGCACAACTCATTCCTCAAAGTTACTCCATGGATGGTCCCCTGAGAGATCACCCTCACCACCTTCCAGTACCAACCTGTGATGCCCTTTGACCTCACCATACCCACCTGGGTTTGAACTCCTTGTTCTGGTCCCAATCCTGGAGCTTCAAAAGGGCGGGTGCAGTGACTCATGTCTTGGTTCAGGTACAGGGAACACAGCAGAATGGAGGACTCTGATGAGGAAGGAGGAAAGGTGATAGACAGGCACAAGGTCCTATGGGTGATTATGGCTGGGTCCTCCGTTGGGTGGATGGTGGAACTGTTTATGGATGGATGAGTAAAGAAAGAGAAGAACTGAGGGAACGAACAGGTAACAACAGAGCAGGGGAGAGGACATCAGAGGGACACAGGATGGATGGATGAACAGATGGACAAATGAATGGATGGATGGATAGATGGACAAATGGACAGATGGACAGATAGGTGGATGGGTAAATGGGTGAATGGATGGGTAGGTGGGGGGATAGATGGATAGATGGATGGAAGGATGGATGGGTGGACAGACAGATGGGTGGATGGATAGATGGATGGGTAGATGGGTGAATGATGAGTGGGTAGATGGATGGATAGGTGGATGGATAATGGATGGATAGATGGACGGATGGACAGACAGATGGACAGGTGGACTGATGGGTGGAAAAATGGATGGTGGATGGATGAATGTGGGTGGATGATGGATAGATGGATGGGTGGATGGGTAGATGGATGGATGGGTGGATGGGTAGATGGATGGATGGGTGGATGGGTGGATGGATGGGTGGCTAATGCATGGGCTGCTGAGGAGGTCTGAGACCTGTGGCTCAATGGATAAACAGATGGGTGTGCAACTGAGAAAATTGGTGAATAAAGTGGCAAAGAAGCGACAGACGTGAAGAAACGGGTGAGAGCACAGGCGAGTGCTGGCAGGCGATGGCTGGATGGGCGAGTGGGTGGGTGAAAGACGGATGGATGGGTGGGTAAACAGCAACTAGATGAATTTATGGGAGATGGATGGGTACAGGGGTGGGAGAACAGAGAGATGGGTGGAACAGGACACGAGCAGATGCCTGAAGCGTCAGAGGGTTGTGCTGAGGTCAGTGTGACAAGAAGGGCTCCGAGTTCCTCTTTGACACAGCAGTATGTTGACATTTGGTGTTTTGAAGTTAGGAAAAGTTGAGTTGTCACTGTAGAAAATTGCGTGCGCACCCACACACATGCACGCATGCGCACACACACACACACACACACACACACACACACACACACGCACGCACGCACGCATGTGCACACACATACACACACACACACACACAAACACACACCAGATTCATGGGGTAGAGATCATGAGACCAGGAACCCTGCAGGGGTTTGAGGAGCCTCTGCTCCAGGCAGTGACTTATTTTAACTCCTTGAGCCTCTTTCAAGGGTCACAGGCTTGGGACTGTAGAGGCTGAGGGGCTGATCTTCTAGATGGACCACAACTTAACTGTTCTTTGCTTTGCCTTTTTGTCCCTTGCTTGCAGGACTGGGAAACCCTGTGCAGGTCTGTGGGCAGCTGAGAGTAGACAGACTTTGTTTTTTAGTCCCATTCGTAGCCATTGTTGTTGGGAGGTGCTGAGGGCCAGGGCGGATGTGGGGGGTCCCCAGAGCAAACCTAAGTGCTTATGAAGACCATGGCACTTCTCATGAAGGGTCGAGCGGGTGGGAAAGAATTCCAGGTTAGGCTGCCTGCAAGTAAACCTCATTCCAGGGTTTGGGTCCAGGAGAGTGTTGGCCCTACTCTGGGAAGCTTGTCACCCTGCCATCCAGACTGCTGTGCAAAGTTGGACTTGAGGACAGGGTTCTGAGGCCAGGGAACCAGCAAAAGGGGACACAAATCTCTTTAGGAGAGCTGGTGAGAACGAACACCATGCACTGAGAGGCAGATGGAGCCCAGGGACATGGAGAACAGACACCCACGTGGATTAGAGGTGTGGAGATTGGGACACGAAGGAACGAGGTTGAGCAGGCTTGTGACCCAGTGTGAGGTCTGGTATAAAGTCCACTCCAACAGCCTTGAAGATCCCTGGGTTCTTAATATCCCCAAAATACAGTGTTCTCTGAAGTGTAATCACAAGGCAGGGCAGATTCAAAGTGGCACCAGGGAACCCTGGTCCTAGAGTGCCGGACAGGGTCAGGGACACTTGGGCCAGTGGGAATCATCTTACTCCTGTGCTGCAGAGGCACAGGGGACTGGCCACTCACTCACACACATCTGTATCCCATGTGGGGAAGAGTAACTCAGTCCCTGCCCAAGGTCCGTCCAACCCACCCAGCTGGAGTCTTCCCCAGGGAGGGGTCCTGTGCACTGTTGAGGGGGCCAGGTAGAGCATCCATCAAGTATCTTTCAAACCTGCAGGCCCTAGGCTTGACCTGGGATATGCCTTGGGCCTGGCTGAAGCCTAGGGTCTGCCTTGGATGGGCTTGCCACATCCACTCCTGTAGAAAGCCTTTCATGAATGGAGTTAGCATTCAAAAACCTGCAGATGTTTTGGAAACTGGCAGCTCCCCTTGGAGGGTTAGAACAGCCAGTTCTGGGCCTTGTTCCCAGGGGGCCATCCTTGGTTGTAGCTAAGTGTGCTTAAGACGGGGCCTGGGCCCCAGTCTCCACCAGTCCCTCTCATCTCTCCCGTGCAGATGTCAAGGAGGGATGACTACACCACTTGAACCCTGGCCTGGTCTTGGCGGGGGTGGGGTGGGGGGTGTTGGATCCCTGAGCCTGTCTCTTGTCCGTCCCTCTGTCACCCACAGGGCCTGGACGTGCTTCTCTGCCCAGACTTTATCATAGTTCTGCCCCACAGGGCCCAGGGCTGAGCCTGGGGTGGTGGGGATGGTGGTGGACTGAGATTTAGCCAGAGCCTTGGGGCCCAGTGGGAGGCAGATCCACATCTGCTAGGCCTGTCAGCCAGGCCTGTCACACTGCTGATGCTCATCCTTGAGGCATGTGGGAGCTGGGAGGTGCTGCGGGAGCTGCTGTGGGGCGGAGCGAGCTGAGCTGCTGCATACAGCTTACAGGCTGCATACAGGCCCCAGGGACCCCAGCAATGACCCCTAACCTGTGAGTGGACCAAAGGGGTGGGGGTGGGAGAGGCAGAGGGTGGCAGGGAATGCTCACCCCTTAAGAGGGTGTATCACCTCAAGCTGTGGCTTAAGGGAAGGCCTGGGTGTGCATCCTGGATGCCTCTCATAGTCACATGATGCCCAGATCCTAGAGGCAACACCTGTCCCCGTTGTGCTAGGTCACTCTGGGTATGCTGCTACTCTGTATCAGAGACTGGAAGGATGGACACAAAGAACTCACTACTGGCCAAGCCCTGGCCACGCTACTCTGAGGGGGAAAGTCCACTCATGAGGAAACACTTACTGATCACTTCCTGCGCGTCAGGAGCCAGACACGGCTCTGAGGACCCTGTGTCCACAGAGCTCACACTTCTGAGGAGGAAGTGGGAGAACAGGAAGTACCTCAAGAACACAACATGCCACATTCTACTTAAATGAGTGCGCACGAGTGTGCACACGCACACTTACACATGTCCATGTGAGCACACGTGCAGACGGAAGTCAGAAGTCAATCTCCAGTGTTCCTCGGGGACCACCAACTTTCTGGTTTTGAGACAGCATCTCTTTCTGGCCTGGAACTCACCAAGTTGCCCAGCAATACCCAGAGATCTTCCTCAGCACAGAGGTTATGTAATCACACAGCCACACGCACAGCGGCACGCACCGCTACACGCATGGCCATGCTCCACTTTTTTTATGTGGGTTCTGTCCTCACACTTGTGTGGCAAGCACTTCACCGACTAAACCATCACACACACACACACACACACACACACACACACACACACAGTGCTGGAACATACACATGCAGGTAAAATATCCATAAAATAAAAATAAATCTGAAAAAGGAAATACTTTGAAGAACTAAAAGGAAAATATTAAAGGAAAAAAATTCTAAAGGAAAATGGAAAATGGAGGGTCTCGTCAGGGAAACAGAGGGTCTTGTCAGCCCTCAGCAGAGAGAGTGGGGGGAGAGGGAAGGAGAATTGCCTCTCTACAACCTTCATGGTTCCCAACACCTTGAGACTGTTTCCAATCTCAGGTTTGTGTTGCCTTCCCAGCCTCTTACCCTCAACCCAGCTAACTGATACTCTTTTCCCATGATTCCCTTTGCTGCCCCCCTGCCCCCAATACCAGGAGCATCCTTCTATGCCCTCACCCACCTCACCCTTTCTGCTCTTGCTCAACTCAGCTGTGATTGAACTAAGCCTTAGAGAACTAGGTGGCCCAGCTCAGCTCTCTCCTCTGTGGCCAAGGAAGGGCTGAGGTGGAGGTTGGAGGCCGCTCACATGGGCCGTGTGACTTCAGGCATCACGTGAGCCTTTTCTGGTCCCTGGCTTCTCTGTTCTTTTGCTTCTGTTGGTCTGGTGACGATGTCTTGGGAGAGATATGTCCATGGCTCCTCACCCAGTTGTGCCAGGCCAGCTCGAGGCAGCTTTGAGTCAATGCCAGTGAAAGCCGCCCTGGGTCTTGAGGCTTTCCTTTCCAAGCACCTGCTGGACTTTTCAGCTCTGAGTGCTCTTGCCGCACAATCAAGGCAACTTACTCAACCACCCTGGGCGCATTTCCTCGTATGTGAAAGTGCCTACCCCTCGGGGCACTGTGTAAACCACACTCGGTGCGCACAGCAATCAGCAGAACAGCACCTGCTGTTACAGTGTGGGCAACCTGCTGTGGGGCCCACTGTCCTGGGTTGGTCTGTACCTTGCTTTCTTCCTCTGTGAAGTCTTGTAGTGGTAATGTGCAGAAAATATGAAATCGTTTAACACTATTGGCCCAGAGCAGGGCCCACAGGTGGAATTTTTGTTTTTCCTTAAGCGTTTAAATACAGAATTTACTTAAGTCAAAGTCGCTGAGCCACATCTGATCCACCCGCAGAGCGGCAGGGATCCTGCCCGTCCTCTCCGCAGACAAATGCCACTGATTTTAATCCTATTTAACAAATTAATGAGATGTGAAAGAAAATTATGGGCCTGGGGACATGGACTTCAACCCAAGGGCAGTGGAGACTTCTGTCCTAACCGGATGCTATGAAAGATGGGGCGCCGTCTGAAGCAGGGTGATTGTAGGCAACCCCTGCTCTGGGACCTGCAGCCTCTTCTAAAGTGACAGAATGGTTCTTATCTGTCTGTGCAATTCTAGCGTTAATTTTGGCTAGAACCCATCCTGCTGTTATTTATTAAGTGCCTCCTGTATGCAAAGTCATGGTCATCTCCCTCTCCCTTCCTCCTTCTTTTCCTCCCTCCATCCCAGCAGGGGCTCACCACACTTCCCAAGGGAGGACAGTGCTGGGGATCTGCCCACAGAGGAGGAAGTGGGGGCTGGGCCGGCTGCTGACGCAGCTGTGACGTCAGAGCCGGCCACAGGCGGCGGCCAGCCCGAGCTGCTGGTACCCCGTGTGCCTGCTGGCCGTGGGCCCCCCGGCTTCCACCCCTTAACCCCTTCCCGGCTTCCCTTTCCCAGACGGCCATCCCCCAGCCGGCCTGGCCCACAAGATTCCCAGATTTCACAACCCGGGCTGGCGCTGACTCACGTACAGTAAGTTCGGGGAGAGAAACTCCCGGCTGCCTGGCGTCCCGTCCTGGGACAAGCCAGCCGCCAAGCCTGCCCTCCTCACAGACACAGAGTGGCTGGGATCTTCCCGCAGGGCTGCTGACCCACAGGGGAACATGAGCTGTGTCAGAATTCAAGGGGCCATCCATGAGATCCCGGTGGCCACGTGCTCAGCCATGGCCTGCCGCCAAATTGCTGGTGGCCTGGAGTCATCCCCAACTCTAAGGCTAAGCTGTAGTGTTCTTAACTGGGAAAGGGGGTTGGTCGGTCACAAGACCAGCATCCTGGGTCATGGCAGGGACTGGGCGTGATGATCGTGAGTGAAGCAGAGCACAGGAAGTGGGGGTAAATATTATTGTTGTGACGTCACCTAATGACTCCAGAACCCTGGAGAGGCCATCCCACCTGGTAACCGTCTTTCAGGACAACAGGCCCCAGGAAGTGAGCCACTTTAACTTAGTTCACCCTGTCTTCATTTAATCCATGCACACTAATTGAACATCGTGGCTTTCCAAAAGCGCCGAACTGGGTTCCAGAGCCAGCAATTCGTGAAGAAGGAAGCATTAAAACAATTGATTTTTGAGAAAGTGTGTGTGTGTGTGTGTGTGTGTGTGTGTGTGTGTGTGTGTGTGTGTGTGTGTGTGGTGAAGGCAGGCTCACTTTGTAGCCTAGGTTGGCCTCCCACTCAGGACCTTCAGCCTCAGTCTCTCCAGGGCAGGGATTCCAGGTGTGTACCCCAACACCTGGGCAGCAGAAGTAGGAAGCTTGAGATCACACTTGTGATTGGCTGGCTCTGTGTGACAGACAGCCCAGGTGGATGATGGGAACTGAGAGGTCCTGGGAGATCTAGATTGAGAGAGGAAGCCAGCATATGCCTTGAGGACATAGGATCCAGGCAGTGAGACCCTGGCTTGCTGGAGGCATCTCTGAAACATCCAGCAGGGACAAGGGTGACAGGGACCCAAGCCTCAGCCCACCTTGCTGGGAGTGGATGACACCTGGTGAGGGCCCTGCATCTTTCCACTGACCTGGGTCCCACAGAGACAGTGATGACTGTCACTCAACTCCATCTCCAAAGCCAGTGGGCTCAGGGGCTTTGGGTCAAGGAGTGTGGGGAGTTCCAGGCTCCACGACAGCTTCCCGAGCCTTCTGGGACTAAGCATTTAGAGTTTGATTCATCACTGAGCTTAGGGGTGGGCGCAGCGTGGCTTTCTGGAGGAACAGGGGAGGCTGAGCCTCTGGCTCTGCTGTCTCCAATTCAGGGAGATGAAACACTGGAGCAAAGGGGACCAGGCGTCCTGCCCACGAGTATGAGTGTGGTGAGGTGGCCCTGTGAGCAAGGACACGTGGAGCCACAGGGGAGGGTACACTCAGCCTGGCTGAGGCCTCAGGAGGGGGTAGCACGAGGGTTTATCAGGGTCCTTGAAGATGGTTTGTGCTCTTTTTTTTTTTTTCTTTATATTGAAGTGTATGTATTTCTGTAATTGGGATATGTGACTCTGTGGGAGTGTGTGGCTATCATGGCACATCTCTCTCCTTCTACCATGTGGTCTCAGGGATCAAACTCGGGTCAGCTACACTGGTGGCAGGATACTTTAGGGTACTTTAACCATTGCACCATCTTACTGTGTGTGTGTGTGTGTGTGTGTGTCTGTATCTGTATGTGTGTATGTATGTCTGTGTGTCTGAGTGTGTGTGTTTGTGTCTCTGTGTGTGTCTGTTTTTCTCTGTGTATGTTTGTATATCTGTGTGTCTGTGAGTGTGTCTTTGTGTCTGTGTGTGTGTATCTCTGTGTATGTGTCTATGTGTTTGTTTGTGTCTCTGTGTGTATCTGTGAGTGTGTGTCTGTGTCTCTGCTTATGTCTCTGTGTGTCTGTGAGTATGTGTCTGTGAGTGTGTGTCTGTGTGTCTTTGTAGGGGGTATGCAATACTCACGAATGGGCTAAGCAGGTATGTGTGGATACATACACATGTGAGTATTCTTGTGGAGGTCAGAGGTCACCCTCTGGTGTCTTTCTAGGTCTCACTCCACCTCATTTTCTGGGGTGCCTTTGGGATGCCGTCTCTCACTATCCTGGAGCTCACCAACTAGGCAAGGCTGCCTGGTGGTCTAGCCTCAGACATTCACTGTCTACACTTCTCTAACACTGAGGTTAGACCACCATGCCTGGATATAATGTGGTTGCTAGGGACTCAACTCAGGCCTTCAAGTGTTCATAGAAAGCACTTTACTGACTGAGCCGTCACCTCAGCCTCCTGAGGACATTTGAGAATCTATTACTACAAGAAGTCCTTTGTGCCCTCTTTAGCCATGAGTCTAAGGTACCAATGAGGTGGCTATGGACCTGCCTCTCACTACAGCTTAATATAGGGGCAGCCTGGAGAAGCAGTGGTGTCACATGGTATCTAAAGTGGACGGCTGGTAATAGAGGGATGGAGGCCCCAGTTGAGAAAGAACACATCTTGGGTGTCTTGGCTGAACATAGAGCTGGAACTCAAACCTGGCCTTGTCTTATTCTGGAGTCTCAGGGTTGCTGGGAGGCCAAAGCTGGAAGGTTCTAGTGTGTAAGGCCCCTCCTCTCTAGGAGAGAGCTGGCCTGGGGTTGAACCAGACCCTGACACCCCCTCCAGCCTGGGTAATTATTTGAAGTGTGGGCAGCTCCCACTTCCTGCCCCTTTCATCCCAGCTCCGGGGCTGCAGGCAGCAATTAACCTCCCCAGTGCCCCTCTGAAGTAGGTTCTGGAGGCAGACATGTTATTAAACCCATTTTTACAGCTAGGTAAACTGAGGCAGAGACCACTGCAGCTGGAGCCTGTGGTTCTCCGTGACTCAGCAGCTGTGTTTGCTCCTGATTTGCTGTCTCTTGCTCTCGGGGACTGTACCAGGTGCCCCCCATTCCAGGCCAGGCCTGAGACAGGAGTCCTGACCTCCTGTTCTCACACAGACAAGGGCTCATAGCTGATGGACAGCACCAGAATTTGTTTCTGCTGTGTAACCCTAGATAAGTCCGTCTGTCCTCCAGGTAACAGGAAGATGTTTGCAGCTTTACCCTCTGCACAAAGCACACAGCTATCTGATTCACACGTCCTCCCCTCTGCACTGGCAAAACACTGTCCTCCATGTTCAACCAACATTGGAGCTTCCTACCTCAGGGCCTTTGCACATGCAGAGCCACCTGCTTGGATAATCCCCTTTGGTCATGGCTCAATCATTCCTGATACCAGGGCCACCTCTCCTCAGTTTAGAGAGAGCCCTGGCCATGTCCCTCACACACTTTGGGTGTCTCAGGGCTTAATTTCCTTGTGCTCTTCTCTGATCACACAAGTAGCTTGTATCTATTTGATCTACAGTGAGTCCGAGTTCTGCCAGCGCACAGTAGGTGCTCAGGAAATTGTGGCTTTCTTTTTTCTTTGCTGACTCTGAGGTCAGCTGGAATCGCTTTGAATGTCTCTGGTCCCTCGCTCTCTTGGGAACGAAGCATGGACTGGAGCCTGTGAGTCTCAGTCAGCTGCTCTGAGACCAGCCCAGGTTCTCCGTGTCCCCAGACTGGAGATGGACAGTGGGAGTAAGAGGCCACCAGGCACCCTGGGTGCAGGTGCTTGGCACCATACAACCCGCCTTTGGGCAGAGCCTTACCACCAGCCACTGGCTCCCTTGACACATCCATCAGCACCCTTGGGGGAAAGAATTTGGAGAGGGGAGAAAGAAGGAGAAAAGCAAGCAGGGTGTGAGGGGACTCGTCCCACACCTGTGTAAACAATGTCACCTTACACCCCATCGAGCACCCTCGCCTTCCGTGCCCGGTCCTGGTCTTGTTTTTCTTGGCACAGGTACCCACGGAGTGGAATTCGGCCGAAGGGACCCAATTGTCATCTTCTAAGCGTGTTCCCGGGCCGGGGACCGCAGGGCTCTGACTGACACTCTACTCCTGTCCTCAGAAGTTCCAGAACGTTCCTGGGACTTGGGAGCCTCCAGCTCTGGCAGCTGTCCCAGAACACTGGAATGTTGGGACTCAAAGCTCCTTCCTGCCCGCCTTCCGGGAGGCACTTGAGGTTGGGACAGGGAAGTGAGGCCTGAGGTCAGAGGGTATAGTAGCCAGAGCGAGGGTCCCTGACAGTGCCATTTATCCTGGCAGTAGTACGTCCCTTTCTTCCTGGAGACCTCCCATGCCCATTCAGCTCTGAGGGACCAGGGCCCACTGCAGCTCTTGGTTCGAGGATTATCTTGTGACTAAGTCTGTCGCCGCCTCTCATGCTGGCAGTTGTTGGAGGACATGCAGTTTCCCCTTGAGCTCTGGAGTGAGCAAGCCAAGGCCAACACAAAGACAAAGGTCCCTCTAGAAATGAACTAGGCTTGATCGTGTCTAAGCTCCTGGATGCAGCCTCACCTCAAATCTTGTCCTGGGAAGCTCTGGCTCCACAGCCAACTGGCTTGCCCCTTTTGGGTCTGGTTTTGTATATTTGCACACAGAAGGCTCTGACTGACTGGGAGGAGGGAAAGGAAGAGATCCCGGATAGAGGGAGGATAGAGGGAGCCGTAGGCGAAGAGACAGGAAGGGATTCATAGTACAAGGCTCCTCAGGAAAGGCTGTGCGCATTTGCCACAGGTTTGTGGTGGGAGGAATGCATTCTGAAGAGAGGACAACCCACCGGACAGCTTGGAGCGGTGAGAAGCAGACTGAACTCCAGATTGAGCCCCACCAACACTTTCTCTTGTGCCAGGCTGCTGGTGTGCCTGGGGGCCCACACAGAACGAGCCCTGCGGTGCACAGTTAGAGTGCGAGCCGGTGGAGGCACCCAGCTCTACTTCCTTGGATCTGGAGAAGCTTGATCAGTGTCTCAAATCATCACCTTGCAGGTTCCCTCTGTGAACAAGAGAGAGCTCCAGCTGGTGGTACATACCCCATACGGTGCAGTCTCTGGCTGCAGCATACATGGAAGATATTTCTGGACTTAGATGTCCATAGCTTGGCCATGGGAATGCAGCCGACAAAAGATGCCCCATCTGTGCCAGTGCTGGAGTGTCCCTGCCTCTAGCACCACGTCACCTCACAGCCATCAGGGCCTGTGTCCCCCCCCCCCCCCGCCGTACCCCCTAGGCTGTTCCTTTTCTGGTAGGGACACTGCTGAGATGCACACAGAGTCCTGTGTGTCAGTAGAATGTTCTTTTTTATTGCTGTATAGCATTCCATGAAGGGGAGGGACAGAGGCCTGGGGAATACGCAGACCATTTCCAGTCGTTAGCAGTTAGGAAACACGCGAAACAGTGCACATGAGGGTCTGCGTGACAGTTTTCTTTGTCCTGTGTCAGTGACCAGTTTTCCGTAGTAATTTGCACTCTGAATTCATACCAGCCCCAGAGGCAACTGCCCGTCTCAGTTGCATCTTTATCAAGACTCTAACACCAGGGTTTTACTTTTGTTAATTTTAATTTCAGCCGAATTGTGTATAATGTGTGTAATGAGACGTCGCTACAGCGTTAATTGAGTTGACTGATGCATATCTTTTAACGCATTTCTAGCTACAAGAATTATTGGGCTAGTGAGATGGCTCAGCAGGTAAAGAGATTGCTACCAAGCCTAGTGACCTGAGTTTGATCCCTGGACCCATGTGGTAGAAAGAGATAACCCACTCCACAAAAGTTGTTCTCTGACTTCCAGACTCCAGGGGCCATGGTACACACATAATGAAATGACCAATGAGGAGAAAATGACTATTACCAAATCAGTGTTTACTGTCTCCTCTGGTGAGGCCTGGAGTGATGGCTCAACTGTCAAGAGTACTGGCGGCTCTTGCAGAGGACCCAGGTCCAGTTCCCAGCAATCACATGGAGACTTACAACCATCTGAACTCCAGGGGATCTGACACCCGCTTTTGGCCTCTGCAGGCACCGGGCACTTATGTGGTACACAGACATACATGCAGGCGAAACATTCGAACATGAAAAAAAAAAAAAAAAGAAATCTTTTAAAATATGATTTCCACGATTCTCCCAGCTCCCGGCTCCCTGTTTTTCTCTCGCCAGAAGCTTTGATGATTCTCCTGTTTTCTTTTTCCTGGTGAGCTCTGATGGATAGCACACACTCCTGTGTTTTGGTTTCAATTCTCATGGTGACGCCAAACGTTTCCTTTGAAAATGAATATATTTGAGTAAGAAAATTAGGACAGCGTGAAGAAAACCATTAGGTGGTAAACAGTTGGAGAAGGAGCTGGGACAGAGGTCACTGTGGCCACCCAGAGGTGCTCTTTCCGGAGACAGAGACCCAAGATGCACCTCGGACCAGGCTGAGTGATGGCTGGGCCCTGGGACGGACACAACACACAAGATACCTTCTCCAACTTTTGTGGATCTTTTTCTGCAGTGAGCTCCTCCTCATCCCTCAGAACTCAGTCCTGGTTGCTCTTCCTCTCCCCAGACCTCCCCTGGAATGCTTGCCATGCCCCATTGTGACTTTCTACCTGCCTCAGCGTCTTCCTGGCTGGACACATGTAGATCCAGCTGCAGAGACTCTGTCACACAGGTGCCAAAGAAGGAGCCTTTCACAAGGCAGATGATACAGGATGGCAGAGACCGGTGGATTGCTTTGATTGGCAGTATTAGCTGGGTCACAGCCAGGCCGGCCTCGCCAGGCCAGGGTTTCTCCCTGACTTCTGACCTCAGCGTAAAAGACCTCCAAGCCCCATGCTTCTGTCTTCCCATTTCCCTCAACCCAGCATCTAACATTCCTTTGAATTATGTAGAGACAGAATCTCATTGTGTAGTGCAGGCTGGCCATGAACTCCAGGCATTCCTCCTGCCTCAGTCATTCAGAATGCTGGAATTATAATTGTGAGCCTGACTTTATTATCTGTCTACCATTTATTTAAAGTCAATGTCTCACATCACCCGGTTGGTCTTGAACTTTATAGGCAAGAATGACCTTGAATGTCTGATCCTCTTGCCTCAGTCTCCTGACTCCTTAGTGTGTAGGTATGTACTATGATACCCAGTTTGTTAGGCACTGTGGATGGTAGCCAGGGCCTTGTGCATGTGAAACAAAACCTCCAACCAGCCCTATTTATTTTAAAATAATTTTTAAAATATTTTATTTTTTTATTTTAAAAATAATAATTTGTTCTATGAGACAGGGTCTCGACTCTGTAGCTGGGACTGACTGGGAACTTAACCTTCCTGATTCAGCTCCCACTCTGTGATCTCTGCAGCACTGAATAGGCTTGTTTTGGACTTTACTTGTGGAATCATCTGTCCCTTGCTCTGCCTCAGCTCACAGAGCCTTTGGTCTCCCTCTCTTGGCACACCAGGGACCTTATTCAGCACCCAGCAGTAGAAGGCACTTAAACAATTGAGTGAGTGAATGAATGAATGGTTAAGCAAGATGTGAGCTGTCTCTTCTCAAGAGAGAGCTCATGGTGAGTTGAATTCACAGCCCTTGTGTTGGAGGGTTGTGTGAAGACCCTCCAGCCCAGGGCCATGTGTCCCCCATCCTGGCTTCCCACTGGGCTTGTGCTGCAGGCTGCTCACAGGTCTAGTTGCCAGCCAAGGGACTTCCTGTGGGCTAGAAAGAAAGCTACTGGTGTTGGCACCAAACGGACAGAAACACCAAGGGACAGAAGAGAGCCTAGGAATTAACCAATAGCACTGGATAAGGACACTTTCATGACTGTCCTCACCCCATGCCCACCCTAGAACTGTCAGGCCTTTACGTCCCCTCCGTCTCTCCTCCTAACCCTTGAGGGAACCTCACAAGGATCTGTGGTTCTGTCCACTCCCCTGCCTTCTCTGTGAGGCCCCAGGCTCACGGCCCTCAGCAGCTGCCCAAGGCCACTTTGAACACAGCCACGCTCCTCCGCATATATTTTGTTCTTCATTGGTGTTTTCTAGCTCTAATGGTGTTTCATTGTGTGTGTGTGTGTGTGTGTGTGTGTGTGTGTGTGTGTGTGTTTATAGTTCTTATGTCCCTTGAGTTTATAGGAGGTAGCATCCAAGATGTTTGAGGGAAACAAAGTTAGCTTCTAATTAATGCACTGATATTTTCTGTTTGAATCAGGGGAAGGTAATGAGCCTGTGGTCTTTTTAGTTCTGTTTCATCAGCCAAACTACTTGTGTAGAGACCAGGACCTGTGACCAGTTTTAGCCAGCGGTAGCCCAGCTTTGAAACACAGGAGAAATAAACCAGCTCATTCATTCTGAGGAAGTATATATCTGTTGGGCAGTGGTGGTGAATGTCTTTAATCCCAGCACTCGGGAGGCAGAGGCAGGTGGATCTCTGAGATCAAGGCTAGCCTGCTCCTCTACATAGTGAGTTCCAGAGCAGCCAGGGCTACACAGAGAAGCCCTGTCTCAAACACACACACACACACACACACACACACAGTATATATCACTAAGAACAGAAGAATTGCAGGAGTGAGGGCCATGTGTGCAAACCCAGGAAGTGACAAGACATGCTGACCTCCGACCACTCTGAGCAGGGGCTCCACCTGCCAATCTGCAATCTGCCTTTCAGTTTTTCATAGTTGTACATCAATAGTAACATGCTTCTGTCAGTCACTGTAAAAATGACCATAAGGCCATGAAGAATGCTTGCTTTGCACTTTGGAGAGCTCCTAACATCCACACCCAGCAGTGACAGCAGTGTAGATATTCAGTGACGAACACACTGCAGTTAAAAATGCTACTTCATGTTTTCTTTAAATGGTTCCACACACTTCGTTCTCGATTCCAGGGAAGTCTCTCTAGTGAGTCACGTCTGGATATTTATCCCCTACTAGTCCCTTCTAAATAACATGTGTCTGGTTTTGTTTGCTTTTTTTCGAGACAGGGTTTCTCTGTGTAGCCCCAGTTGTCCTGGAACTCTCTACGTAGACCAGGCTGGCCTCGAACTCAGAGCTCTGTCTGCCTGTATTTCCCCCGAGGGCTGGGATTAAAGGCGTGTGCTGAAACACACTCGGGTTCCATGTCTCTTCATTGCCTTCTCTATCTTTTTAGAGAGCCCGGTAGAGTTTTCCTTTTTTATTCCAGGAAGATCACTTAAGAACCAATGTCTGAAGTTTCTAAGCAAAGATGCCCTTGTCTGCGACATATTACCACAGGTAATTACATCTCTTTCTAATTGGCTTTTATTTTTAATTTGCTTTTGTTGTTTGTTTTTATTTCGCTGTAATTTTTTTCAATTGACTGAGCCTCTGCAAACAGCTACCTTCCACACAAGGACAACACAGCAAGGTTTGCTTTTTCTCTGATGCTCTGGGCCTTCTCGACCCGAGACAACACCCATATAACAGTTCTTCAGCCACTTCTCCTGGCCTTGCGGTGACAAGTGGCCTTGCGGTGACATGTGACAGTGCAGCAATCATTCAGATGCTGCCCCATGGGGGCCAATATTCCAGATGCACTCAGACCTGCTTTATTAAAACTGTATTCAACCATTCACCAAGTATCTGGAGTCACATGCCGGCTGGAGGTTCTTGAAGACATATCCCTGCCAAATGATAGCATTTGAGTGTCCCTAGGTCTGCAGCACCCGGCCCATCACTCTGCTGCTCAGCTTTCACTGTTGTTTTTGGTGGCCCTTTCTCTCTTTTCCCTTCTCTATTTTTTAATGGTGTGTGTGTGTGTGTGTGTGTGTGTGTGTGTGTGTGTGTGTGTGAGAGAGAGAGAGAGAGAGAGAGAGAGAGAGAGCACAAGAGCGTAAGAGAGTGCAAGAGAGCGCACAGGAACATGGGTACCACAGTGTGTGTGGAAGTCAGAAGATAACTTTGGGACTTTGTCCTCACCTATCATCTTGCTTGAGGCAGGGCCTTTTAGTATCCATCACTGTGTACCCCAGGTTAGCCTCTGGGCGTTCTCCTGACAACCTCCCATTTTAGATACATGAGCTTCTTTCTATATGGGTGCTGGGTGATTTGAACTCAAGTCCTCTTGCTTGCACAGTAAGCACTTAGTAGCCATCTAACCCCCACCCCCCCGCCCCCAGAAACTATAGCTGTGCGTGCAGTGCTTCATGGTCCTAGGGGTTTGTTGTTTTAAATATTTTCTTTGTTGTTGTTTGTTTGTTTTCGAGACAGAGTTTCTCTGCGTAGCTGTCCTGGAACTTGCTCTGTAGACCAGGTTAGCTTCCTTGAACTCACAGATCCACCGGCCTCTGCCTCCAGAGTGCTGGGACTGAAGGCATGTGCCACCATTGCCTGGCTTAAGGGATATTTTCCAAATATAGAGATGAATGAGTTTCCTTTTTCTAGGAATGATAACATATTTTCCTTTAAGAGTGTTTGTTGATAAATATTACCAAAGGATGCAGCCAGCAAGACATAAAGCAAAATAGAAGCCAGACACAGACCTTTCTCTCTCGGCCCTTCTGTTCTCCCTCCCTCCCTCCCTCCCTCCCTCCTTCCTTCCTTCCCTTTACTCCTTCCTTCCCTAGGCCTCCTGAATCCCCAACATGTGGCCCAAGCTGGTCTGGAACTCCCATCCCTCTGACTTTCCCCCAAGTGTTGGCACGGTGGGCATCATGTACATCAGCTTCAGTGACTCTGGTCACCTGAGGTTTTCATCCACAGAGAGACAGGATGTGGCTGGTGGCCTAAGGCTGAGGGGTGGGGGCAGCTTTTTAGTGGGAGTCCTTTGGGGGTAGCCATCCTTTGAGGAGTGGGTGGGGTGGGTAAAAAATGTTTTGTAACTAGTTGGACATGGTGCTTGCACAAAGACAGCCCTACTCCCCTCCAGCCCCTGGCTCTCGGAAACGTGAGTGCTATGTGAGGTTCACCTCAGTAAATTATCCTTAAAAACAACCAAACAAAACAATTCCTTTTAAGAAAAAAAAAAGTATGATTGGCTTTCAAGGCGACTTTGAACTGGGGTCCGAGAAGTGCTGCTGGGGCTGGGGTGCTCTGTCCTGGGGTGGCCTCCCTCCTGACCTGGAGTGAATCTAGCCTCAGTGAGGGACAGAGGAGAGGACCCTCTTGAATCATAACCTCCCCACTGGGCCTCACTTTCTTCATCTGGAAAATGTGGGCTGCACCCATGCTGTACCCCAAACAACCTGACTGCTTTTATTTTGGTTTTGGTTTCAAAACAGAGTGTCTCCATGTAGCTCAGACTGGCCTTGGCCTCCAGACACACTGGGATTCTAGACATGTGGCCCCACACCTGTCTCTCCTGAGGTTCCTGTCTCACAGGTTAAACCCTCACACAGGAAGCAACCATGGGGCCTGGTGGGACCACAGATGTTGATTTGGCTGGGGCTCTGCTCTGTGTCCCAGGGGTCATACAATGGTCTGGGAAGGACACATTGACTTTCAGAGTGACTTCCAGAAACCACCTCTTCTATCTATTTTTGGCCCTGCCCTACCTGGCTTACCTCCTTTCTGATTTTCTGGCTTCAGTCTGTCTCCCGTGTTCACAACTATGTCCCTGAGAGCTGGAATAAGGGATCGTATATAACCTCAGCTAATCCCACCTCTTTTCTGCCCAGAACCTTCCCCCTCCCATCTCTTCCACAGGGAAAGCTAACTTCCCTCTCCACAATGGAAGACAAGCATTCCCACCCCGTCTCCTGTCTTCCCTCTCTTCCTCTCCCCAGGACAGTGTCTGGCTGTGGCTCACACATCATGCTTCTACCCCAGGGCCCTTGCACCTGCTGTTCTTGTGCCCAGTATCATCCTCTGTCACCTCCTTTTCCCAAATGCAACTTGCTCCGGAAGACTTTCCTGGTCTCCCGGAGGCTGCCAGCCTCCGGAAGTCTCCTCTTCCTTAGCAAATGTCTTGGCTGGGGTCCTGGGCCCAGCCCCGTGACTCAGAATCTAGACATGCTTCCAGGCCTCCGCTGGATTTGGGCCGTCAGCCGTGGGGGCAGGCGGTGCCTGGCAGTACCTGGCACAGACGCCTCAGCCCAAGTCCTGCCGTGGGAGGCAACTGTGTCCATTCGTCCAGGCTTCTGGGGTACAGGTGGGAAGGCACAGTGTCCCCCCACCCAGACTCACCTGACTTCACTAACTCAGCCTCTCACCCCTGGCTGCCCTGCCCTGAGTGTGAAGCCGAGGCTCATCTGGGCCACACGTTGACTCATGTCACTGGCCCATCCTCTGCCGCTAGCCAACCAGCCTCCTCCAACCTGAGAAGCCCAGCCCTCTGCTCCTAGGAGGCTTCACCCAAGTGGTGCTTTCCCTAGCCTCCAAGAGGCCTCTCTGTTCCTGTCAAGCCCAGATGAGAACCATCTCCAGCCAGAAGGGGGACAAGGGAACCAAGGGAGGGAATAACACACCAAATCATAGCAGGCCCTATGCTGGGCTAATACCTGCCCCACAGGTAGCAGAGGATCTGAATATGGAGGGGCACTGTGGAGCCTCCAAGGCTGAAAG
>JANHMN010000002.1:228083586-228092575 GCA_030674055.1 Rhabdomys pumilio
AGTAGGAAAAGACTTCAGACACTAACCCAACTGACCTTGAGCCTGATCTTTTGGCATTCTCTTCTCAAAAACACTCTGTTTTATCTGAGATTTGTCATTGAACCTTAGCACATGTTCCAACATGTCCAGGTCACACGCAGTGACTTGAGGAGTCCTCACAAGCATTCCCGTGTGATCAGCACCATGTCAAAGGACACACTCCAGGTCTCCCGAGTCCCCCTGGTGTCCCTCCTACAGACAAGCTAGTGTCCAGGAGAAGCCATGCTGTCTGTAACACCACCCTGGTATAGTGAGATGGCAGGTACTGGTAGGTCTGTGTCCCCATTTGTGCCTGTAGTCATTAGTGTGCATTCGTGTGTGTGTGTGTGTGTGTGTGTGTGTGTGTGTGTGTGTGTGTGCGTGCGCGCGCGAGAGCTTATACATGGTCAGTCCTCCTCATCCCTGACCACGGTCCTACAGGTGCACCTGGTATGTTCTTGTCAGGAGCTGTTTACAAAAAAGGCAGCTGTGAGCATCTGTACAGTGTCTTCCATGGCCGTCGATCTTATCACTTGGGCCTTCCTTGTAGGTGTCGAGAGGACCTAAACATGTCCTAATGTGTGTCACCCTGTGATCAAGGGTGTGAAGCATGTTGCACAGTGGCTGGTCCTTTGCACCAGCCCTTTTATAAAACACCATCCTGTTAGAGTGCCTCTGGCTTTTGTGCTTGTTGAATCTCCTGTCTGTCATCCTCTTCCCCCCCGCCGCCCCCCAGCATTTGCAATGATCTGTTTTCTGTTTGGTTATCCTACCTACCAGGGCTGTCCTGAGAAACAGACCAACAGGAGATACTCACGGCGGGGGCTCTCTCTGTGGTCCACCTGTAGCTTTCCAGATTGGCTTCTGTGCTGTGACACGGAAACGTCTGATGGTGTTGATGTGTGCGCATGTGTGCATGTGTGTGTGAATACTAGTATGAAGTCAGTCACAAGTGGCATAAATAACCCAGGGTGTGGTATCTGGCTAGTTTCATGTATCATCTTGGTTGGATAGTGGTGGCTGGTTCCTACTTGTGAAGGATCACTGTGGTTGTGGTAAAAGTTTACACAAATAACCAGCCAAGTGCCGTGGCATACATCTGGGAGGCTGAGGCAGGAGGATTGCAATTTCTGCTTTGGGGGATGTAGTAAGACTCTGTCCCCCAAAACAAGAAAGAAAGTCAATAGGACAGGCGGGCCTTGTCCGATCAGGTGTGGGCCTTGAGCACAAAGCTTTGGTGTCCAGTGAAGTCGGCTTTGAGGAGGTGATGCAGAGAACTCAGAGTCTCCAACTGACTGGCTCATCCCGCAGGCTATGACTGCACCGGCTCAGTCTGTCAGAAGATGAACCGGAAATACACTCAGGGCCCTGTGAGAAGGCTCAGCTGGTAAAGATCTTCCCATACAAGCGAGGTGACTGGTTCCATCTCAGGGTCCACATAAAGGTGGACACAGAAAAGGGATTCCTAAAAGCTGGTCAGATTTAGCTTAGCCTGAGTAATGAGCAAGGGTCTCACCGAATTAGCTGAAGATCTTCAGAGTGAAATTAAGAGAGTTTCTGTGCAAGAATGTTTTCTATTTGTGTAGAAACTGTCCAAAGAAGAAAACCAAAGGGAATTTTAATGAGAGCTTTAACATTAACAGTGATTTTAAAAACTATTTACTTCTTGGGAGGCAGAGGCAGACGGATTTCTGAGTTCGAGGCCAGCCTGGTCTACAGAGTGAGTTCCAGGACAACCAGGGCTACATAGAGAAACCCAGTCTCGAAAAACAAAAACAAAAACAAAACAAAACAAACAAACAAAAAAAAAACTATTTACTTTAGGCACACTCCTTAAATCTCAGCGTTGGGGAGGCACGGGCAAGTTATCTCTATGAGTTTACAGCCAGTTTGGTGTTCATAGTGAGTTCTAGGCTAGCCAGGACTACAGAGCAAAGCCCTTTTCAATTGCCCCCCAAAGATTTATTTTATAGTTAAGTTGTGTGTGTGTGTGTGTGTGTGTGTGTGTGTGTGTGTGTGTTTGAACTTGTGCACACGAGTGCAGGTTCACTCAGACACCAGAAGAGTCCCCTGGGACCCCTGGAGCTGGAGTTACAGTCAGTCTTGGGAACTGAACTCTGGTCCTTAAAAAAGACAGTGTGCTGTGTTAACTGCTGAGCCATGCCTCTAGCTTCAGTTAAAAAAAAAACGATTCTTAAAAATATAAAAACGTGTTGTATAAATTAAGTGAGCTTTAGGTGGAGAAATGTTTCAGAGAAAAGTAAAGGAGTCCTGAAGTCCCCATTATTCACCCACTGAAAATCCACTGTGGGGCTGTTGTGTGTCCACATAGGATTAGGGGAGGGAGTGAGGAGGCAGCCTCTAGCCTCCTGGGACTGAGGTCTCGGTGCAGACAGGCAGTAGAGACAGGCTGACCTTCACAGACGATCAAGAGGACTGTGTAGACTCCGGCATGAACTAGGACATAGGTGCTGCTGCACTAGGTGGCCAGAAAAACCTCTCTAAGGTGACATTTGAGCTGAGGCCCAAAGGAGAGGAACACTCAGGAAAGAGCCCTCCCAGGGACCAGCTCAGTGAGTGCAGAGCCCCTGAAGCCCCATGATGCATCCTGGCAGCTCCATAGAGGACACCAAGCTGCCCTAAGTTCTCTGGGAATTCAGGTGACCCTGGAAGGACCCCAGAACAGGGTGAGACCAACTTCAGAAGGGAAGCAAATTAAAAACGTTACCATTGGGGAACTCGGGTAGGTCAGCAGTGAAGGGCTGATCTAACATTCTGGAAATCAGGGGAAGTCGGTGGCTCCAGCTGGCTATGTGCTCAAGCACAGATGTTCCCCATCTGTAAGGAGCAGGAGTGGAGAACAAGGGAACTGGGTGGGGTGTCTGGCAGCAGTCACTACGTGCCTGCAAACTCCTACTCAGTCTTCAGAACCCAGCATACATTCACCCTCACAGGAAAGCCTTCCAGACAGTTCTGAGCTAGCCAGTCAGCCCCTGCCACCTGCTTCTCACAGGAGCATGGAATGTTTGCTTCCGTCTCCACGGACAGCAATTCTGTTTATGCCCCTGGAGTGGACACGTAAGCACAGGGGTGATATCTCAGGTCAAGAACAAAAGACATGAGGGTCAGTGCTGTCTCTCAACTAATGCTTATGGATTCTGTGTCTCCAGGGCCTGGCCTCCAGGGCATGTCCAGGCAAAGAGACCGAGTGACATTTCTGCCCAGAACGAAGGGCTTTGGCTAAGCTTTCCTGATATTGGGAAGTTATTGAAAGTCGGGCCAGCCACAATGCATGCCGGGAAGACTTGGTTACTATGTCCACCAAGGAGGACAGACTGGAGCCCTGTTGTCTCTGGGATGGGAGGGCAAGAGACATGGTAATGCATAGGTTAGAACAACAGAAAGGGGCAAGCAGACCCAGGCTTAGAGCTTCAAACGCAGGAGTGGGGGGAACGAAGGAGGTGTCAAAATACAGCAGGAAGAGAGAGGGTGGAAACGGAGGGGGTGTCAAAGAGGGGCTTAAGGGCCTAACATCCTCCTGAGGCCTTACATTCATGCACTGCCTGCCATAGGCATTGGGAACCTACGAGAAGGCAAGGCCCAGCCTGCCCCAAGGCCACTTCAGGGCTTGTCTGGGGCCCAGGCTGGGTGCCTTGGTCTCCATAGCTCCTCTACTCTGAAACCATGTTCTCAGATTAAACATGAGGACCTGGGGAACCTGAGGCACTGTGGTGAAGACCATGCATGAGGTTTCCCAACCCTACAGGAGTAGAGCAGGCTTGTGCCTGGGTGCACACGTCTAGCCCAGAACCCTTGGCTGCCTTCCCTCCCCTTCCTCCCCAGTGCTGCCCTCTGATGCCCTTTGACCCACTCAGCCTGTCACCCTGAGATGCTGTTTCCCATAAATCCCTCCTGATCTTTTTTTTTTTTTTTTAACCTCAACTCACAAATAGATTGCACATCATAAGACACAGTGGCTTTTGGAGGCCAAGGAGAACTCTGTAGGAAAGGTCACGGCTGTCTCAGGTGTGTTTATTGACGCTTAGTTTAAATTGCCCCTCACGTCCCAGGAAGGTGGAAGTCTTAAAATTACTTCTCCCTCAATCTGGCGCCGCCCAGGCCCGGAAGCTCTGAGTCGCCTTGCACTGAATTATTAATTATGATTTTCTTAAGTAATTGTCCACCTGGAGTATGGACCAGCAGGCTCTGACTTGCCTGACCTTAAAGACAAGAACTCAAAGGCTCCTGGAGATCGGCTGCCTCCATCGGTGGAACTGCTGTGTGACCCTGGGCAAACACATTTCCTCTCTGGGCTGCTCCACGTGTGTGGTGTGGAAGTGAAAGCTTTTGAGTTTGCTAGCAGGGAGATTTTTCTCTTGTTTGTTTGGAGACAGTGGCTCACCACAGAGCCCTGACTGTCCTGGAACTCTGTAAACCAGGCTGGCCTAGACTCACAGACATTTCCCTGCCTCTGCCTCCTGAGTGCTAGGACTAAAGGCATGGACCACCACTGCCCAGCTAGGAGGGACATTTTCTAAATTGTATTTTTAATTTCAAACTTGAAATTGGGACTCTGGTGCATTGCGATTTTAGATTTAGTTGGTCCTGGGGAGGAAGAGAAACAGCTGTCTTCCACAGGTCATCCCAAGGTCACCTGGGGTCAGCATCCATCCCTTAGCCAACAGGGAACAATTAAGGGGTGGAGCACCAAGGAAGGCCAGGTAGAGAGCCAAGAAGGTCACTTCCCTTATAGTCCATCAGCCAGAGATGGTCACATGTTTGCCAGGTACAAAGGCAGTTGGGAAATGTAGTCCCTGACTAGACTAGGCAGCTACGAACCTTTAGCAAATTCTGCCCTCTGTTTGGTATTCTTATTCTCTCTCTCTCTCTCTCTGTCTGTCTCTCCCTCCCTCCCTCCCTCCCTCCCTTCTTCCTCCCCCCCCCCCCCCCCCCCCCGTCTCTGTCTTCCTCTGAAATGGAGTCTTTTCATGTAGCCCTGGCTGGCCTCTCAGAAGTGTGATACTCATTCTTTTTCTTTAGTTGCATTTGTATTTATTTATTAGTATGTGTGGGGGGGAGGGGGAGGAGGGGGAGGGGGAGGAAGATGGAGGAGGAGAGGGGTAGAGGGGGAGGGGTACAGGGAGAGGGAGAAGGGGAAAGAGATAGAGGGAGGGGGAGGAAGAGATAGAGGGAGGGGGAGAGGAAGGGAGAGGGAGAGGCAGAGAAAGAGCTGTTCCTTTGCTGGCAGCAGCTCATGTGTGGGAGTCAGAGGACAGTTTCAGGAGTCAGTTGTCCCCTCACACCCAGTAGGTCATCAGGCTCACACCCAGTAGGTCATCAGGCTAGATGACAAGTGCCTTTACCTGCTGGGCCTCCGTGTTCTCTTTTCAAAGGAATTACACAGAGGAAAGGAATTTCATCCCTTGTCTATCAGTGAAGGAAAACACAGCATGTGACTTCCTACCAGGCAAGGCTCCTGTAAGGTCTGCCCTGTACCTGTGAGGGGGTCTAGTGAGGGCAGAGCATGGACAGACAGATACAGGGACAGACGTTCAGATGAGCAGACTGTGAGGATGAGTACCCCCGGACTAAGCTGAGTCAGCAGAAGAAGGGAGACTTTCTGAAAACAGTGTGTGGCTATCAAGCAGCCCCGTGCAAGAACAGTGTATGGATCCAAACCTAACTCCACATGAAGCACTGAGGGTCTGGCAAGATGGCTCAGTGGGTAGTGTTCCCTGTGTTAGGGCAAGCACCCAAATTTGGATCCACAGCACCCACATAAATAGCCAGATGTGATGGTGTTCACCAGGAGCCCCAGTGCCATGAGGAGGGGCGGAGCTGGGAGAATACCGAGGACTCCCAGGCCTGACAATCTAACTGAATCATATCGATTCAGGCCATTGAGAAACCCTGCCCCCAAAAGATAGAGAGGTTAGAGCCGGAGGAGAACCGGCCAGTTTGGCCTCTCAAACACGCACGATAGACACTGCCATGAAAAAGCATAGTTAGGAAAAAAGGAGGAGAGGACCAGCCTCAGGAAGGCTGAGCAAGAAGTTCCTAGATGTGAGTGTCTAAAGAACGGCAGAAAACAGGGGAGATCGGGCCGGCGAGACGGCTCAGTGAGCAAGCTTGAGGATCTGAGTTCGGGTCCCTAGCACCCAGGTAAAAGCTGACCATGACTGAGCATGCCTGAAGCTGCGGCACTGTGGACGGGAGACAAGTCGATCCCTAGAGCTTGCTGGTCAGGAGGCCGGGCTGAAACCACTTCTGCGCAGTGAGAGGCTCTGCCTCAAAACACATAAGGTGAGGGACAATAGAGACAGACAAGTGACATCATCCACCATGTCTGCATGTGGTACTCTCAGTGCACGTGTAACACACCATACACACACCACACACATACACACACGCACTACCACACATACACTTTCAGTGCACATGTAACAGAACACACACCATACACACACCACACACATACACACACACCATACGCATATACACACCACACACATATGTACACACAACACACACATGCACATACACATTACATACCTATGCACACACACGTACATACACATGTGCCACCACACGTACACACACCATCATATGTACACACACATCATACACATACATGCCACCACACGAACACACACACACACACACACACACACACACACACACACACCACAAACACACAGGGAAATTTGATCAGTGACTTCATTGATTATGTTCTTTAAAGGCCTCATTATAAAGATGGCACAGCCGAACCTAGGGTGGGGCTCCATGGTAGAGTGCTAGCCTTACACACAAACTCGTCAGTTAAAAAGTAAAGCCAGCTGGGTGTGGCTGCATGCCTGTAATTCCAGCACTCTGAAGTACATGCAGAAGGGAGCTTGGGGCCAGCCTGGTCTACATGGGACCAAGGAAACAGAATGCTGGACATTGTGGCATGGACCTTAGCTCTCGTGAGACTGAGGCAGGAAGATCATGAGTTCAAAGCCAGCCTGGGCTTCATAGAAAGTTCTAGGCCAACTTGGGTACCCAGTTAGATTCTGTGGCAAAGAACAACCGTCGAAACAGGAAGTGAACAAGAGACTGAGCAGAGGGGAGGGAGTCGGGGAGAAGGGTGCACCATCCTTCGTGCAGGAGCTTCTGTGATATTAGTCAGATATCACGGGCAGCATAAATGTTTACAAAAGACCCCAAACTCAGGGAATAGAGGCTCGAGGTCCTGGAGTGGCAGTAATGTGGTCATGTGTTCAAAGTGATGGATTGAAAGTGGCCTAGGGGCGCTACACGGGCACCCTGGACACAGTTGGAATTTGTGTTAACTCAACCTGCAGCATACCGATCAAATCCCTGCCTGGAGATCAACAAAGGCAGCTCCTTGTCCTGTGGCCGCAGGTGACATGACCATGGGCCTGCTGACAGAGCACCACTCCATGTGTGAGGAAAGTGTTCTCGAAGCTCACAGCAAACACCAGCCCTCAGGATTATGCTGAGCCAGACAAGCCAAAACCAGAGGTTGGTTATACACTGTGTGGTGCCATTTATAGAACATTCTAGAAACCACACAATTATAGAAATGAAGAACAGATTAGTGGTTGCCAGGGTCAGGGCTGGGGTGGGAAGTGAGTTTGGTTAGAGAAGAGCAGAGTGGGGGGACTTTCTGTGGAATGGAATGTTTTTGGGTCTCCGTGATGTTACCATAGAGGTCCTGGTAGGGGTAATGTATTGTGGGTTTGTAGAATGTCATGGCCAGACCAGGGGAAGGACACTTAAGTCTGTGATAATCCTGGAAGAGGGTATGTTTCATAAAGACACTGCGCGACCCTCTCTGCCTAGGACCCTTTGAGAATCGCTGTAACTTTGGGACACAAACATCTCAGAAACCTGAGGGATGCTGATGGGGTCACATTGTATCCTGCCTGTCTTCTCCTCAGGACTCAGTTTCCCCATTTGTGGTGGGGTTGCTATTGAAATACGCAGAGCAAGTGTTCACTTCCAGCACTGCTCAGGGAATGTTGCTGTAGGTCAGGCCATGACTATGGAGGCCTGGCCTCAGGATGTCCTTGAGAAGTCTCCAATGAATCAAGGTCTGGGGGCTCCCTGGGATCTTCCTCCAGGGGAAGACTGCTGAGTGGGTCCACTTCCTGGCCTTTGCCCACACTCTGGACTCTGGTGCAGAGAAATCTGCAAGAGACTTCTCAGGGGTTCTGGCTCGCAGGAAGCCTCATCGTGGTCTGTCCTTTTTGGGGCCATGGGGACATCGCAGAGGATGAACCCCTGAGTTCTTATTCTCACAACTGTCATGAACAATGGGTCCACTGTCCCTGCTTGACAGAGGCTTTGCCAGGAGAGTGGCCTTGTCTCAATGACATACTCAGTCTGCTCCTCGGAGCCATGCTTGGGTCCTTCGATTAAAGGACCTTGCTGGGTGTGGTTGCAAATGCCTATAAACCCAGCACTTGAAAGGCAGAGACAGGTGGGTTTCTCTGATTTTGATGCCATCCTGGTCTACAAAGCAAGTCTAGGATAGCCAGGGCTACATAGAGAAACCCTATCTCGGGGGAAAAAAAAGCTGTCCTTGAAGGATTGAGGAAACAGTTCAGTGGACTGGAGCTCAGATCCCCAGAACACACACTTAGCAAGAATGGTGGCTGCCTTTAATCTGAGCACTTGGTGAAACACCACCATCCCTTTCCACCCCTTCCCCTAGGCAGGCTGGCTGGCTAGACTAGCTGAGTCTGTGAGCTCTGGGTTCAGTGAGAAACCTTGACTCCACAAAGTAGAGAATGGCTGAGGAAGAAACTGACATTAACCTTATATCTCCTCATGCCCACACATGCACACACATGGACACACATGCACATGCATGCACATGCATGCACAGGCATGCACAGGCATGCACACACATGCACACACATGCACACACATGGACACACATGCACACACACATGCCCACACATGC
>JANHMN010000002.1:228101502-228122477 GCA_030674055.1 Rhabdomys pumilio
AGAGAGAGACAGAGAGAGACAGAGAGAGACAGAGAGAGACAGAGAGACAGGGACTTTACACCTTTGGCCTGATCCTGGCTCAGTGAGGTCCAGCTCCCAGAAGACTGTTCTGTGCGTCTCTGCAGGATCGTGTAACGCAAGCTTGCTGGGCACACCAGGGCAGGAGGCCCTGCCACACTAGGCCACCACACCTGGGGATGCTCAGCCTCTGTATCTGGTTGTCTAGAGCTGACATCCCTGGCCTTCTCCTTGGATAAGTTCTTCAGCATCCCTTGGCCTCTACCAGCTGGATGTGAATGACACACCTTGCCCTGCAGTGATAGCCTTGGATGTCTCCATATGTCCCAAGACAGAGGCGGTCCTGCTTGTGAACCCTGGGGGAGAACTCTTGTGAGCTCAGTGGATACCCACAGTGATCAATTCGAGATGGCACCGAGGAACATTCAGGAACTTGGTTTCTCTAGGAGAGCTGGCTTGCTTATGTAGAGAGAAAGGGAGCGACTGTAGGAACACAGGGTGGGGTCAGGAGGGGGGACCTTCAGAGAGAGAGAGAGAGAGAGAGAGAGAGAGAGAGAGAGAGAGAAGAGGGAAGCAGATGGGAGAGTCTGGGTGAGGCTTCATTATGAAGTTTGGAGCAACAGCAGCCATTCTGAGTCAATGAGCAGAGCTAGTTCGAGGACAGAGCCCAAGTCCTGGGGTCCATGTCCTTTCTGATCACCTAAGCTTATAATTTAATTAATTAAGCAGTCCTTAATTCCCTATAGCAATCTAAATACTTTGTCTATGAGATGGGGTGTTTTCTAACTTCTGAACCCTGTTGGATGGAGCATCTAGCCTGCAGTTAAGAGCACCAAAGCCCTGTGGATAATATATTGCTGCCAAATCACCCTTGATCACACATCTGACTTCCCATCAAGGCAAAGAGACACACTCTCCCTACCAGGCTGGGGTACCTGGCTGGGAATGGCTCTAGACACATCTTGCAGCTGGGAATGTGCTGAGAGGTTTGGGTCTTTCCAGCAGTCCACCTGCCACCTCCTTAGAGTTCAGACTGCTGCTCTGGGCCTCGGTTTCCCTGTCTGTGAGCTGGGGTGACAGCTGGGCTGCCGATTCCCCAGTCTGTTCTGCAAGATGGTTCTGTATGTAGAGAAAGCAAGATCCCTGCTCAGCAAGCATGAACTGCAGCTTCTGTGGCTTGCTGTAGCTCAGGAAAATGCTGCCACAAGGCCCTGTAGGGGTGACTTGGGGTAGAATGAGATTGGTAGAATCAAGAAGTGAGATCAGGGTTGGAGAGATGGCTCAGTGGTTAAGAGCACTGACTGCTCTTCCAGAGGTCCTGAGTTCAATTCCCAGCAACCACATGGTGGTTCACAACCATTTGTAATGGGAATCTGATGCCTTCTTCTGGTGTCTCTGAAGACAGCTCCAGTGTACTTATATAAAATAAATAAATATATAAATCTTAAAAAATAAAGTGAGATCTACTGAAATAAAGACAATAAAGATGCTGTCAAGAGTATAGTCCCTGGGCCTGGGCAGCCCTGGGTGAGCTTCCCAGAGCCAGAGGCCAGCTAAGCCAGGCCTAGCCTAGCAATCCTGACTTTTTCCCAAGGCCCTGTTGCATCTCAAGAGGCCATGGGGCACTCAGCCCTTAGAAAGCAGCCTGGTACTTACATTTGGGCCTGGGTTACCTGGTCCCCGACCCGGGGCAGAAGCGGGGACTGGGCTGCACCAGATGTGTGTTTCCTGCTTGCCCTAACAATCATCCTTCACAGCCTTCACTTTCTCTGTTCCTTGTCACTCCCCTGGGGACTCTGTGAGTCACACGAGATGATACCTTTGTCCCCCAAGCCCCTGCCCCAGTCCTCAGAAAGAAATGAATAGCCCTTGACATTTCAAGTCCTGAGCTGACCCTGTATCCCAGGTGGCCCCAGGGAGCTTACTGGGGAGAGTGGGTGCCGTAGCGATCCAGATATATCCCAGTCTGAGCCTTCGGAGGAAAAGGCTGAAGAGATAAACCAGAAATTCATTTTGCGAACCAGGGTTTTTCAAAATAACTGAGGCTAGCCTTGAACTCCCAATCCTTCCTCAGCCTCCTGAGTGTTGGGATTACTGCCACACACCACTGTGCCTGTTTATGTGATGCTGACACTGGAACCCCGGGCCTCACGCATGCTAGGTCAGTATATACTAACAGAGCCACACCCACAGCCCAGAATCCTGCTTTTGTTTTGTTTTGTAGTCTTCTGTTGCTTGCTTATTTTGAGACAGAATCTCAGTGTGTAGCCCTGGCTGCCCTGGAGCTGGGTCTGTAGACCAGGCTGACATTGAACTCATAGAGATCAGCCTGCCTCCTGAGTTCTGGAATTAAAGGCATGTGCCAGCATGCCTGGCTCAGGTTCTGGGTAATATATATATATATATATATTATTCATTTTTATTTCATGTGTATTTCATGTGTTTTGCCTGCAAGTATGTCTGTGCGGAGGTCAAAAGAGGGTGAGCATCAGATCCTTTGGAACTAGAGGCATCTGGCAGTTGTGAGCTACCATGTTAATTCTGGAAACTAAACCTGGGTCCTCTACAGGAGCAGCAAATAGTCTTAAACGAAACCATCTCTCCAGCATCCATAGACTACTGGGTTTGCTTTTAAAGCTTATGAACCCATTCATTAAATACTTCTGTATTAGATGCTTTATGTCCAAGCCAGAAGGTCCTGCCCTTCTGGAATTCACCAATTAGTGATCAATAACCAGTCTGCCAGTCAGTGGTGATCAGGTCCTGCCTGAGGTGGGCAGGCTGCAGCCCTCTGGTCTTTTGGGATCAAATACAATGTATTTAAGAAAAAGCCCATCTTCTGGGCATGGTGGCACTTCAGGGCTGAGGCAGGAGGATATTGAGTTCCTTGTCAGCCTAGACTATAGTGTGAGCCCTTGTTTCAGATAAACAAAGCAAGGAAAGAAAGAACACTCACTGAGGAACTGCCTTCAATTGGGACATGACAGAGAGCTGAAGGGACCTCAATGGGCCCTGTGACTTGCTACACAGGGATGTGGGGTCAGTACTGGCCCTAAATTCAGACTAGCCCTTGGCAGCCTGTGACCAATGGAGGCCACAGCTTCTCTTTGACAGGCCTACTCCAGGTCTGGTGTGAGCATGGGGGTGATGATGCTTGGATATCAGTTTTGGCCATGATTGTACCTCTGTGTGTCCACAGCAATGCTGGGCTTCTGCTGACCATGGGAACTGGTCCAGAAAGATCCAGTCCTCCATCACCCAGCAGTGACAGGAACTCCTGGGATGGGGGGGGGGGGGCATCACCCCACACTTCCTGTTTTGCTCCTTTTAAAAATAAACAATGAGCTACAAGTTAGAAGGGCTGAGTAAGTTCCAGCCACGAGAGTGGGAAGGGAACAGTAGGTGCTCATGGTCCAGCTTCACACCATGGGCATCTAAGAAAGTTCTAGAATCCTGTGTACCTGGCAGCAGGAGCCCTCCTTCCCTCTCCCACCTCACCTCTGGGGTCAAGGGAAGGAAGAGAAGACACGTGACCAAGGCAGGCAGCAGGTGGCAGGTCTCGGGGAACAGACGTGCAAACCCTGACCACTCACCATTCCTTGCTCCTGGATCAGAAGGAAAAAGAGGCCCTGGGGAAATATTGGCAATAAGGAGGAACCAGAGCCTTCCCTGGAGGCCAGGCAGGCACTGTGAGGGGCCAGTGTCCAGGGAGCAGGCAAAGCCAGGGGAGTTTTGAGTCTGAACTCTGGGAGCTGTGGGAAGGACAGAGTATGGGCTGGTGTCATGCTGGAGAATCCAAGTCCCCCTTCTCATTCCCACCCCTACCAAGCCCAGTGATGGTGTGGACAGGTTAGGATGGGCTTGCTGAAGAAAGAACCTTCAGTGGAAAGCCCATGGTGTAGTGTGGGGTCTGAGATGAGAGGCTGAAGGTAATGGAACAGCAGGAACAAGGCTCTAGGTAGCAGTAGACCTGTCCTGAGCCAGGAGGCGAGCACAGCAGAAGCCAGGGAAGGAGGAGTATGAGGTAGGAGGAGGTTCGAAGAAGGGACAGGACGGGCATGGCCTCAGGAGACAGCCCAAGGACTTGTTTTACCTGAGTGAGGTGGGAGCCATCCCCCCCACCTCCCAACCCCCAGCCACGTTCTAGAAGAAGGGACTGTGGTGCTGGAGGTCAAAGCAGGGAAATCAGTGAAGGGACAGAGGCCGAAGTCACTGCATATCAGTTGTCATACACAGCAAGGGACCCAAGGAGATGCACCTGCATCAGAAGCACATACCTGTGGGCTGTGGCCACTCAGCCCCGCCCACATATGCCCACATACACTCACATACACACACACACACACACACACATACACACACACATACACACACACACATACACCCACACCCACACACACACACATACACTCACATACACACACACACACATACACCCACATACACCCACATACACACACACACACATACACCCACACACACACACACACACACTTGCCCACATATGCCCTCATACTGCCATGAAGAAGACACACACTTTTCATTTTTATTGATCCCACACGTGTGTTCTAGATGTGTGTTCCTCATCCTGACCCTACACAGGGAGGTGATGCAATGCAGTGTCCAACTCACACACACCTACATGGGTGTATTCTGTGACTGTGTGTAGAGACTTGACAACTCATGTAGCAACCCTCCACACACACCACACATGACACACACTGCACACACACACACCTCACTCACACCCCTGACACCTACTGGGCCATAACACACCACACACACACACACACACACACACACACACACACACACACACACGTACCTAGTGATCCATCGTCTCCATCCGAAATCACATCAATATGCTTCTGAATTCAGAATACAGATCCAGCCACTGGATTTGGTGTGCAGTTTCCGCTTCTCGCTGCTCGTCTTGGTCGGCCTCCCAGGACTAGGGGACCACAAACCTGCTTGGCAGGGCTGCTCATGCAGAGCGGCCACCTGCTTTGGGGGCAGACACAGGCTATGTTAGCTGTCATCACGTTAATAACGAGGTCTGATCTGGGGCCAAGCGAAGCCCACAGGGCACCTTCCCGGAACAAGGGCGTGCACACACACTGGCATGCACACCCACACACCCTCTGTCCTGAGCCGGGTGTGTGGGAAAGGGGCAGACCCATGTGGGAAGGAAGGACTGAAACTCTAGGGGACCCATGAGTCAGCACAGGGATGGGACAGTTAATGGGTGTGTCTCTCGACTCTGAAGGATGAGGAGATGGAAGCCTTGATAAAGTCCACAAGGCAGGTGGGTTAGTCAGGGCTCCCGACTTGAGAGGGACCAAACCCCAACTCCGATCAATTCAAGCTAAGAGGAACTCAGTGAGTCACGGTTTGCTTTAGGCACAGCTGGATCCAGGTGTTTGGATGACTTGTGCTTCCTACATCTCTGGAAGACTGCGTTGATGTGAGGCACAGAAGGCTCGGTAGCTGTTAGCTCTTAACTTCTGATGACAGCAGCTGCCAATGCCACAGTAACCAGAAGGATCCTCCCAGCCCAGGAGCTGCAGGGAAATCACACTCTTTGATATGCAGGCTCCCACAGCTGTGGGGTCACAGGCTGTGAGCAGACTGCTGTCACCAGTAGAGACAAATTCCCCAGCAGAAGGGAGGCCTCTGAGTCTGGGCAGACCTGGGATTCAGGCTCAGTTCTGTTCTCAAGTGGCATCTGCTTTCCATGCCTCAGTTTCCCCCCTTGTAAGATAAGGACAAAGAGGCTCACTTCTTTTGTTGTGGTAGTTGTTGTTACCTTTGTGTGTACCTGTGCATGTGTGAGCATGTTCATATGTATGTGCTCATGTATGTAGAAGCTTATGTCAGTGTCTTCATGCTAGGTCTTTGCCTTCTTTCTTTCTTTCTTTCTTTCTTTCTTTCTTTCTTTCTTGATTTATTTGTGTTGGTGGGATGGGTATATATGCATGTGTGTGCATGTGTGTGTGTGTGCGTGTGCGTGTGTGTGTGTGTGTGTGCATGTGTGTGTGTGTTTGTGTGTGAGCGCACAAGTGCACGCAGGAGCACACACATGCACGCATGTGTGTAAGGAGGAATGTGGAGGCTAGCAGTTGATGTTGGGTGTCTTTCTCTATTGCTCCAGACTTTAGTTTTTGAGTCAGGGTCTCTCACTGAACCTGGAGCTCATGGATCTGCTAAGTGGCTGGCTGGTGAGCCCTAGGGATCCTCCAATTTCTGGCATGCTGGGGTTACCATGGTAGCTGGCCTTTTATGTGAATTGTAGAGATTGTACTCAAATTCTCAGGCCTGTATGGTGAGCGCCCTACCCACTGGGCCATCTCTCCAGACCCAACTGTTTGTTTTGGAGACAGGGCCTCACTCTGTAGACCAGGTTAGTCTCAAATTGGCAATCCTTCTAACTTAGTCTCCTGCTTGTTGGAGAGTCCTTTGCCAGGGAAAGCCTAGATTTGTGTCCAGGCCATGCAGCTTGAGCACGAGGTAAGATTCAAGCTGGCCTCATGGGAGGCACCTTGAGTTGGAGGTTGGGGAGGGGCGATGTCTGTTCTGCTTTAGTCTCTCTCCCTTGTGAAATGACTCACGACTGTGGAACAAAGAGAGACATCACACAGGTGTGTTGAAAGCCTACTATGTGCTTAGAATGTTAGGATGGGGCCTGACTTGCCATCTCCGAGAGATCTCTTTCCAGTATCTTTTCCAGCATTTGTAGACAAGGTCACGATGGTACCTGCTGTGGAGAGACCAGAATGGTGACAGAGTACTGAACAGAACAGGAGACATCTGGGCTGTGACTGCCCTAGATGAGGCGGACGGAGACCCAAGTGTGGGAAGTGCAGCCCAGGCTGAAAGGACCATCAATGCAAAGATCCAGAGTTTGGAGCCAGCAAGGCCTGCTGGTGCTTGCACGAAGGCCAGGTCCAGCCCCGCCACAGGCTCCCAGAGTGCAGTCTGTCCTCCTCAGACTCCTGCCTCTCTTCCTGTAGAACCAACCTCAGGCCAGCATCGCCTTGCTGAGCCATCCCAGCTGTGGCGGAGGCGCTGCAGTCCTGGTTCGCTTGTTTAATGACAAACAGCACTTTTGTCCTCACTTAAACACGCAACAGATGCTGCTGGGTCCCTTTCCCTGGTGCAGGCCTGAGGGCTGCCAGCTTTTGCTGTGCCAGGTCCTCAGCTCTGTGTCCTATCCTGGCCCCCGTGTCGTCACCTGTGGAGCTGGACACTGGAGAGGGTCTGTAGATGACCTTACCACCCACTATCCGGTTCAGAACAGCATTGGGGTTTGTTAAGGGTGTGTGGGGCCTCGGGACAGGATGTTGTCCTAGCATAAGAGTGAGCCAGCTAACCCCTCAGAGACTGTGGGAGGGTAAAAGGCAGGCATTCTTGGAACCGGAAGACTAGGCTCTGCGTGGCCAGCCTCTGTGGGATGGACACATTGCTTGCTTTAGCCAGAACCTCCTTCCACAGCAAAGACAGAGACGGTGACATCTCTTGGGCGATCGATCACTGTGTGGGTGCTGCACACAGCCACCCTCTGGTTGTGTGGGTGGTGTTGTTCTGAGAAGGCAATAGGCCCCCACTGAGAGTTCCGACTCCCCTGGGTTCTTCCCACAGCCCTCTTTCTGAGTCCCAACCTCCCGAGGGAGGTGTGGCTGGCTCTGCTCCCTGCCTGCACAGGGCACTGAGCAGCCAATGCTGTAGCTGGACCTGAACCCAGGCCTGCTGGGTGGGGCTGCCTGTGCTGCAGGAATGGGCTGAGGTCTCAGAGTGTTGGTGGCTCTGTCTTCTGACCTCCTGACGTCCGGGCATCCTGGGCTGCAGACTGTGGAAGATGGCTGTCATCCTCTGCTGAGGGATGGCGGTGTCAGAGATGTTTGCCGAAGGCTCTGTGAACAACAAAGAAGAGGAAAGGACTTGGGGACCAAAGATCCGGGATCTGCAGCTTCTGAGATGCTCTCCAGAGCCCTGTCTGCACCAAGCGAGGTCACCCCCATCCTTTAGTCTTCACCTCCCTCTGCACCCCACATCTCCTCTCTCCTACTCATCTTGGACCCAAGCTTCAAGTGGTGAGAGAGGTCACTCAGAGCCAAGGCAGTGATATCCTACCCTGGTGAAGTTCCCTTGGCCCCTGCACTGTCCCCTAAACTGCCTGGAACCTCTACTTCAGCCAGTTGGCCCCGCTGGATTTCTCAGCCCTCAGCCCTCGTCAACCTCAATCTTGGTTCAACAATGGCCCGCTATGGAGGCCATCCCTGCCTCTTCATCCTGCCTCCCAGTAAATGCTGTTCTCACACACCTGCTGACACCCCCAGAATCCAGTTCACACTGTGCCCAGGGGTTTCCTCCTACACCCCGAATTCTCACTAGTTTGTCCTTGCCTAGACCAACTTCCTTCCTTCCTTCCTTCCTTCCTCTTTCTTTCTTTCTTTCTTTCTTTCTTTCTTTCTTTCTTTCTTTCTTTCTTTCTTTTGGTTTTCCGAGACAGGGCTTCTCTGTGTAGCCCTGGCTGTCCTGGAACTCACTCTGTAGACCAGGCTGGCCTCAAACTCAGATATCCGCCTGCCTCTGCCTCCCAAGTGCTGGGATTAAAGGCGTGCGCCACCAGTGCCCAGCTAGACCCTCTTTCTTGTCCTACCTCCAGGTTCAAACTCCAGATAAGCTCTTGGTGGGCCAAGCCTGTCCCAGCCTCCCTGTTCCCCCCCCCCAGGCTCCCCCGCACCAGCATGCAGACCCTGTGCTGTGCTGGCTGCCTGGACCTCAGCTTCACCCTCCATGGCTGGCACCCTGGGGACAGTGGGCACTGTGTGGCACCGTGAGATCCCCGGATGCTGCAGGATCCTGTCAGCAGTTACATCTAACTGTTCGACAAGCAGACCGGTATCTCTGTGGACAAAGCTGTGCGTTAAATTTCATGAAGGTGGCAATGTCAAGTCCTATCTCCACTGCTGTGTGTTCTGGGCTGGGTTGCTTGATGTCTCTGGGTCTCATTCCCCACTGAACTGTAGAGACTTTTTGTCTGAGTTGATTCCCTTCAAGCTTTATGGACACACATTGCTGCATGCCCCAGGGCCCTTGCATAGGCTATTTGTACATCTCTCTGAAATATCTTTCCTGCTGGCTTTGCCTGCTGCCTCCTCCAGGAAGCTCTCCCTAATCTTCCCAGAGCACCCACACTGATTTGTGGTTTTTGAGCCTCAGGCTCCTGCTCCAACCAGAGATAATTTTTTGCCTCTGTCATTACCACAGTATGAACACTGTTGGAAGATACTAGTCACCAGGGTCACCTGTGTTGTCACCTTGGTCTTTGCATCCTCCAAATGAGAAAGCTGGGACTGCAAGTGTCCCCTCCCAGCAGGCCCTCATCCTCCCTCCTCCACCTGAACTGGACACTGGACACTGGACAAAGCATGGAGGCAGGGCCATCCCTCTTTGTGATGTCTGTGCCGTCTCTGTCTCTGAAGGCTTGGGGTCGGGTCCACCAACCCCAACATCTCCCTCTCTCCAGGCAGCCCCTGGTGTTCTCCAGGCAGCCCCTGGTGGAAGCCTCCATGTTCTCCACACTCACTGCTCCCTCTGTCCCCACACCCTGCCTGTGTCCATGAATGGCTGATGGCTCTGTCAGGATTTCCTCTCCCTGCCCCAGCCAGGGCCACACCTGTCTGTGCTCCTGTCATAACAGAACCCTTCATCCTGCCTTGGGTGTCATTCTCCCACGACTCCTCGCCCAGCGGTGGGGTCTTTGTAGCCAGGTTGTACCTCTATCATCTTGGCTGCACATACTGCTCAGGTGACCAAGGGAAAAGAAGTGGACAGGCTGACTCAGCTTGCAGCTGGAGAGAATCAGCTCAGGGCTTACACCAGAGCACTTGCCCTGCACGCTCGGCCCTCTCCCTCTTCCCGTCCCACCTCCAGAGTGGGAAAGCAACCCAGTTCTAATTTCCAATAGAGAGGGAACTTGCCAGTCACACACAGTGACCTAGCCTCAGGCCTCTCTCCTGGCCTCTCTTCCGCTCTTCACTCTTCTCTTCTCAGCGCTGACGTTTTTCCCAGCTGACTTCCACTGTGTTCCACTGAGCACAGCAAAGACCCTAAGGAAACCTGTGAATGGCTGGCAGTATGCAAATAAACTTTCTAAACCCCAAACACCGAGTGGTCCGCACTGCAGAGAAAGAACTGGGTTCCTGAAGCTGGAGGGGACATTTAGAAGATCGGCTTAGCTGAGGGACTAAAGTGTCTCCCCAAAAGAGAACCAAGGAGAAGGAGTTGAGAGAGTCAACACTACTACTCCCTGTCTCCGCATCAGAGTCTAGAGGGGAGAAGCTCGCTGAACAAAGAGTAGCCCAGGGTGATGTGAGCCAAAGCCGGAACCAAGTGTTGAAGGCAGGATGTGCAGGCTTCACGGGGGTAAAGTTGCCCAGCCACAGGGGACTCTGCCAACAGTCCCTTTAAAGTGTTTGTTTTTCTGATTGTGGCGACAATGGCATGCTTATTGTTAAACCACCTCCAATAACTGAGAAGTATTTAAACAGTGGCTCCAACCCGGAGTGGTTTGGTCCCTGGAGGAGCATGTGGCATTGTCTGGGGACATTTGGGGTTATGTTGGGGGCAGGGTGCCTCTGGCATCTAGACTCCACAACATTCTCCAAGTCTTAAAGAGACCCCACTGGCCTCAATGGCGTTGAACTGTCTGCGAAGGGGTTTAAAGATGGAAAACATTTGGTGTAGTAGTCCTGTCCTGTCAGCACTTGGGAGGCTGAAGCAGGAGGATTGTTATGAGTTTCAGGCTAATGTGAGCAACATGTCAAGAACGATGCACGCCGAGCCTGTACAAGCCTGAAAACCTGAATCGCACCCCCAGACTCGTGTTCTACAGGGCTGAAGAGACGGCTCAGAGGTTAAGACCGTCTGGTGCTCTTGCGGAGGACCTGGTTCCAGTCCCATATGACGGCTCACAACTCCAGTTCGCGGGCATCCAGCAGGTACACACTGATGCGTATATGCTGCGCACGGGCAGAGAATTCATAGGCACGAAGCGAAATAAGTAAATCTAAGCAGAGCTAAGCAAACAAAATCCTCCAGTTGCCTTGTTCTTTCTTTTCTATTGTTGTGAGAAAAAAAAATCCCTGACCAAAGGCAGTTCAGTGGGGAGAGGGTTTACTTGCCTTATACTTCCAGGTCATAGTTGAGGGAGGTCACAGCAGGAACCTGAAACAGAAACCCTGTTGGCTCCTGTTCATTTTAGCTTTCTTATCTAATCCAGGACCACAGACTCAGGGATTAGTGCCCTCCGTGAAAGACTGGCACCTCCTACACAATTAACCATCACGACAACCCTTCCACGCCAACCCAGCCCTGAGGCATGCCCACAGGGCAGATCTGAGCTAGACAATTCCCCAGGTGGGTCTTCTCTTCTCCAGATGACTCTAAGCTGTGTCAGCCAGCTTACTAGTTAGAGATAACCGGAACTCACCCAAAGGTAGAAGGAAAACCATCTCCACAGAGATGTGCCATGGCATGCCACATGCGTACACACACACACACACACACACACACACACACACACACACACACTAAATGAAACCTTTTAACTCCTCCCAAGTCCTCTCATCCATAACACTGCTGCCTTCTGCATGCACGCCCACTTTGGGGTTCATCTGCACAGCCTGCACACATGGCCTGAGACAGCAGCCGCAGCCACACTGGCCTCTCCCTACAATGACTTGTGGGGGTCTCTGATGCCACTTTATGATTTCTGTGTTATTTCTCTCTTGGCCTTGATTCTGGGGACCAAACTCTGGGCCTCTCACTTCTGGCAGCTGATTGGCAGTTAGCTACAGCCCCACCTACCATTTTTAATGATTAATTCTAACACGGTTGGACTTTGGGGTATTTTTGTTTGTTTTTGTTTCAGAGACAGGGTCTCACTGTGTAGCACAGGCAGGCCTTGAACTTGGGGTGACTCTCCTGCCTCAGCTTCCTCAGTGCTGGATCAGAGACCTTTGCCGCCACTCCCAGCTGGCTTAGTGCCGTCTGTCTCCTCCTTCTGTGACTATTCTTGTTTACTTAGAGGCACACATCACTTAGCATTCCTTTGCAGACCTTTGGCCCTTAACTTTCATGAGCAAAACTTTATCAAGATTTCTTGTCCTTGGAGGGTCTGGGGGCTCTTGCATGTTGAGTGGTACGCCCCACATGTGCCCAGCATTTCCAGGACACTTTAGAACTTCTGGTCTTTGGCTAGCAGGTGTGAGGTCATTCTGCCCCCAGGAACCATATGCTATCCCCTCAGCGTGGAGCAGGAGGCCTGCTTCCCCACAGCCCTGAGCTTGCCAATCTGTGTATGTGCCAATCTGATAGGTGGAAAAATGACATCATTGTAGCTTTTATTGGCATTTCCTTAGTTTATTGTCAGAGCAAAACGTGTCTTCACGTGATCACCGTCTTTAGTAGATTTTTCCTTGGTGACTAGTTAGTTTTGTGTTTATCTTATTTTATTGTTTTGCAAGAACTCTTTGTATATTAAGGATACGAGCCCTTTCTGAGAGTTCCACACTTCCCTAATTTCCCTTCCCCTCTTGCTTCCTTGCTTTCGAAGATTGTGCCTGAAGTTCCCTGGAGCATTTCACGGTCTGCATTGGGAAATAGCTCCAGTAACAAGTTGTCTTACAGCACCCTCCTTTCCTGCCCTGTGCAGTACAGCCTCTGCCCACCGCGTGTCATTAACCCCTGCTCTTTTGCTACCGCCCAGCAGATCGCTTTCCTGGCTGGGAGCAGAGTTTCATTTTTACCTTCCCGCTGGCCCTGTGCCCCGAGACTGTTTACATAAGAAACGGTTTGATTATACTGTGCAGCCAATGGCAGCCTTTCTCAGAAGAGGTGGGCCAGGAACGTATAATCAGAGCCATTAACTGCACACAAAGCCTCACGGCCCACTCTGGGTTTCCCACCATCCCTAATGACAGTTTTCCAGGGAAAACTGAAAGGGGGGTTACGACCTCCTACTAGAAACGTGTTAAGGAACAGGCTCTTAAGAGGAGACTGCGGCTTCAGCCTTCCCCTCCTAAAGTCCCAGCACTGCAGCTCACAGGCTTTGGGAAAAGTTTCAATACCAGGATCTCTTGTAAAAACATCCTTTTCAAGATCTGGGGATAGGGTTCACCTTTGGGGGGCACTGAAAGTGCTCTCTCCAAAGAACCAAGCACCCATAATTTCTCTCACAGGGTCCTTCGGCCCTGTAGCATGATGGTAAAACCGAAGATTCACGTCTTTTCTGTCCCTCCCCTCTCCACCACACTCCCTCCTACTCCCTCCCCCTAGTTCTGGGTGATTGCTTCCCCTCATGTTTTCAAGGTGGCTGCTATAGCTGCAGGCACCACAGACAACGTTCCACAAAGACTCCTGCTTCCGGGTCTCCTTGTATGAGCTGCACCCCCCCCAGACTTCTCATTATATCACAGGTCTATTCCTAATCAGTCATCAATAGGGAAGAAAAATGTCCTAGACTGGCTTATGCCTGCAACAACTTGCTTGGCTACGAGTTCCCCTGAGCACATAGGTCGACAACTACGTAGCAAAACTGAGCCCTGCTAGGAAAGAAGGCAAAGGCAGGAAGGGTTATGGGCACAATTCCTGGCCACCATTAGGGGTATCAAGGCCAGATGTGGCACACTCCGGCCATGTACAGTCCTCCCTATGGGAGGATCACTGCTACCATAGACCGAGAGTCTCTCAGTGTATCAGGATCCAAGTCTCAGGCTTCTCATGGGGATAGCCCATGGCCACCTCACACTCAGTAAGCCCTTAAAGATCACACCCATCCCATCTGTCAATCACTGGGCCTGAACCCCCACCTCCCCTTTCCTGACCTTGGTAATCTCCTGGCTGTCACCTGGCCTTTCCTGGCCTGTGGCGTCCCCTCTGCCTAGAGCTCTCCTGCTCTGTCCTTGCTCAGGGAAGCACCTCTAACCCCACAACTGCACAAAGGCCTTTGCTGCCCCGGCACCAATGAACTGGTCTGTGTGCTGGGCACAGAGTGGGAGGGGGAGGGGAAGGGGAGGGGAGAGGAGGGATGGAGGAGGGGATGGAGAGGGGAAGAAGAGGGGAGGGGAGGGGAGGGGACCGGCAGGAGAGGGTTTATCATCATCATCACAGTCATCACCACCATCATCATCATCATCTTTGTTGTTGTTTCTATTGCTTTAATCTTTTTGAAAGAATAACTGGATTCAGGATGGAGGTATGTCTCAGTTGGCAGAGCCCTTGCCTAGCATGCCTTAAGCCCCAGATTTGATCCTCAGAACCCCATAAGCCAGGCATGATGGTACACTCTGTCATCCCAGGAGGATAAGAAGTTTGAGGTCACCCTGACTACACAGCCAGTAAAAGACCAACTTGGGCTAGAAAGGAAAGAGCGGGTATCTGCCCACTACTCTGTGGTCAGATCAGTCTTTCCAAGAGACAACTCCAACTGTGGTACTCTCCTGCCTGCAGTCCCTCAAGGCGAAGCCCGGGGCCTTAAGTGGCTTTCCCAGGCCACTGAGGGGGCTGCCACCCACTTGCTGCAGCTCACGTATCCTCAGTCACTACACTCTGTGCCCCAGAGCCTCGTCTTCTACCCTCTCCTGGGCTTGGCTATGCTCTGTGCTTCTCCTGGGAACCCAGTTTCTCTCCTTCCATTTGCTCTGCCAGTCTCTGCTCACAGCTTCACACAGGTTCCAAATGGCTCTGCCGGCCCAGCCCGTCACTCCTTCATTCCAGTCAGTGGGAAATGGGAGTCCCTTTTATTTACAGGAAGACTGTGGGAAGAAGCAGCTAAAGGCAGGCCCTGGACCAATTCCACACGAGTGTCTTGGTGTCTCTGACACCTTACATCGAAGACCCTAGAGCTTAGTGAGGGATAGATGACCAGGGGCAGTGGGGTTCATTCATCTGGCTCTCAGTGCCCCCAACATTGTGGGGACTGTTAGCACCTTCCTGGGTCACTCTCCTCCTGACAGAGACTCAGAGACAGGGCAGAGTCCTCAGAGGGCCCCAGCTGCCTCCCAGACCTGCACTCTTCCTACCCTGCCTGGGATTATCCATGCTGGACCCTGAGGGAGGCTTCCTTGCTTTGCTGAAGGCCCTGAACTGGGTCCCTCTGCTCTGTCCCTTACCCTGGTCTCTATTGGGAAATCTCATTACTGTCCCTAAAAGGCCATAGCCTGATCCCAGGTGTCTCCCATCCTGAGTGCAGCTCAGCTGTCTTGGCAGGGTCTTATGGGATATTGTTCCAGATCCTTCCTCCCTCCACCCTTCATCCAGAACACTGTAATGCGGCAACAGGGCTTGTCCGCCACTTCCTCCATTGGGTTCAGAGCCCACAGGGGCAAGAGAGATAGGGTCGAACTAGAGGACCTTCCCCATTTTGGCCACATCCACACTGGCACTGCACAATCCATCCCATTTCACAGCTGAGAAAACCAAGTCTCAGAGAGTCGAGACCCTTCTATGCCCATACTAAGAGATGGGGGCAAGTTTGGGATTCGAGACCAGATCTCAGAATGAGGGAAATAGTAGACTGCCAGGAAAAGGAAGAATCCTGAATTTGTCCATGGAGGCTAGAGTGTCCATGTGTGTCAATTTGAGCTCCTCAGCCTGGGTGACTGTGTCCCCAAGACATGTTTACTGTTGTCCACAGATATCTGTGGCCATCATGATGAAGGAGGGGACTGCTCCTGGGGCCTAGCACACAGAGGCCCCTGCAATGCCCACTTGACTCCAACAGCTGATCTCCAGGCAAAATCCCAAGCCCCACCTCCAAGGCAGTGAGGTTAGTCTTCGGCAAAGCAGGGGTTTCAGGACAAGGTCTATCCAAGTTAGAGAAGGACAATAAAACCAGAAAAGGAAAAAAATCTTGGGGAACACAGTGGTCCTATCGTAAGAGGCAAGTGAGACGTGAGAGAAGAAAGCCACACACAGCCGTGGGGGATCCATGTACTCCTGGATGGATTGGCACAGGGGCTTCGGTGAGAGACAATCCTTGATTTATAGGAAAGTGCCAGGCCATAGAGAGGGCTACACAAGAGGATCCCTGGGCTGTGATGTTAACAGTGAAGATTCTGGCAGGAAGAAAACCAGAACTGTCCAGGGACAGCGACAGGGAAGGAAAGACTGGCACAGGCTTCTATGATCAGAGGTAAGCTGACCCAGTGATGTGGCTCTGCTCCAGAAGCCTGTCACAGGGTGAAGCTTAAAAGCCAGCTGCAGAACCAGGTGACATGGGACAAGCCCCAGGCAGACACCACTGTGTCCTCCACTGTCCCTTCCTCAGCATGGGACCCTGATTTTGAAACCATCTTCTCAGCATCCTCCCAGTCATGAGCAAGTCCTGTGTGGCGGTCAGTAAGATGGGAAAGCCCTCAGGTGGGGCTCTGAAGAAGCCACCTGTCTCTGCTGGGGAGTTCCCCGGCTCAGCAGTCCTGCCGGGGTAGGAGCACATACCAAGCAGGGAAATGGCCCTCTGGGCGAGCTTGAAAGTGACATACCCAAGTAGGTCATCAGTGACAGCCCTGAGCATGTCCACCAGCTGGGACCTGTCCCCATACAAGCTCAGGCCTCTCAGACCCGAGAGTGACGAGCACATGTCTGTACAAGCCTCTGGGGGCTGGTCCTTTCTCCTTGGGGCCAAATACTGTCCCTGCCATGTGGTAAGCACATGCCTCCATGTCCCCAGCCCTCCAGGACAAAATTACATCCAAGTACTGGCAATGTAGCTAAAGGCTTCTTCAAAACAAGATTTTTTTTTCAAAAGATGTATTTGTTATTTTTACATTTATATGTGTATGTGCCTATGGGCATTTATGACTACCACCACCTGAATGCAGGGCCCTCTGGAGGTCAGAAGAGGGCGTTGAGTGCCCCCTCTCCAAGCTGGAGTTCCAGGAGTCTGTGAACTACCCAAGGTAGGTGCTGGGAACCGAACTCAGGTTGTGGAAGACCCATACATGCTTTAATGGCTTAGCTAGGTCCTCAGTCACACAGGTACAGACTTTGAAAATACAGCAAGAAATCTGGGCATGGTGGCGCACACCTTTTACCCCATGGTTCAGGAGGCAGAGGCAGGCAGATCTCTGTGAGTTCAAGACCAGCCAGGGCTATATAATGAAACTAGGCAGGGCCGGGGTGTCGGGAGCAGAGAGAATATGAATCATATTGCCCACTGCCTAGGCAGCACCCCCTCAACACTACTTTCTCAATTCACCCACTGATAAGCCCCCTTTCTTCTGACCCAAGCCCACAGGACAAAGGACACCTAGGGGAGGGCATCCCAACCATCTGTGAAGAGCTAGGGTGGTAGATTGGAGAGAGGGGAGGCTCCACCTCCGAGGAGAGAGGCCTTGAACCAGGAAGGGAGGCTGTGAGCCATGCAGCTGGCCTCATGAGGCAGCCTCTGTCCCTGTCCTCCAGCACAGACATGCGATGCCCCCCTCCCCCGGGAGGTGGCCTGGCCACTGTCCCTGTTGTCTGTCCTTTTCCCAGAAGTGGGAGGCCGGCTCCCTTTATCTCATGGCCAAAGTCCCCCCCTCCCCCCCCAGGGAAGAGAAGGAATGTCACCTGTCATCATGGGGCTGGTGAGTCACCTCCTGCTGGCTGGGGGCTACAGTCTGCCTGCCTGCTGCCTCCTGCCTCTCAGCTCCTGGGGGAGGGGGATGAGAGTCTCACCCTGAAGATGGCCAGTGATACCTCTCATCTCCAGGCTGCGGGGTGAAGGACTCTGGCTTTTATGTCCTTACCTAGCGACTTAAAGGTAGTCATGGCTCCTTCTTCAGCCTCAGTCACACATTTGATGCACACATTCTGCTCATGCTAACCGAGCTCAGGGCACTGGGTGTGTGCCAAGCAGGACACAGGAGGCCATCTTGCTCCAGAACAAGGACCAGGTCGAAAATCAGCCTGGCAGTGAGATCATCTGGCCATGTTCTCTGTGTATTGGCTTGAGAGTGACCTGGGAAAGGGACAAACAATGCTGTACAGGTCCTGGAAATGTCACCTGAGAATACCTCAGCCTGGCAGTCATGGAGGAGGATGGTGGTTGCTCAGGGATGGTTGGCACAGAGGGCTGGCATGTGCAAAGGTCCTGAGGCTGCAGGGAGGAGACTGCTTGAAGCTGACCCAGAAGCAGCCCAGCACAGTGCGGCAAATTCTCCCTGGCTGTGACTGCTGCCTCTCTCTTTGTCTACAGGTGAGGAAGTAAACACCCAGAGTGGTTAAGTAACTGGTCCAAGGACATCCAGCTTGTGTGCTGTCCGCCCAGCTCCACTCTCGATCTGAGGGCTGAGTGCAGACTTCAGTTCTTGGCTTGACTTGATGTCGCTGGATCTGTAGTCACTAGGCCAGGCTGTGAAGAGGGAGAGGAGGTGACTCCAGAGTGGGCAGTGGTAGAGGCAGGGGTCACTGCTACAGTGCATGACCACTGGGATAAACTGGGCTTTTGCCTCTCCTGATGATGCAACTTATCTCCCCTCCCCCTCATGCCTCAGTTTCCCCAATTGTGGAAGGAGATAATACAGGGTGATGAGAAGACTGAAGTTAGTTTATGAAAAGTCCTAAGAACTCAGTAAAGTTCCTACTATGTGCAGGCTGAAGCTCTTGCTTGGTTGTTCCAAGTTGAGAGCCTGCCTGTGTGTGCATTGTCCTTGGCGACCTGGTGTCCCTTGGCTCCTGTGTGTCTCTCACTCATCTTCCCAGAGTGGACAGTTTCTCTCCCCATATAGTGGTACTTGACCTAAAGTTCCCAATGACACTAATGGTGGCCATTGTGGGTCCCCAGTAGGAACCACTGAGGAGCCAGAGAGTCATTGTAGCCCAGGGCTCAGAAGCTGGAGAGATGAGGACTAGGATGGAGCCTCCTTACCAGCGTGCCACATGGCCCCAACAAGGGACAAAGGGACTGAGTATGTGGCAAAGATTCTCACAGACCTATGTAGTTGACAGTGGGACACCAGATGACTGACCTTAACCACTTAGCCACTTTTACAGTCAGCTGGAATTGGTTGGGAACTCAGGGAAGAACTTGTGGGGGTGGGGGTGGGGCTCCATATTAGGAAACCTCTCTCCTCGGTTCTGTTAGAATCCATCAGAACAAACCCATGTGGTTTGTCTCGTTCATTAAGTTCAGTTTTAGGTGTTTGCTTAGTTTTGGGTTTTTTTGTTGTTTGTTTGTTTCGTTTTTTAGACAGAATCTCACACTGTAGCCCAGGATAGCCCAGAAGTCTCAGAGATCCTCCTGACTTGGGACCACAGGCACCAGCCATCATGCCCATGTGTTTCCACTTTCTGAAAAAGCAAAAAGTTTGGGGCTGGAGAGCTCAGTGGTTAAGAGCACGTGTTGCTCTTACAGAGGACCCGGGTTCTGGTCCCAGCACCCACATGATGGCTCACAGTTACCTATGACTCCAGTTCCTGGGGATCATTCCTCTTCTGGCCTTCATGGACACTGTGTGCATGGTACCTAGACAGGCATGCAGGTAAAACGCCCAGGCACAGGAAAGAAAAGTAAATAAAAATCTAAAACAATTTGAAACAAGGTTTCTCTGTGCAGCCCTGGCTGTCCTGGAACTCGATTTGTAGACCAGGCTGGCCTTCAAACTCACAGAGATCCACTTGCCTCTGCCTCCCCAGTTAAAAGCGTGTGGCACCACTGCCTGGTAGTAAGAAAAAAATTAAAAAGCAAAAGTTTTTATTGGGGCTGGAGAGATGGCTCAGTGGTTAAGAGCATTGACTGCTCTTCCAGAGGTCCTGAGTTCAATTCCCAGCAACCAACATGGTGGCTCACAACCATCTATAATGGGATCTGATGCCCTCTTCTGTCATGTAAATTGAGCACTCATATACATAAATACATTTTTTAAAAAGTTTTTATTGGTATCACACAAGTCTGCTTTCCATCTGTCTCAGTGCCTGGAGAGATCCAGCGTCAAGTCCAGTGTCTGTCCTGCCTTGGAACCTAAAGCCCAAGGAACACTTCAGACAGCCCCCGGCCCAGGTGGAGCTGGCTCTGCCCCTCCTTACCAGCTGTCCCAATGCCCTCGTGCCTCTGTCTGGTGTGTTCTATACTGGTGCATCGCTCTGTCACCTGAGCTCAGCACAAGTGGAAACATGGATGGCTATGGGGATGAGGGCTCACAGAGACAAATGAACCCCCAGGCAAATGCCAGGAGACAAGCCAGCACAAGAGCAAGCTCAGGGCGGGAGTTTGGGGCCATGGGGACCCAATCTGTCACTTGTCACATGGGACCAAGACTGTTCTGAGGATAGGTGATAGCTCTTGGCATGTTCAGAATACCACAGGTCCAGTTCGTCAGAAATGCTATGGTCCCCCTGATGGTCAAAAAGGAAAGTGCTCCCGTGAACCCCTTTGAGAACAGTCCCCTCCCAAGTCGTGCTCCTTCCAAGTGGTCGGACTGGGTCACAGCTCCCCCATTTGTCCCCATGGTAGGGACAGATTGTTTCCTTCCTTTCTGTTGAGGTGCCAGGCAGGCCCTAAACTGGCTGATGTCGGCAAGGCTGCCGCCCACGATGGGAGGAAGTGGGTAGGTGCCCAGGACAGCACCAGCAGACATGCCCTGGGGCGGCCCAGTCAAGGATGATGTGCTATTATATACCGTGATGAGCTGGGCCAGGGCAGGGGTCAGGTCAAAGATGCACCGGAGTCAGGGTGGGCGCCCACGAGATGCCTTGTCGCTGGTACTCAGGGTCCATCATGGGGGTGGGGGGGTGTGCAATGCCCTGCAGAAGACAAGCAGACATCTCAGGAGGTGTGGCTGGGGAGGGCAGGGGATGTGGTACCGTGTGTGTGTGTGTGTGTGTGTGTGTGTGTGTGTGTGTGTGTATACTCAGGCAAAGACACAGTAGGATTGTTGAGTGTGCCTACATGTTTGGGCATGAGGTCGTAT
>JANHMN010000002.1:228122487-228134410 GCA_030674055.1 Rhabdomys pumilio
ATTCACACACTCATTCATTCATTCACACACTCATTCATTCATTCACACACTCATTTATCCATATGCTCATTTGTTCACTCATTCATTCACTTACACACTTTCATTTGTTCACTCATTCATTCACACATTCATTCATTCACACATTCATTTGCTCACTCATTCTTTCATTTTTGCTCACTCATTCATGCATTCACTAACACATTCAGTGACTCATTCAAGCGTTCATTTATTCACATTCATCCACGAGCTCACTTATTAGCTAGCTAATCAGCTAATTCACACATTCATTCAGTCATTTCTACATGCACCCACTAACATATTCTCTCTCTTATTCATTCACGAATTCATTCGCCCACTTGTTCATTCACTACTACTGACGAAGACGCTCTTCCGTTCTCAGCGGTTCTTGGTGCCAGGGCTGCAGCCTAGAGTGAGATGGACAGAAGTCCCTCTGACAGGATGCTCAAATGATGCAGGGCCCGTGGGGACCCAAGGATGGCCTGGGGTAGTCTGATGGTAAAGTGCTGCCGACAAAGGCAAAGGTGGGCTGAGAGCAGCGGGTGAGCCTCTGTTCTCAGGAGGATTGGCCAGCCATGATTGTAATGTGACAGCGGCATTTAAGCAAAGGCTGAAGGTGACAGGGATCTAAGTGTGTCCTAAGGAGAGTGTCCTAGCCAAGATTGTAGCAAGCACAAAGGTCCTGTGGTGAACTGGGGTTTGTAGTTCAGGGAAAGCAAGTCCAGCTCAGAAGATGAAGCAAATGGCGTGACTGGAAAGACTGGACACACAATACTAAGGATTTGAAGACCCACAGTAACTGAGGTGCAGGAGGGTGAGGCAGGAGGGCTCAGGGGGTTCTTCTTTAGTTTACCTGCTAAGCAAAGCAGCTGCGTCATTCTGCAGCTGTGTCCCAGCCTCCCGCCAAGAGTATGGCTTCTTGGCAACTCTCAACAAAGCCCCAGCAAAGCCAAGCAGCCTGTGGGAGCTTCTGGGCCTTTAGGGTCTCTCCGGGTCCCCCTGTCCTGAAGAGGTCGTAGGAGGTGGTGGCACTCAGTGAAGGGATGGTTACTGTCCACACTCCACAGGCCGCGTGTGCGGCCCTAGAGGACAGTGCAGCTTCTCCCTCCTCTCTTTTATGAGCTGCTAAGGAGCTTGCCCGCTTGCACAATCGCCCCTTAATTGCCGTTTCCTCTCAGTTATGTCATGGATCGGCCACTCACGTTATTAAACTTCCCGGCCTTATCGTCTGGAGCAACGCCAGCTGCCGGCCTGACCTACTTTCTCACCCGGTTTCAAAGCCCTCCCTCAGCCTTAGGACTCTTCCTAAGGAGAGGGCCCTGCCCAGCTCCACTGCTAAAAATAAATTAGACCAAGGAGGGGGGCCTTCAAGGGCCCCACAGAAGTCCGGAGGCCAGAGCCAGTGGCCCTGGGGTGATGACTGGGCCCTCCCTGCCTAGAGGCTCCCTCTGGAAGCCTGTCCTGTCATGGGGACCCAGGGTTCCCACACAGACAGGTTGTGGCATAAGGGAAACCAGCTCCCTCTTCTTGCTTGTGGGTATAGAGATCGACTTTGAAGAAGGGGAACTCAGGTCTGAGGTGAAGCCTGCCTTTGCCTCTGTCCACTTGTCCATCCATCCATCTATGTATCCATCCATCCATCCATCCACTCGCCCCACTGACTCTGCCCAGCGCTAAGTGTTGACATGTCTGAGACAGCCATGGCCCATTCCTGCCCATGCAGAAATCTGGTGGGAAAAGGATTTTGAGATGAGAGCACAATCCCAGCACTTGGGAGGCAGAGGCAGGCGGATTTCTGAGTTCGAGGTCAGCCTGGTCTACAGAGTGAGTTCCAGGACAGCCGGGACTACACAGAGAAACCCTGTCTGGAAAAACCAAAAAAAAAAAAAAAAAAAAAAAAGAGAGAGATGAGAGCAGTAAAAACCGGCCCTGTGGCTGGGAAGCTGAGCTACAAGTCGGCACACCTGAGTCCCACACAGTGAGAGGAACCAGGCTCAGCATGCAAACCAAGAGGCTGCCAGTGGGCAGAAAGAAGGGAGATGCTGGCTCCCTGATTCCTTTGTGACGAGCTGCTACCTGGGTAAGGTCTGCCCACCGCGGTTGCCGAACCTAGTCCTGGGCTTCTTGGAAAGCGAGTGAATCAGAGAAGTGAACACACACAAAGGTCCCAAGAAGTGGTGTGGGGCAGGGTGGGCCAGCCTGTTCTGCTCACCCAGTTCTTCCTGTGAGAAGTGATGGCTGGGGGTTGGGGGGCGAATAACTCCACCTTGGCCAGACAGAGATGCTGGCCCTGTGCCCCAGGGCACATGGCTGCTGCCAGGGGCTGGGCTTCAGCCCACAGTTTTCCAGAAGTGACGCCCTCCTGGCCAAACAGGCCTGGGCAGTGGAGGCGGAAGTTTTCATTCGGCTTGTGCTGTGCGTGAGGCTGTTTATCTAACTTGGCTGGAGCTGAGTACTGGCCCTGCAAACACTCTCTCGGTTATGACACAAACAGAACGTGTTCACAGAAGAAATATTTGGAAAATGCAAATTGGCAAAAAAAAAAAAAGATTTTAAGCAGCAGCAAAAGAAAAGGCGCTCAAGGGGGTGAGGGGTGGAGCAAGGAGAAGGGAGGGAGAGGGAGAGGAGGCCAGGAATCTTATGAACAAAGACTGTCACCTGAAGTGTGCCACACAGCAACACAACAGTCATAGGCTGAGGCCCGAGAGCAGGCCCCTCCCCACGGCTAAGCTCAATGGTGTTTTAATTCTCTGTGGTCACGAGAGGCTGAGGCCAGGCTCTGTACCAATCTGGCATTGCCAAGATGAAACGCTGGCTAAGAGAACATGACACGCAACAGAGATAAGAGATGCAGCTGAGTGTGTGTGTGTGTGTGTGTGTGTGTGTGTGTGTGTGCGCGCGCGCGCGCGCACGTACCAGGAAGTATTTAGATGTGGTGGTTTGAATGAGAATAGCCCCCATAGGCCCATGCGTTTGAGTACTTGGACCCCAGTTGGTGGAACTGTTTGTGAATAATTAAGAGATGTGGCCTTGCTGGAGGAGGTGTGGCCTTGCTGGAGGAGGTGTGGCCTTGTTGGAGGAGGTGTGGCTCTGCTGGAGGGGGTGTGGCCTTGCTGGAGGAGATGTGGCCTTGCTGGAGGAGGTGTGGCACTGCTCACTGTGTGCTCTCTGCCTCCTGAACTTGTGGATCCAGATGTGAACTCACAGCTGTTCTTGCCGCAGCTGTGCCTTTCCTCTACTGTATGAACTTTAACCTTTGGAAACTATAAGTCTCAAATGACTTTTCCTTTTGTAAGTTGCTTTGGTCACAGCGTCTCTTCACAGTAACCAAAAAGTAACAGAAGTCGGTACCACGTGCGTGCGGTGACAGGCCTGATCATGTTTTGGGGAAGAATGTGGAAGACTTTGGCTTTGAACTTGAAAACTGGTTGAACATTGTAAGCAGAGCCTCATGGGCCACACCAGTGGGAGCTTGGAAGCCAATAGTGCTGAGAGCAGCATGGATCGTGGAGACCATTTGCGTGATATTTATGTGTCTGCTTCCTTGACCTCAGAATCTGCCTGATGCTAAACCCATGGACTAGGCCATAAGCTGCCGCAGAAGCAATGATACCACAGCAATTGTCTTAGGTGGTTCGCTGCTGTGAAGAGACACCATGACTGTGGCAACTCTTATAAAAGAAAACGTCTCACTGGGGCTGCCTTACAGTTTCAGAGGTTCAGTTCATTATCGTCATGGCGGGGAGCATGACAACATCCAGGCAGACTTGATGCTGGAGAAGGAGCTGAGAGTTCTGCAAGCAGCAAAAGGAGAGTGTATGTCACCCTGGGCATAGCTTGAGCATCTATGACTTCAAAGCCCGCCCCCACAGTGACACACTTCCTCCAACAAGACCACACCTACTTCCACAAGATCACACTTCTGGAATAGTGCCACTCCTTATGGGTCAAGCATGCAAACACATGAGTCTATGGGGGCCATTCCTATTCAAACCACCACAGCGATAAAAAAAGAACCTAAGTCAGTAAATGGTACCCCTGGTATTACACATGTGTTTGTGCTCCCCTGGGAAGGGGGAAGCTGCCTCTGATAATGCCTGTGGGAAGACTCTGGCCTTGCAGCACACTGTGGACTGGCAGGATGAACAGAGATGGCTACTGAACCTTCTCAGTGTCCCCAACACTGCCAGCTGCAGCTGTCTCCTTTCTGGGCCCATCACTCTCTGTGCATGCTGTCTGGAAGGCCTGCAATGCTCTCCTTGGGCTCAGTGACTTCTAAACAGCTTAGAGACACTTGCAGGGGTGACAACAGGAGGGGACCCACTTCACAGTCACCTCCTTCTGTCCTACAGCTCAGATGCCAGGTAATGTCTCGGTCACGATGGGCTTCGCCTACCTTAATGGGAAATTTTTGAAAAGCTTTGATTTTTGAACAATCTTATCCCCCTTAGAAATGAGGAGACAGACGCCCAGAACAGGGGTCTGAGAAGGTACTCCTGGAGCCAAGCAGCCCTGGGTCCAAATTCCTCTTCCCTGAACCTTCCAGAAATATAAACATGCTTAAGAACTCTGTGAGTCAGGAACCCCTCACAGAGAACAAAAGTAGAGCCAGCCCTGATGCCTCAGGCAGGCCCCTAGACACAGTAAAGCAGCCTGGCTCTCTCAAGACATCTCCCCATGGTCCCTCAAGCCCAGGCCTGGCTGTGATTCAGTTTCTGAAAGCCAGCTCACCACAGGACTCTACTGTTCTTGGAAACTGTCAAGTTCTGGAGAGATAAACATGACTCAAACTGGCTTTGTCATGGAAGAAAGGCATCGCTCTCCAGAACCCCCAGGTGTTAACTGTGAGGGACACAGACCCTGGCTGCCAATGTGAGCGCTACTGTCCCCAGATCCAGGGACAGGCATGTTGGGGCTATGGGGGGGAGGGGGAAGATTGGATACTGCAGCCACTTAGCCTGTCCCAGCTTTGATTTGACCATTCTGCTGTGTGACTTCTGTCATTATGGAGGGTCCAGGTTGCTCTGGAGCCGTTGCCCAGCCTGTTACCACCCCGACTGCAGGAAGGAGGAAGGTGAGGGGCAGCCATAGGCCTGCCAACCTTGTCTCATCACCAGGAAACCTTCTCAGCCCCACCTGGATTGTGGCCACTCCAAGGCTGCACCCATGCAACCAGCCCAAGTTCAAGAGGAGTGAAGGGAGATATGCTGGTGGGCCTGGGCTTGCCACACAGGTAGAGCTAGGGCTGCTGGGGTGGCAGCTCAACTGCCCATCACTTTCTTTTCTACCTCACCCCCCTCTCTCGTGGACTTCCATCCTGACCCTTTTCTGTCCCATCCTTGAAACAGGAGCCAATGTCCTTCAAACAGAAGAGGATGCCCACTTCTAGGCGCGGTGCTGAACTGGGCCATCAAAGGCAGGTCACGCTGTGTGACAGAGCTCCGTTCACCCAACCACTTGCTGTCAGCCTATGACCAGTCTTCCCGCTTGTGTCTGTCATCTCCGGCTGGAGGATACTGCCTTAAGCCCCCCCCTGAGTCCTCAGCTCTCTTGCAGACTAAGTTAGTTTCAGGTTGGCAGCCAGCAGAGGTCTGAGGGGCTCCACTCCTTTACCCATTCTCCAGACGGAGGCCAGCAGCTGCCTGGGCATGGCAGGATTGGCTTTGCTTTCTGAGCCTCTCATCCTTCTCCTAGGACATGTGTGCCACAGGCATATCTGTATCACACTGACTCTGGGTCACGGTAAGTCACTTGGTTGAGTGACATTGCCTCCTTCTTCAGGGAGGGGACCCCAGAGTCTGGGTACAGAGCAGCTGCCCTTGTCATGGCACCTTCTGTTCCTGGCTTTCCTCTACATACAAACACTGGGGTCCCTGAAGTCCTTCTCCCTCTACCCCACTAATCTTCCTCACCGTTTGGTTTCAGGCTATCTCAGCCACTTTCCAGTATTCAGTGGCCAGTTAGCCCTGTTAACCCTCAGACCTGCTTGCCCTACCCTAGCCAACTGGCTGAGGTCAGATGCCAATCAGATGTACCTGGGATCCATCCGGACACCCCACAGAACCCCAATTCTTTCTCCCAGTCTGACCCTCAAACCCTCAACATTAGTCCTTCTCCTATGTTCCAGAGACGAGCATGCTCATCTACAGGGCTGCCCAGTACAGACACCAGACACCACCAAGTGCCCTGGTCCCTGATCTTTATAATCCATCCCCTCATGGTACTGTGATCATTGATAAAGACCTTGGCCATGCACTTCCCGTTAGCTGGACCCAAGGCCCAAGCATTACTATTTCCAGAGACACCCCAGGGAGACACCACATCAAGACTCCACACCTTGTCACAATGTGTGGCACTTCACAGATGCTACGGTGAGCGTCACTAAGCTGATCAATGTCCCCAGTTGGAATGAAATATTTCATGATTCTCCTTACCTTGGAGCCTGGAGGTGAACCCTGAGCTCTGGCAGACAGCCTGACAGAGCTTCTATTTCTCACCACACAGCAAGACATGGTTGTCTTCACACCATGTGCCAGGCAGCGCCCAGGTACCAAGAGATTCCAGTTCCTGGGAACTGAGCTCAAAGGCAATGAACAGATACTGGAAGTTTCTGGTTGAAGAAACACTTTAGAGAAGCAAAGTGAGTCGGTTGCCTCCAGCAAAGGGCCACTATGTCATTTGAAGGTCAGAGCCGGTCTCTGGTTAGAAGGGAGTGTGGGATGGGGATGGGGAGACAGCTCAGAGGAAGAAGTGTTCACTGAGCAAGTCTGAGGAGCCAAGTTCAAATCCCAAGAACACATGGTGTGCACCTGGAAGCCCAGTATGTCTACAGCAGGATGAGAGACAGAGACAAGAGAATCCCCTGGAAATTCTCGGGTCAGTTATCCTGGAGAACAACACTGTCTCAACTAAGGTGGAAGATGAGGACAGACACCTGTGTTGTTCTCTGATCACGCACATACATGCATATTTTCACTAACTCACATATGAAGAAGCGCATCGTGTGAACACTCACACACAGTTTAGGAGGAGGACACAGAAACATTGGAATGAAGTAAGGCAGGAGAAAAATGCAAAGGCCCAGAGACAGGAAGGGCTTGGACAGAAGAGGGCATGATGGGAAGATGGCTTTGAGGTGGAGGGACAACATGCTCTGACAGGTTCCCACAGGATCCCTCTGGCTGCTGGGGATAACAGGTTGTGTGCAGGATAGGACAGAAGCCGGAAGTAGGGTTCGTTTTGCCCCAGACACTCCCATTGTAGAGAGAACTCAAGGATGACTGACAGTCTCAAAAAGCTCAGGAAAACCAAACAGGATTTTCAGGTTAAGCAGAGGAGGAGGGTGCCTCTCCTGGTCCCCTGTTCCCAGCCGATGCCTCCCCACAGCATCATGGATGCCGACAATGATGCATGCGGCTCCTGGCTGCCCCGCCCTGTGCCCTGTGCCTGCTGTCTGGAGATGTGCTGTTCACAGTGTGACATGCCAGCCACAGTGACTGAGGATGAAGATGTTTGTGACTGTGGCTCCCCAGACCCCCTGAGAACGACTCTGGCCCTTTTACCTCCGCAGAACCAAGCGGCTTCTCGTTCCTGCTGTGACTCCTGCCTAGGCTCACTTATCTTATCCTCCAAAGGACAGCTGATTTATGTCTGTGGTTTGAGTCTCCAAACCTGTGACATCAGATAAGAATTACACACACCACCACCACCACCACCACCACCACCACCATGAGGGGAAACTGAGGTAGAGAAATCCCAGGCTGGTTTGCAGGGAGAAGCATGAGGTTCTTCAAGCCCTTCTCAGTCTCCTGGTCCTCTTCCCCTGCCCTACTTGAGACAGTGGCCTGATAGCCCACCTGGCTATGTAGCTGAGGCTAACTCCTGACCCCTCTGCTTCTGTGTCCAGACACAGGTGTGAGTTGCCATGCCTGCTGAGCACAGTACTGGGGGCGGAAACCAGGGCTTTGTGGGTGCTAGGCACATAAGTGCTCTACTAACTAAGCCACACCCCAAGCCAAACAGCCTCCACCCCTTACCTGCCTTCTTCTTGTCACCCTGATGTTGTCTGGACAAAGCTTGTAAATTTCATTTCCAGACTTGTCACTTGTGGTCACCCTTGGGCTTAAAGTCCGTAGGGGTGGGAACGCGGTTCCCCAGGTCAGCTCCGGTGGCCTTGATAGATGACACTTTACCAAACAACTGTTTATTGCTTTGTAAAGTCTGCTTCGATTTTTAGACGGCAGCCCCTTGGCTTGTCTGGAATGACTGAGCACTGAGCTGCCTGGAGCCTCTGCAGGAAGGCCAGCCTGGCTTATCTGGCCTGGTGTGAAGGAAGTGGGTGCCCCGCTCCCCACAGTGTGGTCAAGCCCGGAACCCTCTAGACTTTTAACCTGGCCTGCCCTGTCTTCTGGCTGCCAAGACCTCCCTGCTTCGGATAGGTTATCTTTGAATAACAGGCTCCTTCATGGGGAGGGACTCTGACCCCAGGGAGCCCCAAAGGAGCCCCTGGCCAAACACAGCCCATTGGAGATGAGGTGGCATCCAACGCCACAGTCCAACAGCTCAGGATTTTATGTCTTTTTTTTAAAAAAACAAAACAAAACCGAGAGCCGAGCGTGATGACACACACCTTTAACCCCAGCACTTGGAGTACTCCTTGGATTTCTGTGAGTTCAAGGGTAGCCTGGTCTACTTAGTGAATCACAGGCCAGGGCTAAATAGAATCTGTCTTTAACAAAATTAAAATAATAAAAAAAAAACAACTAGAGATTCTGGAATAATTTGGAAAAAATATTCAAAGTGTACAAAATAAGATGAAAAGGGCGGGAAGACTAATTTATGTCAGCTCTGCCCTGGGGCTGACAACTGAGTGTGTTCCAGTCACCACCCTCAGGATTATTTTGATGAGTTATAATCATCTTCATTCACAAAGGAGAGTAAGATCGATAAGAAAGCGGGGAGGAAAGGCTGGAGATCCTGTTTAAACCGGCTGGGAAAGTAGACTATCCACGCAAAGTGCTGGCGTGGCACAGAAGGCAAAGAAATAAAAGATCCACCCTCTGCCTAGATGGACAACAAAAATCCCAGCAGGGCTTGTGAGGCAGGGGGAGAGCCAGACACAGGAAGGTGGAGAGCTCCAGGTCAGCCTTGGTGGTGTTACTTACAAGTTAGAGACCAGCCCGGGCTACATAAGCCTCTGTGTCAGTAAACAAAACAAAACACACAGAGATTTAACACAAAATACTTGTCAACTCTGGTGTGGTCCCCAAATCCTGGCCACAAGAGTCCCTCATTTCAGAGGTGGTTGTGGCTGAGGTTGGGGTCTTTTGAGGGCTGTATAGTCTGTCTGTTTCCAATGCTCCCTGCCACCTTCGGCTCCCCTAGGACTGGTGACTGTAGTCCCTTGACCTCCTGTCCAGCCCTGGGAGAAGCTGGTTGATGCAGAGGGACTCAGAAGTTTCGAGAACGGACTTGTGTGCCAGCCTCCTCCGAGGTGGGCAACCTTCACCGCTCACCTGGAGCCTCCCATGAGCTTCCTTATAGGGAAAAACTGCAGAGAGGAGGAGAGCAGGGGTCTACCTTTGATCTGCTTTGGTCAGAGGAGGGGAAAGAGCACCTACTGGCCCCCTCTGGCTGTATCACCTGCCTGTCTGCTCTGATAAGAGCCAGTCAAATCTGCCCTCCAACCAGCTTCATCCCGCCCAGGTCTGGGACTCCTAAACTGGGCCTTTGGTTTCCTTTTCGTTATTTTGGGGGTTTTTGTTTTGTTTTTTGTTTTTGTTTTTTTTTTTTCTCTTAGCAAAGACCCAAGACAGGGGGAGAACAAAAAAAAGTGTCCCCCGCAGGGAACCCACACAAAGAGGCCACACAGGGCTTAGAAAGGGGCTCCAGAACATCCAGCCCAACAGGAATCTCTGGCGTGGGGCTTCGGGAGGGAGGAGTGAATCTGAAGCTCATCCTGGGAGGAGGTTGTGGTGGAGGCCATTTCTCCACTCAGAAGCACCCCAGCTGCGGCTCTGGCCCTGCCTGCTACACCCTGTGACTTCTAACCACCCTCACTCTCCACATCTGTCCTGGTGTGTCCCCAAAGGGTTGCTAAGGGGCAAATGGGATCCTGATAGTGAGGCCTAGTGCACAGTAAGCACGAGCAGAGAGCCCTGGTGCAGCCTCAGGAGGGGAGTCGGACATGCCCAGGCCTGGAGCCCGGAAAGGTACAGGCAGATCTGTTTGCTGCTGCTGAGGGCACCCAGGGTCCCGTAGTGAACGAGGTCAGGAACCTACCTGGTTCAGGCCAGGAGGCAGTAAGTTCAGGGCAAAGGTCACCAGGAGCAGAACAGATCTACCACGTACTTGCTGGGCTGGAAGTTGGTGTGTGTGTGTGTGTGTGTGTGTGTGTGTGTGTGTGTTTGGGGGGAGGGTATGGGGAAGGATTGACTGAGTGCTCTGACCCCTAAGGGGCCATTGACATATAAAGTTTTAGACACGGGTTTAGGGAGAAGTTTCTGGAAGCAGAGGGACTCTCCCCGCACTGTCCTTTCTGAACTATGTACACTTGTGTCTCTGCCTCAGTTTCTCCCACCTATGAACCTGCCCATAACAGGAGCAGCTTGGCCTGGGAGTGTGGCTCACTCAATAGAGGGCTTTCCCAGCAGGCCTGAAGCTCTGGGCTCCATCCCCTGTTCCATATTAAGGGATGCAGCTGAACACACACTAACAATCCCAGTTCTAGGAGGTAGAAGCAGAGAGATCAGAAGGGCAAGGTTATCTCGGTTACATAGTGAGTTCGAGGTCAGGCTAGATTGCTTGACACCTTGTCTCTGAAACAAACAACCTGGCTAGCCTGTCTAGGACCAGCCTTGTCCACTGGAGGCAGGGACAAGCTTTGCCTCACATATTCCAAGTCTTGAAGGCCAGACCTCTCTCCTGTCCCCAAGAGCATGGTGACAGATGGGCGGGGGGAGTGGGCAAACTGTCACAGCCAGCAAGGGACAATATGAACTGGTGAGAAGTGGCAGGGGAGAGGGAAATAGGCTGCCCAAGGCCTGAGGAGAAGCAATTTAAGCAGAGACTGAGGAGGGATTGGCTGTAGAGGAAGCTGGGACATTCCTGGGAGCCAAGGACAATGGATGTAGCAAAAGTGGCCCTGAGTGAGAGAAGGAAACACCAGAGAACTGAGCTGGGCAGTCCAGGCTCTGCCACTCAACCATGTGACCCCTATTCACCCTCACAACATGTCTGGGCCTCAGTTTGTCCTTGCAAACAGGAGGAATGTTGGCAGCTGTCTTCTCTCAGGGTGCTGAGGACTCAGGGCACCTGGAACAACCCAGAGGGTCCAATGAGAAACCTGTCTGATGGATTTCCTTCCTCACGAACATTCTCACACTTCTGGACTCCAGGCAGTGTCTGCCATGCCCAGAGCAGGTTATCAAGGCCCCTCTGTTCTTTGGTGTTTGAATCTCACCTGCTTGAATGTCAAATGCACAGTGGCATTTGTCGTCACACATACCTTTACTGCATGTGTACCAAGAATACCTGTCATATTCCCAGGGCCTTGACACCTCTCATGCCACTCCCCCAACCCCTGCAGGCCTTGGAATCCATCTGCAAACAGCAGGCTAGTGTCCCTGGCTTCTCCCACAGACTCCCATTTTAGGGGTCGGCAGAGAGGAGCAGAAACCCACAAAATCACCAGCTGTCTCTTAAACATGTGCTCACCCACTCACAGCCAACGACTTATGAATATTTATCCACTTTCTTGGGAAGTGAGAAAATCAAGGCTCCTGAAGGGGAAGTGACCGTCCTAAGTTATAAAGCTAGAGACTGTTAGCTGAGGCTTGTTTTTGTTTGTTTATTTGGGATGTGTGTGTGTGTGTGTGTGTGTGTGTGTGTGTGTGTGTGTGTGTGT